>JAPDPM010000012.1:4865000-6065000 GCA_032173925.1 Heritiera fomes | reverse complement strand
AACTTATATCAATTTCATTTTTGTTTATATATTTTTCTATAACATATAATCACATCAAATAACATTTATCATTCTTTTAACAAACACATTTAGATATATAATCCAAGACTAAGTATTTTATCTTATGAATGCCTAGGTGGCCGAACGCTTACACCCTAGTCTCTTTAGTTATTCTCCGTTTCTCATTCATTACTACACCACTTACTTGTGATCATCACAATTTAAAGTCATCATTGCAACAAATACTTACTCTTAGAATCTATGTTGTTCCTCCTCTTAGAGTTCAGTATATATATACACTTGCGTAATACATGATTATATTTTTATTCCTTATCATCATGTCCATGGGATATATAAATATATATATATATATATTCATACATATATATATAAATATGTATATATGTAAGTATATAATTCCTTCAAAACTGAGCATATAAATTCTCAACTTAAGATTTATATTTCCAAGCTTCCGATCAATATTCCTCAATTCACTAAAATTTTCAATGCTTAATTCTTTTAATGTGGCCTATAAATTTCCATTTTGCAAATCAAATTCTTACCTACTTACTCCCTTGGTTCCAAGCTAACCAACCTCCTTTGCATTGTCAGTTGTTGGACAAAGAATGAAATGTTCGGCTACTGTCTTCTTTACTCGAGAGAGACGGCTCCAATTCCAGCTACTAGTCTACCCTCTTCAGTTTTTGTCTTCGATGATTAAACCTCTATCATTAGCCACATTAACATGTTCACAATGAACCTTGCTAAAACTTCAGTCAACAGCCTCAAGGTAGCCACCAAAACAAGTCCAACGCCAGCTTAAACTAACATCTAAAACTCAACTTACAACAGTATTAAATTACAACTATGACTAGCTAAAGAGATCAGCCAAAATAACCCCCCAAGTTGTCCTATTCAACCATATTTTTCTGACCAAGCCTCAAGGTTTTTCCTTCACGTGGAGCTACTGCCCTTCTTCTTATATCCACCAGTCATCACGTCTCAGCCCCAACCTCAACCGTAGGTCAGTATTCCAAGTGCCATTGTTCAGCCAATATCCAGCCTACTCAGCCACCATTTACCTCTGTCACACGTTCCCTATATGGCTTCCTGAAAATCAAGTTTTTCAGCCTTCAAACCAGTCATAAAACCTAACCTAACAACAGTCTTAACTAGCATCTAAAACCCACATTAATTTCCTTTCAGCTTACTGACCTTGTTGATCAACCGAATGTCCTAGCTTTTGCAAATTTCTTTCCTTCTTCCTCTTTTTGGTTTGCTGCAGTAATCTTTTTCCTTCTCCAGCTCGTTTCTTTCTCTCATTCACTGCATTTCTCCTTTGTGTTTGGCCGAGACCCCTTCTCCTTTCTCTTCTTTCTTTTTCTCCTTCCTTTCCAGTCGAGATCCCTCTTTTCCTTTCTTTCTTTCCTTCCTTTTCTTTGGTCGAGGTTCCTCTGTTTCGTTTGGTTGTAGCTTGGCCTTCTTTAAGTCTTTCTTTTATTTTGTTTTCTTTTCTTTTACCCGACCTAGCCCTAGCCTCTGTCTATATTTTTTTTATAGGGTTATTGTCTCTTTTTTCGTTTGGCTTCTGACTTTCTTTTATTCACAGACCGTTTTGATTGGCTTCCTTAGGAAGCCAATCACATTTAATATATATTATTGTATATATAATATATATATATTTCCTATTCACTATTTATCTATATACATGTACTGTTATATATATACATCTATTAATATTAATATATTTTTTTGTCATTCCATATATATATATATATATGAATATATATTTTATACATCTTGTTTTATTTTATTTCTTTTTATTAGTATTATTTCTTGTCTTATTTAATCACATCTCCCATTATAGTTTATATGCATATACATATATATTTTTATTTGTTTATTCATCTATATTCATGTATATATATATATATATATATATACCTTTTTTATCTCAATTATATATGGGATAGATATATTTAATAATATATATATCCACATAGCAATAATGTCCTTAAATTAAAATTTATTTTCCTCTACTAAATTAACGTATGTTTTGAACTTAATTATATGAGTCCAAATTATGCTAGCACTTATCATTTATCGGTAATTGCTCTTAAGTAAAATATTCGTTTCCATTACTAAAGGAAATCGAAAGTACAAACTAAAATCTAATTCCTTAATTTACTTGATGTGCTTTATTTATTTACAAAAATCTGTACGAAATTTGCAGTCTTCACACCAAGTGGGTTATAAGTAGTTCAAGTGAACAAAAAGACATTAATTAGTGCTAGTAATGTTTGAATAATTTTGGAAACCTTGCCAAGTATTGTTTCTTATTGAGTTATACAATGCTTAATGTTAGCTTATGATTGGAAGTATTAAGATTGATGGAGGTATCAAGATTGATTTTCATCTACTATGTGTTATGTAGAGGGTTGTCCTATGGACCAAGTTTGACCCGAAATCAATCAACACTGCAAGACTAGTAGGCGAGGGAGAATCGATTCAGAAGCTAAGGAAGTACTGTAAGTAACCCTAAGCGACTACTTGCATCCAAATTGTTTAATGCTATAAATTCTTGGAATTTGGCAATTGAAATAAAATGAATGCTGCATATGAGAAGTCTTCCCTTGACTGTTTATTTTGCATTTCTAGAAATGGTTTGTAAACAAATGATGGCTTGCAAGAAATGTGTTGTTTGCGTGTATTATAAAATCAAGGAATATTTTAAATGTTTTAAAGGTTTAAATTAAATTCTAATTTAATATGATTTCATACCTTGTTGATATTTAAATGCCTTGTGAGCCTTATTTTATGGAATTACTTTTTATGAACTACAATGATTGCTATGAGGTCAGGGAAGAATGAAATTTGTTTTAAGACTACCGGATTTCTATTTTAGACCCGAGGTATTGAGACCTCATGCCACTGTACCTTGAGAACTTTGTAGACACTCTTGATTGACTTAGAGCACTGTTTCTTGAGCATTAGCCTAGGAGACGTTCGGCTTGTCCCGTATATTACGTTTGGACAGGTCCCGGTTTCATATGCGTAATGAGCCGGGTTTGATTGGTCTATGCATAGGTAGCGTCCTTTATGGGAGTTTGCTACGGTTAGCTACCGTGGGCTTGGTCACTCTAAGTAGCATTGATTGAAACTCTGTGAACTCTCTTGGTACTATGATTTGTTTTATTGATTTCACTGCATACTTTATGTATGGTTTGATATTGAGACTTCTAGTCTAATGATGGAACTCTATATTTGACTATGATTTGTTATTGAGTTTCCATACTGTGTTTTAAGTTTGATGCAGCATAACTGATTTGATTTATTTGAAAGTGATTTGAATTAGCTTTCATAAATTAGGGATGCTTGGTATAATTTAGTTGCTTATTGTTGTTACTTACTGAGTTTACGACTCACTCCCCTCTTCTTTCCCCTCCCTTTCAGAGTGATCGATACAACGACTGTTCATTTTGGTTTGGGAAGCTTCTTGAGCGTGGACTTCCCTGCACAGTCTAAGGTATATGGCTCCCAGCGGTTTGTATAGACATAGATGGATGATGGCACAGTGTATTGGAATTCTTTTGATTGTATATATATATATACTTATGTGATGAGTCTGGGATGTAAGCTAGATTATGTTATTATAGGAATATGACGATCAATATACTTTTTGAATTGGTCTTATGTATGTTGGTAGATATGCCTGAATATCTTAAAAGAGTTATATGAAATTGAGATTGGCCTACATATTCACCTACAAATGAATAGTGAAGAAAAGGGATAAAAAAATTTTTATCCGTAAATTAAGCTTCTGTAAGGTATTAAGAAAGACCGGGTGTGACAGTTTGGTATCAGAGTGGGTTTGTTCGTGTCTGTGTAGGTCGATAGAGTTAGCTTACATCCCAGTATACTGTGCCTGTGTCTATTTTTGAACTGTGGTTGCCATATAAAATGTACTAAACTGTTTACTTATGTTTGAGGGAAGTAAAGTGGAAATGAGGAGGAAAGGTAGACCACAACGAGTTCCTCCTTAAGAGTGATCTAGGTCTTCGACCTTTCTACCTCCTCCATGACCTTTTTGGTCCCAAATCTCAATGTCAAAATGGGCCAGTCAACAAGGACTGTAGGAGAATTACAATAGACCGTATAGAACTTGACAGCCTTTATGGCTTATCAAATTGGAGGCGACCCTAATTAACCTCCAACTTAGGCTCCAGTACAAGCGCCAATCCCTTCTTCTGCGCCATAGCCTTGGGCTACTCCACGGTAACGGGCTACGACACTATAGCCACTAGTGCTGCCATTGCCATCTATAGTGCCTCCACTGTAGACTAAGGAATAGGTGGATAAGAATTTGAATTGATTGTGGTTGTTTTAGAAGATGAACCTGCCTACCTTGGTGTGAAAGATCCAGAGGTAGCTAAGGAATGGATCAAGCAGTGGTAAACAATAGAGTCTGAACTAACTGATCAAATTCATTAGAAGCAAAAAGATTAGCCCCGATTAAGAGAGATTGTCTGTGAAAGGAAAGATTGATGGTAATTGAGTGATAATATGGTCGCCTAGTGATTTCAATTTCGCTTGTAAATACTAAAGTCATAACTTGTGGTATATTGATATGATGCTAGAATGTGGCAAAGTATAAATGTGGTAGCGACAATGTATTGATATATCGAATCCGCCAAATTTAATGAGGAATTGTTATAGCACTCAGGATTATCTATGTAAACAACATAGTGATAGTGGACCTTGATTGATTGTTAGCTTGAGTACGCATGGATAACTCCAAAATAATATAGAACTTTGTGGAATAATAGTTGATTTGCAATGATACTAACAAAGGTCTAATAGGTTATGTGGATAATGAAATTCACTTGTATAGGTGTAAATGATGGAAATACAGATGACTTGAATTGAGGATTTATAATTGTGAACTAAATTTCTAATGTTTAAAAGAGTTCTTGCTAAGAACAAATATTCATTTGTATGGAATTGATGCCCATTTGATCTAATCAGAGATGTATAAGGAATTCATAAGACTAGTCTCTGTACAAAGCGTCATCAGCTAATAGTTGGAGACTGATACCCATAAGATAATATTTAGAATTTGACAATTTCTTATGAGTTCCTTTTGAGGTTTACAATATTAATGAAATACCATGTGAGGTACGTAAGCCCAATGAATGAGGTTTTTAGACCCTACATGGATAAAATGATGATAGTGAAAAGATGAAAATGTAATAAGAAGATAAAATTACATGAGGACTAGGGAACATGAGTATGAAACAGTTCCCAAATTAAGACAGAGTGATTTCTTTTGGTTATCACATTTATCACATGATTATGGTTAGATGTAAGATTGAGCCAAATTCGATAGAGGAAATTTAATGATACTCAAGGGAGTAAATAAATGAATTACATTTTTACTGCTAGTAATGTGAATGAAAAAATGTTATATAGATATAACCACCTCGAAATGATAGAAATGGTGGAATTGTATAGATAATGTGGTGCTTAAATGGATAATTTGAGGATTCAATCATAGAATCTAAATTATGAAAGGAGTATATTTTCGGGTATATTCTAAAATTTAAGTGATATTGAATATACCATAAGAATAAGAGATGTAATGACCATACTACATGAAAAGAGACATGGAGAGAAAATGATTGTCTCATGATTTATTACTGTAAGAGATGATTAATAGTAAAATTTGCAATGAGATGTAGCCTTGATGGAATAAATGTGAAAATGAATGTTATGAACAATAAAGAGTTTAAAAGAGATAGGATGATATGGAAGTGATTAAAGACTGATTGTCTAAATAGAATCAAATTCCATTATCAAACTCCAAGATTCTATAGTGCCATAGTCGGAGTATGAGTATAAAACGATGAGAATGTATATGTACAATTCCAGTGAGCATTACATGTGAGGGGAATCTCTAAGTTGCCATATGCTAATAGAAAATAGCAAAAGGTTGGAGACCCCAAATGTACTGATAGCACCGCTCCGTACTAATGTAAATATATAAGCGTGATATATAAACGCTCAATGATATTGAGAGAGCATGTGCACGAGATGTGAAAGCTACTGGGACAATTACATACTACGGATTAAATTGGGTAACTGATAGTTATCAAACTATAACGACTTGGCACCAAATAAGAAAGATGGGTGATGAACCGTATGAATCATATGTGATATGAAAAGGAGTAGAAATGGATTGGCTAGCTAGACATCATGCTTGGTTAGATAGTTATAAGAAATAAAGTGATGAATTGTTTTTGTCTGATTATTTTGCCTACGAATGCATAATGTTTGTGATGAATATGCTTAATTGCATATTGAATTCATTGACACAACTACGAACCTTAAGTATTTCAACACGTGTCTTAATGTAACACATGGACATATTTAGCATAAGCCTTGAGCTTTTAGAATCATTGGATTTTGATCATGCATGGATTTGAGAGTTAATACATATAGAAATCTTAAATATATGGGCTATTTTGATTGACAGGAAAAGAAATCGAACTATGCGTTGAGCTTTATATTTTATAGAGCCATTCAAACCTAAGGCCTTATGCTAACTTTATTTTCCTATGAAGAGAATATAAGATTTGATTGAATACATGATCTAGCTTTGCTTTAAGAGCTATATGAAATTTGGAATTGCGATTTTAAACTATGAAACTTGAATTTTGAGGATTGGGCATCCTTGATGAGCTTTAGCAGAGTCCCAAGTGTGATATGAATTGTGCTTATTGGATTTGACCAATAAGGTTTGGACTTGTCCACAATAGTGGCAAGAAACGGTTATTGAACTTGTCCACCATGCTTGACAAAAAAAAATGCACTTTATGGATATGTCTTAAAAAGGAGTTAAGGTCTGATCTTCATTTGAAATTGAAGTATGTGTTAGATCATGTATATTTTGAAAAGTCCTCTGGTCTTCAAACTCTACTAATGGAGAAGCTTTTAGTGGAGTTGATATTAAATACGATTGATTATAGAAATTATGATCTTTAAGTACTAGTGGAGACCTTTGAAGAATGTGAAGCAAGGTGGTAACTTGATTTCAAGGCTAGGATTTTGTGAGATAAGATGATCAAGGTCACCTTAAAATGGCATAAATCTTAGCTCAACTTGATGGTTTTGGATTTATAAAAGGATGTACGTTTGTAACGTGTAAAGTAATGAGATACATCCGATTTATGGATTGATTGAATATTGAGATTTGAAATCTAATGTAAAATAAATTTAATTCATGGAAGAAGTGGGAGACAGGAAATTGTTTGCACCTGGCTTGGTTCAGCAAGCCTTGGACAGAATTAAACTTATTTGTGAAAGGCTTAAAACTACCCAGAGTAGACAGAAGTCATATGCTGATAATCGTAGGAGACGTTTGGAGTTTGAGGTTGGTGATTTAGTATTTTTGAAAGTTTCTCCTTCGAAGGGCATTATGAGATTCGGGAAGAAGGGCAAACTTAGCTCTAGGTATGTGGGACCGTTCGAGATTTTAGAGAAGGTTGGTGAAATGGCATACAGGTTGGCTCTACCACCACAGCTAGCAGGTGTGCACAACATGTTTCACGTGTCAATGTTAAGGAAATACCACCCGGATCCTTCACACGTAGTGGATTATGGAGAGTTAGATATTCGGGAAGATCTTACATATGAAGAGAAGCCTGTTAGGATCTTAGATCGCAAGGAGAAGGTGTTAAGATCCAAAACTATTCCACTAGTGAAGGTATTGTGGCAAAGGCATTCGTAGGAAGAAGCCACCTGGGAAGTAGAAAATCTAATGAAGGAGAGGTACCCACACCTGTTTTGAAGTAACGATACTCAAATTTGGGGGCCAAATTTTCTAAGGTGGGAAGAATGTGATAACCCTTATTTGCGATATCAATCGTAAGTATACTAAAGTAAATTTTAACTAACTTGAGGTTATTTTGTAATTTGGACAGATTATGGAAGCTGAGTATGTCCTGGTCATCTTGGTCAAGAAGCGATGGATATGTAAATGTGAGTATGTAGGACGAAGATATAAAGTAGGAAATTAATTAAATAGGTTGAGATATGTTGGCTCTACCGAGAGGGGGGTGAATCGGTTTTTCTAATTCTTTCTAATTTTCCTAGCTCTTAATGCACAATCCAAGCAAAATAAACAATGATGAAATAAATGTAGTAAATAAGAGTAAGGGAAAGAGAAGCAAACACAAGTTTATAGAGGTTCGGCCAATCTCTTGCCTACGTCCTCTCTCATTGAACTCCTTGTCAAGGTTTTGATTCACCTCTTCCTTGAGAATCCTTACAAACCACTTGAAGGTGTGGCAAGACCTCTTACAATCTTTCTAGAGACTTTGAAATCTCCTTCTAAGCCTCTACCCTTGTATTGCTACCCAACACTCTACAATATCAGACCTTACAAGGATATCACCCCTTGAATAACAAGAATTTCAGTGAATGGGTGAAGAGCACAGATGAGTCTCACAAAATGGAGTAACACAATGAACAATTTCATATTTGAATTTCTCTCTTGAAGCTTGAGGATTTTTCAGTGCTTGTTCTACCTCCAAACTTCATAAATGCCTCTATTTATAGTCCACCAAACGACTGGAACAGTTGGTGAAGCATTTAATGCATTTCTTTCCGTTGAAACCCTCAAAAACTAGCCGTTACTGCAGGTCTCGTGTAAAGGGATTGATCCCTTTACCAAAGGGATCGATCCCTTTACCAAAGGGATCGATCCTTTTTCCAAAGGGATCGATCCTTTTTATCCAAAATGCATTTCAACTTGTTCCCGGGTGCTTGTCCACCTTACTGCCAAAATGAGATCGATCCTTTTACCAAAGGGATCGATCCCTTTTAACCAGAATGCCTTCCTGCACATCTTTCAACTGCAATTTGAGATAGTTTATGGTTGTTTGTGATTCTAAGTCAGTTCAAAAACTTCTAACCCTTTTCTTAAGAGTATTTACTGACTTTTTCAGTTGAAATCACAATCCAAAACTTGTTTAAAATATTTTCTATCATTGAGTTCATTCAAAGCAAATTTACTTAGAGAAAAATCAATTTTTAAGCTTACTTGAATTTTGTCATTTCAAAATACTTGTCAATTTAAAGCTAACAATCTCCCCCTTTTTGATATAACAAAACTTAAGGTAAATTTGCTTAGGAAATGAGATTGCTTAAATTTTTGAAAATAATGCTCCCCCTTAATATTTTCTCCCCCTCAAAGTTAGCTTCCCCTTTAAGTACCAAGATTAATTATGCTCCCCCTTAATATTTGCTCCCCCTCAAAGATAGCTTCCCCTTTGAGTACCAAGATTAATTTATCACATTAATTCTCCCCCTTTTTGTCATAGCAAAAAAATGATATACTTCCCCTCAACAATAATAAGAAACATGGAGAAATGGTTAGTCAATTTAAAGCAATAGGTCAATGAGAGATATTAAAGAACATAGACAAACCATGGCAGAATGATAAAATAACTAGAAATATATAACATGCCATATCACAGAGGTTCAAACATCTAACAAAGTTTACACAGACAAAGACAAAATCTGACAGTGAAGTTCAACAAACATAGCACAGAGGTTCAAACATCTAAACATAACAAGGTAAATGGACACCCTACACAAAAAGAACAAAATAAACGCCTGGGAAATGTCTTATGATACTAATCCATGAAGTCCTCATGCTGCATGCGGATGTCTTGAACTTAATCAAATAAGGCAGCTTGTGTAGCCTCCATGGTGTCAAGGCGAGCGTCGACATGATCAAAGCGTTGAGTAACGGTGGCCTGTAGGTTTTGAAGCGATAGCATGATCTGGTCAAGAGAGACCGAGGTCAAGGCGGATAGGGCTGAAGATGTGGCTGCGGCAGGAGCTGCCTCTTCGTCGTTGCCTTCATCACCGCCTTCTTCCGGATCATGTCTGTGAGATGCTGGAGCACCATGGGCCTTTTCCCAAACTAAGGTATCACCTTGTTGGCGAGAGTACCAGCCAAGATTATGAAAAGTAGCAAGGTTGATGGTGTTGCCTGCCTCGGGACGGGAGCCAGGCTCACACGAACAGTCGATGCCATGGTCAAGTAGGTAGAAAGCAAGTGGCTGTGGAAAGACAATTGTCTGAACTTTGCCAAGAATAATCTTTATCCAATCGTGGAGAATGAAATGAAGAAGATCCGGTCGATCGTCATCAGGTGAGTGAATGTGATGAAGCCAAAAACGATCAAGTCTCCGGAGTTGGGAATATTTAGTGCCAAGTGGGCGAAGATTCCAAGAGATGATGATGTGGGGAAGGCGAGCAAAGACGGGAAGGTCACCTGCACGGTCATTGACGATATTGAATTCTAATGGGACATTGACATTTTCGCATACAAGACCATGCTCCGGAATTCGAAAGGCACGGGAGAGAGAATATTTGGTGATTTCAACATCCCGACCCATAACAAACGATTGAATTCCCACCACCTTACATGGGTCATTAGGCGAATATATAACTTTGGCATTGGAAAAGAAAGCTCGAATGATGTCCAATGGAACCGGAGTGTTTATTTTGAGAAAATAAGTCCAAGAAAAAGCATCAAATTTGGCCAAGTAGGGAAACTGAATTGATTCCAAGAAACCGAAATCAATGGGACGACAATGCTTGACACGCATATGGGCAAAGAGGGCATGGTAACGGTTTTTCTCTTCCGCATTCCTAAAACAGCGATTGAAGGCGGTTGGAACGGAGGCGGAGGAAGAGGAGGGACGAGATCGTTTTCGAGAGACAACATGTTTGACTTTGGGAGCCATGTGGAGGAATAATGATGAGGGAAATTTCTAAAAGGAGTTTTGTCGAACAGGTGATGGGCACTAGTTTGAGTGAGGATAGATAGGAGTATGGGGAGAGATGATCCTAACCAACAGCTGAGAGCCACAACCCAAGATGCATGTAACAATTATGACAAGGAAATTCGGATGAACAGCTACAAATAGGCTAAGTGTAAATCCTAGAAAAAGACAAGTGTCAAATGAAGTGAAAACCTAGATGGAGAGGAAATTGATGTAAAATATGCAAATGGGTAGACAAGATATGAGGAAACAAATGTGAAATGCAAGAAATATTGATGAAAATGAGTAAAAAAATACTTACAATTGAAATGTTGGGTGAATAGTAACCATGGTGTGGAGGAAGAAGGAAGAGAAGAAAAGAAGAGATTGTGTCAGGAAATGAGGAGGGGAAATGAAAAAGAGAAAGAAATGAGGAAGATTGGTGAAAGAATGAAGTGATTTGGTGTAGAAATGAGTGAGATCTTGAAGGTTGTGGGAGGAGGAATGGAGAAAGGGGAAGGCTTGCGGACGATGGGGAAGAAGAATAGTGGAAATGAGTGAAATCCCGACGTTTTAACAAGGGCACGCGTGAAGGTTTGCCCGAAGGGATCGATCCGTTTTTGGCAGTGTGTACCCCTACCCATTCTGGAATAAACGGATCGATCCCATGGAAAAAGGGATCGATCCCTCATATTCAAAACCCAGAATTTTAGGCCTCAATGACCCGGGAATCAATCCAATTTGAAGAAGTATTGACTCCTTAATCACTTGCCTCATTCGTGATGCACAAAAATGATTTGAAAACAATGGAACTTATGCACTTTTACCATCTTAAACGCAAAATCTGATTGATTCCACTTGAGATGCATGAAATGAGTTTGAAAAACTGTAGAAAAAGTGCAGGAAATTGCAGAAGAATGTTGAGAATATGCTGAACAGCTTTAAAAACTAAGTGAACATGATTGTGAACCTGTTTTAAACATCAAAAAGTGGGTGTTGGCTAATGAAGAACATTTAACACGATCAAAGCGCACAAATTGGAACAATTCAACCTTAAAAGCTAAGATCATGAACAGTAACATGGCAAATTAAGGTCATGAGTTGCAAGTGGTAAGTATATTTTCCAAATTTCGGTATTCCAATCATAACAAACCAACCTAAGCCATGCATTTAACATCAAATCAATTCAAGGAGCATTCATAATACCTAATTCACCTCTAAGAGTGCAAAATCTCTCCTTGTCCAAGGGTTTTGTGAAAATATCAGCTAATTGGTGCAAGGTGTCCACATACTCTAGAATTATGTCTCCTTTTTGCACATGATCTCGTATAAAATGATGTCTAATCTCAATGTGCTTGGTTCTAGAGTGCTGGATGGGATTTTTTGTAAGATTGATGGCACTAGTGTTGTCACACCTAATGGGAACTTGGTTCATTTCTATTCCATAGTCTCTCATTTGTTGCTTAATCCATAAAACTTGAGCACAGCAACTTCCGGAAGCTATATATTCAGCCTCGGTTGTGGATTGAGCTACACTATTTTGTTTCTTAGAGAACCATGAGATGAGCCTACTTCCTAAGAATTGGCATGTTCCCGATGTGCTTTTCCTATCCACTTTGCATCCACCAAAATCCGCATCGGAATAAGCATGGAAATCTAGTGTAGAATCTTTAGGATACCAAAGTCCTAAGGAGGAAGTGTCTTTGAGGTATCTAAGGATTCTTTTTACTGCTTGTAAGTGTGATTCTCTAGGGGATGACTGAAATCTAGCACACAAGCATACACTAAACATGATATCGGGTCTACTAGCAGTTAAATATAGCAATGAGCCAATCATAGACCTATATAGTTTAGTGTCTACACATTTTCCTCCTTTATTCGTATCAAGCTTAATATTTGTGTTCATAGGTGTAGAGAAAGGTTTAGATTCATCCATTCCAAATCTTTTGAGCAAATCTTTAGTATACTTAGCTTGATTTATGAAAATACCTTCTTTACATTGTTTAACTTGAAGTCCTAGAAAGAAGGTTAATTCTCCCATCATACTCATTTCAAATTCACCTTGCATTAGTTTAGAGAAATTTTTGCACAATAACTCATTTGTAGATCCAAAAATGATATCATCTACATAATTTGAACTACTAATAAGTCATGACCCTTAGATTGAATAAACAAGGTTGTGTCTACCTTTCCTCTTGTAAAACCTTTTTCGATTAAAAACTTTGAAAGTCTTTCATACCAAGCTCTAGGAGCTTGTTTTAATCCATATAAGGCTTTTGAAATTTTGAAAACATGGTTAGGAAATTTTGGATTTTCAAAACCGGGAGGTTGCTCAACATAAACCTCTTCATTTATATAACCATTTAAGAAAGCACTTTTCACATCCATTTGATATAACTTAAAATCCTTGTAGCATGCAAAAGCAAGTAGCATCCTAATGGCTTCTAATCTAGCTACCGGAGCATAGGTTTCATCATAGTCTATTCCTTCTTCTTGTCTATAACCTTGAGCCACTAACCTAGCCTTGTTTCTAACAATAATGCTGTTTTCATCCATCTTATTCTTGAATATCCATTTGGTTCCAATGATGGGATAATCTTTAGGTCTTTCTACTAATGTCCACACTTTGCTTCTCTCAAATTGCTTTAATTCTTCTTGCATGGCCATAATCCAATTTTCATCATTCAAGGCCTCACCCACTTTCTTTGGCTCAAATTGTGACACAAAAGCTACATGTTGACATATGTTTCTATAGGTTGACCTAGTCTTAACTCCAATGGTTGGATCTCCAACAATATCATTATCTTTCACATATCCAAGTTCTCTAGGACACCTAGATTCCTTCTCAATTATTTTTTATTCCATGGACTCCTCATTTTTGTTAATAGTAAGATCTTCTAATTGTACTCTAACATCCTTATCTTGAGATGGATCAACTATAGGTTCATCAAAGATTTCTACTTCATCATCAAGATTGGTTCTACTAGTGATATTTGATTCATCAAAGATTACATGTATTGATTCTTCTACTACAAGTGTTCTTTTATTGAAAATTCTATAGGCCTTAGAATTTAGAGAATAGACAAGAAAAATACCTTCATCACTTTTAGCATCAAATTTTCCTAGGTTATCTTTACCATTGTTCAAAACAAAACATTTACATCCAAATGGGTGAAAATAACTTATGTTAGGTCTTTTTCCTTTATAAAGCTCATAGGGAGTTTTCTTTAAAATAGGTCTTACCATAGCTTTATTTATGACATAGCAAGAAGTGTTTATTGCTTCAGCCCAAAAATATTTAGGTAAGTTATTTTTACAAAGCATGGTTCTAGCCATTTCTTCTAATGTTCTATTTCTCCTTTCAACTACCCCATCTTGTTGAGGAGTTCTAGGAGCTGAAAAATTATGGCTAATGCCATTCTCATTGCAAAATGTATCAAAACCCATATTTTCAAATTCTTTTCCATGGTCACTCCTAATACTAGAAATAGAGTAACCTTTTTCATTTTGAACAAGTTTTGAGAAAGCAATAAATTTTTCTAAGGCTTCATTTTTCATACTTAAAAAGAACACCCAAGTGAACCTAGTGTAATCATCAACTATCACAAATCCATAGTGTTTACCTCCTAAACTAGTTGTCCTAGTTGGTCCAAAGAGATCTAAGTGAAGAAGTTGAAGTGATCTAGAGGTAGTGACACACTTCTTAGATTTAAATGAATTTCTTTTGTGTTTTCCTCTTACACATGCTTCACAAACTTTATCATTTTCAAATTAAAGCTTAGGTAATCCTACTACTAGGTCTCTTTTGGCTAATTTAGACAAAACATGCATGCTAGCATGACCTAGTCTTCTATGCCATAACCAAGGTTCATCTTCTCTAGTGGCCATAAGGTATACATTTTTGCTATTAAGTTCATTTAAATCCACAATATAAATATTTCCTTGTCTATGTCCAATAAACACAATTTGATTAGTTTTGGTGTAGACACCTAATTTTGTCCGAATAATTTTTAAATGAATAAAAAAAAACAATTTTGAATGACTCGAAGATTGATCATCAAAAATAAAATGGAAATGAATAAAAGCAAAAGAAGGAAAGTCAAAGAAAATAAATGAAAAAAATAAAGGCTTTTGATTTAGATGTAAAAGGGGAGCCGAATTTTAAATTCACACACCTTGACCATTTAAAGAGTTGACTTGGTTGATTTGTTGCCAAAAAATGAAGATAATAATTTGCAATATAAAGGAAATAAATCAAGAATATGAATTTCATGATGATAGCCACGATTTAAGCATCAAAAGGGGGAAGTTTGCTTCTTTTCTTAAAATATTACAAGCTGAAATGGTTATAAAAGCAAAGGGAGGAGAAACCCTAGGAACCCAAAAAAAAACGTAGAGAAAAACCCTAGAGAGGAAAAAACCTAAAAAAAAAACCTAGAAAAAAAACCCTAGCTGTTGCACATCGCCTCTGGTTCCTGTCTGCTGCGCCACCGTCTTCCTCTACTGTGGATCATCATCTTCAACTTAGTTTTGCATTACTGCACCGATCTTCTGCACCTTACTCCCCATCATCACGCTGCTCTACCTTTTGCTGTACGTTGGCCTTGTATTGTACTGCACCTTGCCCTTTGTTGCAGCTCCCTTTGCTGCCATTGCTGCTTCCCTGCGTCAAACAAAAACCAGTAACTCACGACCACCCACGCCTTTGCTATCATTCTGCATCTTCATTCTCGGTTCCTTCACTTCCTCAACTACTATCCTGGCATTTTTCTTAGCTTCCCATCATCTTGCTTCCTTACTCTACAAACGGCTCCGTCATCACCATCGTTCCCTGTCCTATATGGCCACCACCGCACCAGTCCACCTCGCCTTTCCCTGGACTGTATTGCTGTCAAAGCCAGCACGGTGCTGCCACTCTCCTCGCCCGGCATCGTCTTTGTTGTTGCAACTGCACCAGCACCATCACCAAAACCGAACCTGCATTGCATGAGGCCAATCCTGCATCAACGTACCATCGCACGACCCCTGCATGCTACTTTCACGCCACCATCCCTGCTCTGCGCAACCATCACACACCACTGCTTTGTTTCTCGTTGCTGCATCACATCAGTTCCATCGTCGCCTGCAGTCCTGCACTAAGTTGTTGTTGCGTTGAAGTGCATGTTTAAGAACATAAAAGAGCACAACAACACGTGAAAAAGGCTACTGCAAGATTGGATCTGTTCCAAAGTACATCACCTGATCTCTGTCTCGTTGTCGACCACACCACTATTCTGCACGCACCACTGCTCTGTTCGCACCGCTCTTGCTGTTCAGCTGCTGTCATCATTGCTGTTATCGTGTAGAGCACTTGCATTGCTCCTTGCTCAAGCCCTTTCGTCCCTTGCTTGCTCCTTGCCCGAGCCTATCTACCTGCACGTTATCATTGTTGCTGTGTCTGTCTCCACCAAGCTGCACTGTCCAAGTTTGCTCACCATTCGGTTTTGAGTCTCTGAGAAACAGGAAGGGACTTGCAGGTATAACACATATGATTTGTTTTATTTTATTGGGTTTGAAATGATTCAGTGTTCGGTTGGCTAACTTATAGTTTGTTTATAGGGTCACGTGATGTGTTGCCTATTTATAATAGTGAATGATGATAGAGCTTGCTTAAATTAATTGTTGATTTTGTTTATACGTGCATGCACATGGATTGATGAATCTGCTTTTGTGCTTCACTTATTAATTAATTCTGTTGCAACTGCTCATTGGTTTATAGTAAAAATGCAATAAATAGAATTTTTAGTTATTAATTTAGTGAAATGAATCAATAAATAAAAATACTAATAAAATAATTTGTAAAATAAAATTTAGGGTGTTGAGTGATAAAATTTTAATATAATTAAAAAGTTTTCCGATGATGAGATTCTAAAGAGTCACAAATGGTTGACATTTGGAAATCTCTAAGTGAGAAAATTTTCTTAAATCTTGCCAGAATGATGGAAGATTTAAGTAAAATTTTCAATATTAATTATCTATATCTTAATATTTTTTAATAATAATAAAACATAAGATTTAATAATAAATTGAAATTAAATAAAAATTATTCCGATGATAAGAGTCCAAAGAGTCACAAATGGTTGACATTTGGAATTCTTTAGGTGAGAATTTTTCTTGAAGTCTCACCAGAATGATGGAAGACTAAGAGAGATTTCCAATATTGGTAATCTGAATTTATTTCTCAAATTAAAATAATTTTAAATAAATAAAGTTGGTATAAATTATTAATAAAATAAGAGAATTAAAGTAAAATTAAATGAGGAGTATAATTTAAAATTAACCTTAGATAAAATAAACCAGGAAATTTCAAATAAGACATTTAATGAATCCGATGACGGAGCCTCTTCAAGTAAGTCAAATAGTACTACTTGAATACTCCTGAGGTGAGGATAAATTTTCAAGAAATTCCGCCAGAATGATGGAGAGTTTCTTAGAAAATTTACCAATATTTAATTATTTGGAATAAAATAAAAAAAAATACGACAAATTAAGATTATTCAAACAAAACCGTCTTAAGATAGCACAAGATTAATTAGGTACCATTCTAGAATGGGCGTTGTGAGGGTGCTAACACCTTCCTCACACGTAATCGACCCCCGAACCCTAAATCTGAAAAGAAGATCAATCCTTATGCTTAAATGAGGATAGGTGACCAATCACGCCTAGGCTAAAAATGATTGGTGGCGACTCCATTGAAATTATGTCTAGCGGTTAGGTCTAGGGCCTAAAGTCGTTACGACATTTGGCATAAACAACATTGCAACACAAATCATCAAACATAACTTTAAATCCCTTATCACATAATTGACTAATACTAAGTAAATTATGTTTTAAGCCTCTAACATACAACACATTCTCAATAGTTGAGGAAGAGTTACCAATTGAGCCAATTCCTTCAATTTGTCCTCTGGAGTTGTCTCCAAATGTGACTTCTCCACCACTCTTATGCTTTAGGAACTTGAATTGACTCTTGTCACCCGTCATGTGTCTTCAGCATCCACTATCAAGGTACCAATGCTCCTTGGACTTAGCCTTGTAGCAATACTCTTCCTCTTACATACAAACACATCAAGCTTTCATCTTAGGTACCCAAATTTTCTTAGGTCCTTGAGAGTTAGTACTTATAATTTTAGATCCTATAGGGATCCATTTCATCTTTAAGGACTCATCACTTGAATTTAAAACATGTTTAGGCACCCAAATCTTGACAGCCATTTTTCCTCTAATCATAGTCTTCCTAAAGGTGCATGCTTGTGAAGAGTGTCCTAGTTTATTACATAATGTGCACGAAACAAATTTTCTATCTTTAACTAGGAAATTTTTAAGATGAGTCTCTTTGTTAGATGCATTGTAGCCTAACCCTTCTCTATCAAAGAATGCTCTTTGAGTCTCTAGCATTTGATTAAGTTTTTGTTGACCCATGTAAAATCTAGAAAATGAGTTTGGCAAATTAATGTTCTTTCTATTTAATTCTTCTATTTCTATATTTGCATTCTCTAATTTCTTTTCACATTCTAATTTAACATTCACAAGCATTTCATTCTCCTTTTTCAACTTAGAGATCATTTTCTTATATTTCAAATTCATGCATTCAAATTCATTAGCTAACTCATCAAATGCATCTTGCAATTCATCAAAAGTGTATTCATTAGTATCTAACAAGTTAGAGGTTACCTTCTCATCTTCAAAAACCATGAAACAAAGGTTGGCTACTTCATCTTCCACATTCTCTTCATCGGAGCAATCACTATCACTCCAAGTAGCCACCATTGCCTTCTTCTTTTGTTTCTTCTCATTTTGCTTTCTATACAAAGGACAATCAAATTTAATGTGACCAGGTTTTTTGCATTCATAACAAATAATTTGGTCCTTTTCTTTCCTACTAGTTTCACCTCTATTTAACTCTCTCCTAGGGGGTCTCCTAGAGTTTCCACTAGCTCTCATCCTCATGAATTTATTGAATCTCTTGGCAAACATGGCCATTTCCAAATCCTCTTCATCACCACTTACTTCATGATCATCTTTTGATTCCTCAATTGTGGTGGATTTTAGTGCTACTCCAACTTTCTTTAGGGGATCTTGATTTCTCTTAATTTTCATCTCATAAGTGAGTAAGGATCCCACAAGTTCATCCAAAGAGAGTGTATGAGGATCCTTAGATTCTTCAATAGCAGTGACTTTAGCTTCCCATGATTTAGGTAAGCTATTGAGAACCTTTTTCACCATCTCTACATTAGAGTATGTCTTCCCTAAAGCTTTAAGACCATTTATTATGTCCGTAAACCTAGTAAACATGTCACTAATTGACTCATCATTCTTCATTCTAAATAGTTCATAGTCTTGAGTGAGCATGCCTACTTTGGTTTCTTTGACTTGTGTGGTTCCCTCATCTGTGATTGCTAGTTTATCCCAAACTTGTTTAGCATTCTCACATTGTGAAACTCGATTATACTCATTTGGTCCTAATGCACAAAATAGTGTGTGCATTGCTTTAGCATTAAGTTGTGCCATCCTAATATCATTAGAATCCCACTCATCTTCTTTCTTAGGCACATCCGACCCATCTACTTTCTTAATAGGAATAAGAGGACCTTTAACAATAATTCTCCACACTTCATAATCATTGGCTTGAATAAATAGCATCATTCTAGTCTTCCAATAGACATAGTTTTCACCATTAAAGAGTGGAGGTCTAACCGTAGAGTGTCCATCTCCTACCAAGGGTGTAGACAAACTAGTTTGAGCCATTAGTGATCGTTTTTACTCGATAGATGTTAATCTAATTCAATCTCGAGCCCAAGCTCTGATACCAATGGTTGGTTCTACTGAGAGGGGGGTGAATCGGTTTTTCTAATTCTTTCTAATTTTCCTAGCTCTTAATGCACAATCCAAGTAAAATAAACAATGATGAAATAAATGTAGTAAATAAGAGTAAGGGAAAGAGAAGCAAACACAAGTTTATAGAGGTTTGACCAATCTCTTGCCTACGTCCTCTCTCCTTGAACTCCTTGTCAAGGTTTTGATTCACCTCTTCCTTGAGAATCCTTACAAACCACTTGAAGGTGTGGCAAGACCTCTTACAATCTTTCTAGAGACTTTGAAATCTCCTTCTAAGCCTCTACCCTTGTATTGCTACCCAACACTCTACAATATCAGACCTTAATAGGATAGCTCACCCCTTGAATAACAAGAATTTCAATGAATGGGTGAAGAACACAGATGGGTCTCACAAAATGGAGTAACATAATGAACAATTTCAGATTTGAATTTCTCTCTTGAAGCTTGAGGATTTTTCAGTGCTTGTTCTACCTCCAAACTTCATAAATGCCTCTATTTATAGTCCACCAAACGACTGGAACAGTTGGTGAAGTATTTAATGCATTTCTTCCCGTTAAAACCCTCAAAAACTAGCTGTTACTGCATGTCTCGTGCAAAGGGATCGATCCCTTTACCAAAGGGATCGATCCTTTTTATCCAGAATGCATTTCAACTTGTTCCTGGGTGCTTGTCCACCTTACTGCCAAAATGGGATCGATCCTTTTACCAAAGGGATCGATCCCTTTACCAAAGGGATCGATCCCTTTTAACCAGAATGCCTTCCTGCACATCTTTCAACTGCAATTTGAGATAGTTTATGGTTGTTTGTGATTCTAAGTCAGTTAAAAAACTTCTAGCCCTTTTCTTAAGAGTATTTACTGACTTTTTCAGTTGAAATCACAATCCAAAACTTGTTTAAAATATTTTCTATCATTGAGTTCATTCAAAGCAAATTTACTTAGAGAAAAATCAATTTTTAAGCTTACTTGAATTTTGTCATTTCAAAATACTTGTCAATTTAAAGCTAACAAGATATACTAAAAGGGATTTAAATATATATATATATATGTATGAGGAGGGATCCATTTATATATGTGTAAAACAAATTTAATTTTACACACTTTCATATCTTTTTATATGATTTATAATTTTTTAATCCGACCGTTGAATTTTATGTTCTATTCGCATAGATCATGCATGTCAAATTTCAAATTAATCGAATACGTCTAACTATATATTTCGTAAAATAAAATTTCAACCGTTGATATATATTGAAAAAATACTATTCACGATTAAAATGATAGAAATAGCATATTGATTCAAAATTTTACATACATAATAAATATGAATAGGTTGTTAAATCGAACGGTTGGTTTGCAAAAATATTAATCTTATATGAAGATATAAAACTGTATAAAACAAATTTGTTTTACACATGTGTAAGTAGATCCCTACTCTATGTGTGTGTGTGTGTGTGTGTATATATATATATATATATATATAAAAGATATGGAAATTAGAATTATAAAGACAATAGAAAAATGGGAGACATTATTATTTGCTTGAAACAATAGTTATTTATCTACTAATCCATTAATGTTAAATTGGGTTATTAGAAGTTCATGAAATAAGGGCCGGTGACATTAAAGAAAAAGGGCTGGAAATACAACAGAAAATGGGCTGGAAACACAAGTAAGGGCTGGAAAATATAAGTCAAGGCGCTGGAACAATATACAGCCATGTTTCTTCTGTTTTTCCCCCACCCAAACGAGACAAGAGAAGAGCCAAACTTCTCTTAGAAGTGTCGACAACCCCAGCTACAAGAACCCTCTCCCTTTTCTCCTCATTTCCGGCCAAAAGCTAAGAACTCTCTTCAAACACTCATCCATTTCACCCAACCACACAAGCTGATTGAAGGATTTCATGGTGAAGGAGGCAGTAACGAGATGGAGGAGGACAATTTAGGTTGGGTATAAGCTGGCCAAGGGGATCATGAGCCATAAGAGCAAGTGAGCTTTGGGTTCAATCAGATTAGGGCATCGGTTGTGGATGGAGAAGAAATGAGAAAGAGCTGTCCATTGATGACTGAAGAAAGTGAAGAATTGAAATCCTAGATTGAAGCAAACTGACTTGGGAACTTCCAGCCAAGATATCAGAGGTAAGAAATTGAGGTGAGTTAATGTATTTTGCTGGAATTAAGCTATGGAAATAGAATGCAATATGTTTACTGGTTTGGCATTGATGTGTCTAGGTGTGACAACAAACAAGCTGTGAGGAAGTTGACTGAGATTGTTTCAACAGATTCTGTTTTTGCATCAAATTAAGGGGGGTAAGGTTCTAAACCTATAATGATTGATCATTATGCAAGAAAATGATATTGTGATGAGCTAAATTTAAATGACTATTGTTAGATAAAGATAAACTAAAATTCTGACTTGATGTTAAATCTGGAATTTGCTATTCTGTCTGGGTGGAAATTAAAACGAGAAGTTTAATAGTTTTACATGGAGAAAAATTCTGGAAAAATTATGATTTATGTAGTTTTAAGTTACAAGAAAGTCAGTTTTGGAATTTCTTGAATTGGATTTCTGTAGCTTGAGTTATGCTCAAATGAATGCAGGGTGTTCTGTCCAAAAACGTGAATCATAGTCCTGATTTTGAAAAATCATAGCAAACGGCCTAAATTGAATTAGGTTGCAAGCCTTACATGTCTAGAAAGGTATTAAGTTAGGAACATGATGGTTCTGAGTTTGCATCATTTGGATATTCCTATAACCAGATATGAGACAGTGTGTGCATACTGGTCAGTGTTTTACTGTATCAAGAAACTGCTGAACATATTGAAACTTTGGAAAATTTCTGGTATTGATATAGGAAGAGTTAAATTATGAATCTTACATTTTTAAACAGGGAAATGAGTTAAATTTCACCTAGTTTTGAAAACTTTGGATTTCGAATGAGGTAGCTTAAGCCATGTATACATGACTGCAGGATGCTCACTGCCAGTCATAAACAGCCTATTGTAAACTTCAAATATTCATAGAAAATTGCCCAGAACAAATATGACTGCAAACTTTACATGTTCAGAAAGATAAATGAGTTAAGATTGACATGGCATTGGGTTTGTACAAATCTCAAATCTCTATAGTTGGCAATATACATTTTACTGAACACAGGTCAGGAAATTATCCTGCCTAATGTGCCAGATTTGGTCCAAGTTTAGAAATTGATAGGAAAGGGCACAGAATGAACTGGGAAATGAGCCTTATATGTCCGAATAGGGATCTAAACAAGAAGTAATATAAAATTACAGTTGACAGTTAGGTTCTGGAAATTATACTTAAAGTTAGCACAATACCATAAGGTCCAAAACCTTAAAGAGCAAAAATGGACCAAGTGGGTTATAAGTAGTTCAAGTGAACAAAAAGACATTAATTAGTGCTAGTAATGTTTGAATAATTCTGGAAACCTTGCCAAGTATTGTTTCTTATTGAGTTATACAATGCTTAATGTTAGCTTATGATTGGAAGTATTAAGATTGATGGAGGTATCGAGATTGATTTTCATCTACTATGTATTATGTAGAGGGTTGTCCTATGGACCAAGTTTGACCCGAAATCAATCAACACTGCAAGACTAGTAGGTGAGGGAGAATCGATTCAGAAGCTAAGGAACTACTGTAAGTAACCCTAAGCGACTACTTGCATCAAAATTGTTTAATGCTATAAATTCTTGGAATTTGGCAATTGAAATAAAATGAATGCTGCATATGAGATGTCTTCCCTTGACTGTTTATTTTGCTTTTCTAGAAATCGTTTGTAAACAAATAATGGCTCGCAAGAAATGTATTGTTTGCATGTATTATAAAATCAAGGAATATTTTAAATGTTTTAAAGGTTTAAATTAAATTCTAATTTAATATGATTTCATACCTTGTTGATATTTAAATGCCTTGTGAGCCTTGTTCTATGGAATTACTTTTTATGAACTACAATGATTGCTATGAGGTCAGGGAAGAATGAAATTTGTTTTAAGACTACCGGATTTCTATTTGAGACCCGAGGTATTGAGACCTTAGGGCACTGTACCTTGAGAACTTTGTAGACACTCTTGATTGACTTAGAGCACTGTTTCTCGAGCATTAGCCTCGGAGACGTTCGGCTTGTCCCGTATATTATGTTTGGATAGGTCCCGGTTTCATATGCGCAATGAGCCGGGGTTTGATTGGTCTATGCATAGGTAGCGCCCTTTATGGGAGTTTGCTACGGTTAGCTACCGTGGGTTTGGTCGCTCTAAGTAGCATTGATTGAAATTCTGTGAACTCTCTCGGTACTATGATTTGTTTTATTGATTTCACTGCATACTTTATGTATGGTTTGATATTGAGACTTCTAGTCTAATGATGGAACTCTATATTTGACTATGATTTGTTATTGAGTTTCCATACTGTGTTTTAAGTTTGATGCAGCATAACTGATTTGATTTATTTGAAAGTGATTTGAATTAGCTTTCATAAATTAGGGATACTTGGTATAATTTAGTTGCTTATTGTTGTTACTTACTGAGTTTACGACTCACTCCCCTCTTCTTTCCCCTCCCTTTCAGAGTGATCGATACAACGACTGTTCATTTTGGTTTGGGAAGCTTCTTGAGAGTGGACTTCCCTGCACAGTCTAAGGTATATGGCTCCCAGCGGTTTGTATAGACATATATGGATGATGGCACAGTGTATTGGAATTCTTTTGATTGTATATATATATATATATATATATATATACACTTATGTGATGAGTTTGGGATGTAAGCTAGATTATGTTATTATAGGAATATGACGATCAATATACTTTTTGAATTGGCCTTATGTATGTTGGTAGATATGCCTGAATATCTTAAAAGAGTTATATGAAATTGAGATTGGCCTACATATTCACCTACAAATGAATAGTGAAGAAAAGGGATAAAAAAAATTTTTATCCACAAATTAAGCTTCTGTAAGGTATTAAGAAAGACCGGGTGTGACATAGAAGAATTAGGATAGTATCATGTTTTCATATAAAACTGGTTTAATTGTTTATTGGAAAAGAATAAAATCTAAGTGAGTCAAAAGTTGTAAAGAATATATAAATATAAAAATACATGTTTGAGCATTAAATAAATTTATGATTGGTAATTGTGATAATCTTACTCAAAGAATGATGATGGCATGTTTGAGATTGAAAAGTTATAAAAAATAGATAGTGTGATTGTTTAACGTTCGATTTAAGAAAATAACCATTTATAGTTTGTATAGTAAATTTATGTTTTCGATGAGTTGAAGTCGCTAAAGAGGAGGTTGAACTGCTCATTACTTTGAAATGATTGAGTGTTAGGATGGAAATATTGTTACTGTAATAAATCAATTGATTTTGGGATATTTGATAATTGGACTTTTATATATGTATAAGGAAATGAGAAGTATGTAAGTATTTGAAATGAATTGTGAACTGTGCTGGAGATTGTGATTGGTTGGAAAATATATAAACTATGTTTTTCATGCAGGAGGGTTAGGACAGTTTTAGCCGTTATGTTGCCAAAATTTTTATAAAATTATAAATAGGAAAACTAATTTTTAGAAAAACTTATATTTTCAAGAAAACCTTCAGAGGTTAAAATAATTATATTTCCCAAAGACTTAATTTAAAGTTTTTAATTTGGCGTATCAATTTGAATTATCGGATGATTCGAAAGTCAATGTTAAGTTTAACGATTGGAATGAAAGAGTCAAGTAAACTTAGTGAAACTATATAGGATTAAAATGAAATGATGATGTGTTTGCATGCATAAATCATGTCATGTACATTATTTGACAGTTTTAAATATTTGGCATTATGGTTTTAAAATGAAATAAGAATTGATTTTTAAATGGTACAAAAGAATGCATCTATTTTAAAGATTAAGTGGATATAAAGAGTTTTGGATTTATCATATTGAAATGTTTTGAAAATGTTCAAAAGTATGATGAGTGATTTATTTATACTAAATGAAAATATGATTTAATGATTTTATTTATACTAAACGAAAATTTGATAAAGAAGGTTTACCTCAATTGTTTTATCATGGTATGCTACAGATGAGGGTCATGTTGTGGGAGTCACATTTAAGGTCCTGAAGGACCTCTGTGCTACACGAGTTCTTCGAGACCGTGATAGTACTCGTGTGCTACATGAGTTTCTTCAAACCATGACAGTACTCACGTGCTACACGAGTTTCTTCAAGCCGTGAAAGTCACCACTAGGATCCCAAAGGAACTATATACTACATAGTATACCTTGTCGTTGTATTCCATGAAACTATAAAATGAGCTCGATTTCCTAAAGGTTTACATGTCGATTATGCCAATATATAAAGCTTCAGAAATACAGAGTCTCGTTTTATCACTGTAGAGATACTTCGTTACATGATTTTGATAAAATTAATTTCTGGTGAATTGGAATTGACGTTTTGAACTAGAATTGAATTTTGGAAATTGCAGTTTGACGTTGGATTTTATGCAGGAAAATTTGGTTAAAAACAAAATGTTATGCTACCGGAATTCACATAAAGTAGCCTAAACCTTTCAAAACCATCCTTTGACATAATATGTTTTAATATTTGAAAAATAAAGAAATTTATTTTAAATATTTAGATCTTAATTATTGAATAAGATTTTATTTAATTAATTCACAAATTCAATATATGCTTTAATATTTTATAAGAATTAAATATATTGTTCTAAGACTTGAATATTTTCATATACTATGATATTTAAATAAATTATTTGGAATATTAAATAATGTTTTGGGAATATGTTTTATGAATTATTATTTAGATATGTTGATTTTATGATTTTGATTTTATTAATTTGATTTCATGAATTTAATTTTATAAATTCCTTTGAGATGTGATTTATTAGTTAATCTTCGTAACAGCTCTGAAAATATTTTTGAAGTGTTTTGAGACCGTGGCCTCGTAGCTATCTGTGGGTACATGCATTTCCATTCTGTTCTGATTGCTATTGACTCTAGCCCAGTCTTCTAACTCCCACAGTTGTCTCTTGGCTAGTGTACGCACTGTGGTATCCTAACTATGGCCATACATCTATTATAGTGCATGTTTCTATTGGGTGTAACCTAGTCTCCACTAAAATTATATTAGGGTGATAAATCCCTGGTTAACATATATCCAAGCACTCCTAACTTTGATATGTTTGTGATTTTGATTTATTTGTATCTTATGTTTCTTCATATGATTTATATGTTTTAGTGAAATTATTTTTTTGATTTATTCGTTAGAATTACTATAAATATGATGTATGATCCCTACGGAGAAATTGTTTAATTTCTAATATATATGTCTTCTTTCTTAAGTTACCAAAATTATTTTTGAATTTGTGATTTAATTACAACTAATGAACTCCCTATAGTGGACTTGACACCGGAACACGTAAGGTACTTCAAAGTACCTTCCATACTCCTCTAGTTAGCCACTCCACTATAGTATCCTTCTTGTTAGATCGTGCCTAATTGACTTTCATAATTTAAATTCATAGTTATTGACTTTGTATTGTCATGTAGAGAACCATATATTTATATATATATATATATAGGATTATTGCATATAGTTACCATGATATTCTTTCTTGTATATATGTTTCTTCCTGGGCTTCCTAAAACACACCCCCCACTCACCATCTCAGTTAGCTTATCGGTATACGAGATGATCGCTGCTGTAAGGTTGAACGAAGAAACTTTCTAGAAGTTTAAGCTATCAAGTAAACAGGTAGACAT
Source organism: Heritiera fomes (assembly GCA_032173925.1). Taxonomy (NCBI): domain Eukaryota; kingdom Viridiplantae; phylum Streptophyta; class Magnoliopsida; order Malvales; family Malvaceae; genus Heritiera; species Heritiera fomes. The sequence continues at coordinate 6,037,504 of JAPDPM010000012.1, read as the reverse complement.
TAAAAGTTACACTTTTATATTCAGACAAGTGTATGCACAACACATATATATAGTCCGGGATGCAAATCGTATAGTGTAAGGTTAAAGAAAGTTAAAAAACTAGTAGAATATACTCGTAATAAGTTGATATAAAAAAAGTAGAAATTTTTATATTGCGTTTTATACTTTGATTTCATATTTAATATTCATGGATAAAATAATCTAATGGTATAAAGATTAATACATATTAGAAGTTATAGGGAGAACTTACATTGACACTGAATGCAAACCAAATGGTGATGATTATTTCAGTAACGGTATTAGCATTGAAAAAAAAGTTGGTTTAAATGTTAACGTTTCCGGACGTGACAGGCAAAGTAGGCAACTGCCTGCTGCTACAGGGAGCAACGGCTCTTAGGGAGCTTTTGCTCCTATTTGAATTAGGGGGAAGTGGGAAGGATGCTTCCTCCCTCCATTTTTATTTTTTTAATTAAAAAAAATCATTCAATTTTTTTCTATAGATACCTATTAATTTCATTCATTTTTTTCTCTCAAATATCTCTCAATACTCATACTTTCTTAAATTAACTCAAACTCTCTTATTTTGAATTCATATTATTATTATTATTATTATTATTATTATTATTATTTTCTCTAGAATTTAATTTCCTTTCTTTTTTTACAATTTTACAAATTTTATTTTCAACTTCCAAATTCCAATATATATTTACTTGTAATATATATTCCTACATCTATTTCTTTCAAACTTTCAAATATATTTATTTTTAAAAAATATAAAACTGTTAGATTTGTTTCATCATTCATATTTCGTTTCTTACCCTTTTGGTTATACTAAAATTTGTAACGTTTGCTTCTCCTGAAAAGTATATTGTAAAACTTTCTAGGTAGTAATAAAAATAACTTTATTTCTAAAAGGTTATCGGAATTAAATTTTCTTGACTGTTGTGTTTGAAGGATTCATTGCCTATGTGGAGGACATAGAAAGGAGGCGTCCAGAGTTACACAAGATTCTTGTTGTTAGGGATTTTTCGATGTGTTTTCGGATGAGTTATCGGGTCTTCTTACAGATCGAAAGGCCGAATTTAATATCGATTTGATACCCAGCATTGCACCAATATCTAAGCCTCCCTACAGAATGGCATTGTTGAAGCTCGATGAGCTTAAGAAGCAACTCCAAGAGTTGTTGGGTAAGGGATTTATTCGACCCAATGTATCTCCTTGGTTTGTGCTAGTTCTGTTTGTCCGGAAGAAGCACAGTAGCTTGTGACTGTGCATTGATTATCGATTGCTTAATAAGGCTACAATAAAGAATAAATACCCTCTGGCCGAAATTGATGATCTGTTTGATCAGCTCAGGGGTGCACAAGTATTTCTAAGATTGACCTGAGATCATAATACCAACAGTTGAAGATCCGGGAGTTAGATGTTCTGAAGATTGCTTTCTAGACCCGATATGGTCACTATGAATTTCTTGTCATGCTATTTGGTCTTACTAATGCCCTTGCAACCTTCATGAATCTAATGAATGAGGTATTCAAACCTTTCCTTGATAAATTTGTCATCGTATTCATTGATGATATTCTAGTATATTCTAAATCCCAGAAGGAGCATGCAAAGCATCTTTATATAGTTCTGCAGACCTTCAAAGACACGAAACTGTATGTCAAGCTGAGTAAGTGCGAGTTCTGTCTAGATCAGATTACTTTTCTTGGACATGTGGTCTCTAAAAACAGGGTGTCAGTTGATCTGTTTAAGATTAAGGTGATTGTTAGATGGGAGAGACCGAAGACAGTGACAGAGATCCGGAGTTTTCTAGGGATAGCCAGATATTGTCAAAGATCTGTAGAAGGTTTCGTGAGGTTGGCTGCTCCTCTGACCCGCCTCACACGTAAGGATGTTAAGATAGAGTGGACAGATGTGAGTGAGCGCAACTTTCAGGAATTGAAGTAGAGATTGACTACAACACCGATCCTTACCAATCCTAGTGGGCTAGGAGGATTTTCTATGTATAGTGATGCCTCCTCTCTTGGTTTGGGATGTGTGCTAATGCAGAATGGGAAAGTGGTCACGTATGCTTCTCGGTAGTTCAAGGACGACGAGAGGAATTATCCTACTCATGACCTGGAGCCCGCTATCGTGGTGTTTGCATTAAAGATATGGCAGCATTAACTATACGGTGAGAAATTCCAGGTATTCACTGATCATAAAAGCCTTAAGTATTTATTCTCGTAGCGGGAATTAAATATGAGGCAGCATAGATGGATGGAGCTACATAAGGATTATGACTGCGGGATACTATACCACCGGGGGAAAGTGAATGTGGTAGTAGATGCATTGAGCCGAAAACACCTGGGCATGATTTCTTATATGATGATTCGGGAGTACGATCTCTTGGAACAGTTTGCGAGCCTCAGTCTGGATGTGCCTCTCTTTGAAAGGTGTGGTTGGTTGGATAGTTTTCGGATTGAGCCAGACTTGATGGATCGGATCATGAGTGTTCAGAGGGAGGATGCTTTTTGTATTGATGTTGCCAGTCAGATTCAGTTGGAAGTTTAGTCAGAGTTTGAGATTGACACAGATGGCATTCTGAGGTTTAGATGCTAGATCTGTATTCCCGAAGATAAGCAGTCGAGAGACTTAGTTCTGACAGAAGCACACAACTCGAGGTACACTTTACATCCACGGAGTAATAACATGTATCATAACCTCCGTAAAGTGTACTAGTGGCCAAGTATGAAACAAGACATCGTTAATTTTGTTGCAAGATGTCTCACCTGTCAGTACGTAAAGGTAGAGCATCACTACTTTGACCTTTATTGATACCGATGTGGAAATGGGAGCACGTCACCATGGATTTCATCATGGGTTTGTCGAAAAAACCAGGAGGAATAGTGATGCGATCTGGATGATTATAGATAGACTGACAAAATTAGCCCACTTCTTGGCTATTAAATCCACAGATTCATTGAGTGCCTTAGCTGACTTGTATGTCAGGGAGATTGTCTGGTTACATGGAGTTCCAGTGAGCATTACGTCAAATAAAGATTCTTGATTCATTTCTCATTTCTAGTAGCATTTTTAGGATGCTATGGGATCTCGACTAAACTTTAGCACAGCTTATCATCCGTAGACTGATGGTCAGTCTGAGCGTACTATCTAGATGCTCGAGGATATGTTAAGAGCTTGTGCAATTGATTTTACAGGCTCTTAGGACAATCATCTACCCCTAGTAGAATTTGTCTATAATAATAGTTACCATTCCAGCATCGGCATGGCACCATATAAGGCCTTTTATGGTAGAAGATGCCGTTCTCCTATTGCTTCGGAGGAAGTAGGTGACAGGAAAATATTGGCTCCCGATCTTGTTGAGAAGGCTTCCGAGGATATTAGGATTATCTGTGATAGATTAAGGACTACTTAGAGTTGGCATAAGAGTTATGCAGATGTTAGACGCCAACCTTTGGAATTCTTTGTGGGAGATGCAGTCTTTCTTAAAGTCTCACCATTGAAAGGTATAATGAGATTTAGAAAAATAGGGAAATTCTCACCATTGAAAGGTATAATGAGATTTAGAAAAAGAGTGAAATTAAGTCCTTGTTACATCAGACTATTCTAGATGTTAGATCGAGTGGGAAACGTGGCTTATCGGTTGGTATTACCACCAGAGCCATCTAGAATCCATAACGTCTTCCATGTATCTATGCTGCGGAGATACCAGCCAGATCTGTCGCATGTTATCCGGTACAAACCACTTGAGATAAGAGAAGACATAAGTTATGTGGAGAGACCAGTATGGATTTTGGATCAGAAAGAAAAGGTGTTATGATCTAAGATGATACCTCTAGTAAAGATTCTCTGGTAGTAACATTCAGCAGAAGAGACTACTTGGGAGCTAGAGAGCCTAAGAAGGAAAAGTACCCAGAATTGTTCAAGTGACTGGCCTGATCAAATTTGGAGGACCTTCCTAAGGTGGGGGAAATGTGATATTCATATATCTACCATCTGTACATTTAATAGATATTATATAATTACTTAAATGAGCTGTTCCTCGCAGGAATAAATGGATAACGGATGGTGGGCCCTACGGGACTTCCAGTGTTCTGGAGTAGTTGAGACTTGGAGGACATGAAATTTGGAGCTAAATATAGATGAGGTAAGAAATTTAGACCTAAACTAGTTTGTTTGTGCATTTTTTAGAAGAGTGCAAACATATTAGAAAAATACGATTAAGTCCATAGGTCGATAGAATTTTTGTAAATAATGGACAAACCAAGATGACTTTAGAATCATTATTGGTGCTAGAAAATTTCTCATAAAATGGAGTTCTTGACCATGTGGACTGATGAAATTAAATCTACGTAAAAATAGAAATATACGCGATTTTACAGTTAGGGGTATTTTAATAATTTCACCCAAACAATCAGTCGAACTTCGACAAAACCTCAACTAGAAGTTAGAGCAAGTTAAATAGATATTTTTCATGATGAAATAAAATATTTTGGAGATTAGACTGATAGTTTAAACCGAGGTTAAATCAAAAAGTGCGAAATCAAAAGTTTATTTAAACCTAAGGGCATAATTGTAATTTTTACCATAAAATATTGTTTTTAGCTGAAATTTCCAGCAATTTCTCCATCTTTCTTGATAGCAGCCAATAGCCTCTCTTCTTCCTCCATTGCTGAGTGTTCCAAGATAGAGAGCTTGAAAAACTTAGGAAAAACTTCATTAAAATCAAAACTTATCTTCACCAAAATTATTCTGCTCATCATCCTCTATCATCCTACACCAAAATCATCATCTAACTCAGCCAAAATCAGCGGTTAAGAAGTCTTGAAGGTTTCGGCTAAGAGGGAGAAAGGTAAGGAAGATGAAATTTTAATGGAATTCCTGATTTATACTATATGTATTTCATGTTTTAATGATTGTTTTAAGCTAGAACCATGAGAATCCATGCCCTAGGGTTTGAGTCAAGGATGATGGTGCATGGGGATGGTGTAAATTGATGAGAAACTAATTTAGAATTAATGTAGAATTAAGGTTAAGAAGGAATTAAGCTTAAAAAGTGGAAGAAACTATTTTTGTGAAATTAAGGAGGAATTCGGCCAAGGAATGGAAGGAGATCCATGGCTGATTTTGATGCATCTAGGGTATTAAAATGCTGTACAAATTACTAGGAGATTGTTGGCGAAATCGGAACTAAAATCGGAGTTGTGTAAGTGAAGTACAGTATTAGCACCAGTGTAAAAGAGACTGAAATGGAAGTGATTTTAGGCAATGTGATACTTGTAGAAAATTAATAAATTATTTTAAGTTGAAATGTAGTGATTGGATAATGATAAATTATTTTATATATGGTGTTCTGCAGCTCGAAAGTTTAATACAGACACTGGTGCTGACGATCGAAACGACAGTGAAATAAAAGGTAATAGATGAGCGTAGAAGACTTAGGATACTATGATGCATGATTAATGTGCATCTTTTGAAATTGAATATTGGAATTGGTGTTGAAATGGGAATTGTTGCTGATTTTATATATTGTGTTTGCACTGCAGGAAGGCTCGGTGAAACACAGTCGTTATACTGTCGAAATTTCTCAGAATTTTATATAAATATCTTTTAATATTCTTAAATGTTAAAAAAGAAAGAATTTTTAAGTTAAATTCTCTAGTTTATGGAAAAATTCATATTTTATTTAAATACTGAAAACAATATTTAAATATTCATGTAAATGAATTTTATGCACGTGAAGGTACTAGCATGTTTTATTTACTATTTTACAGATAAATAGGACGTTTTTAGAATTGGATGTTATAGTATGAATTTTTATTTTTGAACTATCTATATTTCTTGAATATATATATTTATGGATTGATTGAAGATAACTGTTATTGAATATATCTCCGTAAACTGCTATAAACTGTTTTATATACTGTTGGCCTCATAGTTGCTTACGAGCACATGCACTTACTGTTACTATAGTTGAGTGATCCTTATCCCATCATTCAGTGTCCTCAGGTGACCCAAGCCCATGTTCATCTACGGACGACCTTAAACAATGGCCATATTTCCCCTTGCATGAGTCTATTGGGTGATGCCTTGTCTTCACAGTTTTTTATCTGGGGTGGCAAATTCCCGGACATCTTGGGCACTCTCAGGAAAAAGATATATATGTTATGGATTTTAAGATATAAAATCCCTTATGATGGTTGAATATGTTTTTAGAATATGTTTAGTGTTATTGAATGATTTTATACAGTTTGCGAGGAAATGTTTTATATCGTTTACTTGAAAATTTAAAGTTACTGTTAAACATTGGTTATTACGGTTTACTGAACGATGCACGTTTACTGAAATTGCTAGAAAATGTATTTGAAATCCTTATAGCGGCATTTAGGGATTGGGACATGACAGGTACTTCAAAGTACCTCCCATACTCTATCTGGTTACCTAGCTGACTATAGTATCCTTCCTGAATGTCCCATAGTGAACTGTTAGGAATTAAATGATTTTTATGCATATAGGATATATAGTATCAGTTCTTGTATATGATTCTCTTACTGGGCATTAGCTCACCCTCCTCTTTCTTCTTCCAGATTATTTCCAGTGATCTCTCGGCCATTTGAGTGGGAGGATTGTCATTTTTGTATCCCTCAGCGAACATGAGACTTCCATAGAGGTATACGGTTTTATATTTATATGTTTAGACTTTACGTACAGTACTTTTGTTATGTATTTTTAGACATGGGATGTAAATCAAAGGAAAAATGTAGTATGGAATTTTATGAGATGTAGATATATGTGGTTATGTTAAATGAAAATAAATTGTTCCTGGGATAAATATTGAAAATAAATATGAACTTTAAATTAAATTATTAGTGATGACACTGCAGATAGCCCAACCAACTATATGTAAAGTGTAAAAGGGTATGGAAAGTTGGTATTTCAGGATGTGACAGTATATTAGGAGTGGTTTGACACTTGAATGAGATCAAGTGTTCGAACCCCTCCGGACGCAAATTGGGAGTGACAAATTTCGGGTATTCCCAGCACGTCTCGACAAAACTATGAAGGGCTTGTGGGGCTTCTAAAGCAGACAGTATGTTGTGAGTCAAGGCAAACCTAGGGCAAAGGGCCAAGGGGATGCCAACTGATAGCCTATGAATGGGCTGGGCTTTGAAAAATTTAGGTGATGAATCAGTAAATGAATTTGAACCCAATATTCATCCAGAAGAGGAGCTATCTTTGGCACCATTGATAATCATGGTACTAGTCATTGTGGAGGTTGTGGTCAAACATAATAATTAGCTGCCACCACCACCGCTATGTAACGCCTAGAATTATAAAATTCTAAACTAACTTTTTCTTTTCGTTACTATCTTCCTCATTCAATTACTCGGTATCAATCGATTTGCGTTCGGTGTCGGTGCAAGTTCAATCTACAATTTTCATTACAATTAAAGGTTTTTACTAGTAAATTAATCAATCCATAAATAATAAATAAGAAACCGGTCTATAACATAATATTTACAATTCTACTTATAGCCGTTTAATGTAATTATATCCCACTAATTTATATACATTCTTTAACTTAATATTACACTATTTACATCCCATTATAAATACATCTGCTGAGCATTCGCTAGTCTGAATATAAGTATAAAATTTTACATATACTTGTTCACTTGTTATTCTAAACTTCTAGTGATTTCCTTCAACTAATCTGGAAGCAGCTATCGGCACATACACCGATGATCTATTTGTGATGGTGAGTAAGAAGGTGAGCTTTGGGGAAAGCCCAATAAGAAACAATATATAAAAATGCGTACTATATGCAGTTAAATATAATTTGTTGGCTTTATAGGCTAAACGGAGAGGGGAATGAATCGGTTTTTAGCTAACCTTATGTTCGTTTTTCGATTCTTCTAAATTCTCTAGCCTATATTGAAGTTTTCTAAGTTCTCTAGGCTACTCAAACATGCAATCCAAATTCAATACAATAAGCACAAATATAATTGCAAGTAAATAAAGAGAGAAGGGAAAGAGAAATGTACGCAAGCGATTTATAGAGGTTTGGCAACCTTGCCTACGTCCTCTAACTTGAGATGCTCCCAAGGATTTTCCCCAGATTCATTAACTTGAATTTGGCTTTACAATCCCTCTTTTTCAAGGCTCAAAAGAAACCTCTCTCTTTTTTTAGGCTAAAGAGAAACCTCCCTCTTTTTTTACGGCTAAAGAGAAACCTCCCTCTTTTTCTAAGGCTAAAGAGAAACCTCTCCTTTACAAGGTGAGTTTGTGTTTACAATGGGTGTAACCAAAGAAGGCCTCTATGTAGGCAAATGATTACAAGGATTAAGCACAAAGAAAAGCCTATACAATATTTGTGCTATGCTATACAAGGAATATGAGAGTGATGGAAGATGCAGACTTTGTATCACTTGAGTTGTTGTTGAGGCTTAAGGAAGATGAAGAAGATGATGAAAAATGTTGCTCAGCTGTTCTTGTTCTTCCTTCAGCTTCCAAGCCTCTATTTATAGTCCCTTGGATGGTTTATGAAGGTTGGTAGGAGTCAAAACTGAATGTAGTCGTTGTATCTCACAGAAACTAGCTATTGGGCACTGTTTTCGTGAAAAGGGATTGATCCTTTGCCATAGGGGATCAATCCGTATTTTCCAAAATGCCTTCCAATGCATTCTGCCATGAAGGGATCGATCCCTTACCTTAGGGGATCGATCCCATGCTTCCATAGAGCATTTCCTGCACTTTTCTAGACCATTTTGAGTTAGAAATGATGTACACTTTGATTTTAATTTATCCCAAAACATTCTAGAATTTGTGGGAGTTTTTCTTGACTTTCTCAATTGAAAACTGACACATCCAGATTTTCACTTAATCCTTACGGAAGCCTAAATTTGTGAGCTAAATTTTTCTTTTTCTTATTTCATCGTTTGTAGGTAACTGCATAGGTCACAAATCGGTTTTAAGCGATCCTTGATCACTAAGGTCCCATTTCTATCCTTTAATAGTTGAAGCATAATCATCTAACGTAATTATTATCCATCTAAATTCAAATTATCAGGTTATCATCTTTAGCTATTCTCCAATTTTAAAATCATAGGAAAACCGATTCTTGTCATTACCTTCAGTGCATCAAATTAAATTCATTTATGTCTTGCACTTCCGTCTTGCTTAAACACATATATTTGTAAACATATTTTAGCATATCATTTTTATCTCAAACAAACATAAATTCAGTATCAATTCAATAGCAGTAAAACCTAGCCTACATCCCAGACTCGATGTATAAATATGTATATACAACCAACTGAAACCAAAACACACTGTGCCATTAACCAACTGTGTCTATATAGTTTGTTGGGAGCCATATACCTTACAATGTACGTGTGGATGCACTCCGGAGGAGCTCCTCAACGGACATAGTGTAACAGAAATCCTCAATCTGAAAGGGAGGGAAAGAATAGGGGAGTGAGTCATAAACTCAGTAAGTAACTACAGAAGCAACCTAAAAATCATAACCTGCATCTTTCAATTTTCAAAAGTCATAAATCATACACATCCGGTAAATCAATTTCGATATGCTGCAGTATAAAATATGATTGCATTTTAAAACATAAAGAATAGCAGTCTCGTAAACAGATTTATATCTCATGTCAAACATTGATAAATCATATCCGATTTGCTGCATTGTAAAACATGTTCTCAAATCATAAGGCAAAAGCCAATCATCAATCGTCAAAGCATCATCATAAATCATACTAACCAATCGATAAAACAGATCATAGTACCAAGAGATAAGGCATAGCATCATCAAGATACTTAGAGCTAACACAATAACGATCTACGGTAGCTAACCGTAGCAATCTCCCAAAAAGGGACGCTGCCTGTGCATAAACCAATCAACCCCGGTTCACTTATCAGATGATACCGGGACTTGTCCAAATGTAATATACGGGACAAGCCAATCGTTCCCGAGAGCTAGTCATCGAGACACAGTGCTCTAAGTCAATTAAGAACGCCTACACAATGCTCAAGGTACGGTGCCTTAAGATCTCAATTCCCCGGTTCTAAAACAGTATCTAATATCAATCTTATCCAATCGACCTTCCAAGACTTCATATCAAAATCATAGTGCATAAATATGCAGCTAACAATCATGGGGTCGCTAAGCTTTTAAAGCACTTTAAGTTATACAACAAAATCAGAAAACCATATCACACCAAACGCTTAGTTCAATTTGGAAACTCAAAAGTGTCATCATAATAAAGTAATAATACATAAAACCAAACAAAGATTTGGTGAGCCCACAGCATGCTTATAAAACATTTCAGAAAGCTAAACCAATCAGTCAAGGATAGGCCCAATATGCAGCATTTTCAATATGCGTCAAAGTCGATTTCATATGGAGCATTTCATTTCATTTCCATAACAAATTAGAATATAAAACATCGTATGATGATTTGGATGCAAGGTAGTTGTTTAGGGTTACTTACAGTACTTCCTTAGCTTCTGAATCAATTCTCCCTCGCCTAATAAGTCTTGCAGTGTCGATTGATTTCGGGTCAAGCTTAGTCCTTAGGACAGCCCTCTACATAACACATAGTAGATTGAATCAATCTTGACACTTCCATCAATCTCAATACTTCCAATTATAAGCTAAATTGTATAATTCAACAAGAAACGATACTTGGCAGTGCTTCCAGAATTATTCAAACATTACTAGCACTGTTTATTGTCTTTTCATTCACTTGAACTACTTATAACCCACTTGGTCCGTTTCTGCCCTTCAAGGTTTTGGACCCTATGGTATTGTGCTAGCCTTAAGTATAAATTTCAGAACCTAATTGTCAAACCGTAATTTTTATATTACTTCTAACTCGTCAAACCGTAATTTTTATATTACTTCTAACTCAGATCCCTATTTGGACATATAAGGCTTATTTCGTAGTTCATCCTGTGCCATTTCCCATCAATTTCTAAACTTTGGTCCAAATCTGGCACATTAGGCAGGATAGTTTCTTGACCTATGTTCAGTAAAATATGCATTACTAACTATAGGGATATGAAATTTGTACAAACTCAATACCATGTCAATCATGACTCATTTATCTTTTTGAAAATGTAAAGTTTGCAATCATACTTGATCTGGGCTATTTCCTATAAAATTTTGAAGTTGACACTAGGTAATCTGTCCCCAGCAGTGAGTGTCCTGCATTCATTTATGTATATCTTAAGCCACAAAGTTCCAAATCTGGAAATTTCAAAACTAGATGAAAACTAACTCATTTCCCTATCTATAAGTGTAAGGTTTATAATTTAACTCTTCCTATATCAATACCAGAATTTTTCCAAAGCTTTAGTATGTTCAGCAGTTTTCTGACACAGTATAACACTGACCAATTTGCACAAATTATCTCATATCTAGTTATAGGAATATCCAATTGATGCAAACCTAGAACCATCACAATCCTAACTTAATTACCTTTCTAGAAATGTAAGGCTTGCAACCTAATTCAAATTAAGCTATTTGCCACAAATTTTCAAAATCAGGATCATGATTCACGTTTCTGGACAGAACACCCTGCACTCATTTGTGCATAACTCAAGTTATAGAAATCCAATTCAAGAAATTCCAAAACCGACTTTCTTTTAACTTAAAGGGCTATTTATCATAATTTGTTCAGAATTTTTCTCCATGTAGAACAATTAAACTGATTGTTTTAATTTCTACTCAGAACAGGACATCAATTCTAGAATTGAACATCAAGTCAGAATACAATTAATCCTTCATCTATATAACAGCCATTTGATTCAATTATCATAATTTCATTTTTGTACTTAATAAATAAACAAGGGAAGGTCAGAAAAATATTTCATTTACCCAAATTTCTAATAGCTCTTCTTTAATTCTCTGAAACAGTAGCTCTCATTCCAAAACGTAAGCTTCCACTACCCTATCCTCATTTTTTATTCTTCAAGCAATTCCAATTTTAAGCACTTCTTTTACTCATTTAGGACTATCATCAAACACTATCAACTCAATCAAAACACCATCACCATCGTCAGCCCCTTCATGGTCGATTCTTACCCATCAACACGCTACTATTAGTGTTCAGCAATTAATCATTCAATTCAACTTTTCAATCAAATTCCTTTATTAATTTACTACTAATTCTTAACCAACAAACATCAAAATCATAAAGATTTCTTCATTCATTTTTTTTTTTAACAAACGAATCTGTCCTGCATCATTATACTCTTATTTAATTCAATTTAAGACTGAAATCATGTCATCCATGCTCCAAGCAAGTAGATGCTACAACTAGTATCAAGAAAAAGGTCACTCCATTACCTTACCTGCAGCAACCGAACCGAACAGTGCAGTAGCAATACCAACTTTCCCACGTCAGATTCTGCTCTCCAAAACCCATTCGGTTTTTCCTCCTTTCAGCCCTCTAATCCTAGGTTTAAAGTGATCTTGATGTGAGGAAGGTGGTTTGTGAAGGATATTGGATGAGTGGCTGAAGAAAATATGAGATTTGGTATAGCTCACGTGAAGCATTTTGGAGGAGAAGGAGCAAATCGTGCAGCAGACCAGTAAAGAGAAGAGGAGGTCGGTTTTGCTGCTTTTGGAGACAGGTATTTAACTCTTTTTAATAAAATTTTAACGTACAAAAATCCACCTTAAGTTAATTTATTTACCCCTTAAAAATCAATTTATTTCACTTAGGCCACACATAAATGTTATTCTTTTATAAAATCAGATTTTTTTTTCAACCAGTCTATTAGTATCTAAAATTAGATTTACAGATACTTAATTCTAAAATGAGAGAATTCACGGTTATCACAAAAACATAGTCCAAAAAACTGATTAAGTAATTTATAAAGGTTGTATTCAAATATATTCTTGAAAACATTACTTAATGAAAATATTATAAACCATTTTATAAAGTATTAACACCAATAATAATATCTCATTAAATCATGATCTTAGACTTAAAATGGTTTGAGAAAATCATGTGTGATAAAGTAAATTTACAATATGAATCAAAACATAAAAGATCACTTAATTTTTTGTCATTTCAGAATACATATGTCAATTTAAAGTTAACAATCTCCCCCTTTTTGATATGACAAAACTTAAGGTAAATTTGCTTTAAAAATTCTTTGAGAAAATACTCCCACTTAAATAAAGCATGATTTTGTAAAGCTCCCCCTTAATATAAACATGGTTTTCTAAAGAAGTTTTCAAACCCCCATTATTTCTCCCCCTTTTTGTCATAGCAAAAAGAAGGAAAAATTATGCACCCCTTAAAAATATGGCTTAATTAATGTGAGAATCGAGAAAATATGCTCCACCCAACAAGAAACATGTTAGTACATGAGACTCATAGCACAAATAAATAAGTCAATGTCCTTAAAAAAATGAGATGTTTAGGTATGCAAAGTGTTGGCTCTAAAGGCTATACGGAGAGGGGGGGTGAATCGGTTCTTAGCTAACCTTATGTTCATTTTTCGATTCTTCTAAATTCTCTAGCCTATATTGATGTTTTCTAAGTTCTCTAGGCTACTCAAACATGCAATCCAAATTCAATACAATAAGCACAAATATAATTGCAAGTAAATAAAGAGAGAAGAAGAGAAATGTACGCAAGTGATTTTTAGAGGTTTGACAACCTTGCCTATGTCCTCTACCAAGGATTTTCTCCAAATTCACTATCCTTGAATTTGTGTTTACAATCTCTCTTTTTCTTAAGCTCAAGAGTAACCTCTTCTCCCTCTTTTTCTAGGCTAAAGAGAAACCTCCCTCTTTTTCTAAGGCTTAAGAGAAACCTCTTCTTTACAAGGTGTTTACAAGGAATGTAATCAAAGAAAGGCCTCTAGATAGGCAAGTGATTACAATGTTTAAGCACAAGGAAAATCCTATACAATGATTTGTGCTATGTTATTCTATACAAGGAATATGAGATTGATAGAAAATGAAGAATGTATAGCACTTGAGAAATTGTTGAGGCTTTGAATATGAGGAAAATGAAGATTGAATGTGTTGAGCTCTTCCTCTTAGTTCCTTCAGCTTCTAAGCCTCTATTTATAGTCCCTTGGATGGTTTGTGGACGTTGGTTGGAGCCAAAATTGAATATTACCATTGTATCTCACAGAACTAGCCATTACAACCCATTTTCGTGTAAAGGGATTGATCCTTTTCCATAAGGGATCGATCCCAAGCTTCCAGATTGCTTATTCTGGGCTTGAGGGACCTTTTTGCCTCCAAAATAGCTTACTGCCATAAAGGGATCGATCCCTTTAGACAAAGGATCCATCCCTTTGATCAGGGGATCCATCCCTTTGATCAGGGGATCCATCCCTTACACTATTCATTTGCCTTTTCTAGGTTTTTAGGCATTAAAAACATTCTAAAACCAATTTTGAGTATTTTAAATATGACATGACTTTGAAAACATAAATTTGAGTCTAAAAAATTTATCAAGTAATTTTCTTAAAATATATTCAATAATTCCATAAGAAAATTACTTAAACCAATAATTAAAACATGTTTTCTAAATTGATTAAAGCCAATAAAGATAATCAATTAAATCATGGTTTTATATTTGATAAAAGCACTTAATATGATTTGTGAAAATCATAATTAATAGAGTAAATTTACAATATGAATCAAACATTTAAGATTACTTAAGTTTTGGTCATTTCAAAATATATATGTCAATTTAAAGCTAACAATCTCCCCCTTTTTGATATGACAAAACTTAAGGTAAATTTGCTTTGAAAAATTCTTTAAAGAAATACTCCCCCTTAAATAAAGCATGATTTTGTAAAGCTCCCTCTTAATATAAGCATTGTTTTCAAAAGAAGTTTTCAAACCCCATTATTTCTCCCCCTTTTTGTCATAGCAAAAAGAAAGACAAATAAAAGTGATGCTCCCCCTAAAATTATGGCTATGTGAGAACAAATAAATATGCTTTATCCAAAAAGAAACATGTTAGTACATGGGACTCACAGCACAAATAAATAAGTCAATATCCATAAAGAGTATGAATTATTCATGCAAAGAACATGACTTATGATCTTATACCAATTGTTTATAAATAATTGTGCAAGAAGTTCCCAATTGGTAAAGAATAAACCAAGTTGTTTATAAATTATCTACTAAGTCCTATAACTTGCGTATCTCAATTCTATCAAGCACCTAACTATAACCATTGTTCTCTAAGGTCCAACTAAGGTGCATAACAATATATCATGATTATGAGCTGAAATTAGATGACATATCATATGCATGAGCTCATAAATCATTTTCAAGAAAGAATGTGCATAGAATTAAATCATACATCAATTAATCACAAATTCTAGCACAAAAATTATCTCATGCAAAAATGTCTTAATTCTTCCCTATTTGTCATTTGAATCTAAAGAACACAAGAAGATTTGTCAATTTAAAGCTTATACCAATTGTCAATTCAGTTTTGGCTTCTACCAATTGTTGAAAATATTGTTACCAATGATTGACTTAGACATTTTGCATTATGTTAATTGTTATGTGTGGTGTGCTTAGTGAATAATCAAGTCAAACATGTAAAAGCACAATCACACATCATCAAACATGCAAGTTTAACATCAAAACAATCAAGATTCAATGCATGGATATCAATCAAAGTGCATTTGTTCAAGTTTGCATTTGTTTTGAATGTTGATGTTGTCATTAAAACTCAAGTTCTTTAACAATTTTGGCCATAAGAGAAATCTAAGTTCATGGATGACAAATTTTCATGCATTTGAATCATTTTAGATCCATTTACCATCACAAGTTATAAGCTAATGACAATTATGACTTTATATTTGAAATGTCTAATACTTTACCTAGAGTCGTAATTGGATTCAAACATTAAGGTCAAGTTTTGATTATTTTATCATTCATGCATATAAATGACCTTTAATGATTTATATTCCACCAAAAAATATATTATGATGCCCAGTGGAAATATGTGAGTCAAGCTATAAGATAAAATCCTCTAAGCATGCTTGACTAAGATGAACAAAAGGTATGAACAATATTCATTATGCACAAGTTTGTCAAATTCTCAAATATATCCATAAATTCTTGAAATAATTCTTAAAATAATGTTTAAGCATTCATTGATAGTATAATTCAAGATTATTTCATTTCATAAATGTCTTCAACAAGAAATATGAATTTGCACTTTTAAGTTTAAAAAAGTAAGATATTAATTGTTGAAACTAATACCAATTGATGAAGTTGAGGCATGAAATCAATGAAAAATGATTTTTCATATTGTAAAGATCATTAAAAAGAAGTTTAAATATTGAATTTTAAGTTGAAAAGAAAGAAAGTATCAAGACAATGAAAAGTTCTTCTCAATTTCAGTTGAAATAGTGCAGGGAAGTCATTCTGCCTTGGGGAGATCTGTCACAGCCCGTGACCTTATTTTTCACCTTTTTCTATATATCTTATTTGGTTGGGCTGTCTGTGATACTTTACTTTTCTTTTACATATAAACAATTTCATATAAAATTATAATATGAATTACATCCCCTATCTTAATTCATAAGGAATTAGTACTGTAGATAAGTCTAAATACAGAAAATAAATGATCATACCTTATTAAATAAATCAAGCTATCGCATCGTCCCCAAATGCACAATTGAAGTCCTTTAGATGTCAGACTCTTAGTCCTCGAAAACCTGAAATGTTAAAATTAAAGAGTGAGCAAACCACAGCTCAGTAAGGGAATTATATGCCTCACTTGATATTCAGCTATCTATATGCTGAAAAACTTTTTCATTTTTCCTATTGGGCTCTAGGCACACATGCAGGAAAGATACTACAGTCGGCTAGGGATCTGGATGGAGTAAGGCAGGTATTTTGAAATACCTGTCTTGTCTCGGAACCTAGAAGCAACTGTAGAGAGTAAATTTCATTTCGTTTGAAATTTAAATCCTTTTCCTTTTTATTCCATATCATTTCCATATTCTTTTCAAAATAATGCTTTTATGAATTTAAAGCATTTAAATAAAATAGCTAATATTTATCTATTCTTTTAGATAAATATTAATTTAAATTATCATCATTCTCTTTTGAATTCCCTTCTTATTTTACTGTACAATTTATAATTAGTACAATACTTTAAATAGCAAAATAAGCTATTAAATCATTTTCATATAAAATATAAATCATTTAAATCTAATATTCAATTTAAGAAATTATAATAAGAATATTAGATTTATTTTCCTCCTCTTTCCTTTTTAGAAAATGTATCACATATTCATGTCACATCTAGTCTAATATTCAATTTAAAATCATAGTAAGAATATTAGACTTATAAACTCTTTTTCCTTTTGAAAATATATTACATGTTCATATGAAAATCATCTCGTAGTACTAAAATCAGTACCGAAATAAACATTATGTAAAATGCTGTAAATCACTTTCATTCAACTTATCACATATCATGTAAAACATTTAAATTTCACGTATCACATATCATATAAAATATTTTCATATATGGAGACTGAGGCATGCCCAGCCCGTCCACTGGGTCGTTACTCATATCATGCTATAGACCCCGAAGGGTATAAAATAATCATGTCAGATCTATGATTATAGTCTATATTTGTCTTCGGTGGATCACTGATCAGGTGTCGGTCGGGACTACATATCACATATCACATATCAGCATGATAATGTTACCAACTAGTCTCAAAATCGTATTTTTCATCACAAAATAAACCTTTATGGAATTTATAAAAATATATAATTTCATAATTTAAAACCATAAAGGTTATAAAACCATTTAGTGAATATTTAAGAAATGTATATATAAAAATATTCACTTTATTTATCTTCATTTTTCATCACGTATTACGTGTAATTTACATATCAAGAGAATTTTCGGTGATTTCATTATCACCATTCTAAAAAACATGAATATTTTAAAATCACTTTCATTTTATTCATGTTTTTATGAAAATATTCATTTTCTCGATTTTCGTAGTTGAAAATCGTTTCTCGTGACATAAAATCATTTATTATGATTTTCGATAATTTTCTAATATTTTTCGACAGTATAACGGCTACCGATTGGCTAGCCTCCTGCATGAAAAATACAGTTTATATTTTCAACCAGTACCTCATTACAAAATTTTAGCCGATGAATCATTACAACATTTCCATAAAATAATTTATAATTTAAAAATATGCAGACTGAATATCCTTACAGTGCTGCGCATGCATCCCTTACCTATTCCGGGTCGGCGACTTCCTCGTTATCGGTCGCGCCCATACTTCATCTCTTCCGATTCCATCATCTCGTTCGTCGAGAATAATTTCTGGAATTAAAATTCTAAACTTTAGAATTTTTCCATAATTTATTAAAATTCATTCGAAATTAATTTCTGAAATTTCTTACCGAATTTTCGGGGTTTCCGTAATTTTCGAATTCCCGAAAATTTCCTTTTCTCTCTTTCTTTCTTCCTTTTTCTTCTTCTTTTTCTTCTCTTTTCTTTTCCTTTTTCTTTTTCTTTTTCTTTTTCCTTTTCCTTTTCCCTTTTCTAGTCTGAACCGGTTCGAATCGGTTTAGGCCAGTCCAGCTCCTTCGCCGTCGGTTCTTGTCACACCCCGGAAACGTTGAAGTTTTGGGCTAATTTTCTTTTTTTTTTATCTTAATTCCTTACTTGGGTTGCATTCCTGCCAGTATCTCATCACACTTTTTCAACCACAGAAACATCATAATATTTTCATGAAATATTTTATTCACATTATATTGACTTACTCCTCAAAATAACGTTACATTCCTACAATATTGATTACATCCCAAAAGTATTATCATATACAAATATCTATGCCATACAGGATGTCTGGTATCAAAATATGAGTATACCTTACGTAAGTACAAAAATGGCCGGAGGAGAAACGTATCCCTCAGCCTACATCGTATGCGCAACAGGTAAGGAAATGATCACTGCAAATAATCTGGTAGAGTAGGGGGTGAGCTTTTTGGAAAGCCCCGTAAGAAATGCATTTAAAATAGTCATAGCATCTATATATGCAGAAAACAAATACCATAATAATACATTTCATACTTTAAATCATTGTATGAATTCTTTAATGCATATATCTAAAATTCATACTTGTTTCAAACATGCATCATACTTTATAAACATCACATCATAATTAATAAAACTTATCATACAGTTCATGGAGACTAGGCAGAATCATATAGCCAGTATGCGGTCATGACACTTACTTCTTCCTCCGAAGAGGGAATGAAATACCTATGGCCATGGTATGGGCTGTAGACCTGATCAGAGTCGTACAGCGAACATGCACCACGAAGGACCAACATACCCACAAAGGATGGAAACATGCACAATGTGGGCGAGAACATGCACGACGTGGGCTAAACATATGCCACAAGGGACGGAAACATGCACAATGTGGCAAGCATGACAGGCAATAACATAAACTATAGGAAAGCCTTAGTCTCAAAACTTACTTACATACCATCGATATAAAATAGTAAGGACCGGACGTGCCAGGGTCTAAGTTAGCCTGGGGTTTGCCACTCCGATACCTTTTTCGGAAAAACATATTTATTTCATGTCATACTTAAAACATTATGGAAAATATATATATAAAAGTTATAAAATTCATTTAACAAATTAAAAGATCATAAAAATTAACTTCGGAATAAAATTCATACTTCAGGCATTTCATTAAAATTTGCGATGAAAGCAAGGGGACACCATCACAACTTTAAATTACATCCCTTACCTCAATACACTGTAGATCAATGCCTTATGTTGCACCCATGTGCTTCCTATCTCTCCGAATTATAAACTGCAAGGTACCGTTTTATTGTAATTAATTTTCAGAATAACTTATAAAAATTTCTTTTGCTTATCTAGCTACTATTTATCTCATCATTATTCATAATATTAACATTTCCTATGATTCTCTCATAGGTAAATATTTTACTTGCTTTTCCTTTTTTTCCATCTTCTTCACGTTATTCTCATTGTCTACTCTTTTGGCCGAATGGTCTTGGTTAAATGTAGGTATCTTCCCCACTTAATGTGTATATATATATATATATATCACTTATTTTCCATGTAGGTCAACTTAACCTCTATTGGTTCCTTTCTTTTCCTTTATTTTTCTGCCATTCATAGCCAAACCGAGAGCTCCTTTTTCTTTTTATTTTCCTACCCAAATTGGCTTTATTTTGGCTAGGTAGTTTATTCCTTTAAATGTCTATATATATTAACTTGAATGGTACAACACCTAGCTATTTAGTCAATCCAAACTAAACTTTTCTTTCATTTCTTTTACTGTCCAAACCGACAGCCTCTTTCCCTCTTATTTTGTAATTCACGTTGGCTTCAATTTTGTCTTAACAATAAGGATATATCTAGTATATCATAGGTTGCCAATATTCTACCATTCACACACATAAAGTCATCTAAAAGTCAATCAAACCATTTATCTATTCTTTCCATTTTCGGTTGCTTCTCCCAGCCATATAAATTTCTTCATTTTCGGCTATACAAACAGCCCAGATTTTCTTCATTCATCAGCCACAATTGTTGACTATAAGTAACCGTGACTTCTCCTTTCCCTTGTTTCACGTAGAACCCCACTTAATTTTGATACTCAGCCCCTCTTAACTGATCATCTTGCTCACGTTTCTAGCTCATTAATTTTTCATAGCTGTAATAGTTTCATGCTTAGCTTGGTTTCATGTTATCATATCAGTAAAATAAAATCTTTCTTCTTTCTAAACCCTTACAACCGAACCCTAGGTTTAGCTTATAAATATTTTTCAGTTCAAACCAAAGCTATAAACAATATGTTCTTGATCAGTACAGCCATAATTAAAGAACAAGAAGCTTAAAACTGAAGCTGGACGTTACCTGTTCAAGGAGCAGATCTGTCCACCTAAATCAGTTTCTGTTTTGAGGTTTCGGTCAAACTCTTTAGTGGTTCTTTGAAGCTCATAAATCCAAGTTTACTTTGCCTTAAGAACTTAGGTTAATTGCTGAAGAAGAGGAAGGTTCTGCTAAGGATAAGGAAGGCTACTCGATATACCATTCAGAGGGAAGAGTTTCGGTGATGAAGGTTGAAGATGAAGATGACTACGGGAAGAAAAAAAATAAAGCAAAAGAGTTATTTTAAGTAGACTTTAACAGCCTTCATTTAAAGGCCTTCTTAATTGCCTACTTCTTTTTATTTCTTTTCTTGTCTTGTCCGGTGGAGCAAAAGAAATGAACAAGAAAGTCAATAATATAATTTCTGCCAACCTAAGAAAACAAGGAGAAGACTTTCTCTTGTCTTCTTTTATTTATTTTGTCTTTTCTTTTCTCTTGTTTATCTACTACTCAATTCTCCAACCGAGATTCCATCTAAATAGCCAACCAAATTTTTTTTTTCTATCTTTTCTTTGTTGTCTGTTGACCAAGCCGTGAGCCTCTTTCTCTTCTGTTTTCTACGTTGGCTTCCATCTAGTCTTTACACTATGATATATCTATTATATCTTAGGTTGTCAAAAGTCTAGTGTTCACATGTATAAAGTCAAGAAAATTAACCTTTACTTCTCTCATTTGTTTCTTGTCTCAATTGTCTTCACTTTGACTTTCCATGCCAACATTTTTGCAGCCATTAACTTCCTATCTTTTTCCTTGCTTTTACGTTTCTTATCTTGTTCTTGTTTGTTCTTCGGTGTAGCAAGGAAATCAACACAATTCAATACTTTTGTCAATCCAATAAAAACGTGGGAGGACCTTCCTTTATTCACTTGTCCAAATCATAATTTGCAATATCCATTTAATTATTTATTCCATCCTTTATGTAATAATTTCCATACTTATATTTAGTTTATCTAGAATTAAAATTCTCTATGTAAAAGACACTATTCTTATATATTTAATTCCTCAAAATATTATCAATAATTTCTTTATTGATAATTTGTTCATATACATGTACAACTATAGTATAAGAAAATGAGATCTCACAGTTCTCCTCCGATGGCCGGTTCTCCGGCGGTTCGGGGTCTCTATGGCTGGCGGACATCACGGCGAAGCTGCTGGTGGTCTCCGTTCAGCCCAGATCGACGGCACTGCTGTGAATCTGGCGGTGTAGGTCTCGGTCCTTTCTCCCTCTTCTTCCTTTCTCCTCCGCCATTTTCCTTCTCTCCGGTGGCCTCTCTCACCTTCGTCTCCCTTCGGCGGTGGTGTTAGTGGCAGTGGCGACGCCTAAATCGGCTGGCACCGTCGTTTCTTTCTCCTCTCTTGTCCTCCGGTTTCCTTCTTTTCCCGTTTCTGTTTCGACCCTTTTTTCTTCCTTTTTCGTCGCCGGTCGCCTTCTCTTCCTCTCCTCGGCTCGTCGGCAACGTCGCTTCTTTCCCTCCTCCTTTCTCTCAGCCGGCCGATGGAGTCAACCCTTTTCCTTTGTTTCGAGAGAAACGGGATCCAATTTCCCGTTTCTATTTCCATTTCCTTTTTTTTGTATTATAATTATATTCATATAATATATTATATTTTCTAGATATATATTGTATATTAACAATATATATAATATACATTTATTTATACACTTTAAATTAAAATACACAAAATATATTTATATAATATATTTATATAATTATATATATGTATACATATTTTTATTTCTTTAATATTTGAATTTCTTAATATTCAAAATACTTATGCTCATTTTCATTTCTTATTTAATTTGGATTTCCATTTATCCAAATTAAATTTCCTCTTATTTCATCATTTCATAAATTTCTGGAAATTTCAACACTATTTCCCTTTTTGTAAAATAAATTTATTTATTTATTTAACTTCTCTAGTTGCTTTAATATTAAATTTACAAATATTTAATATTAATTTTAGAAAATTCATGGTTATCACATGATCGATCCCTAGAGGAGGGGGATCAATCCCTCATCCATTTTCTGCAGATTTTTGACAGAAAATTGAACATGTGAGGTGCCAAAACTCCGTTTTTGAGTATTTTAAGTCCAAGTAAGAGTTTAAACATTTGTGTAACATGATTTTGGACTTGTATGAATGAAAAATATGGATGAAAAACCATTTAACAATAGATTTTGCAATTTTGGAAGGATTTGCACAATAAAATACATTTTTGGTCTCAAAGGAGGTCATTTTAAGAGTTATGCATATTTTAAGAGTTATCCAATCATCAAGAACTATTCATCAACAATCAAGAATCATTTATCATGTCTCTTATTCAATCATGCATCAAGAATCAACAAAATATCTCATTAAGTCATAAATAACTTAATCAAATACAAGTTTTAAGGAAAAGAGATTAATCTTACAATACTCCTTTGCTAGAGAGTGCTTTGCCATGATTCTTTAGTCCAACTTGAGCAATCCTTTGAAGAATGTTATGTAACTTTGCCAAGAATTGATCCTCAAGCTTTTCATCTTCCTTATTGGCACAAGCAAACTCTATGAAGGTGTGTAGAGCATTTAAACTCCATTGTTTCTTTGTAACTCCATGCTCTAACACTCCAACAACAAACACATCATGCATGTTTTGGTACCCAAATTTTCTTGGGTCCATGAGAGTTAGTGCAAATAATTTTTGATCCTTTTGGGATCCATTTCAAGCATAATTCATCGTTATTTATAGCATGCTTTGGCATCTACATTTTTCAAAGTACTCTTCCTCTAAATGTGGTTTTTCTATATGTGCATGCTTGTGAAGAGTGGCCTATCATATTGCATAGTGAGCATGTGAGAGATGTATCATGCATAGAATTTTCGCTCACTAGGTAATTCTTAAGGTGAGTTTCCTTTTGTTTTGCATTATAGCCTAACCCATCTTTGTCAAAGAAAGCTTTTTGGGTCCCTAACATGTAATCTAGCTTTTGTTGACCCATGTAGAATCTAGAAAATGAGTTTTGCAAATTTATGTTCTTTTTCTTAACTTCATCAATTTCTAGATTTGCTTCTTCTAATTTCCTTTCAAATTCTAGCTTAGCATTTGTCAAGGCTTCATTTTCTATTTTTAATTTAGCAATGATTTTCTTATATTTGGAGTTCATGCATTGAAATTCATTTGCTAATTCATTAAAGGCATTTTGTAATTCATCAAATGTATAATCATTATCTTCACTAGAACTAGAGCTAGCCTCATCATTACTAATAGCTATAAAGCATGTATAAGGCTAAAGAGAAACCTCCCTCTTTTTCTAAGGCTAAAGAGAAACCTCCCTCTTTTTCTAAGGCTAAAGAGAAACCTCTCCTTTACAAGGTGTGTTTGTGTTTACAATGGGTGTAACCAATGAAGGCCTTTGGGTAGGCAAATGATTACAAAGATTAAGCACAAAGAAAATCCTATACAATATTTGTGCTATGCTATACAAGAATATGAGAGTGATGGAAGATGAAGACTTTGTAGCACTTGAGTTGTTGTTGAGGCTTGAGAAAGATAAAGAAGATGATGAAAAATGTTGCTCAGCTGTTCCTGTTCTTCCTTGAGCTTCCAAGCCTCTATTTATAGTCACTTGGATGGTTTATGAACGTTGGTAGGAGCCAAAACTGAATGTAGCCATTGTATCTCACAGAAACTAGCCTAGGGCACTGTTTTCGTGAAAAGGGATAGATCCTTTGCCATATGGGATCGATCCGTATTTTCCAAAATGCCTTCCAATGCATTCTGCCATGAAGGGATCGATCCTTTACCTTAGGGGATCGATCCCTTACCTTAGGGGATCGATCCCATGCTTCCAGAGAGCATTTCCTGCATTTTTCTAGACCATTTTGGGTTAAAAATGATGTAAACTTTGATTTTAATATATCCCAAAACATTCTAGAATTTTGTGAGAGTTTTTCTTGACTTTCTCAATTGAAAACATAGTCCCAAAAACTCATTAAGTAATTTATAAAGGTTGTGTTCAAATATATTCTTGAAAATATTACTTAATGAAAATATTCAAAACCATTTTATAAAGTATTAAGACCAATAAGAATATCTCATTAAATCATGATCTTAGACTTAAAATAGCTTGAGAAAATCATGTGATAAAGCAAATTTACAATATGAATCAAAACATAAAAGATCACTTAAGTTTTTTGTCATTTCAAAATACATATGTCAATTTAAAGCTAACATAATTAACTAAACTTATTTACGTGTTATAAAAATAATTAAAATATGAATATTAAAATGCATAAAAATCATTTATTTTCTAAAAGTACACTAAGGCACAATTTAGGAAGGATACTATAGTCGGTGAGGTAACCAAATAGAGTATGGGAGGTATTTTGAAGTACCTGTCGTGTCCCGATCCTTAGTTCTGACTATAAGGAGTAAGCAATTAATGATGAAATAATTAATCAATATAAATCATTTAAATATTTGTGCAATATAAAATTGATATTAATGTATTAAACAATTTATTTGAACAATTCTATAAAGCAATTTCAGTAAAAACTTCAGTAGATAAAACAGTAACATTTCAAATCATAACACAGGCAATACTTTCAATATTCTCATCTAGTACAGTAAAACAATTCATTAAATCCATTAAAATAAAATAAATGCACTTGTATCATGAAATCATATTCTTTAAGACTCGTTCACTTCTTTCATAGTTTTGCAGTCAAATCATATACTTTTCTCGTAAGTCAAATCATTCAATCAGTCATCAGATAAATATCACATATCAGTAGAGAAAATAAATCTCCAAGAGATTCATGCACAAATCTCATATCCCTTTAGGGATCTCGTATAGGAATCAGGCATACCCACAAGGGATAGGGTATCAATCCTTAAGTCGTTCCCAGCTCGCAACAATGGCCATCGTTAATATGTACACAATGTACACTAGTCAGTGATAGCTATGATACTGGGGACTTAGCTAGGGTCTCCCAGCCCTAATCATATCACTCTCGTATGCATGATCATCAAAGAACTATAAGTCTCATAAAAATCATTTCCATTACCTATAAAATCATATTAAAAATCATTTTCATAAATCATATAATTCAGCAGTAGAAATTATTTTAAATAGCAATTATCTTCAGTTAGTCCAAAATCATATAAAAGAATAATTTTTTTTATATTTGAGTGGTAATAAAATTCATTAAAACTCAATGCAAAACTTTAATTATACAATAACATATTTGAACATAATTGGTAAATCATGTAAAATTACATTTTATGGAATTTAAACATTTCATGCAAATCATTTCATGTAAACCATTTCATGTAAAACAACGTTTAGACTTGTAAGAATTTTAAAATAAACTTCTATTTTTCATTTAGGAAAGTTAAGAGAGTAAATTGTTAGGATTCGATTTCCGAAAAATTTCCAAATGCAAGTAAAATATTTCCTATGCAACTCTCATACATGTTCCTTACCTCTAATTCCATGCAGTATAAAATTCGGTAGCCCCATTTACGTCTCTTTATCTTTTAATTTCCTAACACTGCATAGTAATTCCAAATTATGTTTAAAATTCCATAATATGACTTTAATAAATTTTCTTTTAATTCCTATATTTTATTTTTATAATTTCAACAATTAATTTTACCTTAACTTGTTTCATACCAATTACCAAAACATAATTTCAATTTAATCACATTCTTTCTTTAAACCCCATGTCACCAATAATTCCAATTGATATTTAAAATCCCATATGTAACTAGAATAAATATTCTATAAATTCCTACCTTCCATTTTGTAATTTCAATAATTTATTTATTTATTTAATTTCCTACTAAATGCCTTAACATAAATACACTTAAATTGAAATCTTTCCCAATTCTAATTTTGCCAATAATTCATATTTCATTTCTAATAATTATTTTATTAATCCTTATTTTCTATTTTATCACTTTTCATGGTAAATTTATTTTATTTTTTTATTAAATACCAAAATATAGCAACAACTAAATTGAATTCTTTTCCTAATCCAAATTTTACAAATAGTCTTTATTCATTATCAATATTAGTTCCACCATTTGCTTATATTAAAGTTACATTCCATTTTATTAATTCCCACGACTAATTTATTTTATCTCCTATTAAATACTAACATAAGACCACAATTAAATTTGTATTCTTTTCCAAATTTAATTCCATACTATAACTTCTAATAAGTTTTTCTCTTAATTTCTTATCTTCTACTTTATTAATTCTAACAATTAGATTTTTTTTTATTTTCTAGCAAATGCTACAATATGGATACTTTTAAATTACAATTCTTTTCTAAGTCTAATTTCACTACAAATCTTATTAAATCTTATTAACCTTTATAAATATTTCCTATTCATTCTCTACATCGATATTATATCATTTTCACATATTAAAATTACATCAACTTCTTCACTCCTTAACCTTAGCCGAATGCATCCAATTTATTCAAATTCATTGTTTTCCAATTTTTAAATTTACAAATGATCCTTATTCATAATTATACTAATTTTATAATTACCATATAGTAGAAATTACATTAACATTACCCCAAATTCCCAACATGGCTGAATAGTCCCAATGATTCTATC
Source organism: Heritiera fomes (assembly GCA_032173925.1). Lineage (NCBI taxonomy): Eukaryota > Viridiplantae > Streptophyta > Magnoliopsida > Malvales > Malvaceae > Heritiera > Heritiera fomes. The sequence goes on along the minus strand of JAPDPM010000012.1, from coordinate 6,009,915 downwards.
CTTACTATTTTTCATTCATTCTCTTATCAATTTAACTTAAGAAATACTTCTACTCACTTAATATATTTATCACACACTTATTCTATATTTAAAATTGCATTAATTTCATCCCCCTATAGCCATGACCGAGAGCTCTCTAATGGGTTCATTCTCTTGGTTTTTCCATTCTTCAATCAGCTCTAATTTCATGAACTTCTCCTACTCACTTAGGACTTACATCAAACACTTTCAATTAATCAAAATTCCATCACCCACATTCAGCCCACACCATGGCCGGATGTACCCATCACCACGCCACTTCTAAGGTTTTGCAAATGTGAGAACTCATTATTTTGTACTATACATGTACGGAATTGTAGATTTTAATAAATAAATAAATAAATTTTGTATATTTTTCTAAATATTAAGTGATAAGTGACGTGGGCCCCACTTAGAATTTTAGTGTTCAGAAAATTATGAGGGAGAAAATAAAAAAATTTAAATACTAAACCAAAAAATGAAAATATCGAAATAAAAGTGATAGAATTGAAAATTTCAAAGTTATGCAAGGGCAAAGTTACCTTTTCTCAAAGGTTGGTCAAAGTTGATCAATTTTTGATTAATTTGGCTTAAGAAATAAATAAAATAAATGAAAAAATTAAATTAAAAGAGGGCTGGACAGAAAAGTACTGTGCAGTGGCACAACTTGAAATTATTCCAATTTTAAGAGGGTATTTTGAATATTTTTGAGTTGTGGCAGAAATTTTAAATGAAAATATAATTAATGACCAATTAAATGGAGACAGCACAATACAACACAACTCAGCCTTTTTCTTCAGCCATTTCCACCGCCTCACGAGTGCTGCATTCTGTTCCAGCTTTCTTCTCGATTTCTCTATTTTCTCCTAGTGCTCTCTCATTTCTTCTATGCTATACCTCTTCTCTTCTTCATTTAATCATTTAGGCTCTCTTATAAAAGTTATTTTTTACTTAAAAAGCTTCCTAAACATCTCAAAATCTCAGCCTAAACGTGCAAAAAACTACCAAGTGAATCTGTTCTGCCTCTGCCAGTGACGTCTTCTGCACAGGTAAATACCAACTTTAGCTACTATAGTTGTATTTTGTGTATGGTTGAATTAAATGAATTGATGATGTATATAATCGATGTTTTGAGGGAGACTTGTTATAGTGCACTTTGGCTATTCTGTTGTGAAATCAATTTTGAAGAAATAGGATTGAAAGGCTGAAAACTTGGTTGTATGTATGTGGCGTGAATAACAGAAACTAAAACTAAGGCTGTGTATGTGTATGTGTATGTGTATGTGTGTGCGTGTGACGTGGTTGACATGAAACAAAGATTTAACATGTAAAGAAAAAATTATATATACATATATGAAACCATGCTTTAAGAGGTATAAACATGGTGTTTTTAAGGGTGTGAAAACAGAATACAAAGGCTAGAACTGAATGGAAATTAGGGGCTAACTTAGTGTTATTAACCAGTTTTGATTAAGGATGGCATGAAAGTCAAGAATGAAGGGCTGTTGTGGCGTGGATGGAGGAAAAACATGGACTGATTTGTGATAAATGGTCAAGTGTGAAGGTCAAAAATGAGGGCTTGTGATTAGGAAAATGTAACCACAAAACATAATTAAAATATAAATATAGTCAATGTGTGTGTGCTGCCCGTTATAAAGAAAATGAAGGAGTGAATATTGCCTTTTGTTGCTTAAGTGATGGAAAAATATAAGAAAGAAGGTAGCACATGTATTTGGTACATTGGCAAAACAATGAAATAATAATTTTATTTCTATAGAGGTGTAACGGTTTGAGACCACATTTTTCACGTATTTCTATACTATTCATCCGGTTGGGCTGTCTGTGATACTTCACTTTCAATTTATGTTAAACAATTTCATGTAGCATTAATAACATTATACACATCCCCTATTTTATTTACAAAAATGTAGTACTATATGCATTTCTAAATACAGAAAATAATCACATTGCTCATTATGTGCAGCCGTAATCCACCCTTATCGGATCTCACAATTAGCCAAAATATGAAATGTTTAAAAAGAGGGAGTGAACAAACCACGGCCCAGTAAGAGAGTTACATGTCATACTTGATATTCAGCTACCTATATGCTGAAAAACGTTTTTTTACTTTCTTTAAAATCTTCCTAGCAGGTTCTAGGCACACATGTAGGTACAATCGGCTAGGGATCCAGATAAAGTAAGGCAGGTATTTTAAAATACTTGACTTATTCCGGAACCTAGAAGCAACTGTAGAGAGTACTATATCCATTGTTATCAAAACGATTTAATTTTTTGTTTTCCAAAAAGTAAACCACTTATTTCACTTAACTTCAGTATAATTTAAAAACACTTGACTGTTCGGTAATAAAACAGTGGTTTACTTCTCTTCTCTTCAGTACAGTAAAAACATGTGACAGTACAATGGTTTGTAATATCCAATCATTGGATAAACACTTCTTCGATTATTTCTATCTTAGAAATAATTCTCATGTTATTCTTTTAGAATAAACATTTATTTCTCTTTAATTCAGTAACTGTATCTTACAGTTCAGTAAAACAGTATTTCGATAGAGTTCAATCAGTAAATAGTAGCTACCAATTCAGAAAATAGTACACGGTAGCTTTCAGTTTAGTAAACAGTAAATGGTAGCTTTCAGTCCAGTAAAACAGTAATCAGTGGCTACCATTTCAGTAAACAGTACAATTCAGTAATTCAGTACAGTAAACAGTGTAGTACAGTAAACAGGATTTCGTAAATCCTTTCAGTAAACAGTAAGCAGTAAGTGAGACTAGGCATCACCCTACAATCAAATCATGCTATCTTCGTCTACTAGGGACACAGTAACAGTAATGAGATCTACTGCCATGATCTATGATATGTCCTCGGTGTACACTTGCTAGGTGACAATCCGGGACGCTGAATGACTAGCTGGTCAAACAGCCACGTGACAGTAACAGTATGGTATGATGCATAAAGCTCGGGGCCTAAGTCTCAAAATAGTGTAAACCGTACCATAACCTTTGTGGATTTTAAACACAGTAAATCGAAATATTTCACAAGTATCCATAAGGCTCACATGTAATAAAATCATCGCCTTTAGGAAATTTATAAACTAAATCACATCTTTAAAATTAATTCATAAAGGCATAATTCACATTTTGCATACGGTGAAAACAGTTTATAAAATCATCACTGTAAAATATAAAAGGTCATAACTGTCTTTTTCACAGTAAAATATATACGCACGTTTTTCCATGCTTTCTATCGAAAACATGGTTTTCAAAATCATCGAAATTCAATTCAAATAATTTCATAATTTATGGAAAAATAAAATATTTATTTTCCAATTTTAATAATTTTGTCTCCATGTTTTCTTCTAAAACACGTGTAGAGATCTCTAATCTCGAAATCATAGTTTCCCATCATTTCTTAACCTTTATGGAGTATATATAATTAGGTATTTTCATAATTAAAACCATAAAGGTTTTATATAAAATCAAGTGAACATTTAGGAATATTTATAAAATATTCACTTCGGTCCTTTTCATTTTACATCTCGTTTTACGTAAAATATCACCTACCGGGTGAATTTTCGATGATTTCATTTTCACCATTCTTGAAAACATGAATATTTTAAATTTAAACTTTCATATATTCATGTTTTATGAAAAATACTTGATTTCTCGATTTTCGTGACTGAAAATCGTCTCTTATGAAATCAAATAATTTATTATGATTTTCGTGATTTTCGATAAATTTCAGTAATTTTTCGATAATTTTTCGGCAGTATAACGGATGCCGATTGGCTAGCCTCCTGCACGAAAAATACAGTTTAAAATCTTAATCGGTAAATCACCACAATTTTCAACCAATTCAATATCAATAGCATTTATAAAAATTAAATGCATAATTTAAAACATGTGGCCGAATATCCTTACAGGCGGCACATATCTCCTTTACCTGTCTCGGGTTGGTGACTGCCTCTCAAAGGTCATGCCCGTGTTCGCCTCTCCGAATTCCATCGGCTTGATCATCGAGGGACTTTTCTGGAAATAAAATTCTAAAATTTAGGATTTTTTCATAATTTATTTAAATTAAATACTCAAAAATAATTTTCGAAATTCTTATCGAATTTCTCAGATTTTTCGGATTTTTCGAATTCCCGAGATTTTTTGTAATTTTTGAAATTTTTGAAATTTCGAATCTCGAAAATTTCCTTTTCTCTCTTCTTTTTCTTCTTTTCCTCTTTTCTTTCTTTTTCTCTTTTTCTTTTCTTTTTTCTTTCTTTCTTTTCTTTTCTTTTCTTTCTTTTCTGGCCAAACCGGTTCAAACCGGTCAGCCTCCCCTTATGGCCGGTTCTTCTCCGACGGCTGGTTCTCCGACGGTTCGGTGGCCCCTCAGCTGGCCGGCGTCAAGGCGAATCTACCGGTGGCCTCTGTTTAGCCTGGTTCGACGGCACGGCGATGGATCTATTCGGTTTAGGTTTAGTTTCTTCCCCCTCTCTTTCCTCCTTCCTCGACCGCCGTCGACCTCACCGGTGGCTTCCTACCCTTTTCTCTTCCTCTGCCGAAGCTTCGGTTGCAGTGGCGGTGGCCAAATCGGCTGGCACCGCCAGTTCTTATTTTCCTTCTTCTCTTTCAGTTTCCCGTCGATTTTCATTCCTTCCGTCTCCTTTCCCGCTGCCAACTACCTCTTTCCTTCCTTTGGCCTGTGGCGTTTCACTCTTTTCCTTTCTCCCTCGCTGACGGTGGTAGCTCCGCCACCGTCGACCTCTGCTGGGAAGGGATCGGGTTTCTCGATCCTTTCCGTTTTTGGTTTTCTGTTTTCCTTATTTAGTATATAATATACTATATACTGTATTTATATAATATATATAAAAACATAATATAACAATATATATACTTTATATTTATGCTATATATTTTAAATATAATAATATTAATTTATATATAGTATTGTACTATATATATTTTATATATAAAGATATATATATTATGTATTACAAAATATATATCTAGTAATATATATGTATATTTATATACTTTAAAATTAAATAACCTTATACATATATATTTATATATATATATATGTTATAATGCAATATATATTGTATTTACAATATATATATTTTCAAACTTTAATGTAAATTAATATTTACATTTCTCGAATATGTATATACTTATATATACATACTATAGAAACCATATTTTGTCCGGACCATTAAATGGGTTTATCAATTTAATCTAAGTTAATTAAATTAGATTATAATTAATTCTAATTTATAATTAGAATTTTGTTATAATTAAATTTAATTAAAATTTAGGTTTTTTTGATTGAGCTTTAATGGACTGCTGGTTTAGGGCCCTATTTTATTTGTTTGACTTAAGATGTAAAGTTGGGCTAGTTTGAGATATTTTAACCCATCTGTGAAGCTTAACCCATTTATTTAATCTTCATTTCATTTTTTCCTATTTTTATTTTTGTAAATATCATCTTATCTTTATATATTTTTCTTATTTGTATTTTTTGAATAAATAGTGTTTTATCCTTTCTGTTTCATATAAATAATAATTAAAAAAAAGATAAAACCAATGAAAAATAAAAAGATAATAAACATGATAATTACAAAGTTTAAAATAAAAGATGAGATCAAGTTCGATTCAAATTGAACTAATCTTGATCTTTATCTTAATTTGGCTATAAATTGAGCTCAAAGATCAGTCTTCAAAAAAGGAGGAACAATTCGGAGAGAAAAATTCATAAAAAAGCAACCAGCATCAGAAAAAAAACCACACAGCAAGCAAAGAAGAAAGAGAGCTCAAGCAGCAACGGCTTCAAAACTTTCTCACTATCCAGGCAGTGTCCACGGTGAAAAACCACAGTGACAGCAACACTCGTGAGGCGATAACGAGACAGTCTTGAGTTTTAGCATCAACAGCAATGGAGATTACATATGTGCAGAGCCTTGTCAGCGATGGGTGGTCGTTGAGGAAATATCAAATTGGGCAGCAGCTTTAAACGTTCGGCTTTGATCCATACAAAGTTTGCTTGAAAGTTTGTATCCAGTTGTTATTTGAAGCCCACGTGAAGTCAAAGTTAAAAGCAAATATATTTGGCTATCATCTACTGACAACATAGGTATGCTTTTATGCTTTAAAATTGTTTATATTTTATGAATGTGGTTTCCTTTGTTAGTTAGTTAGTTAGTTAGTTAGTACACGTTTTTAATGTTTTTAAGAAAGTAAAAAAAAGTGTTTAATAAGGATAATAATAAATGGATATAAATACAAGGATAATGACAAATAAGGTTTAAAATAAAAATTAAAATAAAGGATAAAAATAAATAAAAAAATTAGAATAAATCTTTCAATGAATATTGAAAATTATTTAATAAAATTAAAATCGTTCCGATGATGGAATTCTAAAGTGTCACGAATGGTTGACATTTTAGATTTTCTAGGTGAGGTTTTCCATAAGTTTCACCAGAATGATGGAAAATTCATGGAAGATGTTCAATATTAAAATATATATCTAAAAAATTTAATCAATATAAAATTTAATTATTATAAAATTATAACTACTTTATAAAATAAAAATTATTTCGATGATGGAATTCTAAAGTGTCACGAATGGTTGATATTTTTAGATTTCCTAAGTGAGGATGTTTTCTGTGAGTTTTGCCAGAATGATGGAAAGTTCATGGAAAATGTTCAAAATAAAAATTAATTATTAAAATATATATTTCCAAAAAATTAATTATTATAATATTATAATTATTTAATAAAATTAAAATCGTTCCGATAATGAAATTCAAAGTGTCACGAACGGTTGACATTTTTTAAATTTCTAGGTGAGAATGATTCCTTTAGGTTTCGCCAGAATGATGGAAAATCTAAAGGTAGTTGTTCAATATAAGATAATAAAAGTTAAAATTAAAATTAAAATAAATAAAATAAAATAAAATATATCAAATACAATAATAAAGTTTAAGATAATCTAGATAATTAAAAGGATAATATTAAAAAAGATAAAATAAAAAATTTAATAAATCCGACGATGGAGCCTCTTTAGAAAAACAAATGGGATTTCTAAATACTCTTGAGGTGAGGAAAAATTTTTAAGGGTTCCGCCAGAATGATGAAGAGCACTAAAGAATTTGCCCAATATTTAAATAAAAAATTCAATCAAAGACCATTAAATTAAAATTCTAAAAAATCACAAAACTAATTGGTACTGTTTAAGACGGGCGTCATGGTGGTTCTAATCCTTCCTCATGTGTAATCGAACTCCCGAACCCTAAACTTTAAAATATAGACCAGTCCTTAAAGTCATTTAGGTGGCCAATCACACCTAGGTTAAAAAAGATTGGTGGCGACTCCATATGTTTAATGTCTAGCATCCTAGGTCTAGGAAACGTTATGACAGCTTGGCGACTCCACTGGGGAAACTTAAGATAGTCAAGCCAATAAAATTTTGTGATGTATTTTAGAATTTTGATGAAATGGTCTTGTTGATATTTTGCGGATGTTTAGGTTTTACGAAGTTAGAAAGTTAAAGTTCTTTCACACACACAAAGCACTTGCATAATCATAACATGAGCTTTATACCCGAGCTCCGTCCTTTTTAGGAGAAAGTAAAGTAACTACGCTCTCGTGAGGTGGTAACCTCCGCAATGGCTAGCGAAATACTTTCGCTCAAGTTGAACCTTTCCGTTTGTAGCCTGTGATGGGTGAGGATTGGGTGCCTTACTAGTCTAGAGTGGACGACAATGAGGAACAACTTGGGAACCTTTAGCTTTGTGAAACTACCTGAACCAAGCATGTTGTGAAACTTAGGAAGCCAACCTTAAGATAGAGTCATGCCAAGCCACGAAATAGAGAATCTGATGTTAAGACACATGAAGGAAATTTCTTGTTTTTTCCTTACATTTTGATGCATTCCAAATGCTGACTCTTTTCTCAAAAAAAAAAATCCTTTTAATGGGTAAAAGTATGAAGAAATGATATGGTGAAAATTAAAATTAAAAAAAAAGGGTTTAAGGTTAGTTTCATTCATCTTTCTCCATCATTTGTATTCATTAAGTTTGTTATTAGAGTATTGTACATGTAAAAATAATTTTTGCCAACTTCTTTGCATTGCATTCATTGATCTTGTGTATTGCACACATGCATTTGTAACTAATCATAGAAACATTTCATGCAAACCTTTTTCCATCTCATCTTGCCATGCATAAAAGATTTTATCAACACCAAAGATCAAGGGATCAAGATTGCTGCTCTTCAAAAGTGAAGAAAACCATTGTAAAAACATTTCAAGAAATCAAGAAGAATTTGATAGAGTCCTAGTTGTTTAGCAAGGGTTTATAAGAAAAAATCTAAATGCTCCAAAGGAGGGGACAATTTCAAACTTTAATTTTGTGCATAATTTTGAAAACGCTTTCAGAAAAAATTATTGTTTGAGAATAAATGGTTTCTAAGAATTGTATAGCATGGTGTTAGGGTTGATTTTATTTAAGAATTCTCTTTATATTTTGAGTTGAAGGTCGATTGACAACAAAAGTCTCACATAATATCTTTTCGTGATTAAAAGATAACTTTTGTGTTAACTATCTCAATAAAAATGGTGATTACTATCAAGAATACAAATCTCAAACCTTTTCACTAATTATTCCACAACCTATTTTTGTTAAGACCACTCCAAAGCTTGAACTTTCAAGAAAATTATTTGTGGAATTCTTTTGAACCTAATTTTTCTTTCACCATGATGGGATTTAAAAGTCATTTTTATATGGGCTATGAGCTATGAAATGATTTTTTTTGAAAGTTTCAAGAAATCAATTAATAAGGTACTCTTTTAATGATCGTGATCTTGATAATTTAACACATGTCAAGGCTATGCTAAAACCCAAAACACATTACCACATGAATCTTTCATAGAACTTAAATCTTTCAACCCATTTCTTCCAAAGCCATTATTTGCCCATATCTTGGGGCAAAATGATTGAAAGAGCCAAGTTATAACAATTCGAACATTCGTTCATAAACAATCTTTACTTGATATGCTATCCATCTTTCTTTGGCTGAAGATTATATGAAAATGATGATTCTTGTATGTTGGGCCTATATAAGTGGAATATCGAGGTGATGCATTTTGAGCTTGAGTTGCTAAAAAAAAGAAGAAAAAAAAACAAAATGAAAAAGAAAAATGAAAAAATGGTTGTGATATCATGCATGGGAGACATTCAAATGATTTCGAATACCAAAAGAAATTTCTCATCCTAGGAATTGCTTTTTTGATGCAAGTATCTTGTTTGATATGATGAATGGCCATCTTTCATCTACCTTTCTCAAAAAAGAAAATATCAATTTGCTACCCCATTTGAGCCTATAAATTTCTTTCTAAAGCAACCTTAACTAAGGATCAGCCTCCTCATTGGGGGGCAAGGTTCAAAGAAAACCCACTCACTAAGGAATGAAAGCTCCATCATAGAAAATCTTAGCGGTAAAACAAAGAAGAAAGAAACCCCTTTTGAGTTTGAATTCTTGTTGAAAAAATGGTGAAAAGGAAAATGAAAAAGAAGATGAAACAAGAAAAACAAAAAGATGAGAAAGAAAGAAAGGAAGAGATTAATGAAGAATGGGGCAAGATTTTGAAATGCTTCACATGTTGAAAAATGATCCTTAGTCTGATGAACCTTGAAACACTTATTTTGGGCCTCTTTATCCATTCTTTCTTAACCCTAAACCATGGCCTACATTACGTGCTTTAAAAGCCCATTTTGATCAAATTATGGATGCTTGTATTGGGAAATTTTTTCTTTGGAAAACATTAATTATTTTGGTTTTGAATGAAATTTGGATTCTCAAATGCATGGTAGAATGATCAATAAAAAAAAAGAAAAAAGAAGAAGAAGAATTAAGCTTTAAGGTGAAAAGCTCAAAAAGGGCAGTTTAGAGCAATAATGGGATCTTTTTCAAAGCAACTCAAGGCATTTATGCATATGATTGACCAAGGCGACCAATGGAATATCGATTTTAAATAAAACTTTTTTAGAAACCCAAAAAATCACCACCTTGAAGATGTGACCCAAAGTTTGACCATTGTTCTTCTTTACCCAAATTTTGAACCAATCACAAATAGTCTTGACATTTGTTAATTACATATATCAATAAATTAAGAGAGTGCTAAAGTGAATTGTATTCATTTTTGCAAAGAAGATTTTCAAGAAAATTTCATTCATTTGTGAGCTTAAATGAAGAGATGTTGATTTTCCTACCACGTTCCCTTTCTTTGATATTCCAAATCATCTTGTTTATGTGAAAAAGAAATCAACCGTGATTGACTCGTTCATTCAAGATAGTAATCACCAATTTTTAAGAGATGTAATCAAATGTTTTGTTCTAGTCATGAAAAATAATGGTGTGGGGCAAGTTTCTATGGTCATTTCGAAAATTCTTAGGGTAGGTTTTTGTAGTCTTGAAAATATGAGTCTTCTTAAAATTTCAAATGATGAAAAGTTCTTGAGGAAAGCTTTTGTAGTCATGAGTCTTTGGGGAAGTTCTTGGGGGGGGGGGGGGGAGGGGGGCAAATTTTTGTATTCATGAGAAATTGAGTTTTTTTGGAATAAATGAAAAATGATGATGAATTTTTTTTTTGGGGGGCAATATTGTGATTAATGAAGACAAATGATTTTCTTATGATTTTGAAGAAAGTAATCTTAGATAGGGAAGAGAAGACTGAATGAATAATGTCAAGATTTTAAGGTTGAAAGAAAAAAAAGGGAAAAGATAAAGAGATAGAAAATGTGATCTAGGGGGCACTCCATACACTTTTATGATTTTGAGAATCTTTCAAATGGAATGGTGTAAATCTTAGTAACAATTTGCATCACATGCATGGCATATGCGACATTCATTACATACATCTGTGTAAGAAAGAAATTGAGGTAAATCCTTTGTTGAGTAAAATTTAGAAAGAATCACAAGGTACTTGATGAAAAATTTTAAGAAAAGGATGAAATTTTGGAGAGATATGAGATTAGATTTTGAAAGATTTCAAAAATGGGATTTAAACTATGAGATTTTCTTGAAGCTAAAGATGATGATAGAATTTTTAAAAGTGATTCAAGTGAGATTAAATTCGAGAGTTGCAAAAGATAATTTTGTTGGCATAGTTGTGTGGTTTTAAGCCTAGTGAAATTCTCAGAGATTTTGAATCTAAAATAAGTGGCAACATTGTGTGGTATTAAGATCAGTTAAATTAGCATATAATTATGTGAGGTTTTTTTTTGCTAGATTGGTAAGATCCTTGGTTTCATTCAGATCACCTTGTTTCCAACCTTTGGTTTCATCCTGGTCATTTCATTCTCGATCTCTGGTTTTGTGTGGATCACTTTGTTTTTGACCTTCGATTTCGTCCAGGTCATTCCAATCTCAATTTTTGGTTTTGTCCGAATCATTTTGTTTTCAACCTTTGGTTTCGTTCAAGTCATATTATTTAAACATTTGGTTTCATCCAAGCTTATGATAATGTAAAGTTTTTCATAGTCTTCAGAAGGAAGAGATTATGAAATTTTACAGCAGGTAAAATCTTTCCTAATCTTCTGAGGGAAGAGATTAGGAAATTTCACAGAAGGTAAAGTCTTTCATAGTCTTCAGAAGGAAGAGATTATGGAATTTCACAGAAGGTAAAATCTTTCCTAATCTTCAGCGAGAAGAGATTAGGAAATTTCACAGAAGGTAAAGTCTTTCATAGTCTTCAGAAGGAAGAGATTATGAAATTTCACAGAAGGTAAAATAATTTCCTAATTTTCAGAGGGAAAAGATTAGGAAATTTCATAGAAGGTAAAGTTTTTCATAGTCTCCAGAAGGAAGAGATTATGAGATTTCACAAGAGATAATAGTATCCAGAAGGAAGAGATTAGGAAGTTTTCCAAAGTGGTATGACCTATGGTTAGAGAACCACTATCAAGGTTATATTTCAAAGTTTCAATGCCTCTGGTGAGAGGAGCACAGATTATTTTTCCAAGTCCTAATGCCTCTGGTGAGAGGAGCACAAGGTTATGTTTCAAAGTTTCAATGCCTCTAATGAGAGGAGCACAAAGTTATTTTTTTCAAAGTCGTATATCCTTTAGTGAGAAGAACTAAATGTTTCTTAAAAATTGTAAATATTCTATAAAAAATAAAAAGATAAAAAAAATAATAAGTAAATTCGGATAAAATAGTTGTCTAATTGTCCTTGCACAATTCTTGATTTTCAGAAAATGTGCAAAGAGGGGCAGCTGTAGACATCATATTTTTTCCGGACCATTAAATGGGTTTATCAATTTAATCTAAGTTAATTAAATTAGATTATAATTAATTCTAATTTATAATTAGAATTTTGTTATAATTAAATTTAATCAAAATTTAGGTTTTTTTTATTGAGCTTTAATAGACTGCTGGTTTAGGGCCCTATTAAATTTGTTTGACTTAAGATGTAAAGTTGGGTTAGTTTGAGATATTTTGACCCATCTATGAAGCTTAACCCATTTTTTTAATCTGCATTTCATTTTTTTCTATTTTTATTTTTTTAAATATCATCTTATCTTTATATATTTTTTTTATTTGTATTTTTTGAATAAATAGTGTTTTATCCTTTCTGTTTCATATAAATAATAATTAAAAAAATAAAACCAATGAAAAATAAAAAGATAATAAACATGATAATTACAAAGTTTAAATAAAAGATGAGATCAAGTTCGGTTCAAATTGAACTAATCTTGATCTTTATTTTAATTTGGCTATAAATTGAGCTTAAAGATCAGTCTTCGAAAAAGGAGGAACAATTCGGACAGAAAAATTCATAAAAAAGCAGCCGGCATCAGAAAAAAAACCACACAGCAAGCAAAAAAGAAAGAGAGCTCAAGCAGCAGCAGCTTCAAAACTTTCTCACGATCCAGGCAGTGTCCATGGTGAAAAACCACAGTGACAGCAACACCCACGAGGCGATAACGAGACAGTGTTGCGTTTTAGCATCAACAGTAACGGAGATTACATCTGTGCAGAGCCTTGTCAGCGATGGGTGGTCATTGAGGAAATATCAAATTGGGCAGCAGCTTCAAACGTTCGGCTTTGATCCCCACAAAGTTTGCTTGAAAGTTTGTATCCAGTTGTTATTTGAAGCCCACGTGAAGTCAAAGTTAAAAGCAAATATATTTGGCCATCATCTACTGACAACATAGGTATGCTTTTATGCTTTAAAATTGTTTATATTTTTTGAATATGGTTTCCTTTGTTAGTTAGTTAGTTAGTACACATTTTTAATGTTTTTAAGAAAGTCAAAAAAAGTGTTTAATAAGGATAATAATAAATGGGTATAAATACAAGGATAATGACAAATAAGGTTTAAAATAAGAATTAAAATAAAGGATAAAAATAAATAAATAAAAAAATTAGAATAAATCTTTCAATGAATACTGAAAATTATTTAATAAAATTAAAATTGTTTCGATAATGAAATTCAAAGTGTCACGAACGGTTGACATTTTTTAAATTTCTAGGTGAGAATGATTCCTTTAGGTTTCACCAAAATGATGGAAAATCTAGAAGTAGTTGTTCAATATAACATAATAAAAGTTAAAATTAAAATTAAAATAAATAAAATAAAATAAAATATATCAAATACAATAATAAAGTTTAAGATAATCTAGATAATTAAAAGGATAATATTAAAAAAGATAAAATAAAAAAATTAATAAATCTGACGATGGAGCCTCTTTAGAAAAACGAATGGGATTTCTAAATACTCTTGAGGTAACGGAAAATTTTTAAGGGTTCCGCCAGAATGATGGAGAGCACTAAAGAATTTGCCCAATATTTAAATAAAAAATTCAATCAAAGACCACTAAATTAAAATTCTAAAAAATCACAAAACTAATTGTACCGTTTAAGACGGGAGTCATGGGGGTGCTAATCCTTCCTCATGCATAATCGAACTCTCGAACCCTAAACTTTAAAATATAGACCAGTCCTTAATGTCATTTAGGTGGCCAATCACACCTAGGTTATAAAAGATTGGTGGCGACTCCATATGTTTAATGTCTAGCGTCCTAGGTCTAGGAAACGTTATGACACATACAATGTTATATTTAATACATATGTACTATTTAAATTATACAATAGTATATATATCTATATATACCTCTGTATATTAATATATACTATATAGTATTTCAATACATATGTATTTATATAAAAATACATTTATATAATTTATAATTATATAAATATATTTCTCTTTCATTTCTCATTTTCTTATTTAATTTGGATTTCCATTTATCCAAATTAAATTTCCTCTTTTCATTATTTTTCGAATTTCCAATTTCACTTTTCTTCACATGAATTTCTCAATCCGTCCCTTCTTCGATTTTCGAAATTCTTTTCTAATATTCCGATCTCATAATTTTATTCATTTATTTCAACTTATATACTTTCACTAATATTAATTTCCAATATTAATAATTTTCAATAAATGGAAAATTTACGGTTATCACATTCTCCCCACCTTAAGAAATTCGGTCCTCCGAATTTAACTTAAGTCCAAAAGGTGGTGTATTCCGTCTACTTATCGTCTCTAACCTCTGACCTCTAATCATCTTTTGAGTAATAGTGCCAGTACACTTTCAACATCAAAAGTACTTTTAGACCACTATATGTGGTCTTTCATCATTTAGTATATATTTATACTCCCGTAAGTTTAGTTCTCAAATCAGGAGTTATTCATTTCCACTCTTTTCACATAAAAGTCCATTCATACCATTTTTTTATATCACAGCTGATTTATGCTGTTCATCATCCATTTTCCTTACTTAGTGCCAAGTCGATAGTGCCAAGTCGATATAGTTTAAAGACTATTAGTTTCACATGGCAATCCGTTGTATGTAATTGTCCCAGTAGCTTTTACATCTCATGCACACGCTCTCTCAATATATCCTCAAGCATTTCAATATCACGCTAAGATATTTACATCAGTATGGAGCGGTGCTGTCAGTACATTTGGGATCTCAAAGCCTTTTGCTATTCTTTATTAGCATATGGTAACTCAGAGATTCCCATCATATGTAATGCTCACTGGAACTGTATATATACATTCTCATCGTTTCATACTCGTACTCCGACTATGGCACTAGAGAATCTAGAAGTTCGATAGTGGAAAAGTGATTCCATTTCATAACTGGTAGTAAAAAGGGTAAATCATTTATTTACTCTTTTAAGTATCATTAATTTTCACTTATCAGTTTGGCTTGATTTTACATCTAGCCACGGTCATGTGATAACCAACATGAAATCACTTTTAGTCTTACCTTCGGGAATTGTTTCATATTTGTGTTCCCTTCTCATCATGCAACTTATCTTTTTATTTCATTTTCATCTTTTCACGGTCATTATTCAGTCGGTTTTCTCAAGTGGTATGGTACTCTATTGTTAAAATCTTTTAACATTTTGCATACAATCTTTTCTTCACACTTATCCATTTACCGACTTTAATTTCTTTAATTTTATCCCAACTATAGAGCAGCTAGTCCCATCACTCTTCTATATATTGGCAGTAGTATCTAGCTAGACTCGGTAATTCCGTATCTCAATCATTATCTCTCTATCATAGATAGATTCACTGTCATTCTGTCATTTTGAGATCATGTATCTTAGAAGGAAATATTATCTAGCCAAATCTCTTAGTTGCTAATCTTAACCTATAGATCACAGTCTTTAAGAGTTTGAGGGGTCATGCACTACAATGCTGCTCATGTTCCATTTGTATCTTAGACCGTATCAATATCTTATCATGTTATTCATGTATGGATGCCTTATTCCATAGGCTTTTATACCTCACAAGGCAATTCATTAACCTTGTGACCTCAATAGGAGCTCGTAAGTATTTTATCGAGTTCATATCATTATTTCATGGACCTTAGTCTCCAACTTTTCTCAAATGACACTTTCCACTGAGGCTAGTCTTATGAACTCCTCATGTATTTCTGAACAGATCAATAAAGCGTCCATTTTCATGTAGATGAATACTTGTTCTTCATAAGAACTTCATTAAATAGTAAGAATTTACCATATCATTTTAATTCATCTACGTATCAAAGTCATCCGTGCTTCTCTCATTTACTCTTATATAGATAACTTCATTAACTTCAATTTACATTATCTGTATTTCCATCAATCACATCTTTACAAGTGAATTTCATTATTCACACATTTTCCAAAGTTATTTTTTAAGCTTTTTGGATTCTTTCTATATATTCTCCAATATAAGCTTACAATTAGGTTTCATATACTCCTCGAGTCAATATTAGCTCAATTTTCTTCAATCTATATAACTCTGAAAAATTTATCGGGAATTACATCCGATACTTTCTTTAATCACACATCTCTTATCATTTTGGATATTTCATCTTCATGTCTTGTCATTTTCACTGTATATCCTCAAGGCAGAGACATTTACTATTTAAGTCATTTTGAATCATACTCTACCTTGATTTCATTGTTTACTCATATTTCATAGCATATTATCCAAACTGATTAGAAATGCTGTATTGAGTATAACTCTTTAATTGACACATTTTACAGCTAACCAATTTATCATTGCTGTAATTTACTTTACAATCAATCTCGTTTAATAAATTCAGGTTTAATTTTCTTGAGCATATTATCCACGAGGTTCGAACCCTGGCACCCTTACGTACCTAGTTCCTTATACTCGTGTTACCATTAAGATAATTGTAAGAGCCCTGCCCGTTCGAATCGACCATCGGCGAGCATCCCCTAGGCGATCCTTTTGCCCTAGGTTTACCCTTACAAGTGAGTTAGCGACCACATAGTTCGCCGACACCTCACAACATATTGCCCACTGCAGGTCGCCCGTCATTGGGTCCTGAAAAACTCGAGTTAGCTGTCATCTTCTTCTTTTTATCACTTTATTGTTCTTATGCATATTTTCCAATTTACAGTACTCCATACAGTACATCAATTTGCAAAGCATATCTCAAAATGCTCCGGTTCTATAAATAAATATCCGTTTAATATCTAAGAAACAGTATAATTGTATAGAACTATAATTAATCAAACTGTTATGGATTTCATTAGCTGTACTATTCACCTTCTCAGTCAACTTCTGTAGTCATTTCACTTTTCGCAATATCTAACAATCCCCGTAATAAACATCCAAGTTGATAAACTCGTAATTCAGGCTTTTACAATCATTAACCGGGCCAATCATCTTGTGACCTTCCACTATACACTCATTGGATCGCATCATATAAGGCCTCAGCCCGTCCGCCGTCCGCCTTTACACATGTGTACTATCCTCTTTGAGAATGCCCAGCCCTTTCATTGGGTCATCCCTCAAGGTATCGTCGTAAGGCCCAGCCCGTTCACTAGGTCACTCACGGTCCACATCCGTAATTTAAATGTAAGTGGAATCAGTAATAGGGGTCACTATATCAATATTACATCCTTTATGCCATTAATAACTCCATTACTACAAATGGATTCAAAATCAATTTGGTTTAATCACGATTCAGAACATCGCCCAACATAGGGGCGTTTTCATCATTTCAACATTTATTTCTTTCTTCTCAGTATCCATTTAAACCAAGTGTTGATAGTATCCTTTCTCATACTTATATCAGCAATTTAGATCTTATTCGATTTCGACAGAGAAGTTCAATAGGATCTATAAACTGATCATTTTGTATGAAATACAACTTTACATCATCAATTTCTCTGTCAAATCAGTCAATTCCAACTCCTGTTGATCTATTTTGACTTCAGGTAAAATTTTGGAGGTAGGGGTATTTTGGTCATTTTTGGCCAAAAATTTTCTCTCTTCAAAATACCTTCTATCGATGATCTTAAGATCTATTTAATGATGATATTTCATTATCCTCCTTTATATCATCACTTTCAGGTCTCAGTTCGATCCGGACAGAAAGTACTGGTAGGCCCTCACTGAGTCTTTTCGGTTCTTTATTGAACAGGCCTTCATTTAGATCAAAAGATCACCATTTTCTGGTAATTTCTGAGCCTATTTTCCTCTTTAACATTTTCAATTTATAATTTCTCACTTCCTTCAATTTATTTTACTCAATTTGCAATCATTTATTTTCTCGATGTATTTAGACTACACAGTACTACCGGGGATGTTTAACATATTCCAAAACCTTTTTTTTCCAAAAGTATCAACAGACATCAAGCCAACCATGCTCTGATACCATTACATCTGTAACGGTCTGTGACCACATTTTTCACGTATTTCTATACTATTCATCCGGTTGGGTTGCCTGTGATACTTCACTTTCAGTTTATGTTAAAAAATTTCATAGAGCATTAATAACATTATACACATCCCCTATTTTATTTACAAAAATGTAGTTCTGTATGCATGTCTAAATACAGAAAATAAATGATCGTACCTCATATTTATTGGTCAGTCTGTCACATTGTCCATTATGTGCAGTCATAATCCACCCTTATCGGATCTAACAATTAGCCAAAATCTGAAATGTTTAAAAAGAGGGAGTGAGCAAACCACGGCTCAGTAAGATGGTTATATGTCACACTTGATATTCAGCTACCTATATGCTGAAAAACTTTTTGTTACCTTCTTTAAAATCTTCCTAGCAGGCTCTAGGCACACATGCAGAAAGGATACTACAGTTGGCTAGGGATCCATATAGAGTAAGGTAAGTATTTTAAAATACCTGACTTGTTCCGGAACCTAGAAGCAACTGTAGAGAGTATTATATCTATTGCTCTCAAAACAATTTAATTTTTCGTTTTCCACAGAGTAAACCACTTATTTCTCTTAACTTCAGTATATTTTAAAAACGCGTGACTGTACGGTAATAAAACTGTGGTTTACTTCTCTTCTCTTCAATACAGTAAAAACATGTGACAGTACAATAGGTTGTAATATCTAATCATTGGATAAACACTTCTTCGATTATTTCTATCTTAGCAATAATTCTCATGTTATTCTTATAGAATAAACATTTATTTCTCTTTAATTCAGTAACCGTATCTTACAGTTTAGTAAAACAATAATATTCAGTAAAACAGTATTTCGATACAGTTCAATAAGTAAACAGTAGCTACCAATTCAGAAAATAGTATACGGTAGCTTTCAGTTTAGTAAACAGTAAATGGTAGCTTTCAGTCCAGTAAAACAGTAATTAGTGGCTACCATTTCAGTAAACAGTACAGTTCAGTAATAAACAATGTTTTGGTACAGTTTTTCATTAGTAAATAGTAAACAGTACATTAATTCAGTACAGTAAACAGTGCAGTACAGTAAATAGGATTCCGTAAATCCTTTTAGTAAACAGTAAGCAGTAAGTGAGACTAGGCATCACCCTACAATCAAATCATGCTATCATTGTCCACTAGGGACACAGTAACAATAATGAGATCTATAGTCATCATCTATGATATGTCCTCGGTGTACACTTGCTAGGTGACAATCCGAGACGCTGAATGACTAGCTGGTCAAACAGCCACGTGATAGTAACAGTATGGTATGATGCATGAAGCTCGAGGCCTAAGTCTCAAAATAGTGTAAACCGTACCATAGCCTTTATGGATTTTAAACACAGTAAATCGAAATATTTCACAAGTATCCATAAGGCTCACATGTAATAAAATCATCGCCTTTAGGAAATTTATAAACTAAATCACATCTTTAAAATTAATTCATAAAGGCATAATTCACATTTTGCATACGGTGAAAACAGTTTATAAAATCATCACTGTAAAATATAAAAGGTCATAACTATCTTTTTCATTGTAAAATATATACGCACGCTTTTCCATGCTTTCTATCGAAAACATGGTTTTCAAAATCATTGGAATTCAATTCAAATAATTTCATAATTTATGGAAAAAGAAAATATTTATTTTCCAGTTTTAATAATTCTATCCCCATGTTTTCTTCTAAAAACACGTGTAGCGACCTCTAGTCTCGAAATTATAGTTTTCCATCATTTCTTAACCTTTATGGAATATATATATAATTAGTTATTTTCATAATTAAAACCATAAAGGTTTTATATAAAATCAAGTGAATATTTAAGAATATTTATAAAATATTCACTTCGGTCCTTTTCATTTTCCATCTCGTTTTACGTAAAATATCACCTACTGGTGAATTTTCATTGATTTCATTTTCACCATTCTCGAAAACATGAATATTTTAAATTTAAACTTCCATATATTCATGTTTTATGAAAAATACTTGATTTCTCGATTTTCGTGACTAAAAATCGTCTCTCATGAAATCAAATCATTTATTATGATTTTCGGTAAATTTCAGTAATTTTTCGATAATTTTTCGGCAGTATAACGGCTGCCGATTGGCTAGCCTCCTGCACGAAAAATACAGTTTAAAATCTCAACCGGTAAATCACCACTATTTTCAACCAATTCAATATCAATAGCATTTATAAAAATTAAATGCATAATTTAAAACATGTGGCCGAATATCCTTACAGGTGGCACATGTCTCCCTTACATGTCTTGGGTCAGCGACTGCCTCTCAAAGGTCGCGTTCGTGTTCACCTCTCCCAATTCCATCGGCATGGTCATCGAGGGACTTTTCTGGAAATAAAATTGTAAAATTTAGAATTTTTTCGTAATTTATTTAAATTAAATACTCGAAAATAATTTCCAAAATTCTTATCGAATTTCTCAGATTTTTCGGATTTTTCGAATTCTCGGTATTTTTTGTAATTTTCGAAATTTTTGAATCTCCAAAATTTTCTTTTCTCTCTTCTTTTTCTTCTTTTCCTCTTTTCTTTCTTTTTCTCATTTTCTTTTCTTTTTTCTTTCTTTCTTTTCTTTTCTTTTCTTTCTTTTTCTCATTTTCTTCTCTTTTTTCTTTCTTTCTTTTCTTTTCTTTTTTTTCTTTTCTGGCCAGACCAATTCAAACCAGTCCGCCTCCCCTCATGGTCGGTTCTTCTTTGGCGGCCAGTTCTCCGGCGGTTTAGTGGCCCCTCAGCTGGCCGGCGTCAAGGCGAATCTACCGGTGGCCTCTGTTTAGCCTGGTTCGGCAGTACGACGACGGATCTATTCGGTTTAGGTTCGGTTTCTTCCCCCTCTCTTTCCTCCTTCCTTAGCCGTCGTCGGCCTCACTGGTGGCTTCCTACCCATTCCTCTTCCTCCGCCGAAGCTTCGGTTGCAGTGGCGGTGGCCGAATCGGTCGGCACTGCCAGTTCTTATTTTCCTTCTTCTCTTTCGGTTTCCCGTCGATTTTCCTTCCTTCCTTCTCCTTTCCTACTGCTGGCTACCCCTTTCCTTCCTCTGGCCGGTGGCGTTTCACTCTTTTCCTTTCTCCCTCACTGGCAGTGCCAGCTCCACCACCGTCGGCCTCTGGCTGGGAAGGGATCGGGTTTCCTGATCCTTTCCGTTTGTGGTTTTCTGTTTTCCTTATTTAGTATATAATATACTGTATACTATATTTATATAATATATATAAAAACATAATATAACAATATATATACTTTATATTTATACTATATATTTTAAATATAATAATATTAATTTATATACAGTATTGTACTATATATATTTTATATATAAAGATATATATTATGTATTACAAAATATATATCTAGTATATATATATATATGTATATTTATATACTTTAAAATTAAATAACCTTTGCATATATATTTATATCTATATATATATATATATATGTTATAATGCAATTTATATTGTATTTACAATATATATTTTGAAACTTTAATGTAAATTAATATTTACATTTCTCAAATATGTATATACTTATATATACATACAATGTTATATTTAATACATATGTACTATTTAAATTTATACAATAGTATATATATCTATATATACTATATAGTATTTCAATACATATGTATTTTTATAAAAATACATTTATATAATTTATAGTTATATAAATATATTTCTCTTTCATTTCTCATTTTCTTATTTAATTTGGATTTCCATTTATCCAAATTAAATTTCCTCTTTTCATTATTTTTCGAATTTCCAATTTAACTTTTCTTCACACGAATTTCTCAATCCATCCCTTCTTCGATTCTCAGAATTCTTTTCTAATATTCCAATCTCATAATTTTATTCATCTATTTCAACTTATATACTTCCACTAATATTAATTTCCAATATTAATAATTTCCAACAAATGGAAAATTTACAGTTATCACGAGAGGCCATTCGGCCATAGTGGAAGAAAGAGGAAGATGGCATGGAGAATAGCTATTCTTAGCCATGAAACCTATTCTTAGCCATGAAACCTTACTTACGTCTACATTTTACTATAAATCATAGCATAAAAATACGAAACAAATAAGCTAATGCTTTGGTGGAATCAAATTGCAGTCTGGAAATTCGACGTTCGTGTGGTGCACGTGATAGTGCGATCTCGATAAACAGGTAAGAGACGCGTGTGTAGATTTGTAGGGATATATGAATGCATGATTCACATGCTATGAATTTTATAAGAATTATGGAACATTGATTTGCCTTGAATTAGATGAAAATTGTGGTTTCTGGTTGGTGAGACTGTGTTTACAAGTGCAGGGAGGCTAGGACTCGAGCAGTCGTTATGCTGCTGAAATTTATTAAAAATATTTCTAAAAATGCTAAAAAATATTTTGGTGCATTATCGATATTTTTCCTAGCCTTGAAATTATTAAATTAACTTCTATTCATAAAAGGTGAATATACTGAAAAACATTCATTAAATATTTATGATATTGATTTCGATAAAGGTTTCATTACCGAAAATTCATCCCACGTGTTTTATAGTGAATGTGTGATTGGTGAAGTGAAATGATGAATAGTGAATATTTTATAATTAATTTTCAATGTAATATTCACTATTTTAAATTATGATTTTCCTTTATGGAATAAATAAATTCTTATCATGTGTATAGGTTTTACCACTGTGTAAATACTATTTTGAGACTATTAAGCCCTATATCATGCTCACGTGTTCATGTGTACCCTCTCATGTGTTAAGTTGTTGACATTGAGCCGTCTTCAGTGTCTCGGTTGACACCCACTCAGTGTACGACCGAGGACATCTATAGACTATGGCCATAGATCTCTTATATTTATTTTATTGTCCCTACAGGGATCTCACGTGTACCCTATTATTCCTTACGGGACTTATAGCATGATATCATTAGGCTGTTGCCTGGTCTCCACTATTATTCCATGGGTTATTACTGGTTTTGATGATAATTATCGAAATATACTGTTTATTGTGATGCTTTATCATTGACTGGTGAAATATGTGAACAGTGTATTTTACTGCTACACGTGTTTTAAGTGATTAATTTTAATGGTAGAAATCAAATAATTTCAAGTGTGGTTCACATGATTTAATAAATTATTTTATTTAAACAGATGATATTTTATATGTAGTAAATATTTTAGTGAGTTGTATACAAAAATAAATTCCTACTCCTTATAGTCGCTCTGGGTTTCCGGGACAAGACAGGTATTTCAAAATACCTTCCATGCTCCATCTGGATTTCCCGACCGGCTATAGTATCCTTTCCTTTTTAGTGTGCTTAGCATACAGATAGGAAATTAAAGATTTTACTGCATATAGTCTTCGAGGTATCAAAATTTACATACAAATCTCTTATTGAACTGTGGTTTTCTCACTCCAATATATTATCTTCTCAGATTATTTTTAGTGACCATTGGTATATCATTCGAGGATTAGAGGCTGCATTTTGAGCACCCTAAGGTAGTGGTTATAGATCTCGGAGGTAGATTGTTGCGCTCTAAGACCTATACGGCAAGTGCACAGGTTGCAACAAGTAATAAAGAATGAGTAGAGTATCATTCTCACGAGGATTAGTTAGAATTGCTAAAGCTAAGTACTAAATTGGTCATCCTAAGTTTATTCAAGCAAAATGAACATTTTTTTTGGAAGTAAATTAACTACTAAAAGCATTAAAATAAAACCTAAACTAATATTAGAAATTAAATTAAAACGCATGAAAACTAAATTGCAAGTTAAGAGCAATAAAAAAATAAAAAAATAAAACTAAAAAAATGCAAACTAAATTAAAGCAAAGCAAAATTAAAATGCAACTAATTTTAAAGAACTTGAAATTTAAAACAATAAATTAAAAAAATATTTAAAACGCATGAAAATTGAGTACCTAATTAATTAAATATTACTATAACTAAAGAAATAAAAGAATGCTCTAATTAAACTAAAACCATTTTAAGGTAATAAACTAATTAACTAAATAATAAACTAAATTAATAAACAGGTTTAATATACTACTAACAATAGAATTAACAAAACAAATTTTAAAGCTGCTAGCCCTTCCCACGCCTGCCACACCTTCAACTCTGCCCATGTGTCCACCGAAGAGTGAAAATGGTCCATGCACCTTCAGCAGAGAGCCACGCATAGCAGCATCTCCTCTCACGCGCCTCAGCCTTCAGCTCTCAAGTGCATCACACGCAGCTACTTCCAGCAACTGCACCGCAAGCTTCAGGCCACGCTTCGAACAGCCCAGGTTATAGCCAAGCCACGTCCCCCAGCACACGTCTCGCGCCCTTGCTTTGTCTCCAGCCAGAAACGCAACTGAAGAGCGATTTAGGAAGCATAATCTTGCACCACGGAATAAAAAGCTTGGGTCGAGAAACAGAGCATAACAACTTCAGAAAACCAGAGAGCATAAACCAGCAATAACAAACAATCCAAAAACGTGAACCAGGAAATAGGAATTGCAGAAACCAAAAAACCTGAAGATACTCAACAAAAAATTAACAAGTAAATGATAAAATAGTAACTTGAATATAAAAACAGAGTATGGAGATAAGTAAATAAAAACGAGAATTTCTTTAAAAGAAAATACAAACTTAAGTTTTAACGTTCTTAAACAAATTGATTTAAAACTAAGATCCAAATCCTAAAACAATCTAAGATAATCGAAACTAAAAGCAACAATCGAGGATGAACAAAATGCAGCAATGGTGGAAGACAACCGCTGTCACCAACCCCCCTCCTCTTCCTCAAGTCTTGGGCTGCCTCTTTTCCTTCACTTTGGGCTCTTTAAAAGTTTAGGCAGCCAGCTTATACGGGCTGCCTTTCCTTTTTGGGCTGAAACTCAATTAAATGCTAGTTTGGGTTAGGTTCAAGGGGTAATTTATTGGGTTTTGGAGTTTAAGAGGGTTTTGAGTAACAAGTGTAAGGTTTGAGGGTAAGGCTGTAGAAAAAAGGTTTAGGATTTAAAGAATGGATAAGTTTAAGGTTAGAGTTTAAACACCAAATCCAAGCATTTTCTTTAATTTTCTTGCCATTTTCTCATTTTTCTCATTATTCTTGAAATTCCTACATATGAAGACAATTTAATTAAATTAGGAAGAAAATACATTTAAATTCCAAAATTTAATCAAAATTGATGCAATAAAATACTCTAAAAATTGTATCTTTTAGAGACTTATCACACCCCCAAACTTAAGAATTTGCTTGTCCTTAAGCAAAACAATTTCAAAACATGCAAGAGATAACGTTTACTTGATATATTTATACTCCCACAAACACCTCATAGAAAGAGTACTGATATAATCTAAGGAAAAATCACAATTATTGATCAACATAGAGTTTCCACCAATCACATGCCCATGTCCTAATTAGATTCTCCGTGTGTGTGTGAAGTGTCTAGCATATTTCAAAGCATACATATCCGAATGAGATTATGCAAGCATGAAAAGCAAAGTCCCTAAAGCATGAACTATCCCATAAGTTTGCTTTTCACTTCTCTCTCCACTAATGTAGCCATACTCAATCAAAAATCAATAGGACTTCAATAAACTTGTAATGTCAGGCTAGGGTAAAGGTATGATAAAAGTCAATTTAGGCTCAACGACCCCAAATCATGCATTACATTTTAGGATCTTTACTTTTTCGAGCTTCAATAAACTCCCCCAAACTTATTTTCTTCTTACTTTGTTATACACCTTATTCTATTTTTTTATTTTTCTCATTTTTCATTCATTTTCTTTTTTTTTCTATTTTTTCTTTTCTTTTCTCCCTTTCTTTCTTATATCCTATGTGTCTACCCAAAAATGTACATAGCTCATGATATATCCTAGTAAAACACATGCTTTGAGGTAAGGGATAGGAAAGTGTATTTATTTGGCTAAAGGAAATTAACTTGTAGGTGTATAAACAAAAATAGGCTAGTTTGGCACAGATGGGTGACTAATGACAAATATGTATAAGGTTAGCTTGAAAAGCTCAAATGACTCAAGGATGGCCTAAATCATTTTCCTAACGGAGCATGAGCTAAAAATTTCACCTCGAGAGAAGATCAAACAAATTCTAGGATATGCTCACAACTTCAAAGACAATTACAACCCTATATTCACATAATCCTTCTCTAAACATGCATACAAATACATGATCAAGACATAGTGCATAAAGATGGAACAATCAAAATCAGAACAAGGCAAGTTCAAGAATTTAACTCATGCTTCTCAATAATCATGCTTTTCCAAAGATCAAAAATCAATCTCAATCATGGGGACATGGGAAATAACCAAATCAAGCACAATATATCTCAAGGCAAAATATTTAAAGCCCAAAAAGTTTGAAAAGTTTTGGAATTTTTTTAAAAAAATTTAGCTCAAATTTCCTTCCCCCCAAACTTGAAGTGCACATTGTCCTCAATGTGTAAGTGATTCAAGAATTAAGAAAAGATAGAAGGAAACTCCCCTGAATTTTTCGTTGAAGCTCAATTGCATGCCCCAAAGGTTTCTTCACTTCTCCCCCAAACTTGGACTCAAACCTACAAAGTAGAATGAAAAAGAAATAAAAGCTACAAAATACTAACACTAAAACTAACAAAAGAAAAACACAACTAATAAACTAATAAAAAGCTGGGGTTGCCTCCCCAGAAGCGCCTGATTTATAGTCATTAGCTTGACTATCTTTGTCATCCTTCAAGGTGGTTTGAATGGTTTGAAGATTGATGGATGCACATAATGCACCACCGTGGAAGGTGACTCCATCAGATACTTAGCTTCAAAGAACTTAATTCTACAATCTTCTAAGATATAACCCACTTCATTCTCATGTGGAAAGCTCCATGAAGAAACAATGAAGGATGCCTCTTGGTTTTTCTTGTCAACCTTTGGAACTTGGACTTCAATCTCAAACCCTTCCTATTAGACTTTTTCCTCACCCTCACTATTCTCCATTTCTTTTTAGCAATCACACTTTCATTTTCAATAAGCTCGGGTGATGAAGACTTTTCAATTTCTTCACTCAACACCTCTTGCTGCAGTGCTTGCAGAGGAGCTTGATGAGAAAGGTCATAGGTCTTTATGAGCTGCGAAGGAGGTGATGAAAGCTTCTCATAGTTGCTTGATGAATAGCTTGAATGACTCTCCCAACTCAGATTGATAGGACAATTCTCAGTGCCATGACTCCCTTCACATATCTCACAGGAAATAAAAGGACTCATGTAAACTTTTCTAGGCAAGGTGGTTTCTGGAGAAGACATGGTTTCAATAAGATCAAGCTCTTGTTTATGGATGATCTTCCTCGGTGTATCTCTTATATACTGCCATTGGAAGTCATTGGAAGCCATTAAATCTATCAACTTATATGCTTCCTCAACAGACTTCCCCATAAGAGCTCCACCCGCTGCCGCAACAACCACTGCTCTCGATGGACCACCCAACCCATTATAAAAAGTTTGAATTTGTAGCCACATGGGTAATCCATGGGAGGGACGTCTCCTGATCAAGTCATTAAATCTTTCCCATGCTTCACACAAAGACTCGAAGTCATATTGCTCGAAGGATAAAACTTGATTCCCCATCTTCGCCATATACTCAAGTGAAATGAATCTAGCTAAAAACTTATGAGCCAAATAATCCCACGTACAAATATAATGATGACGAAGTGACCGCAACCAATCCTTTGCCTTATCCCAGAGTGAGAATGAGAAGAGTCTTAGTTGAATGGCATCATCAGAAACACCTTCGTACTTGCATTGGTCACATATCTCCAAGAAGTTGATAAGATGAGCATATGGATCTTCACTAGGCAAACCACCAAATTGAACTGAATCCAAGATCATTAGGATGAAGTCTGACTCGATCTCAAAGCTGTCAGCTTCGATTTCGGGCTTCCTAATGCTTGAATGTATTATGGACACCCGAGGCATAACGTAAACTCCCAAGGTTCTAGGCTCTGCTAGATCCACCATGGTGCCTCGTACAAGAATAGAATTAAAATATTAGAAGAAGAAATATTTACAAAAATAACAAAAAGAAAAGGCTTGAACTAAACCTAAGCATGATTGATTCTAATATTAACTAAGAACAACTAGACTAATCCTCGGCAACAGCGCGAAAAACTTGTTGCGTTTAAAACTACCTATACCGCAAG
The DNA here is from genome assembly GCA_032173925.1 of Heritiera fomes. Classification (NCBI taxonomy): domain Eukaryota; kingdom Viridiplantae; phylum Streptophyta; class Magnoliopsida; order Malvales; family Malvaceae; genus Heritiera; species Heritiera fomes. The sequence continues at coordinate 5,981,428 of JAPDPM010000012.1, read as the reverse complement.
TGCACGGGTCGCGACAAGTAATAAAGAATGAGTAGAGTATCGTTCCCACGAGGATTAGTTAAATTTTCTATAGCTAAGTACTAAAATTGATCATCCTATGTTTATTCAAACAAACTAAATCTTCTTAATTAGAATAAAATAAAATAAGACTAATTTGCAAATAATTAAAAAGCATGTAAATTCAAATGCAAATATTTAATTAGCAAAAAAACCAAAAATCATAAACATGTTAATAAAAAAAATTAATATGCATGAAAAAATAAAAATAAATGCAAAGTTAAATTGATGATATGAATTAAATTACCCAAATAGAATTTACTAACTAAATACCTAAAGCTAATTCTCTTTAAACTAGCAAAACTATTTAATTGATGCACTAATAAACTAACTAATACCTAAGCTATTATAACATGAAACTAATTAACTATTAATCAAAAATATTAAAACATTGTACCCAAAAAAAAACTAAAACATTAAACAAATGAAACTACTGAAAACCGTCAGCTGCCATTGCCAATATAAATGCATCCAGCGATACCACGCACATGCCAGCCCTTCATGCCACGCCATGATGCTCCAGCTGTCTAGCTTACTGCTTGCCGCCAATCCAGGCTTCATTCTCCAGCCAGCACAGCCACGGTATGGTGTGTCCATCAGCTTAGCAGTGCCCCGTCTCTCCACGCCACGAATCTCAGCCACTCCTCACCACCGCTTCAGCAATGCAAATTAGAATCAAGTAGAAATGCAGAACAAGAAACAAAGAACGATGGTGCAGAAAAGAAACGATATAAAGCAGAGAATAACAAGATATTAGCACATGGATTTCTAAACTCAAAACGGAAAAGAGATGAGCAGAAACAACAAATGGAATTTAAAACATAAATCGACAAAAATAGAGTATGAAAGAAAAAGAAGACAGAGAATTTACTTAAAAAGAAACTTAAGTTTTGAATTTAAACAATGAATAAGAATGTATCCAAACTAAAGTAGTAAACTTAAAAACCTCCAGAAAAACAGGAAAATATAAAACTTTAAAGCAAAACAAAATTACTACTAGACAATAGAATACTTCAAGGTAAAGTGTAGCAACGATAATAAAGAAAATGCAGCAGTGAAACAAAGCCGTTGTCACCGGCTCTCTCCACACTCTCCTCTTTAAATCTATTCTGTGACTGAAAATTAAAAGCATAAAACTACTAGTCCTAACTAAAGAAAGCAGTAAAGAAATAGGCCATAAAGGTTGAAGAAGATGGTCTCCTGTCACGAGCCACCCCTTTCACATAACTCACATGAAATAAAAGGACTTTGGTAGACTTTTTTGAGCGAGGTGGCTTTTAAAAAAGTTAAAGTCTCAATAAGATCAAGCTCTTGACTGTTGTCAATCTTCTCTAGTGTATCTCTCTTATATTGCCATTGGAAGTTGTTAGAAGCCATTAAATCTATCAACTTATATGCTTCCTCAACAGACTTTCCCATAAGAGCTCCGCCCACTGCCACATTAACCACTACTCTCGATGGATCACCCAACCCATTATAAAAAGTTTGAATTTGTAACCATAGGGGTAATCCATGAGAAGGACATCTCCTGATCAAGTCCTCAAATCTTTCCCATGCTTCACAAAAAGACTCGGAGTCATATTGCTCGAAGGATAACATTTGATTCCTCATCATCGCCATATCCTCAAGTTAGATGAATCTAGCTAAGAATTTATGAGCCAAATCATCCTACGTACAGATAGAATGATGAGGAAGTGATTGCAACCAATTTTTTGCCCTATCCCGAAGTGAGAATGAGAAAAGTCTCAATTGAATGGCACCATCAGAAACGCCATCGTACTTGCATTGGTCACATATCTCCATGAAGTTGATAAGATGAGCATATGGATCTTCACTAGGCAAACCTCCAAATTGAACTAAATGCAAGATCATTAGGATAAAGTCTGACTCGATCACTGTAATAACTGAAAATTTTATCTAATCTTACATTAGTTGTGTACTATTTAATATTCATGATAAATAAAAATATATATAAATAAAATAAAATAAAATAAAATGAATATTTTTGGAGTAGCATTATGTTATAACTTAACTATGTTATGAACATTTAATTTTATATATAAAGAGACTTGTAGAATTGATAGAAGAAACGTGTAGCAAAGCTTGTAAAATAGAAATATACACAAAAGACCAAAATGAGGCTAAACACATCAAACCTTCTAGCCCTACCCCACTTCACGTGGGATTTAAAGTGAAACAAAACAAACCTAAAGAAAGGAAAGAGGAGCAAACCGATCGGGAAAGGGAATAGGAAAGAAAGAAAGAAAAGAAACAGAGAGGGCGATAGGGATTTGAAGCTAGGGTTCTCGACTGGAACGGAAACAGCAGAGGTGGAGATCGGTGCTGTCCAGGTGGCCCGAGAAAGGTCTGTTCGGCGATTGGAGAAAGGAAAGAGAAGGCTGTTAGTTGTGTGCTCATTTTGCCAGAGAAAATGTGCAAAATGTGGGTCTGTCATTCGGGAAGAGCTGAAGTAAAACAGGGGCTCTCGGTTGTAGCTTAAAGGGATGAATGTGGCTGACATTTAGTATCAATCAAAGGCAAAGAGCAAGGGAAGAGAAGAGTGGTTAGGCAGCAGGAGCAAGGGATAGCAAAGGAAGGATATTCGGCTACACTTTGAGACTGGTATTGGCAAAACACGAGCTGGTTGCTGGAGGGTCCGAGACACTCGAACAGTAAATGAAGTTAATTGAAACAGCAGCCACGTAGAAGAGAAGAAAGGAAAGCATGGGCCCCTATCGGTTTGAGTCAATAAATATAAGGGTGTTTATCGGTTGAATTTGGTGTTGGAACAGGGCACACGCCAGGAAGGAAACCTGGGTTTTTTTTGGACACTCATTCAAGGACTGGAAATGAAGGCACAACCCAGTGTTTTGTGGACTAAAGGAGGAAAGGTAGCTGAGAAAGAGATAGTAAACAAGAGGAAAGAGGGATCTCGACTTTGACTAGTGGCAAAAGGGGTTTCTGTTTTTTTTGGAGAATTTCAATAGCAAGGAAAAATTGATGAAGGGCTTGGTGTAGGTTCGGCTAGTGGGAGAATTAAAGGTAAGAGACTTTTCTTTTGTGTAAACTTAATGTAAATGAATTGTATGATAATATGGGATTATGATATGATGATAGGCGGCTGAAGAATTCGAAGGATAAGGATGTTACAAATGGGATTAATAATAAGATATATATATAGGTATATTTGTGTTAATATATCTAACTAATGAGACATGGTTAGTAGGGATGAACTTATAATGTGTCTTATGGATATTAATTTTGAAGTGTGGATGGTGTAGGTTCTTGGTGGGAGCCTTGAATAAATATATACCAAGAAAGAGCTAGAATTGGGAGATCTTCGAAGGTAAAGAACTAAGGTGGATAAAATAAATTATTAGAATGATATAGTATGAACTAATAAAATTTGAGTGAGATATAGTTCTGAAATTATAGTATGAATAATTATTAAATGGGATTTATGTATTGACATTATAGAGAAAAACTTCCAAGGAGGTGAAGTTGAACAATTGGCTAAGGAGTGCAAAAGTGACGTTATCTAGGTAAGGGAATATACGGTAAATGTTTATTAGTTTGCTATGTTGTGTATGTCCAAATTTCTGTTATTTAATACTCATTGATTCGAAATGCATTCTTGGTTGAATTTCTTATGTATTGAACTGAATTGAAGTACAAATGGTCTTGAATTTGAACTGTGTTGGATTTGTGGATAAAAATGCTGTTGGTTGGCGTTTTATGCAGGTTATTTGGTTGTGGATTATGATGCTGGGTAGTGTCCTACCTATGCCGTCATAATGCCGAAATTTCGTTAGAAATTATTCAATGGATTTTGGTGTTAAATTTAAATCCTACAATGTATTTAAAAACCTCATATATCTTAAGCACTATTTCTTGTTACCGAAATATTGTCTTTCTAAAATGTGTTTTGTACTATGAGGTTATCAAAACTAGAGTGTTTACTACAATTCATGCCTCCTATACTCTAGATACGTATAAAAGTATTTTCGCATGAATTTTGGCATAAGAGACGAGGGATGCTTGGAAGTTGCCTGTGTGGCACTTAACTCGCCTGTGTGGCGTAGATGAGCCTGTGTGGCACCCGCCTGTGTGGCGTTTAAATTATGCCTATGTGGCATTTAGTAAGCCTGTGTGGCAATTAACGTAAAATATCCTGGATTGCTTTGTGATCTTCCAGGTCCTGGATTGCTTTGTGATCTTCCAGGTGTCCGACAAATAGTCGTGACTTGTACCTCAGCTACTAGATGATCACTAGTGCTGGGATGATTCATGATCATGGATAGAATCTTGGTTCGGAACGGTAACCATTGCTAGCTACAGTGGACGCTTTCATAGAAAGCTTTTGGTTATTTCCAAAGATCCCGATTATATTGCGATACCTTATCAAAGAAATCCTGTCTCTTGAAAATATTTTGATTGTGTATTTCGATTTTATAAATGCGTGAGTGCAAGTGTTTTATAGCTTATAGAACAATGAATTGTCAACTTGCATTTTTCGTAAGACACACTTAAGCATGAGTTTTGACATACTTATTCACGCATACACATGCATGCACATAGCAGAACATCTAATATCACTTAGCGTATGTTGTCTTACTGGGCTTTCCCCAAAGCTCACCCCCTTCCACCTCAGATTATTTCAGGTAGACTTGGCACGAGCGTGGTGCATTGGGAGTCTTTTTGTCGAACTACAGAAAGTTATATCTCGAGCCAAGGTATAATCTTTTGTTCTTTTGTTTATATCCCAGACTAAATTCTTTTGTGTACACAGTGTATAGGATTTTGGGATGTAAGTACTAGGTGATATCGAGTCTGTAAACACGGTGTGATCGTAATTAAGTTGTAGTCTCGATATGTTTATATATTGAATCACATGGATGTCTAGTATTCCAGTAGTTACATGGGGATTTAAAATTTCTACAGGTTGAGATAATGATGTACATTAGTAGGGGGATGAATACTAGACTAAAATAGGGGTGGAGTTTTTCAGTTTCGTTTTCGACATGTCTTACGAGAAGACTATAATGGGACCTTAGACAACTAGTCTTAAACAAATATAAGAGTAGGACTACTCATTAGGTATTTAGCTACATTGAGCGAGAGACAAACATAGGATGTGAAAGAAAAAGTTAGCCCGAAAATTCCGGCTTCCGAGGGCGTGACAGATTGGTATAAGAGCATAGTTTGTCTAGTCTCGTGTCAGTGTAGATAGGCTAGAACTAGTCTTAAATCCCATGTAACTGTGTGCGTCTGGATATAAACTGCGAATGATGTTTTGATACGATGTTACTGTGTGTTTTTTCGATTAGAGTACTAAACATGTTTATCATAATTAGGTATATCTGAAATGAAAGGACGGTATAGAAGCGTGAGGAAAGTTGGGAGGAGACAAGAGGAGCAGGCTCCCGAAACATCGATTCCAGAGCCACCGCCACCTCCTCCTCCTCAGCCAGAAACTGAAGGAGACGGTATTACTCGAGTTGAGAGGAATTTAGACACCATGTCCCGAAACATGGATGCTATGTCTACCATGTTTACTCAGTTCATGGCGAGGTTTAATCCGGATCAGGTGGTGCCACCCTTGGCCCCAACAGTACCGCCACCTCCTCCATCAGTTGTACCTCCTCAAGCACCTCCGCCACCACCACCGAGCACTCAAGTACCACCGCCACCACAAGTGGTTACCCCACAACCACAATCTGAGCCTCCACAACCACCAGCATCATCTTCTGCTACTGGGGACATAGTTAAGAAGAATATGGAACTTCTCAAACAGTTTCAGAAAATGAGTCCCCCAGTATTCAAGGGAGTAAAGGATCCAGTGCAAGCAGAGGAATGGGTCCTACAAATGGAGAAGTCATTCAAGTTTATGGGCTGTAGTAGTACAGAAAGGGTGTCCTTAGCCACTTTTATGTTGCAATCGGATGCTGAACATTGGTGGACATCCACTGAGAAAATATTGAGTGTGCAACACTCGGAGATTTCATGGGAAGTCTTCCTACAGTACTTCCAAAATCAGTATATTCCCGAGACAGCCCAAAGGAAGAGACAAACGGAGTTTTTGAGCTTGACTCAAGGGAGTATGACGGTGGACCAATATGAGGCCAAGTTCACGGCCCTCTCTCGATATGATGTTGATATCTCCTGTAATGAGACTAAGAAGACTCTAAAGTTTATTACGGGATTGAGACCGTCCATCCGGAGTAGATTGGCAGTATTGGACATCACTACTTACCCGGAAGCCCTAAGAAAGGCCCAACTAGCGGAGCATGACATAGAACTCACACAGAATGAGTATGGCTCCAAGGGTAAGGACCATGGAAGGAGTCAAGGGAAGAGGCCAGACATGGGGCGACATAAGCCTAATCAAACCCCCTTTAAGAGACAGAGGTTTCCTGACACTCGGCAACAGCCTATGAGATCCACACCATTCCATGCCACACCAAAAGCTCAGACTTGTGGAGTATGTGGTAAGTTTCACGGGAACAAGCCCTGTTACATGGTCCCTCGGACTTGTTATCACTGCGGGAAATATGGGCACATGATGAAGGATTGCCCGACACTTACTACCACACCTTCAGCTCCACCGAAACCAGTTGAAGGACAAAGTAGTCAACAGAAGAAGGTCACAGACAAGGGAAAGAAACCAGTGACACAGGGGCGAGTCTTTGCCTTAGACCAGGAAGCAGCTGACGCTTCCACTAATGTGATCAAGGGTAAACTTCTAATCCATGACTTAGAAGCATTCGTTTTAATTGATTCAGGTTCCACGCATTCATTCATATCACCTGCATTTGCTAAGAGACTACATATAGAGCCTGAACACTTAGACTACGTATTGTGTGTTAGTACTCCTATGAAAGAGTCACAAACAACCGACCTAGTATATAAGAATTGTAAAGTTAAGGTGGGAGGTAGGAATTTAATAGCAGACTTAATCATGTTGAACATGTTAGACTTTGATGTTATTTTAGGCATGGATTGGTTGACAGCTAACCGTGCCAATGTAGACTGCTATAAAAAGATTGTAACCTTCTCCCTACCTAAACCACTTGTAATACATTTTGGAGGTAAGAAATGAAATATAATTAATATCTTTTGTGAATCTTACTTGTGGAAATGTTATTCTTGTGAAGGCTATTTAGCATTCGTTGAAGATACGAATAAGGACCATCCGACATTGTCTGCAATTCCCATTGTGAGAGACTTTCCAGATGTCTTTCCGGATGACCTACCAGGGTTACCCCCAGAAAGAGAAACTGAGTTCGCCATTGACCTTTTTCCCGGCACTCAGTCAATCTCCAAGCCTCCGTATAGAATGGCGTTGGTAGAGTTAGAGGAGTTGAAGACTCAGCTTCAGGAACTTTTAGACAAGGGGTTTATACGCCCCAGCGTGTCTCCGTGGGGTGCTCTGGTACTATTTGTGAAGAAGAAGGATGGGAGTATGAGGTTATGTGTGGATTATCGGCTATTAAACAAGGCCACTATAAAGAACAAGTACCCGCTACCTAGAATAGATGACTTATTTGATCAGTTGCGAGGTGCAGAGGTATTTTCCAAGATTGACTTGAGATCGGGATACCATCAGTTGAGGATCAGAAGTCAAGATATCCCGAAAACAGCATTCAGAACACGTTACGGCCACTATGAATTCTTAGTGATGCCGTTTGGTTTAACAAACGCACCCGCAGCATTTATGAGTTTGATGAATGAAGTTTTTAAGCAGTTTTTGGACAAGTTTGTGATAGTGTTCATCGACGACATCCTAGTGCATTCCAAGTCTCATGATGAGCATGCTCAACACTTACAGATTGTTTTACAGACACTTAAAGAAAAGAAGTTGTATGCCAAGTTTAGTAAGTGTGAGTTTTGGCTCGAGCAGATTTCCTTCTTGGGTCATATTGTGACAAAGGATGGAGTATCCGTAGACCCGTCCAAGGTTGAGGCCGTGGTTAATTGGGAAAGGCCAAAGACCGTCACAGAGATCCGAAGTTTCTTGGGCTTAGCGGGGTACTATAGGAGATTTGTTGAAGGATTCTCTAAGATAGCAGCTCCATTAACACGCCTTACACGCAAGGAAGTCAAGTTCCAATGGACTGATGCGTGTGAGCGTAGTTTTCAGGAGTTGAAGCAGAAGTTGACCACAGCACCAATCCTAGTTATCCCGAGTGGATCAGGAGGTTTTACGGTGTATAGTGATGCATCCATTCAGGGTCTAGGGTGTGTGCTAATGCAAAATGGCAGAGTAGTAGCTTATGGTTCTAGACAGCTTAAGGACCATGAAAAGAATTACCCTACTCATGATCTTGAGTTGGCAGCCATAGTGTTTGCATTGAAGATTTGGCGCCACTATCTTTATGGAGAAAAGTTTCAAATATTCACAGATCATAAGAGTCTCAAATACTTGTTCTCTCAAAAGGAGTTAAACATGAGACAACGGAGATGGATGGAATTGTTGAAAGACTATGATTGTGAAATTTTGTACCATCCTGGTAAGGCGAACAAGGTGGCTGATGCTTTGAGTCGGAAGAGTATGGGCTTGGTTTCACACATGATGGTCAAGGAATGGGATTTGATGAAACAGTTTTCCGAGCTGAGTGTGAGTGTAAAGCCTTCCGAAGGTTTTCTAATTGCTAGTCTAAGAATCGAACCGGGTATAGTGGAGCAGCTCAGACGAGCACAGAGAAAAGATTCTAGATTAGTGGAGATGGTAAATCAAGCTGAACAAAATGAAAATTCGGAGTATAAAGTAGGCGAAGATGGACTACTAAGGTTTAGAGGGCGAATGTGTGTCCCTAGTGATGATAACTTGAAGAAGCAGATCTTGGATGAAGCTCACAGTTCTAAGTATACCATGCATCCGGGGAGTACAAAGATGTATCGAAATTTATGCCGAGTGTATTGGTGGTCAGGGATGAAGAAAGATATAGCTGAGTTTGTATCAAGGTGCTTAGTTTGTCAGCAAGTGAAGGTTGAACACCAAAGGCCAGCCGGATTACTTAAGCCTTTGGAAATTCCAACATGGAAGTGGGAACATGTCACCATGGATTTCATCATGGGATTGCCGAGAACTAGAAGGAATCATGATGCAATTTGGGTGATAGTAGATCGATTAACTAAGTCGGCCCATTTTCTTGCCATGAAATCTACTGATCCCTTAAGTGCATTGGCAAACCTTTATGTGAGAGAAATAGTTCGATTACATGGCGTCCCAGCAAGTATTACTTCAGATAGAGACTCAAGATTTACGTCTCGGTTTTGGGAACACTTTCAAGAAGCTTTGGGGTCACAACTCAATTTCAGTACTGCCTTCCATCCTCAGACTGATGGACAATCTGAGAGAACTATACAGACCCTAGAAGACATGTTGAGGGCATGTACTATTGATTTTAGAGGCTCATGGGATGACCATTTACCCTTAGCCGAATTTGCCTACAACAATAGTTACCATGCTAGTATTGGAATGGCGCCATATGAGGCCTTGTATGGACGGAGATGTCGATCTCCAATCGGTTGGGAAGAAGTGGGTGATAGAAAGTTGTTTACTCCTGAGCTTGTTGAGCGAGCTTCAGAAGATGTTAGATTGATATGTGAGAGACTTCGAACAGCTCAAAGCCGACAAAAGAGTTACGCGGACACTAGGAGGAGAGAATTGGAATTTGAAGTAGGGGATAATGTCTTCTTGAAGGTCTCTCCATCAAAGGGCATCATGAGGTTTGGCACAAAAGGGAAGTTAAGTCCTCGATTTATTGGTCCATTTGAGATTTTAGAAAGGATTGGAGATGTTGCATATCGATTAGCCTTACCGCCACAGCTATCGAGTGTGCATAATGTCTTCCACATATCCATGTTAAGGAAATACTATCCGGATCCCTCTCACGTGATAGCATATGAACCACTTGAGATTCGAGAAGACTTAAGTTATGTAGAGAAGCCAATCAGAATTGTAGATAAAAAGGAGAAGGTGTTGAGATCAAAGACTATTCCTCTGGTAAAAGTTCTATGGCAGCATCACTCATCAGAAGAAGCTACTTGGGAACTTGAGAGCTTAATGAAGGAGAAGTACCCCTACCTATTCCAACCCGACATGGAAAATTTGGAGGACCAAATTTCTTAAGGTGGGTGGAATGTAATAACTGAAAATTTTATCTAATCTTACATTAGTTGTGTACTATTTAATATTCATGATAAATAAAAATATATATATAAATAAAATAAAATAAAATAAAATGAATATTTTTGGAGTAGCATTATGTTATAACTTAACTATGTTATGAACATTTAATTTTATATATAAAGAGACTTGTAGAATTGATAGAAGAAACGTGTAGCAAAGCTTGTAAAATAGAAATATACACAAAAGACCAAAATGAGGCTAAACACATCAAACCTTCCAGCCCTACCCCACTTCACGTGGGATTTAAAGTGAAACAAAACAAACCTAAAGAAAGGAAAGAGGAGCAAACCGATCGGGAAAGGGAATAGGAAAGAAAGAAAGAAAAGAAACAGAGAGGGCGATAGGGATTTGAAGCTAGGGTTCTCGACTGGAACGGAAACAGCAGAGGTGGAGATCGGTGCTGTCCAGGTGGCCCGAGAAAGGTCTGTTCGGCGATTGGAGAAAGGAAAGAGAAGGCTGTTAGTTGTGTGTTCATTTTGCCAGAGAAAATGTGCAAAATGTGGGTCTGTCATTCGGGAAGAGCTGAAGTAAAACAGGGGCTCTCGGTTGTAGCTTAAAGGGATGAATGTGGCTGACATTTAGTATCAACCAAAGGCAAAGAGCAAGGGAAGAGAAGAGTGGTTAGGCAGCAGGAGCAAGGGATAGCAAAGGAAGGATATTCGGCTACACTTTGAGACTGGTATTGGCAAAACACGAGCTGGTTGCTGGAGGGTCCGAGACACTCGAACAGTAAATGAAGTTAATTGAAACAGCAGCCACGTAGAAGAGAAGAAAGGAAAGCATGGGCCCCTATCGGTTTGAGTCAATAAATATAAGGGTGTTTATCGGTTGAATTTGGTGTTGGAACAGGGCACACGCCAGGAAGGAAACCTGGTTTTTTTTTTGGACACTCATTCAAGGACTGGAAATGAAGGCACAACCCAGTGTTTTGTGGACTAAAGGAGGAAAGGTAGCTGAGAAAGAGATAGTAAACAAGAGGAAAGAGGGATCTCGACTTTGACTAGTGGCAAAAGGGGTTTCTGTTTTTTTTGGAGAATTTCAATAGCAAGGAAAAATTGATGAAGGGCTTGGTGTAGGTTCGGCTAGTGGGAGAATTAAAGGTAAGAGACTTTTCTTTTGTGTAAACTTAATGTAAATGAATTGTATGATAATATGGGATTATGATATGATGATAGGCGGCTGAAGAATTCGAAGGATAAGGATGTTACAAATGGGATTAATAATAAGATATATATATATATAGGTATATTTGTGTTAATATATCTAACTAATGAGACATGGTTAGTAGGGATGAACTTATAATGTGTCTTATGGATATTAATTTTGAAGTGTGGATGGTGTAGGTTCTTGGTGGGAGCCTTGAATAAATATATACCAAGAAAGAGCTAGAATTGGGAGATCTTCGAAGGTAAAGAACTAAGGTGGATAAAATAAATTATTAGAATGATATAGTATGAACTAATAAAATTTGAGTGAGATATAGTTCTGAAATTATAGTATGAATAATTATTAAATGGGATTTATGTATTGACATTATAGAGAAAAACTTCCAAGGAGGTGAAGTTGAACAATTGGCTAAGGAGTGCAAAAGTGACGTTATCTAGGTAAGGGAATATACGGTAAATGTTTATTATTTTGCTATGTTGTGTATGTCCAAATTTCTGTTATTTAATACTCATTGATTCGAAATGCATTCTTGGTTGAATTTCTTATGTATTGAACTGAATTGAAGTACAAATGGTCTTGAATTTGAACTGTGTTGGATTTGTGGATAAAAATGCTGTTGGTTGGCGTTTTATGCAGGTTATTTGGTTGTGGATTATGATGCTGGGTAGTGTCCTACCTATGCCGTCATAATGCCGAAATTTCGTTAGAAATTATTCAATGGATTTTGGTGTTAAATTTAAATCCTACAATGTATTTAAAAACCTCATATATCTTAAGCACTATTTCTTGTTACCGAAATATTGTCTTTCTAAAATGTGTTTTGTACTATGAGGTTATCAAAACTAAAGTGTTTACTACAATTCATGCCTCCTATACTCTAGATACGTATAAAAGTATTTTCGCATGAATTTTGGCATAAGAGACGAGGGATGCTTGGAAGTTGCCTGTGTGGCACTTAACTCGCCTGTGTGGCGTAGATGAGCCTGTGTGGCACCCGCCTGTGTGGCGTTTAAATTATGCCTATGTGGCATTTAGTAAGCCTATGTGGCAATTAACGTAAAATATCCTGGATTGCTTTGTGATCTTCCAGGTCCTGGATTGCTTTGTGATCTTCCAGGTGTCCGACAAATAGTCGTGACTTGTACCTCAGCTACTAGATGATCACTAGTGCTGGGATGATTCATGATCATGGATAGAATCTTGGTTCGGAACGGTAACCACTGCTAGCTACAGTGGACGCTTTCATAGAAAGCTTTTGGTTATTTCCAAAGATCCCGATTATATTGCGATACCTTATCAAAGAAATCCTGTCTCTTGAAAATATTTTGATTGTGTATTTCGATTTTATAAATGCGTGAGTGCAAGTGTTTTATAGCTTATAGAACAATGAATTGTCAACTTGCATTTTTTCGTAAGACACACTTAAGCATGAGTTTTGACATACTTATTCACGCATACACATGCACGCACATAGCAGAACATCTAATATCACTTAGCGTATGTTGTCTTACTGGGCTTTCCCCAAAGCTCACCCCCTTCCACCTCAGATTATTTCAGGTAGACTTGGCACGAGCGTGGTGCATTGGGAGTCTTTTTGTCGAACTACAGAAAGTTATATCTCGAGCCAAGGTATAATCTTTTGTTCTTTTGTTTATATCCCAGACTAAATTCTTTTGTGTACACAGTGTATAGGATTTTGGGATGTAAGTACTAGGTGATATCGAGTCTGTAAACACGGTGTGATCGTAATTAAGTTGTAGTCTCGATATGTTTATATATTGAATCACATGGATGTCTAGTATTCCAGTAGTTACATGGGGATTTAAAATTTCTACAGGTTGAGATAATGATGTACATTAGTAGGGGGATGAATACTAGACTAAAATAGGGGTGGAGTTTTTCAGTTTCGTTTTCGACATGTCTTACGAGAAGACTATAATGGGACCTTAGACAACTAGTCTTAAACAAATATAAGAGTAGGACTACTCATTAGGTATTTAGCTACATTGAGCGAGAGACAAACATAGGATGTGAAAAAAAAAGTTAGCCCGAAAATTCCGGCTTCCGAGGGCGTGACAATCACAAAGCTGTCAGCTTCGATTTCGGGCTTCCTAATGCTACAAAAACTTGTTGCATTTAAAACTACCTATACCGCAAGTGCACGGGTCGTGACAAATAATAAATAGTGAGTAGAGCATCGTTCCCACAAGGATTAGTTAAATTTGCTATAGCTAAGTACTAAAATTGATCATCCTAGGTTTATTCAAGCAAACTAAATCTTCTTAATTAGAATAAAATAAAATAAGACTAATTTACAACTAATTAAAAAGCATGTAAATTCAAATGCAAATATTTAATTAGCAAAGAAACCAAAAATCATAAGCATGTTAATAAAAAAAATTAATATGCATGAAAAAATAAAAATAAAAATAAAAATAAATGTAAAGTTAAATTGATGATATGAATTAAATTACCCAAACATAATTTACTAACTAAATACCTAAAGCTAATTCTCTTTAAAATAGCAAAACTATTTAATTGATGCACTAATAAACTAACTAATACCTAAGCTATTATAACATGAAACTAATTAACTAATCAAAAATATTAAAACATTGTACCCAAAAAAAAAATTAAAACATTAAACAAATGAAACTACTGAAAACCATCAGTTGCCATTGCCAATATAAACGTATCCAATGCTACCACGCACATGCCAGCCTTTCATGCCACGCCATGATGCTCCAGCTGTCTAGCTTATTGCTCGCCGCCAATCCAGGCTTCATTCTCCAGCCAGCATAGCCACGGTATGGTGTGACCATCAGCTTAGCAGTGCCTCGCCTCTCCACGCCACGCATCTTAGCCTTCAGCTCTCAAGTGCATCACACACAGCTGCTTCCAGCAACTGCACCGCAAGCTTCAGGCCCCGCTTTGAACAGCCCAGCTTACGGCCAAAAACACAGCACTCCTCACCACCGCTTCAGCAATGGAAATTAGAATCAAGCAAAAATGTAGAATAAGAAACAAAGAATGATGGTGTAGAAAAGAAACGAGACAAAGCAGAGAATAACACGATATTGGCACATGAATTTCTAAACTCAAAACTGAAAAGAGATTAGCAGAAACAACAAATGGAATTTAAAACATAAATCGACAAAAATAGAGTATGAAAGAAAAAGAAGACAGAGAATTTACTTAAAAAGAAACTTAAGTTTTGAATTTAAACAATGAATAAGAATGTATCCAAACTAAAGTAGTAAACTTAAAAACCTCCAGAAAAACAGGAAAATATAAAACTTTAAAACTAAACAAAATTACTCCTAAACAATAGAAAACTTCAAGGTAAAGTGTAGCAAGGATAATAAAGAAAATGCAGCAGTGAAACAGAGCCACTGTCACCGGCTCTCTCCACACTCTAATCTTTAAGTCTATTCTGTGACTGAAAATTAAAAGCATAAAACTACTAGTCCTAACTAAAGAAAGCAGTAAAGAAATAGGCCATAAAGTTTGAAGAAGATGGTCTCCTGTCACGAGCCACCTGAAGGAAACCGAAACAAACACGCAGTGGAATTTAAATCATTCGACCTCCACCAGGATTGATTCGGAGAGTTGCCTGATTAGGGTTTCGAGATTTTACCTAACGTTTTCTCTGATTTCTGTCGTTGGTCGAGTCACAAGCAACAACTTTTCGTTCTTGCCTCTATGGTATCCATACGAACGGATCTCACGATTCTTGAACATCTCACGATCAGAAGCCTTAAAGAGCGTTTTTGATTCTTATAATCGATTTGCTAGCTTCGATTAAAAGAATACCTTTTCTGTTTTTAATTGTGCAGCTCTGTTTTAGAAAAACATCCTTTTATAAGCAGTAAATTTTACCCTAAAATTTACTGCCAAACAGAACTCTAATCCTACTTAGAATAGGATTAACTATATCCTTAATCCAATTCAGAATAGGATTAGATATATCCTTAATCCAATTCAGAATAGGATTAATTAAGCTTCTCATTGATCCGTTCTAAGTGTGCGACCCAATAGGTTCTCAAAACAATGGCAATGACAAAATTGTCACAGGCAATGAGCGGTATCTAGCAACACATCATTGCTACCCATGTAACGAGAATGTCAATGACTCGACATAACCTTACTCGTGATAGATGTTACCGTGTAGTCTAATCCCTTTATCCTTTGATGTCTTGATTAGACACAAGTCATGGAATGTGTCACACTTGTATAGTCTAATCAGTGTTTCTTGATTCCTGAGTAAACTAATTAAACAAATAAAATAAATATCTCATATTGACTTATTCGAGCACGGCCATGCATTTTTAGTCTCACTCTATCAAAGGGCCCAAGACATCACTCTTGTTATATAAGAGGGATAAATCCTATATTGATCACTCAACATCCCTCTACATAGATCAAGGCATACCCAATTACTACCTTTATAGTCCATCCTGTTACGAATGATATCTAGCAGCATTAAAGTATGCAATTCTCTATGTTGGGATCTCTGATGATCTCAAGTCAAAGGATCACATACACCATCATCACTATGAGAATCGCTTATGACACTTATATAACAATCCATGTAGTGTTCTCATAGAGGGTCGATCCAGTACATAGTTCTCTAACATGTACCTATGTGATGACTTGATATCCTATATCCATGACAATGGTCATCAGTCAACCACATACTAGTCTTATCGTATCATTGTTATCCTTGTTCACAATAATACTTGACTAGGGATATTTTAAGAATAGTGTGTTATTACTATTCTAAGGACATTATCATATAAGATTACATTACGCAGTTATAAGACAAATATAATAATGAACTATAAATAAAATGTCATGATACATAAAATGCCAAAGTCAATCATCTAATGAATGGTTCTAAGGGCATATTCCAACAATCTCCCACTTGCACTAAGACCATTCACTCATGTATCTAATACCTAGTGACCTAGTGTGACGATCATATCTCTGCTGCGTCAAAGGCTTCGTCAGTGGGTCGGTTATGTTATCGTCAGTTGGTACTTTGCATATCCTCACATCTCCTCTCTCGATGATATCTCGAATGAGATGGAAGCGCCGTAGTATATGTTTGGATCGTTGGTGAGATCTAGGTTCCTTAGCTTGTGCAATGGCTCCATTGTTGTCATAATAGAGCTCAATCGGATCTACAATGCTAGGAACAACTTCAAGCTCAGTAATGAACTTCCTGATCCAAACAGCCTCCTTAGCAGCTTCAGAGGCAGCTATATACTTAGCCTCTGTTGTAGAATCGGCCACTGTCGCCTGCTTTGAACTCTTCCATCTCACAGCACCACCATTAAGGCAAAACACATAACCAGACTGCGATATATAGCCATCTTTATCAGTTTGGAAGCTAGCATCAGTGTAACCTGTTACAATGAGCTCTTCCTCACCTCCATATATCAAGAATGTATCCTTAGTCTTTCTCAAGTACTTAAGAATATTCTTGATAGTGATCCAGTGACGTTCACCAGGATCAACTTGATATCTACTCGTCATGCTCAAGGCATACGAGACATCGGGACGTGTGCATAACATGGCATACATAATGGATCCAATAGCAGATGCATATGGAACTTTACTCATACGTTCTCTCTCTTCTTGTGTTGTAGGACACTGTTCTTTTGAGAGAGTAATGCCATGTGTCATAGGCAAGAATCCTTTCTTGGAATCTTGCATGCTAAACCTCTTTAGCACTTTATCTATGTATGCATTTTGACTTAGGCCAATTAATTTCCTTGATCTATCTCTATAGATCTTTATACCCAGTACATAGGTAGCTTCGCCCAAGTCCTTCATTGAAAAGAAATTCCCTAACCAAGTCTTTACAGACTGAAGGGTAGGGATGTCATTCCCAATGAGTAGTATGTCATCTACATACAACACCAGGAAGACAATAGTGCTCCCACTGACCTTCTTGTAGACACAAGGTTCATCTTCGTTCTTGATGAAGCCAAACTCTTTGATTGCATCATCAAAAAGAAGATTCCAACTTCGAGAAGCTTGCTTTAATCCATAAATAGAACGTTGCAGCTTACAAACCTTTCCAGCATTTTTTGGATCAATAAAACCCTCAGGTTGTGTCATGTACACATCCTCAAGTAGCTTTCCATTAAGAAAAGCGGTCTTGACGTCCATTTGCCAGATTTCATAATCATGGTATGCAGCTATCGCAAGCAAGATCCTAATGGATTTGATCATCGCGGCTGGTGAAAAAGTTTCATCATAGTCAATACCATGAATTTGTTTAAAACCTTTAGCAACCAATCGCCATTTATAGGTATGAACATTTCCTTCCATGTCGGTTTTCTTCTTAAAAACCCATTTACACCCTATAGGTTTTACCCTTTCGGGTAAGTCAACCAAGGTCCAAACTTGGTTGGCATACATGGATTCCATCTCAGATCTCATGGCTTCAAGCCATTTCTTAGAGTCTGGCCCTGTAATAGCCTCTTGATAGGTAGTAGGCTCATCTTGGTCCATGAGCAATACATCACCGTTCTGAGTCATTAGAAATCCATATCTCTTTGGCTTACTATGTGTTCTAACTGATCTACGCAAGGCTTGTGTCTCTTGAGCAGGCAATTGCTCCACAACAGCTTGTGGTTTTGATTCCACAACAACTTCTGGTGCTTGCTTAGGCTCCATCTCAACATCGGGTGCACTATCTTGTAGCTCTTGAATTTCTTCAAGTTCTACTTTTCTCTCACTAGTTCTTCTAGAAATGAATTCTCTTTCTAGAAAGACACCTGTTCGAGCTACAAACACTTTGCGCTCAGTGGGATTGTAAAAATAATATCCTTTAGTTAGTTTAGGATATCACACAAAATAACACTTATCAGATTTATATGCAAGTTTGTTAGAGACTTGACGTCTTACATAAGCCTCACAACCCCAAATCTTCATAAAAGACATACTGGGACGTTTACCAATCCATATCTCATATGGTGTCTTTAGAACCGATTTAGATGGAACACGGTTCAGTGTAAAAGCAGTTGTTTCTAATGCATGTCCCCAAAAGGATTCTGGAAGATCTATATGACTCATCATTGATCGAACCATATCTAATAAAGTTCAGTTTCTCCTTTCAGATACACCATTCCATTGTGGTGTACCTGGAGGAGTGAGTTGTGAGACAATCCCACACTCTTTAAGATAGTCATAAAATTCATGGCTTAAATATTCACCACCTCGATCTAATCGAAGTGCCTTAATGCTCTTGCCAAGTTGGTTTTGTACTTCATTCTTGAATTCTTTGAACTTTTCAAAAGATTCTGACTTGTGTCTCATAAGATACGCATAGCCATATCTACTGAAATTATCAGTAAACGTAATAAAGTACATAAACCCACCTCTGGCCTGTGTGTTCAAAGGTCCACATACATCAGTATGTACTAAGCCCAATAAATCACTTGCCCTTTCACTATGTCCTTTGAAAGGGGCTTTAGTCATCTTACCCATCAAACAAGATTCACATGTCTCATACGATTCAAAATCAAATGAGTCCAAAAGTCCATCTTTATGGAGTTTGGAAATGCGATTCTCATTTATGTGTCCCAAGCGACAATGCTAGAGATATGTTGGATTTTGATCATTAGATTTAATCCTTGTAGCATTTATGTTATAAGTAGGCATATCAAGATTTAGAATGTAAAGACCATTAATTAGTTGTGCACTACCATAAAAGATATCATTTAAATAAATGGAGCAACAGTTGTCCTTTATTATAAATGAAAAACCCTTCTTGTCCAAACAAGAAATAGAAATAATGTTTTTAGTGATGGAAGGCACATAATAACAATCATCTAATTCTAAAACAAGCCCTGTGGGCAATGTCAAAATATAAGTTCCTACAGCTAATGCAGCAACCCTTGCTCCATTTCCCACTCGCAGGTCGACCTCGCCCTTAGTCAACGCTCTACTCCTTTTGAGTTCCTGCACATTTACACAAATGTGAGAACCACATCCAGTATCTAATACCCATGATGAAGAAGTAGATAGATTAACTTCTATAACATAAATACCTGAAGTGGAAGTCTCACTTCCTCTCTTCTTCTTTAGCTCTTCCAGGTATTTGTTGCAGTTCCTCTTCCAATGTCCAGTCTCACCGCAATGGAAGCATTTCCCTTCTTTGGCAACCCCACCTTTAGGCTTCAGTGCAGTATCATTGGGCTTGAACTTGCCATTGGCTTTATTACCTTTTTTCTTGCCCTTTTCATTAGCCCTGCCCTTAGCTTTCTTAACTATTAAGACATCTTTGGGCTTGGCCTTTTTCATGTTGGATTCAGCTGTTTTCAACATGCTAAGTAACTGTGGCAGAGTCTTGTCAAATTCATTCATGTTGTAATTAACAACAAACTGACTGTAGCTGTTTGGCAACGATTGCATAATCACATCAGTGGCCAACTCTTGACCCAAAGGAAATCCCAATCTTTCAAGGTTTTCAATGTACCCAATCATCTTGAGCACATGAGTACCAACGGGAGTCCCCTCTGCCATCCTACACTGAAACAATGCCTTAGAGACATTGTACCTTTCTTGCCTAGCTTCCTCTTGATAGAGTTGCTTGAGATGCTCGATCATATCGAACGCATCCATTTCCTCATGTTGCTTTTGAAGCTCAGGATTCATGAAGGCAAGCATAAGGCAACTAACATCCAATGCATCATCTTGAAGCTTCTTATAAGAATCTCTTTCTGCCCTTGGAGCATTAGAGGGTGGTTCCTCAAGTAAAGGAATCTCAAGGACATACAACTTCTTTTCTTGCTTGAGGACTATCCTCAGGTTCCTGTACCAATCCAGGAAGTTTGTCCCATTCAACTTGTCCTTCTCAAGGACAGATCGCAGTGAAAGTGTGTTATTTGTGTTTGATGCCATGGTAATCTACAACAAAAATATGTAAAATATAAGTATCATGAATGCATTCATTTAATTAAATATTTATTAAATGATGCTCCCACTATCTTTATCGAATCAACAACCCTTAGTATTAATTCAGAAAAATTATCAAATAATTTCTCTAGTGGGCCAAGATCCATATTTCACCTTATCTAGAGTTAGCTTTGGCTAATCGCCCAAGATTTGGCTATTTAGGTAGGCAACACTTACCAATTACATCTCATGTAACTCTTGGATAGTTGGGTGAACAACACTTGTTCTAATTCATCTCATGAATGGAAGCCTAACTTTATGCCTCTAAATTCCCAATCCTATTGAGGAAATCTAGTTAAGTCAACCCAATTTATAGCCTTTGGATATCACTATTATCCCATCGCGTCTTACTAAGATAGATATGATATTTTGCTTTGGCAAACATAACAAAATCGATTCTAGCCTTGACGAGTGCTATTCATTGGTAGGCATCTATTATTGACTTAATTTAATTTGAGGGATTTTGTTAGTTTATTGAATAAGATATCACCAATTTTACTTTTCTAAAATTATCATATGATTTTCATATCATAAACGTACAAAATAAACCATGCATCTCATGCAATTAAGCAATAAAATAAACGTGACATAGTTATAGCCCAAACTAAATGGATTTCCCAAGCCAATAAGAAACCCTAAGGGTTAACCTAAGGGTAATAGCATCTTCTCCAAGTGCCTCTTTGGTCATCCTTTGCATGGTTGTCAGCTCCAATTACATAGTTTAAGAGAAACCTCGAGTTACATTCAAGGGGAGTAAGATGAGAAAAGAATGTTCAACTAGATTTTCAAGAACAAGGCACGACACGCAGGTCGTATTTATTAAAATTTACAACCATCAAAATACAATCATATTGGGCTAGGGCTATAACTATGCACCATGCTCAAACAACAACCACCGTGTTATACAAACAAGTGTAATGCAATTTTAACTTTTAGTTTTATTAATGAGGCACATTTGAAAAGAATTATGACCCGACTGCGGGGGTTTGGGGGCGGAGCCCTCGAAAAAAAAAAGGTCAACAGTATTG
The DNA here is from genome assembly GCA_032173925.1 of Heritiera fomes. Taxonomy (NCBI): domain Eukaryota; kingdom Viridiplantae; phylum Streptophyta; class Magnoliopsida; order Malvales; family Malvaceae; genus Heritiera; species Heritiera fomes. Next base: position 5,960,011 of record JAPDPM010000012.1, on the reverse strand, counting down.
ACATTGCCAACGCCCCCTTATCCGGAAGTGTCCTAATCTTATCAGGATGTTCCAGCCAGTATCTCATACTGACTATAATTTTAGTCGCATTAGAACACTTTCAACATTGTTTTGTTTCTTCCATAACGTTTATGCAGAACAGAAACCGCCATTAATAATTCGCATCACAGATTATATCTCACATATAAGTTGAATCGAAATTGATATATATATCATATATATAATTTCAACAATTCGATTTCTAGCCTCTAAATATATCATATACATTCTGATCCGTATTAATCTCATTAAAACGATCGCATGTAATCATAAACAGAAAGTAACTAGAGATCATGCTCTTATCAAAACAAATCAGGGACTCCGAATCTGGCTCTGATGCCAGTGAAGGAAACCGAAACAAACACGCAGCGAAATTTAAATCATTCGGCCTCTACCAGAATCGATTCGGAGAGTTGCCTCGTTGGTCAAGTCACAAGCAATAACTTTTCTCTATGGTATCCACACGAACGGATCTCACGACTCTTGAACATCTCACGATCAGAAGCCTTAAAGAGCGTTTTTGATTCTTATAATCGATTTGCTAGCTTCAATTTATAGAATACCTTGTCTATTTTTAATTGTGTGGCTTTGGTTTAGAAAAACATCCTTTTATAAGCAGTAAATTTTACCCTAAAATTTACTGCCAAACAGAACTCTAATCCTACTTAGAATAGGATTAACTATATCCTTAATCCAATTCAGAATAGGATTAGATATATCCTTAATCCAATTCAGAATAGGATTAATTAAGCTCCTCATTGATCCGTTCTAAGAATGCGACCCAATAGGTTCTCAAAACAATGGCAATGACAAAATTGTCATAGGCAATGAGCGGTATCTAGCAACACATCATTGCTACCCATGTAACGAGAATGTCAATGACTCGACATAACCTTACTCGTGATAGATGTTACCGTGTAGTCTAATCCCTTTATCCTTTGATGTCTTGATTAGACAAAAGTCATGGAATGTGTCACACTTGTATAGTCTAATCAGTGTTTCTTGATTCCTAAGTAGACTAATTAAACAAATAAAATCAATATCTCATATTGACTTATTCGAGCACGGCCATGCATTTTTAGTCTCACTCTATCAAAGGCCCAAGACATCACTCTTGTTATATAAGAGGGATAAATCCTATCTTGATCACTCAACATCCCTCTACATAGATCAAGGCATACCCAATTACTACCTTTATAGTCCATCCCGTTACGAATGACATCTAGCAGCATTAAAGTATGCAATTCTCTATGTTGGGATCTCTGATGATCTCAAGTCAAAGGATCACATACACCATCATCACTATGAGAATCCCTTATGACACTTATATGACAATCCATGTAGCGTTCTCATGGAGGGTCGATCCAGTACATAGTTCTCTAACATGTACCTATGTGATGACTTAATATCCTATATCCATGACAATGGTCATCAGTCAACCACATACTAGTCTTATCGTATCATTATTATCCTTGTTCACAATAATACTTGACTAGGGATATTTTAAGAATAGTGTGTTATTACTATTCTAAGGACATTATCATATAAGATTACATTACGCAGTTATAAGACAAATATAATAATGAACTATAAATAAAATGTCATGATACATAAAATGCCAAAGTCAATCATCTAATGAATGGTTCTAAGAGCATAATCCAACACCACCCCCTTCACATAACTCACAGGAAATAAAAGGACTTTGGTAGACTTTTTCGAGCGAGGTGGCTTTTAAAGAAGTTAAAGTCTCAATAAGATCAAGCTCTTGACTATTGTCGATCTTCTCTGATGCATCTCTCTTATATTGCCATTGGAAGTTGTTAGAAGCCATTAAATCTGTCAACTTATATGCTTCCTCAACAGACTTTCCCATAAGAGCTCCGCCCGCTGCCGCATTAATCAGTGCTCTCGATGGATCACCCAACCCATTAGAAAAAGTTTGAATTTGTAACCATAGGGTAATCCATGAGAAGGACATCTCCTGATCAAGTCCTCAAATCTTTCCCGCGCTTCCCAAAAGACTCGGAGTCATATTGCTCGAAGGATAAAATTTGATTCCTCATCTTCGCCATATACTCAAGTGAGATGAATCTAGCTAAGAATGTATGAGCCAAATCATCCCACATACAGATAGAATGATGGGGAAGTGACCGCAACCAATTCTTTACCCTATCCCGAAGTGAGAATGAGAAGAGTCTCAATCGAATGGCATCATCAGAAACGCCATCGTACTTGCATTAGTCACATATCTCCAAGAAGTTGATTAGATGAGCATATAGATCTTCACTAGGCAATCCTCCAAATTGAACTGAATCCAAGATCATTAGGATGAAGTTTGACTCGATCTCAAAGCTGTCAGCTTCGATTTCGGGCTTCCTAATGCTTGAATGTATCGTAGGCGTGGGAGGCATAACGTAATCTCCCAAGATTCTAGGCTCTGCTAGATCCACCATGGTGCCTCGCACAAGAACAGAATTAAAATATTAGAAGAAGAAATATTTACAAAAATAAGAAAAAGAAAAGACTTGAACTAAACCTAAGCATGATTGATTCTAATATTAACTAAGAACAACCTAGACTTATCCCCGACAACGGTGCCAAAAACTTGTTGCACTCTAAGACCTATACCGCAAGTGCATGGGTCATGACAAGTAATAAAGAATGAGTAGAGTATCATTCCCACGAGGATTAGTTAGAATTGCTAAAGCTAAGTACTAAATTGGTCATCCTAAGTTTATTCAAGCAAAATGAACATTTTTTTTGGAAGTAAATTAACTACTGAAAGCATTAAAATAAAACCTAAACTACTATTAGAAATTAAATTAAAGCGCATGAAAACTAAGTTGCAAGTTAAGAGCAATAAAAAAATAAAAAATAAAACTAAAAATAAAAATAAAAAAATGCAAACTAAATTAAAGCAAAGCAAAATTAAAATGCAACTAATTTTAAAGAACTTGAAATGTAAAACGATAAATAAAAAAATATTTAAAACGCATGAAAATTGAGTACCTAATTAATTAAATATGAATATAGCTAAATAAATAAAAAAATGCTCTAATTACACTAAAACCATTTTAAGGTAATAAACTAATTAACTAAATAATAAACTAAATTAATAAACAGGTTTAATATACTACTAACAATAGAATTAACAAAACAAATTTTAAAGCTGCCAGCCCTTCCCACGCCTGCAACGCCTTCAACTCTGCCCATGTGTCCACCGAAGAGTGAAAATGGTCCATGCACCTTCAGCAGAGAGCCACATACAGCAGCATCTCCTCGCACGCGCCTCAGCCTTCAGCTCTTAAGTGCATCACACGCAGCTGCTTCCAGCAACTGCACCGTAAGCTTCAAGCCACGCTTCGAACAGCCCAGGTTACAGCCAAGCCACGTCCCCCAGCACATGTCTCACACCCTTGCTTTGTCTCCAGACCAGAAACGTAGTGGACGAGCGATTCAGGTAACATCTCTAAAAGAAACCAAATGCCACAAACCCCTATTCTAATTTGTGAAAATTTTGATGTTTGGGGCATTGATTTCATGGGACCTTTTACTTCATCTTATAGTAATCTTTACATAATTCTTGCTATTGATTATATCTCAAAATGGGTGGAAGCTAAAGCCACTAGGACTGATGATTCTTAAGTTGTTGTAGAATTTGTCAAGTCTAATATTTTTGCTAGGTATGGAACACCAAGAGCTTTGATACGTGATAGAGGTACCCATTTTCGTAATTGTATGATTGAAGCTTTATTGAAAAGGTACCATGTCACTCACAAGGTGTCTACAACCTACCATCCTCAAATAAGTGGCCAAGCAGAAGTCTCTAATAGAGAGATAAAAAGAATTTTTGAGAAACCCGTGAACCTTCAAAGGAAGGACTGGAGTATGAGGCTTAATGATGCATTATGGGCATATAGGATAGCCTATAAAACACCCATTGGGATGTCCCTTCATAGGTTGGTTTATGGTAAGCCATGCCATCTTCCTATTGAGTTGGAACATAAAGCTTATTAGGCTATAAAATAATGTAACATGAATTATGATGAAGTGGGAAACCATAGAAAGCTTCAGTTGCAAAAGCGAGAGGAGACTCATAATGAAGCCTATGAGAACTTAAGAATTTACACAGAGAAAGCCTTCAATGACAAGAACATTGCAAGAAAGACTTTTGAAATTGGATAAAAAGTTCTTTTTTATCACTCAAGGCTTAAGTTATTTCCAGGTAAGTTACATTTTAGAAGGGTTGGGCCTTTTATTGTTACTAGTGTTTTTCCTCATGGTGCAGTTGAAATTCAAAGTTCAAAAACTTCAAAAGCTTTCCAGGTGAATGGACATAGATTGAAACCATACTATGAGAGATTTAAGGTCTACAACGTGGAAGAGGTGAAGTTGGAAGATCCAATTTACAAGGATTGAAAGAGGTGGCAATGTCGAGCAAACGCCATTAAACAAAAGCGCTACTTAGGAGAAATCCAAGGATGTAAAAATGAGGGAGTATTTCTTTCATTTACTTGTGTTAGCATTTAATTTTTGAGTCTTTATTATTCTTCTTTGCATGCCAGACTAACTTTGAGAACAAAGTAAGATATAGGTGTGGGAGGAATAGTGGTTTAAAGTCTATAGAGTTTTTTTTAAATTTAAGAAGTCGAAGTTAAAAAAAAGGGTCAAATTTTTAAGAGTTTTAAAAGATCATGCTATGTTTTCTTTCTTTTAAGGATTGATTCTAAACAAAAACAAAGTTTTGTAAGAAAATTGAAAGTATTTTGATTGTTATTATTGTTGAAGTGAATGCTTTCTAAAGAATTTATGTGAGTTCATGATTAAATATGATTGTTCGTATGCTTTCTAAAGAATTTATTCAAATTAATTTTTTTCCAATTTTTAAATTACAAATGATCCTTATTCATAATTATACTAATTTTATAATTACCATATGGTAGAAATTACATTAACATTACCCCAAATTCCCAATGCGGCCGAATAGTCCCAATCATTCTATCCTTATAATTTTTCATTCATTCTCTTATCAATTTAGCTTAAGAAATACTTCTACTCACTTAATAAATATATCATACACTTATTCTATATTTAAAAATTGCACTAATTTCATCCCCTATAGCCATGACCGAGAGTACTCTAATGGATTCATTCTCTTGTTTTTTCCATTTTTCAATCAACTATAATTTCATGAACCTCTCCTACTCACTTAGGACATACATCAAACACGTTCAATTCATCAAAATTCCATCACCAACATTCAGTCTACACCATGGCCAGATGTACCCATCACCACGCCACTTCTAAGGTTTTGCAAATTATCACTACAAACATGTTCCACCCAAGTCCTCACATGATTTACTACTAAATCCAACCCAAAATACATTAAAATCACAGCAATTTCCTTATCTCTACATCATGGTCGAACACCTCATTTTCTTCTACATTCTCATTTAGTTCAATTCAAGGCTCTAATCATATCATTCAAGCTTAAAACAAGTAGATACTACAGCTGGTATCAAAGAAAACGTCACCCATCATCTTACCTGCACCAGCCGAACAAAATAATCCCAAACCATTGTTGATTTTCTTCACGTCTGCCTCTCAAATTCTGGGTTTAAGGTGATCTTGATCTGAGGAACAGGTTTTGTGAAGAAGGTTAGATGATTTGATGAAGAGAAAATGAAGTTTCATAAGGCAATCGTTAGGATCTAGGTCTGTGGGTCTCAGCTCCTTTCCTTCCTATTTTCTCCTTCCGCCGTCGGTTTCCCCTTCACCGGTGGCTCCTCTCACCTTCCCTTGGTTCTCGTCGGTCTCGTGGGGGGAGTGGCGGTGCTCGGATCGGCCGGCACCACCGATCTCCTCTTCGTTTTTTCTCGGGTTTTTTTTTGTTTCCTTCGCTTCTGTTTTCTGTTTCTTCACGCCGCAGGCAGCTTCTTTCCTTTCTCTGGCCGGTGGCGTCTCGCCCTTCTCCTTCCTCCCTCTTCGGCGGTGGCAGCTCCGCCACCGTCTTCCTTGGCTGGGAGGGTCGGGATCCTCCCCGATCCTTCCTTTCCTTCTGTTTCCTGTTTTCTTTCCTCTTTTGTTTTTTTTTCATATTTAGTATATAATACACTATATACTATACACTATGAAATATATTTTATACATATAATATATACCATATATTATACATATATTATTTCATATATAATATAATACAATATATATTATATATAAATTATTACAAAATATATATCTAGTATACATTTATGTATATTTATATACTTTAAAATAAATAACATTTATATATACAATTATATAAATGTTATAATACAATATATATACATATAAACTTTAATATAAAATCACATTTACCTTTCTTCTATATGTATATATATATATCATTATATATACACATAAAATATTATGTTTCTATACATATGTATTATTTAAATTTATGAAATAGTATATATTTCCATTTATATACCAACGTATATTAAAATATACTATATAGTATTTTAAATACATATGTATTTGTATAAAATACATTTATATAATTTGCAATTATCTAAACATATTTTATTTTCATTTCTCATTTTCCTTATTTAATTTGGATTTTAATTTATCCAAATTAATTTTCCTCTCTCCATTATTTTTATTTTCACTTCCAATTTAATTTCCTTTATACGAATTTCCCGATTCTTTCACTTCCTCAATTCTCGGGGTTTTCACCAATATCCCGTTCTCAAAATTTTTATTTATTTCATATGATTTATTTTCTCCAATATTTATTTTCAAATATTCATAATTTCCAATAAATGAAAAATTTACGGTTATCACAATAAGATGAAAATATTTTCCTTATGAATATTTGTGGATTGATTGAACTTATATTCAATAAAATTGATTTCATAAATGGGGTTTATATCACGTGTTTACTATTTTGAGACGTTAGGCCCCATATCATGCTCACGTGTCACGTGTTAGTGCTGATAAATACTGATCCTATTATCAGCATCCTAGTGCACACCTGATCAGTGCATACTGAGGACCCCATAGACTATGGCCATAGATCTCATGTGTTTCCCTTATTAGGGATGATATTATTATAGCATGATATATTTAGGGTGTTGCCTGGTCTCCCTGATATTGAACTGAAAGCTACCGTATACTGTTTATTGAATTGGTAGCTACTGTTTACTGTTTATTGATTGAACCGTATCAAGATACTGTTTTACTGATTTGCAAGATACTGTTTTACCGAGTGGTATTCTATTGAATATTACTGTTTTACTGAACTTTAAGATACGGTTATTGAACTAAAGAGAAATTAATGTTTATTCAAAAAGAATAACATCGAAAATTATTTCTAAGATAGAAATAATTACAGAATGGTTTATCCTAAACCACTGTTTTACTATTGAACTGTCACGTGTTTTAAAACATACTGAAGTGAAGAGAAATAAATGGTTTACTCTATAGAAAACGAATATTAAATCGTTTTGAGAACAATTTATATAGTACTCTCTACAGTTGCTTCTAGGTTCTAGGACAAGATAGTTATTTCAAAATACCTGCCTTACTCCATCCGGATCCCTAGCCGACTGTAGTATCCTTCCTACATGTGAGCCTAAAGCCTCTAGGAAGATTTAAAGAAAGTGAAAAATTATTTTCAGCATATAGGTAGCTGAATATCAAGTGTTGCATATAACTCTCTTACTGAGCCGTGGTTTGCTCACTCCCCAATTTTAACATTTTAGATTTTCGGTGACTGTGAGATCTGACATCTGAGGATTTCGAGCTTCACATTTGGAGACATTGCGACAGCTTGATTTATAATATGAGGTATGATCATTTATTTTTTGTATTTAAACTTACTTTCAGTACTATTTTCTTGAGAATTAAGATAGGGGATGTAATTGATATTACTAGTTTTATATTTAATAGTTAAGTAAATATGAAAAGTAAAGTATTATAGACAGCCCAACCGGATAAGTTGTATAGAAAAACGTGAAAATGTGGTGACGGGATGTGACATTAAATCAGGGAACCAAGTCTTATTTTGGTCAGATAATTGGATTGGACTTGGATAATTTAATAAATTGATTTATGGGCCATGGCAACCACAAGATGAAGAACTTTTAGTTAGGGAGGTAATAACAGATCAAGGCAATTGGAACTTTAACTGTTTAAAGTATGAACTCATAAGAGAAATTAAGCAGAAGAACATGTCCATTCCAATGCAAATGGAAGGTAGTGAACCAGATTGTATTAGTTGGAATGATAATAAAAAAGGTGAATTTACTACTAGTTCAGCATACAGAATTGCTAAACAAATTGGCTTTGAACAATCAAACATTTGGAAAGTCATCTGGAAAGCAAACACTCTACCAAAAATCCAACATTTCATGTGGAGTTGTGCTTACCAAAAAATACCTACTCGATACAATTTATATGGGAGGGGACTTCAGATCTCCCCCCTCTTTCTAAATGTGGAAATGGCGAAGAAACCACATCCCATTATTTGAGGGACTGCCCAGCGGTGAAGGAGTTATGGGAAATAATAAATCCTTTACAAGACTTTCAACAATTTGTTAACATGGAAATAAATAAATGGTTAGAAATAAATTGTGCTAGTAAAGATATGTCTGACAGCTTTAATCTTCCATGGAATGTTCTATTTCCATTTACTTTGTAGGCCATTTGGCTCGATAGAAATCAGCTGGTTTTTAAAAACTATTCTAGCTTGACAAACTGTTAGAAAACTAAGCTGCAATAGACCACCAAGGAGTTTTACGTAATAAAAGGCACGAAAAGGAGAAAGAAACAAAAAATCCAAATACAGGTTGGCTGGACACCCCCTAAGCAAGAATTCATTAAGCTTAATACAGATGGCTCATCAAAGGGCAACCCAGGAAGAGCTGGTTCAGGAGGCATTTTCAGAGATTATGTTGGGAACTAGATAGGTGGCTATTCACGAAATCTAGGAGTGTCGACAAGCCTTTATGTTGAGCTTTGGGGTATCCGAGATGGCCTTAAACTTGCAATAAGACATGGATTTAGAAAGCTGCAAATTGAAGTGGATTCGCAAATGGCTATAAGGTATGTTTTTGAGAATGTTCCATATACTCATATTTACTGGTCTATTGTGTCGGATTACAGGTCATTGATGCAAAGGCTGGACAATGTGAAGATGGTTCATATTTTTCGGGAGGCAAACAGCTGTGTTGATATTATGGAAAAGATGGGGATGATGATGGATGAGGAATTTTGCTTTCTTGAAAACCCCCCTGAATGTATAAAATTTCATCTAGTGACTGACTTAATGGGAATAGTATTTCCTAGAGACATTAAAATGTAATGTTTTTATTTTATTAAAGCTCGCTTTTTCAAATCAAAAAATTGCTGATTTTTAGCCTAAATTCTCTCTTTTAATTTATATACTATCCAATAGAAATTTTCCATGTGGTCTATTAATTTAATTTCCCTTTCTTTTCTCTCCTTTTTCTTTTCTTTTTCTGTTTTAATGGGTCTGCAGTGTAGCAAGCTTCCATGAGAAGCTTGCTGTGATTTTTTTTTTTAGATTTTAATTTATATTCTTATTATATATGTTTTGTTAATTTCATTAGTTAACTTACTTTATTTCTTATTAATTTTTTAAAACATAATTACCATTAGATTATATTCTTTTCCAAATTATATTCTAATTTCTACACTATGATCTTAGTAATTTCTTTTTTTTTTTAATTTCCTATCTTCTATTTTATTAATTCCTATAATTAATTTATTTTATTTCTTATTACATATTACTAAAATATAATTATGAGAAATCATATTCTTTTTCAATTTTAATTTCATAATCTATCTTTATTCATTATTTACTTTAATTCCATAATTAACAAATATTAGCAATTACATCAATTTTTTTTCCTTTTCACAACTTAACTTAGGAGTTATTTCTACTCACGTAATATATTTATGATACACGTATTTTGTACTTAAAATTACACTAATTTCATCCTCTAATATCATCATTCTAGGGTCTCACTTCGATCTAGACAAAGAAAGTCTTGGTGGGGCCCTCACCGAATACCTCCTTGAACCTTATCGAACAAACCCTTATTTAAATATTTTAACAATTAATATTTTCTTTTTAAATTCCTACACATTGTAGATTTTATCGAAAATAAGAAAATTGGGCTCCTCACATCCTCCCAACATTTAAGGAATTTGGTCAACCAAATTCAACACAAGTACTTCGGCAATTTAGTGCTTGAAGACTTATCATTCCCATCTCTATCTTATTCATCTATACTCATACTTTCATATAACATCTATATCCTTCACTAGAAATTCTCATTTCTGTTCATCTCCACTATGATCATTCCATCATCTCCTCCAATTATCGTTTTTCAATCACTGCTGATTATTCTAACTACATTTAATTCCGTTGATCATCCTCAATTATCCAATACTCATTTTCATAACACTTTCCTGTGCTATCCCTAATTATCACTCTTGTTCTTTCTATCATCCATCAATATTCCTCTACCGATTGACATTTCGTCCCATTTTCTAGCTATTCTTCACAATTTATATTCAGACAATGCACAACAGTGTGGGATGCAAATCAATTTTCACCTACTTACAATGATACGTACAAGACCAACCTTGCTCTAATAGCACTTTTGTAATGTCCAGAAGTATAAAATTTCGAACCAAATTTTTCATTTTCGATACTATCTTTTTCTGTCAATTAATCGTTATCAATAGGTTTGTGTTCGATATCAGTGTAAATACAATCCACCTTTTTCATTTAAACAAATTCGGTATACCATTAATTTAATTACTAATAATAAATTAAATACAAGCTATAATATAAAAACTATGATTCCGTTCCTAATAAACTTCACATAAGTTACATCCCACTAAATTCAGATACATATTTACGCTCTATTCCATAAATACAACTACTGTGCAAATACATATCTGAATATAAATATAAATTCTATATATACCTGGTCATTTGGTCTTTTAAACTTCTAGTAGCTTTCTTCAACTAATCGTTTGCAGCGGTTGTTGTGCTCTCTAATGAGTTATCTGGAATGTAGAGTAAGGGGGTGAGCTTTTAGAAAGCTCAATAAGAAACATATATAAAAGTTGGGCTATATGTGGTTAAATAAAATTAAATAAACTTAATTGCATATTATAAAAATAATGCAAATATGAATATTAAAATATTTAAAAATCATTTTAAACAAATATGCATTATGTAAACCATTTATGTTAATCAGTTCAGCAAACAGTTCAGTAACAATTCAGTATACAATGTAGTAAACTGTTTAGTATCAATAAACAATTCAGTATCAGTAAACAATGTAGTAAACAGTTTAGTATTAGTAAACAGTTTAGTATCAATCATCAATTCAGTAAAACAGTTCAGTACAGTGGAAACAACACATCAAATAGAATGATGCACGTTATAGTATCCCTGGAAGGACGAAAAGTATCCTCGTAGGGACAAAACAGTAACGAATGGCCATCGTCAAAATAATGCACACAATTTGCACTAGTTAGGTGCTTACTATGGAAACATGTGGGTTTGACCATAATCCCACATTCATATACAGTATCTGTGACTTGATCAAGGTCGTAGTCATATAAATCACATAACAGTATGCATGATCTGGTACTATCACAGGTACTAATAATAAATTACTCTACTTAAACCTATAGATAGGGCAAGCAAAGGTTGATCCCATAGATATTGTTTTATTCAAGTTAATTATTTAAATTAAATACCTAACTATTATTTAAGGAGAGAAAAGAGATTTGGGGGGGGAGGGGTTTAATTAAACTATAATAACTAAGAAAATAATCAGAAAAATAAACAATTAAATAAATTAGAAAATATCAAATACTGCAAAACTTTAGTTACAAAGTAATTAATTATTATTGGGATATGATGTTGATCATTGATTATTTAAGATCATTGTCAAATAAGTAGTCAACCGTAGTGTAATTCCCTAGTGTCCAATTACACCTATCTTTCCTTACTGTGTTGTTAATTAAAGGCTTAGTGTCTTAATTCATCTCTAACTATCAAAATTTACCTATGCTCAGCGCTATAGATTAAGTTTTAATAGCAGCATTAATATCTAGAAAGATTTGAGTCAACATTAAGTAACAAACTCACTCAGCGCAGTTTATTTAACGTAAACCTTAATTCTTCTAGATCCCTAGTGATTAAATTCACAAGCTAGTACGAACTTATGTTTTTAATCTGGTTGTAGATTATTTAATTTAACTAAATAGTAGGCCTCTTATCTAATCAAATAAACAATCATGCAAATATGCTCAGAGAATCTTGGATACTTAATCAACAATTATATTATAAGTTTAAAATCTCACAACATACTTTTTCCAAGAACAATTAATTTACCTTATAACTGAACAAGAAATCTACTCACTATTCATATTCAAGAATATAAACTCCAAATTATATATTATAAAGATTACAAATACATGCAAGAAACAATAAAAGAAGCAATCTTTAATAATATAAAATCAGAATTACTAATCAAGATTATAAACTAGCAAGCAAGAACACACAAAGAATATTACTTTAAATAAAGAAAACAAAATCAGAACTAAAAATAATAAAGAAATCAGCAAAATAATAAAATTTTTATTAAATCTACTCTAAAACTATACAAGAGAGAAGAGTGTTAAGAGGGATGTGAGGGATGTTGTTTATGAGAGCCTTGTGCTGTTTATATAGGCCTAAGGAAGAGTTTAAAAGACTTTCCTAAGCAATGTGGGATTAAGATAAGAGTTTACTTGAGAAACAAGTAATTTGACTAGTCAAACTCTTACCTTTATCTCATCATCTTTTTACAATTATTTTCAAAATAAAATTCCCAAAGCCTATTTTTATTAATTAATTATAGATATAAGACATAATAAAATTAAGAAATTATCTTATCCAAACAAAATCTTGTCTTAAACTTGCTTTGTTGGAATTTCTTCTCAATCTCGTTTTTCTGCCCAGAATTTCAATTACATTTGAGCACCGCCTACCATCCTCAGACAGACGGTCAGTCCGAGCGGACTATTCAGACCTTAGAGGATATGTTGAGGGTGTGTGCATTAGATTTTAAGGGTTCATGGGATGACCACTTGCCTCTCGCAGAGTTTGCCTATAATAATAGTTATCATGCCAGCATCAGAATGGCACCATAATAAGCTCTATATGGCAGGAAATGTAGATCCCCAGTAGCTTGGGAAGAAGTGCGAGACCGTAAGATTTTAGCCCCTGATCTTGTTGAAGAGGCAGCTAAGGGTGTTCGGACTATTTGTGATAGACTCAAGGTTGCCCAAAGTAGACAGAAAAGTTATGCTGATGTATGTAGACGGCCACTTGAATTTCAGGTTGGGGACTCTTTATTTGTGAAAGTATCTCCGAGCAAGGGTATTATGCGCTTCGGAAAGAAAGGAAAGTTGAGTCCTCGTTTCATTGGTCCATTTGAGATATTAGAGAGAATTGGGGATGTTGCTTACTAGTTAGCTTTACCACCACAGCTTTCTGGTATACATAACGTCTTCCATGTCTCTATGTTGAGGAAGTATCATCCGGATCCCTCCAATGTTATCGAATATACACCATTGGATATTCAGGGAGATATGAGCTATGTTGAGCAGCCAATCCGGATCCTTGACAGAAAGGAAAGGGTACTTCGATCTAAAACTATTCCATTGGTCAAGATTCTCTGGCAGCACCACACAACAGAGGAAGCTACGTGGGAGCTAGAGAGCCTCATGAGAGAAAAGTACCTGCATTTGTTTAATGGACCAGCTTGAATTTGGAGGACCAAATTCTTATAAGGTAAGGAGAATGTGAGATCTCATTTTCTTATACTGTAGTTGTACATGTATATGAACAAATTATCAATAAAGAAATTATTGATAATATTTTGAGGAATTAAATATATAAGAATAGTGTTTCTCACATAGAAAATTTTAATCCTAGATGAAAAATATAAGTGTGGAAATATTACATAAAGGAATAGAATAGAAAAGAAGATTAAATAGCTTGGCAAAAAATTTTGACTTGGAAAGTCAAGTAAGGGGACGACATGAAGAAAAAAAAAGGAGAAATTATTGGCTATCTAGGTGAAGTTCGGTTAAGTAAATGGCTAATAGGAAAACAAAAAGAATAAAGGATAGCTAACAAAGAAAGACAAGAGAAAGTCTCCCCACGTTTTTCCTAAGTTGACAAAAAAATATATAACATGGATTTTGTTTATTCTTGCTGCACCGAAGACCAACACAATAACAAGACAATAAAGGAACAAAAGCAAGGAAAAGATGGGAAAAATTAAGAGATTGCAAGACTTTAACTGGAAAGTCAAAAAACGTGGGCTGCATGAAGAAAAGGAAGTGTAGCCAGTTGGAGAAGAAGAAGCATTAAACAAAAGAAAAGATATAGACAATAAAGAAGGATTTTAATGAAGCTGGCAAAAAAGTCCAAATAATATATTTTGCTTGTGCTTTATATTCTCCCATCGTGAACTCTTCTCCAGCCATTATCATCACCGAAAGCTTGCTTTGTTCTCTTGCCATCATGTAGCCTTTTATGCATACTAGAATCATTCCTAACCTTTAGTAAATAAACTAAGCCTTTGAAGAAAAAAATAAACCTTGGATATTAAGCTTCCAAAACCTCAAAGAAGCTAGCATAAAAACCTTCAAAACAGCAAGGGATTCACGTGGACAGATTTGTTCTTTTATACAGGTAATGTCCAACTCAGTTTTTTAAGATTCTTGTCCTTTGATTTTTGCATGTAATGATCAAGAATATGTTAGTTACAGCCTTGTTTGAAGTAAATACATATAGAACGAAAACTCTAGTTCAGTTAGGAGGATTTAGAATGAAATAAGATGATATTGATGATGATTTACGTGAAGATGGGAAGGCAAGATAGTCATGAACCGAAAACAAGCTGGAACTTAAGAACCGAAACAGTCAAGAAAAATAATAAGGAAGTGAAGCTATGAGTTATTTACTAGGGTTGAATAGGTTAAGAAAGAATAAGTTGATATGTAATGAGTACCACGTGAACTTTGAAGAAAAAGGGGAGAAACTGTCGGCTTGAATAGCAATGAAACAGAAAATAATTAAAGCTTGGTTGAGGAAGTTGTGATTACGTGAGCTAAGGGGAAGAATGAAAGAAAAGAGAAGGAGTGAATTAAGTCAACAAAAAGGGCTGGAAGAAAGAACATAAAATTATACTTGGATAACCGAAACTAGAGAGGAAGAATATGGCTGATGGTGCAGCCGAGAGAGATGGAAAAAAATATGGGTGATTGAGTTGATTTTGTTGACTTTTAATAGCCTAAAATTATAACATATAGGGTAGTGCCATAATGAGCAAGAAAAACAAGAATAGATGATGAAGAAGTGTTGTACGTGGAAGAGAAGACAAAGAATAATAAAAACAATCGGTAATGAAAAATAAAAGAGAGAAGAAAAATCTAGCCTTGGTTGACTTTGTGTATGTGAATATTAGACTTTTGGCAACCAAAAATATGCTAGATATGACCATGAAGTAGGAACTAAATGGAAGCCAACGTGAACTGCAGAAAATAGAAAAGAAAGAAGGCTCATGCATGCAGCCAACGCGAAATGGATTAAAGGAAAAGAAAGTTCACGTTTTGGGGTCAACAAATAATAGGAAAATAAAAGAAAGAAATACTTAAGTTGACCTAATTGAATTGGAAAAAAAAAATTAAGTGGCATAATAGTTGAATATATAAATATATGATATGGGGGAGTAAGTCACTTAGGACATTCAAGGTCATTCGGCTACAATGTGAAATTTTAAGAAATTATAATATTCTTAGACCCTGGCACGCCCGGTCCTTACTATTTTATATCAATTGTATGAAAGTAAGTTTTGAGACTAAGGCCTCCCTATAGTTTATGTTACTGCCCGTCATGCTTGCCACATTGTGGCATAAGTTTAGCCACGTCGTGCATGTCCTCGCCCACATTGTGTATGATTACATCCTTTGTGGGTATGTTGGTCCTTCGTGGTGTATGTTCGCTGTACGACTCTGATCAGGTCTACAGCCCATACCATGGCCATAGGTATTCCGTTCCCTCTTCGGAGGAAGAAGTAAGTGTCATGACCTGCATACTGGCTATATGATTCTGCCTAGTCTCCATGAACTGTATGATATGTTCTATTAATTTTGAATTTGAATTTTTAAAGTAAGATGCATGTTTGATCAAGTATGAATTTTGATATATATGTATTAAAGAATTCATATAATGTTTGAAAGTATGAAATGCATTATTATGGCATTTGTTTTCTGCATATATATAGATGTTATAACTATTTTAAATGCATTTCTTACGGGGCTTTCCAAAAAGCTCACCCCCTACTCTACCAGATTATTTGCAGTGATCATCTCCTTGCCTGTTGCGCATATGACGTAGGCTGAGGGATACGTCTCTCCTCGGGCCATTTTTGTACTTACGTAAGGTATACTCATATTTTAATACCAGACATCCTGTATGGCACAGATATTTGTATATGATAATACTTTTGGGATGTAATCGATATCGTATGAATGTAAGCGTTACCTGGAGAAATAAATCAATATAATGTGAATGAAATATTTTATAAAAATATTGTGATGTTTCTGTGGTTGGAAAAGTATGATGAGATACTGGCAGGAATGCAACCCAAGTAAAGAATTAAAAAAAATTTAGCCCAAAACTTCCACGTTTCCGGGGTGTGACAACCAGTCTCTTTCAAAGGTCCAAAATTTAAAGATTTATAAATTGACAAAGGCATGACATTTATAGAAGCTCCTAATCTATCATAGACTTATCAATTATGGTGTTACCTATCTTACAAGGAATACTAAACATGCTAGGATCTCCACACTTTGGGGGAAGTTTTCTTTGAATGATGGCAGACACATTCTCCCCCACAACTACTTTTTCATCACCTTTTAATTTCTTCTTGTTAGTGCACAATTCTTTTAAAAATTTTGTGTACCTGTGCACTTGCTTGATTGCATCAAGAAGAGGAATGTTTACCTCCACTTTCCTAAAAGTTTCCAAGATCTCTTTATCTTGCTCCTGTTTCTTGTTGTTGACTAACCTGCTAGGAAAAGTAAAAGGGTAAGAGCCTATATTAAATGGTACTCTCTTATCACTTACCTTAGGCTTTGAAACATTGTTGTCAACTTCTTCTTTTGCTTCTATGATGGTGTCAATATGTTCTTTTTTCTTTGATCTTGCCAACCTACTAGGAAAAGGAGGAAGGTAAGTAGCTACATTAAAAGGGACACGTTTTTCACTTACCTTGTCAAAATCTCTATAAAGAAGGGGGCGGTTGACGACATTTTTATGTGGTGGAGCCTTAATGTCGACCTCTTCATATGCATTCTCCTTGGATTCAATTTCCTTCCCACTCCTAAAAAAAATGGCACTCACATTCTCCCTTGGATTCACCACAGGTTGAGAAGGCAACTTGTTTGACCATTGGGCTTCAAGTTTGCTTATGGCAGTAGCCATTTGACTCATTTGGTTCTCAAGATATGCAAATCTTTGATTATTTTCTTGTTGAGTTTGTAAAGTAGTAGAAATTAGGTTCTTTACGATATCTTCAAGAGACTGAGTGCTACTTTGGGCTTGAGGTCTTTCCTGAGGCTGTGGTCTAGGAGGTTGGAAATTGTTTGGCCTATTGTGTGGTGGTGTAATAACCGTAAATTTTCTATTTATTGGAAATAAATATTGGAGAAAATAAATCAGTGGAAATAAATAAAATTGTGAGAAAGGTATATTGGTGAATATCTCGAGAATTGAGAAAGGAACGGATGGTGGAAATCCAAGTAAAGGAAAATTTAAATCGAAAAAATAAGATTGGAATTATGGAAAATATAGAAGAGAAGGAAATTTAATTTGGATAAATTGAAATCCAAATTAAATAAGAAAAACGAGGAATAAATATGAAATATATTTATATAATTATAAATTATATAAATATAATTTTATATAAATACATATGTATTGAAATACTATATAGTATATATTAATATATAGAGGTATATATAAATATATATACTATTGTATAAATTTGAATAATACATACGTATATGAATATAATATTTTCTGTATATATATATATACACAGATAAAGAAATATAAATATTAATTTATATTAAAGTTAGAACAAATATATATTGTAAATACAATATATATTGTATTTTCTACAATTATGTACAGATATATATAAATGTTAATTTATATAAAATATATATATACATATATATTAAATATATTTGCATTTTATTAATATATAATATATATCTTTATATAATATATATAGTACAATACTATATATTAAATACCAATATTATATGTATAATATATGTGGAATATATTATATGTATAATATATAATATATAGTATACATTATATTATATGTATAAAATATAAGTTATAGTATATAATATAGTAATTATATACTAAAAATAGTAAAGAAAACAAAAATAGGAAGAAGAAACAGAAGGAAGAATCAGGAAACCCGATTCTTCCCCTCGAAGGGCGACCGGCCACTGTGCCGGAGAAAGGAGAGAGAGAAACGGAAAGGGAGGGCGACGCCGGTGAAGGAGAAAGAAGAGGGAGGTGACAGGCGGAAGCCCGAAACGAAAAAGGAGGAAAAATCGAGAGAAAACTGACGGAGAAAATCGAAGGAAAGGAGAAGAGAAAACGACGGTGTCGGCCGGTCTTGGCACCGCCACAGCCACCTCGACCTCGACGAAGGTGAGGGGAAGGAAAAGGAGGCCACCGGTGAGGCCAACGACGGCGGAGGAAGGCCGTTGGAGGAGGAGAGAAGTTGAGCCAAAAATCGAGTAGATCCGTCGCCTTGCCGCCGATCCAGACCGAACGGAGGCCAGATCCAAGCTCGCCGTGGCGTCGGCCAGCTGAAGGAAGTCCAAACCGCCGGAGAACCGGCCGCCGGAGAAGAACCGGCCATGGAGGAGATCTAACCGATCTGAATGGCTTGAACTGGCCAGGAAAAGAAAAGGAAAAAGGAAAAAGAAAAAGAAAAAGAAAAGAAAAGAGTAAAAAGAAGATAAGAGGAAAAAGAAGAAAGAGGAAAAAGAAAAGGAATTCCGGGAATTTGAAAAATTCCTGAGAATTCGAGAATTACGGGAAATCCCGAGAATTACGGGAATCGGTAAGAATCCCGAAAAGTGTTAAATTATTTAAATAATTTATTTATTTAAATAAATTGAGAAAATTCTAAAATTTAGAATTTGATTTCCAGAATCATTCTCAGTGAATGAGACGATGGAATCGGGCGAGGTGAACACGGACGCGACTTTCGAGAGGCAGTCGCCGACCCGAGACAGGTAAGGGAGGCATGTGTAGCATGTAAGGATATTCAGTATGCATGTTTTAAATATGCATTTAATTTTATAAATGCTGTTGACAATGATTAGTTGGAAAGTTGTGGTGATTTACCGATTGAAAATATAAATTGTATTTTCCGTGCAGGAGACTAGCCAATCGGCAACTGTTATACTGCCGAAAAATCTTAGAAAATTACTGAAAATCATAATAAATGATTTTACATTACGAGAAACGATTTTCAACACAAAAATCGAGAAATCGATTAGTTTTCATGAAACATGAATATACTTATAATTAATTTTAAAATATTCATGTGTTTTGAAAATGGTGAAAAAGGAAATCACCTAAATTTATCCCGATAGGTGATATTTCCCGTGAAACGAGGTAAAAAATGAAAAGGACCAAAGTGAATATTTTACTAATATTTCTTCAAATATTCACTTGATTTTATAAATAACCTTTATGGGTTCAATTATGAAAATAAGTGTTTATAGAAAATTCTAGAAAGGTAATTAAAGGTGGAAAACAGTGTTTTGAGACTAAAAGGTCTCTGCAAGTGTTTACAGAGAAAACACGGGACGGGAGTGTTGATTTGGAAAATAAATATTTTAATTTTCCATAAATCATAAAAATAATTGATTTCAATTCCGATAACTTTGAAAATCATGTTTTCGATAGAAAGCACGGAAAAGCGTGCGTATATATTTTACGGTGAAAAAGGACAATTATGACATTTTATATTTTACAATGATTATTTTATAAACTGTTTTCACTGTATGGAAAATGTGATTTATATTGTTCTATAATGTTTAGAACATTTTCGGGAATGATGACCCCAATATGAATATTTTATAAATTGTGATTCATAAGATGAAAATATTTTCCTTATGAATATTTGTGGATTGATTGAATTTATATTCAATGAAATTGATTTCATAAATGGGGTTTATATCACGTGTTTATTGTTTTAAGACTGTTAGGCCCCATATCATGCTCACGTGTCACGTGTTAGTGCTGATAGATACTGATCCTATTATCAGCGTCCCAGTGGACACCTGATCAGTGCACACTGAGGACCCCATAGACTATGGCCATAGATCTCATGTGTTTCCCCTATTAGGGATGATATTATTATAGCATGATATATTTATGGTGTTGCCTGGTCTCCATGATACTGAACTGAAAGCTACCGTATACTGTTTATTGAATTGGTAGCTACTGGTTACTGTTTTACTGATTTGCAAGATACTGTTTTACCAAACGATAATGTATTGAATATTACTGTTTTACTGAACTGTAAGATACAGTTACTGTACTGATGAGAAAGAAAGTAAA
This sequence comes from Heritiera fomes, assembly GCA_032173925.1. Classification (NCBI taxonomy): domain Eukaryota; kingdom Viridiplantae; phylum Streptophyta; class Magnoliopsida; order Malvales; family Malvaceae; genus Heritiera; species Heritiera fomes. The sequence goes on along the minus strand of JAPDPM010000012.1, from coordinate 5,939,220 downwards.
CTACTGTTTTATTACTAAACTGTCACGTGTTTTAAATTATACGGAAGTGAAAAGAAATAAGTGGCTTACTCTGTGAAAACGAAAATTATATCATTTTGAGAACAAGGAATATAGTACTCTCTACAGTTGCTTTTAGGTTTCGGGACAAGCAAGGTATTTTAAAATACCTACCTTACTCCATCCGGATCCCTAGCCGACTGTAGTATCCTTCCTACATGTGAGCCTAGAGCCTCTAGGAAGATTTAAAGAAAGTGAAAAATTATTTTCAGCATATAGGTAGCTGAATATCAAGTGTTGCATATAACTCTCTTACTGAGCCGTGGTTTGCTCACTCCCCAATATTAACATTTCAGATTTTTGAGGACTAAGAGATCTGACATACGAGCATTTCGGCTGTGCATTTGGGGACATTGCGACAGCTTGATTTATAATATGAGGTATGATCATTTATTTTCTGTATTTAGACTTACTTTCAATACTACTTTCTTGAGAATTAAGATAGGGGATGTAATTCATATTATAATGTTATACGAAATTGTTTAATAGTAAATGAAAAAGTGAAGTATCACAGACAGCCCAATCGGGTAAGTTGTATAGAAATACGTGCAAAATGTGGTCACGGGATGTGACAGGTGGAACATAAGGTATAGGCCTATCATATTACATATTTGGGTGATTCCTCCAACCAGGGTTGTAAGTGCTTGAATAAGGATTATACTTACCTTGGGGAGAACCAAGAAAACCTCCTAAAGCATTAGCTTGCTCCATGAAATCTTCTTGAAGAGTTGGACACATGTCAGTAGGGTGTCCTAAGTTAGAGCAAACTCCACAAGCCTTCGCTTGTTGCATATTACCTACAGCCATTTGAGACACAAGAGAGGTTAAATCAGCAATTTGTTTTTCCAAGGAAGAAGTACTTACCTCTTGTTCTTGTTTAAGTGGTGGTGGTGGTGGATCACACCTGAAATTGAATTGGTGAGAATTGGCAGCCATGTTTGCTATCAAGTTTTGAGCTTCTTGAGGAGTCTTATCCACCAAAGCTCATCCACTGGCTGCATCTAGCATGCTTCTATCATAGGGTAATGGTCCTTCATATAAGTATTGGATTAGTAGTTGCTTATGAATATGATGATGTGGGCAACTAGCACAAAGCCTTTTAAACCTTTCCCAATACTCATATAATGACTCACCATCAAATTGCCTAATTCCACAAATTTCTTTGCAAATGTTGGCTGCCTTTGAGGCTGGAAAATGCATTTCTAGGAAGAGTTCCTAATTTCATCCCAAGTATTGATGGTTCCAGAAGGTATATAGTAGAGCCAATCCTTGGCTGCATCTGCCAGAGAGAATGGAAAGGCCCTCAACTTGATTTGCTATTCACTAACCCCAGCAGGCTTCATGGTGGAGCAAACAACATGGAACTCCTTTAGATGTTTGTATGGATCTTCACCTGCAAGACCATGAAAAGTTGGTAAAAGATGTATCAAACCAGATTTTAATTCAAAAGCAACATCTAAAGTATGATAGGCTATGCAAAATGGTTGTTGGTTCATAGTGGGTGCTGCCAACTCCTTCGAGGTTCTATTAGTGTTTTAAGCCATGGTGTCCTCTTCTGAATCACTAGAGAATTCAAAAGTATGACTGAACGTGGGCTCGGTGGAAGGTGGATCGTTGGAAGTGGATGGTGGTGGTTGGGGCGTTTGTTGGGTTGCTTGAATGTAGTCTCTAATCTTTCGAAGTCTATAACTAGAGTCCTCGTCAGACATGCAAACCCTGCAAGGAAGAAAGAAAAGAAAATAATTAGATCTTTAGATTATAATATACAACTTAAATAAATAACAATCCCCAACAACGGCGCCAAAAATTAGTAGTGTCGTAGGTACCAATAATAAATTACTTTACTTAAACCTATAGATAGGGCAAGTAAAGGTCGATCCCACAGAGATTGTTTTATTCAAGTAAATTATTTAAATTAAAAACCTAACTATTATTTAAAGAGAGAAAAGAGATTGGAGGGGGGGGTTAATTAAACTATAATAACTAAGAAAATAATCAAAAAAATAAACAATTAAATAAATTAGAAAATATCAAATACCTTAAAACTTCAATTACAAGGTAATTAATTATTCTTGGGATATGATGTTGATCATTGATTATTTAAGATCATTGTCAATTAAGTAGTCAACTGTAGTGTAATTCCCCAGAGTCCAATTACACCTATCTTTCTTTACTGTGTTGTTAATTAAAGGCTTAGTGTCTTAATTAATCTCTAACTATCAAAATTTACCTATGCTCATTGCTATAGATAAAGTTTTAATAGCAGCATTAATATCTAGAAAGATTTGAGTCAATATTAAGTAACAAACTCACTCAGCGCAGTTTATTTAACTTAAACCTTAATTCTCCTAGATCCTTAGTGATTAAATTCACAAGCTATTATGAACTTATGTTTTTAATCTGGCTGTAGATTATTTAATTTAACTAAATAGTTGGCTTCCTATCTAATCAAACAAACAATCATTCAAATGTGCTCAGAGAATCTTGGATACCTAATCAACAATTATATTATAAGTTTAAAATCTCACAACATACTTTTTCCAAGAACAATTAATTTACCTTATAATTGAACAAGAAATCTACTCACTATTCATATTCAAAAATATAAACTCCATATTATATATTATAAAGATTACAAATATCATGCAAGAAACAATCAAAAAAGCAATCTTTAATAATATAAAATTAGAATTACTAATCAAGATTATAAACTAGCAAGCAAGAACACATAAACAATATTACTTTAAATAAAGAAAACAAAATCATAATTAAAAATAATAAAGAAATTAGCAAAATAATAAAATTTGTATTAAATCTACTCTAAAACTATACAAGAGAGAAGTGGGGGAAGAGGGATGAGAGGGATGTGAGGGATGTTGTTTATGAGAGCCTTGTGCTCTTTATATAGGTCTAAGGAAGAGTTTGAAAGACTTTCCTAAGCAATGTGGGATTAAGATAAGAGTTTACTTGGGAAACAAGTAATTGACTAGTCAAACTCTTACCTTTATCTCATCATCTTTTTACAATTATTTTTTAATAAAATTCCTAAGGCCTATTTTTATTAATTAATTATAGATCTAATACATAATAAAATTAAGAAATTATCTTGTCCAAACAAAATCTTGTCTTGAACTTGCTTTGTTGGAATTTCTTCTCAATCTGGTTTTTTGCCCAGAATTTCGTATTGATTTCGTCCAGACATTTGACCTAACAAATGAACTCCAATTTTTGCGATATATTATATTCCAGAAACCGTGAGAACTCCTCTACAACTTTCATGAAGGCCACCCCTTGAGATCAGGTCATTAAGTTGGTCAAATTCATCAATCTTGTGAACTACACAGAAAAGTTTGCACTTTGCTCTTTTAAGCTCCTTTTAATTCCAACTTTGATATTTAATACCTAAAACATATAATAAATATTAGTAAGCTCTTTTAGGCATAAAACATCAATAAAACAAATATATTAGCACATATAAAACTAATAAAATATCATCCTATCATGATCACCAGGAGCCATTGTCTCAAAAACATTTTCATAAATCATTTCATATAATTCAATTCATATAAATCTTTTCTTGTAATTCATTTCATGTAAATCAATGCATGTAATTCAATTCCTGTAAATCAATTCATGTAAATCATCTCATGTAAATCGTTTCATATGCAACTCTTATATATGTTCCTGTGAGACCCGATTTTATAACACTATACACCATATTTGTAAATGATTGATAGTGGAAATAAATTATTTAGAGGAATTAAATAAATAATGAATATGAATTTCCACTCTCAATTTGGAATTATTGGATTTATAATTTATAATATGGTGCATAAGAGGTGAAATAAATATTTCATGATGAAGTGGAGATATAAAAAGAAATAAAGAAAATAAATCTGAAATTTATACATGGAAGTGATATTTCCATAGTATAATATGTAAATATGTGAATTACAAGAGAGGGAAATTTTATTCTTGGACATATGCTAATTTATCATTGGATGGAACAAACAAAATAAAGGGAGAATTTAACTCAAAAATTGATCACGAAATTGGCAGCCTGTACGCCACTCATTTTGTTGCTCTTAAGCTCCACGGTTTCATCCATTTAAAGGCAATTAAAATGCAGAATTTTATGATGTACAAGAATAAAAATAAATTATATTTAAAGGAAGGAAGAAGATTTATTTGACATGTAATGAATTTTCATTGGTTGAAAATATAAAAGAGGGGGAAAACAAGCTAGAACCGATAAGCAAAGTGATCTTCACACCATTTTTGCTTCAGGTAGTGCACGATTCAGTCAGCAAAAAAGAAGACTTAAAAGTAGATTTTTATGATATAAAATACAATATAAACAATACTTAAAAGAAGAGAAAAGATAAGAAAAATATGTATTTGGAAATATTGTTAAATGTTATTGGTTGGAACTTTCAAAAAGAAAGAACACAAGTAAAAAATGTCTAGCAGAAAAATTGCGTTTCACGCCATTCTTGTTGGCTGCTAATTGATACACGTATAAATCCAATTTAAAGAATGAAATGAAGCAAAGAAGATGTTAATAGACTAGGTGGCATTTTTTCATTGGACAATATAGAAATAAAGAAGACAAAAAGAGTCTTCTTCAAGCCTTTTAAGTCGACAAAGACAAAAAGGAAATAGCAGCACCGACTCTATTTCTTTTCTGCTGCAGTCATTCAATTCCAGCTCATTTCACGTGTTCTTTATTTTATCCAACAAATCCACCATATGTTAACACCAAAACACCCACCATCCTTCCCTAAACCCGTTTCTTGTGTCAAGAATTGTCTTAAATCTGAAACTAGAAAGGAAAGGCATGAAGTATAAACATTGGTGGGACTGTTTTGGTTCGGCTGAGTAAAGGTAAGGTGTTTGGTGATATGTTGTTTGACTTTTGTGATGGCCTTTACTTGTTCCATGCATGAGTAACATGATTCAAGCTTTGAATTGAATCAAATCTGAGTGCAAATGAACAAAATATGTTCATTCATGAAAGAAACGAAAATTATAAATGAAGAAATTGTGATATTTTAATGTGTTAGTGATTGAGAATAAGTTAGGAAATTGTTATAGATTGAGAAAGAAACTTGATTAAGCTTAAAAATTTGTGATGATTTGCTGAACAAATGGAAGTGACGTGATGATGGTATGGCCGAATGATACTGATGGGATTTTGATGAAGTAAGGTTATTTGAAGAAAATCTTAAGTGAAGTAGGAGTTGTTCATAAGTTAGATGATGAAAGAAAACAATATAAACTGACAAAGCAAAAAGACCTTAAGAGCTGCCGGCCATAATCTGTTGGAAACGTGAACAGAATAGCGGTGAAAGAAAACCAGAAAAATAAAATGAAACAGAAAAGAAAAGAAAAGAAATAAGTGACTAAATGGTCATAAAAGTTAAAGTGGTGGAAGCGTGTGTTACTATTGTTATAAATCACACTAGTAGACAGAAGTATTGTACTATGAGGCTGCATTTTAGTGAAAATTAATAGTTCAAAAATAAGGGAATAATGACAAAAATTATTTGTGGAATTATTTTGCAACCAGAATAATTGGATTTCGTGTGGTGACATCAGGAAGCTCGACTTCGCAAGACAGGTAAGGGGGAAGTGTGTGAGTTGTATGGATATAATGAATTGCATGTTTTATCAAGCCTAATTTTATGAAAATGTTGGAAGCATGATTTGGTTTGAAAACATGCAAAATTGTGGTTGAAAGTTGGTTTATATTCTGTGAATTTTCGTGAAAAAGGTTAGAAATTTACAGTCGTTATGCTATCGGAAAAATATAAAAATTATTCTAAAATATCACAAAATATTTTAGATGCATGAAATGGATAATTTGTGAATTTTGGAAATTATTTCCAAAAATTTCCACAAACGGGAAATTATGAGAAAAATGCTAAATTAAATATTCCTGTTAAAGATTTTTATTTAAAGTGAGAATAAAATATATTCTTTATACTATTAAATATTCAAAAAGAATATTTATGAGAATTCTCACTAGATACATGAATATTTATCGACTGTTTTCACTGTATTTGGAGATATGAAATAAATACCTTTTTGGAATATTTATTTGATTAAATGACTAAATTCATTAGATTTCCTAAAATGTATTTTTATGGGAAAAGAAATCATTTTATACCTTTATGGAACTAAATACTGATCTTATTTATTTTATAAATTCCATAAAAGTGATGATATATGAAAATATGAGAGCCTTATGGATAAACATGAAATATTTCAAATTATTTTGAATACGATCCATAAAGGCTGTGGTATGGTTTTTATACTATTTTGAGACTTGGGCCCCGAGATTCTTGCTTACTACTGTTACTGTTACTGTTACTGTCACGTGGCTGATTGACCCGCCAGTCATCAGCGGTCTCGGATGTCACCTGGCAAGTGTACACCAAGGACCCCCTATAGATCATGGCCATAGATCTCACTGTATACTGTTATTGTATCCCTTTGGGGATGATTATTATGTCCCTTAATGGATGATGATAACATGATATGATGTAGGGTGATGCCTAGTCTCAACTTACTGATTACTATTTATTGAAGGGATTTACTAAATCTTGTTTTACTATACTGCACTGTGAATTACTATTTACTGAACTGAACCGTACCGAAATACTGTTTTACCGAACTGTACTACACTAGGAAATATTGTTTACTGAACTTGTAGCTACTGATTACTGTTTACTGAACTAAAAGCTACTGAAATAATGTTTACTAAACTGGTAGCTGCTGATTACTGGTTACTGAATCGAAAGCTAATGATTACTGTTTATAGAACTAGTAGCTATTGATTATGGTTTACTGAACTGAAACCTACTTATTACTATTTACTAAACTAAATTGTATGGAATACTGTTTACTGAACTTAAAGGAAATTTACTGTTATCGAGAAAGAATACTTTGAAAATTATTTCTAAAATAGAAATAATTACTGAACTATTATCTAGTGATTTGGATATTTATAATCTACTGTACTGAAAAGACTGTTTACTGTAACTACTGTCTTACCACTGAATTGTCACGTGTTTTGAATTGTATTTAAAGGAAGGAAAATAAATGGTTATCCTATTTATAATTATGGAGAAATGAGTATTAAATTGTTTTATTAAGACAATTTATAAATTACTCCCTACAGTCACTCTTGGTTTCTAGGACAAGACAGGTATTCCAAAATACCTTCCATGCTCCATCTGGATTTTTCGACCGACTATAGTGTCCTTCCTTTACTATGCTTAGTAGATCGTTAGGAAAATAAATATTTTCCTGCATATAGAGTTCATTGTATCAAACAGCATACGACTCCTTTATTGAGCATGTGGTTCACTCAACCCTTACTTTCAAAATTTTTCAGATTAATTACGAGGATTATTTGATGGCTTCCTTGGATAAATATAGCTACGAGTAGCCTACTGGGACAGAGCATTGAAATTTAAAAAGGTACAATCACTTCTCTTATATATTCAGACACTTGTATACAATACTACATTGTTGTAAAATTGAAACAGGGGATGTAAAGTGTATGGAATATTGTAAAAAATTTTATATTCCAAATTATTGAATAAATGTTTACCATTTATTACTGTTAATGATAAAGTGTTAAAGGCTTCACAGACAGCCCAACAGGTAAAAATGTGTAAAATACTAGCAAATATTGTGTAAAAATGTACACTGAGATCATTACAGATTTAATGGTATCAGAGCAAGGTTGGCTTGATGTCTGTTGATGCATTTAGAGTAAAAAGTGTCGAAAATGATTAACATCCCATGTAATATTGTATAGTCTGAATGTATAAAAGAACCAAGTGACTGTAAATTGGGTTAAGTATTTAAAAAGATGTGGAAGTTTACGAATTAAGGGTTATTAAAAAGGGATTGTAACCAGAGAATTTGCATGAAATAGGTGATCTTATAGTCTTAATAAAAGTATATTCGATAATGAACATAAAGGAACTCGGTGAGGGCCCCATTAGGACTTTTTTGTCCGGATCGAATTAAGACCTTATAATGATGATATTGGAGTGGAATGAGATATCATCAGTTAATAGATCTTAAGATCACCTCTTGAATGTATCTGGAAGAGAGAGAAATTATGGAGAAATGATAAATATGCCCTTATATTGAAATAATTCCCTGAATTATAGATGACTAAATTGGTTTGGAATCGATTAATGGTAATAAAGTAACTAATGGTTTAAAGGACATGTGACATGTATAATGGTCCCTATTATTAGCCCCACTTATACTTTGATGAGTAATGCAACCTGGACTGTATACTGTGGGAGGTCGCAATATAGTCGACCCTGTTATGGATTCTTAGGGCCTGAATTAAACATGAAAATATGGGGTATATGGGTTAGGGATTATTTAATATTATGAAAAGCAATACACTTACTGAGTGTGACTAAATAAGTGAATCGATATGAAATATATGTTAAATGATTTGAAAGTTATACATATGTGTTTTAAGGATACATAGTGGATTTGTAGGATGTAGATAACAAAACATCCAAGATGATATGAGGTTATGATTTAGAAGTTACTGGATGAATTTCTAAATAAATTTTCGGAGAATGTGGATTCGAGAGATTATTGACTTGATTCATAATATGGAATCTATTTATAAGCTCTACCAGAGAACATAAAAGAGTCTGAAGGGCTTAAGAATTACTCCAAAGATTAATGAATAAATAGCCTATCTGTGCTAGTGTAACTGGTGAAAACACAGATGATATGATTCGAAAGAATAAGCATAGCTTATGATTGTGTACTAAATTCCAAGTATTCAATAGTGTATTACTGAGAATGAATATGCACTTGTTCAGGATTGATGTTTTACTTGATCCACTCAACGATGTATATAGAGTTTCAAGATCAATCTCTGAACAAGATGTTATCGGATAAAAAGCTTACAGACAAGTGTTCATGAGATGATGTTTCGAACTCAGTAGAACTCTTATGAGTCCTTTGTGGTACATAAGAGATTTATGAAATTTCCTGTAAAGTATGTGAGTTTAATGAATGAAAGATTTCAATCACATACAGATAAATTAGGATGGCATATAACCATCATATGTGAATATGTATATTTATTTGAAGATTATAAGCAGCATCCTTTGAATAATTCCACAAACTTCTGGAAAATTGACAATTTTATTATTAAGTTCAGTAAATATGAGTTTTAACTGAATTAGAGCACTATTAGAGACGTGTGGTCTCGAATGATAAAGTGAATATTGATTTATTTAAATAGAGTAGTTTGTGGAATCAGCTGCTTTATTGATATAATACATACATGTGAGAAAATTAAATGGAATTGAATGAATATGTGTGGATATAGTATTCAAAAATGTTAAAAAGGTTTTAATAGAAGAGTACTATACCATATGGAAAAGTAACTGAAATGATAAATGTGAAAGATTGGAAATGTAATGAGAAGATAAGTCATATGATGACTAGGGAACACAAATTGAGGTAGTTCCCAAATCTAAGATTGATTATGATTTCCTCTTATTATCATGTGGTTATGGCTAGCTGTAAGATCGAGCTAAACTTAACAGATAAAATTAGTTATACTAAGAAGAGTAAATAAATGAAGTACTGCCAGTCATGTAAATGGATATATATCTTGCAACTGTGAAATCGCATAATTAGTGTGGTAACGGAATTGGTAATTTGATAAATTCAATTACAGAATTTGATTGTGGAAAGATTACATCCTCAGGTACATCCTAAAATTAAGTGATATTACATGTACCATGAGAACGAGGGATGTAATGATAACTCAATATGAAAAGAGATATCAAAGAAAATTATTACCTAATGTCTCATCCACTGTAATTGACGGCTAATATTAAAGTCTGCAAATGAAGTGCAACCATAGCTAAATCAATGTGAAAATGAATATGGTGGGATAATAAAAATTAAAAGGAACTATGATGTTGTGGGAGTGATTATAGACTGATTGACCAAATTGAATCACTTTCCATTAACAGGCTTCTGAATTTCTCTAGTGGCATAGTCGAAATATATCTGTGAAACAGTGAGAATGTATGTGAAGTTCCAGTGAGCTTTACATGTGATATGGATCCCTGAATTGCCATATTGTTATAGAAAATAGCAAGAGGCTTTGGGATTCCAAATTTACTAATAGCACTGCTTAGTACTAATTAAATATTCGAACATAATATGTAAACGCTCAATAATATGTTGAGAGCGGGTGCACTGGATGTACAAGCTACTGGGACAATTACATACGATTGGTTAAAATTGTTTAAATGATAGTCACCCAATTATTATCGACTTGGCACTAAATGAGATAATATGTGATAAATAATGTGAAATTAATTACTGTATGAAAAGAAGTGGAAATTATTAACTATCGAAGATGATAAATAATTTCAGGGAGTATAAATTGATTGTGAAAAAGGAAATGTATGATTTAAAGGAAAGTCGGATTGTAAAAGTATACTGACAGTCTCATCTTAAAACAGGATTAACTGAAAGTTAGAAATTATATAAGGAAGAAAAATACCTATATTGGGGGTACTTCCTAAATCAAGCGAAATTCGAAGAACCAATAAAGGATCTGATGCTATCTGAATAATTCTGGATAAATTAACTAAGTCTGCCCAATTTCTTGGTTATGAAATCTACTGATCCAATTATTGCCTTAGCCGAATTATATGTCAGGGAGATAGTGAGAGTACATGGTGTTCCAGCGAGCATCATATCTGATAGGGAGTCCCACTTCACATATCATTTCTAAGAGAGAGACTTCAAGAAGCCATGGGATCCCAATTGAGTTTTAGCATCGTGTTTCATCCGTAGACTGATGAACAGTCTTTGCATAGATACAGACGCTCGAGGATATGTTGTGAGCGTGTGCACTTGATTTTAGAGGCTCCTGGGACAATCATCTACCCTGGCAGAGTTTGCATATAATAATAGCCAACGGGTGACTATTGGCATGGCACCGTACGAAACTATATATGGTAGATGATATCGATCCATGATAGCATGGGAAAAAGTGGGAGACCGTAAGTTCTTAGCTCTCTATATGGTTGATCAGATTCCCGAGATGTACGGGTGATAAAATATTTTGAAGGTCTTACATTCGAAAGGCATAATGAGATTCGAGAAGAGAGGGAAGTTGAGTCCCAAATACATTGAACCTTTTGAGATCTTAGATCGCATGGGAGATGTAGCATATCGGTTAGCACTACCACCAGAGCTGTTAGGAGTGCATAATGTATTCCACGTCTCGATGTTGAGAAAGTACTATCCAGATCCTTCTCACGTAATTCGACATGAGCCACGAGAGATCAGAGAGGATATGAGTTACGTTGAGAAATTAATACGGATCTTCGATAGGAAGGATAAAGTATTGTGATCAAAGACTATTCCTTTGGTTAAGGTACTCTGGTAGTATCACACTGAGGAGGAGGCTACTTGGGAGTTAAATAGCCTTTTGCGTGAGAGGTATCCAGAGCTCTTTTGGTGATAGGTTTGAGTGAAATTTGGAGGACCAAATTTCTTAAGGTGGGGAGAAAATGTGAGACCCGATTTTACAACACGGTACACCATATTTTGTAAATGATTGATAATGGAAATAAATTATTTAGAGGAATTAAATAAATAATGAATATGAATTTCCACTCTCAATTTGGAATTATTGGATTTATAATTTATAATATGGTGTATAAGAGGAGAAATAATTACTTCATGATGAAGTGGAGGTATAGAAAGAAATAAAGAAAATAAACCTGAAATTTATACATGGAAGTGATATTCACAGTCGAATTGTTTCCCATGATCTGCATTTATCACACGGGGGATCCCAAATCGGCAAATAATGTCCTTCCACACCATTGCTTCCACCTTCTTGTCGAAAATTATAGCCAAAGGCTCTGCCTTTATCCACTTTGTGAAGTAATCCGTGGCCACAAGTAAGTACTTCCTTTGTCCTGAACCTAGGGGAAAAGGTTCTAGGATATCTAGTCCCCATTGTGCAAATGGAGTAGGTTAAAGAGTGTTCTGAAGGGCTGAGACTAGCGCAGTAGCTATAGGAGTGAACTTTTGACACTTTTCGCATTTTCGCACTTTTTCGGTGGCATCCTTCTTGAGTGTGGGCCAGTAAAACCCCGCACGCAATATTTTCGTGGTCAAGGCTCGAGCCCCTAAGTGTTCGCCACATATCCCTTCATGGACTTCGGCTAAGGTGTATTCGGCTTGTTGAGGCCCTAGACACTTTAGCAAGGGCATTTTGAATCCGCGCTTATAGAGTTCTCCATTCACTACACAAACCTGGCACTTTTCAATTTTAGCCTTCGGGCTTCATCTTTGTCAATTGGGAGTGTGCCTCCTAATATATAGTCTTTGATCGGGTTTCCCTAATCACTTCCGATCTCGATATCGTAGACACCTTCTTCTTCAATACTCGACTTAGCAAGGGATTCCACCTTAACTATACCACCTTTGATTCCTCTAGAAGAAGCCAACTTTTACTTGTTTTTCTGTAAGCCCATATGACACTCGGTAGCTCATCTACCTATGCTCTCTTTGCCTTGTCCAGTGTGGTCTTCAAACCATGTAGTATAGTTTGATTACTCACCTCTGCCTGCCCATTAGCCTGTGGTTAAGATACAGCAGATATTCTTAGCTAAATATTCGGTGAAAATTAATAGTTCAAAAATAAAGGAATAATGAACGAAAATTATTTGTGGAATTATTTTGCAGCTTGAATAATTGGATTTCGTGTGGTGACATCGGGAAGCTCGGCTTCATAAGACAGGTAAGGGGGAAGTGTGTGAGTTGTATGGATATAATGAATTGCATGTTTTATCAAGCCTAATTTTATGAAAATGTTTGAAGCATGATTTGGTCTGAAAACATGCAAAATTGTGGTTGAAAGCTGGTTTAAATACTGTGAATTTTCGTGCAAGAGCTTAGAAATTTACCGTTGTTATGCTGCCGGAAAAATATCGAAATTATTCTAAAATATCACGAAATATTTTAGACGCATGAAATGGATAATTTGTGAATTTTGGAAATTATTTCCAAAAATTTCCACAAACGGGAAATTATGAGAAAAATGCTAAATTAAATATTCATGTTAAAGATTTTTATTTAAAGTGAGAATAAAATATATTCTTTATACTATTAAATATTCAAAAAGAATATTTATGAGAATTCTCACTAGATACATGAATATTTATCGACTGTTTTCACTGTATTTGGAGATATGAAATAAATACCTTTTTGGAATATTTATTTGATTAAATGACTAAAATTCATTAGATTTCCTTAAAGGTATTTTTGTGGGAAAAGAAATGATTTTATACCTTTATGGAACTAAATACTGATCTTATTTATTTTATAAATTCCACAAAGGTAATGATATATGAAAATGTGAGAGCCTTGTTGATAAACATGAAATATTTCAAATTATTTTAAATAAGATCCATAGAGGTTGTGGTACGGTTTTTATACTGTTTTGAGACTTAGGCCCCGAGATTCATGCTTACTATTGTTACTGTTACTATCACGTGGCTGATTGACTTGCCAGTCATCAGTGGTCCTGGATGTCACCTGGCAAGCGTACACCGAGGATCCCTTATAGATCATGGCCATATATCTCACTGTATACTGTTACTGTATCCCTTCGGGGATGATTACTATGTCCCTTAGTGGACAATGATAGCATGATATGATGTAGGGTGATGCCTAGTCTCAACTTACTGATTACTGTTTATTGAAGGGATTTATTGAATCCTGTTTTACTATACTACACTGTGAATTACTGTTTATTGAACCGAACCGTACCAAAATACTGTTTTACCGAACTGTACTACACTAGGAAATATTGTTTACTGAACTGGTAGCTACTGATTACGGTTTACTGAACTGAAACCTATTGATTACTGTTTACTGAACTAAATTATACGGAATACTGTTTACTGAACTGAAAGGAAATTTACTATTATCGAGAAAGAATACTTTGAAAATTATTTTTAAAATAGAAATAATTACTGAACTGTTATCTAGTGATTTGGATATTTATAAGCTACTGTACTGAAAAGACTGTTTACTGTAACTACTGTCTTACCACTATATTGTCACGTGTTTTGAACTGTACTGAAAGGAAGGAAAATAAATGGTTATCTTGTTTATAATTATGAAGAAACGGGTATTAAATTGTTTTATTAAGACAATTTATAAATTACTCCCTATAGTCACTCTGAATTTCCGAGACAAGAAAGGTATTCCAAAATACCTTCCATGCTCCATCTAGATTTTTTGGCCAACTATAGTGTCCTTCCTTTACTATGCTTAGTACACCGTTAGAAAAATAAATATTTTCATGCATATAGAGTTCATTGTATCAAACAGCATACGACTCTTTTACTAAGCATGTGGTTCACTCACCCCTTACTTTCAAAATTTTTCAGATTAATTACAAGGATTATTTGATGGCTTCCTCGGATAAATATAGCTGCGAGTAGCCCACTGGGATAGAGCATTGAAATTTAAAAGGTACAGTCACTTCTCTTATATATTCAGACACTTGTATACAGTACTACATTATTGTAAAATAGAAACAGGGAATGTAAAGTGTATGGAATATTATAAAAAATTTTATATTCCAAATTATTGAATGTAAAACCTGATTTTACTACACTGTACAAGATATTTGTAATTATTTGATTATTAAAATAAAGTTTATTTGGTGAAATTAAGTGAATTGGGTATGCAGGCCCTACCTTGAATTTTACTGTTTTATTGAGGATATAATGGAATACGGTGTTCAAAAGTTGAAATAAATATTAAATAAATATTTGGAGGCATAAAAATAATTTTTGGAATTTTTAGGTTTATTTTATGAATTTTGGAAAACGAAGTGGGAAATAATGGTTATGTCTCAAGGGCATTTTTGTAAATTTAGCCCATAATAAAATGTGTTGGGACAAAGTAAAAATATCATGATAAACTACATAAGAAGGGGAATTTTATAGTGCAAAAGGATTGATTGAAAAGGTTTGAATTGGAAAATTTTACTAGCAGTTAAAAAGGGGTAAAACCGTAATTTCACATTATCAGTGAACCGCGTGTTGATGAAACCACCATGATTCATCAAAATATGCCCAATAAGAATTTTTGGAAATGAAATATAAATTTTTGGAGTTCAATTTCATATTTAGAAAAATTTATAGAAGCTTGAGGACATTTTGTCCACAATCGTTATAATCAAGGGTAAAATGGTCATTTAACATGAAGGGGTACTGGTCAAATTAGTCAATAATAACCAAAAATTGACTAAAATAAATTAAATTTAATTTACATAAAATTTATAAGATGGAAAATAATAAAAATAATAGTAATAGTGTGATAAAGAAATAAATGGTGGAAAATGGAAATGGAACTTTACGGTGGTGACAAGTGGCCACTTCCCATTAGTTGGAAGAAGCCAAATTTTCAGCAGAAAAATTGAAGCTATCGGCCACTATTCATGTTCTCCCTTAAACACTCCCACGACACCATTGACAAGGAAGGCAGAAAAGAAAAAGAAAAACAAGAAAAATCCTAAGAAAACATCAATATTTTGCTATAGCTATTTCTAGCAAAATTGTTCCTTGTCATCTCCTTTATCCATAGCTACCATTATATCATCAAAAGAGGAAGAAAATAAGGAGATAGGAGCTCATGAAGGTTTCAGCCAAGGTGAGATTACATATATGGCATTGGTTTTGATTTATTTCAACTCAATAAAATTTTGTCATAAAAATGGGTTTCGGTCACACATGATAGATGATGAATCCATGCATTTTGATGCATAAAAATGGTAGGAAATGAAAGCTTAAGATGGATAAATAAAGATACAAACATTAGATTTAAAAAAAGATTGAAAATCAAGAAATTGCCATGAAAAGGGGGTATACACTGTTTGGCATATGCTTTTATTTTCAGGAAAATTTCTGCACAGTACTATAAGATGGGATGTAAACTAGGATAATAAGTAGTCGATATAATATTTTGGTATTATATGAAAAGAATGCGGTGATTAGTTATGGATATTAAGATTTTTGAGATGATACCTATTTGATAAATATAATGTGGATTGTGGGATACCTTGTGTTGCATTGAAATGATTCACAGGTAATTAGCTGGGGAAATCTCAAAATATAAGGCGGGATATTTTCAATCTGTTTCTAAGAAATAGTAAGATATGGACTATAATTGATTTCTTCTCATCTTAAAGAGTAATTTAAATCATAATTGAATTAAAGAATGAATGGAATTAGTTAGTGACTATACTGAAACCGAATACAAATTGTAAAATGAAAAGAAAAAATTTAGTCCATAAATTTGTAAACTAAGAAAAATATGAGTATCAAGTAAACGTCGCGGCCTTCGGGTCATGACAACTCCCTTTAGGGAATCTCAAATGACAGATCTAGTATATCATGGTTGTAAGCTACAGGTAAGAGAAAGAGAATCAATAGCTGACCTAATCCTACTAAATATGTATGGATTTGATGTTATTTTGGGTATGGATTTGTTAGCTAAGAATCATGTGATATTAGATTGTCATGCTAAAAGTATAACCTTCTCTTCTCCCGTTAGCTATGCTGTAAATTTTAGAAGTGTTTAATACAAAAGTACGTTTATTATTTGACTTAATTGTAAATGAATTGATAGAGCATAATTGTTATGTGAATGATTTATAGCATATGTGGTGGACGTAGATCAGAAACGTCCCGAACTTCATGAAATTTCGGTAATCATGGAATTTTCTAATGTGTTTCCGGACGATCTTCCAGGACTTCCTCTCGATAGGGAAGTAGAGTTTACGATCGATTTGGTGCCAGGGACCAAGCCCATTTCGAGACCTCCCTATTGGATGGCACTAGTGGAATTAGAAGAACTTAAGAAGCAGCTTCATGAGTTACTAGATAAGGGATTCATATGACCTAGCGTATCCCCTTAGGGTGTTCCTGTGCTATTTGTCTGGAAGAAGGATGGCAGCATGAGGTTGTACATCAACTACCGATGGCTGAATAAGGTAACGATCAAGAACAAGTATCCTCTTCCAAGGATTGATGATCTTTTTGATCAGCTTAAGGGTGCACAAGTCTTTTGAAAGATAGACTTGAGGTTGGGATATCATCAATTGAAGATCCGGGGTGAAGATATCCCTAAGACAGCATTCAGGACACGGTATGGCCATTATGAATTTTTGGTGATGCCGTTCAGACTAACTAATGCACCCGTGGCTTTTATGAATTTGATGAACGATGTGTTCAAACAGTACCTAGACCAGTTTGTTATTGTCTTTATTGATGACATATCGGTGTATTCAAGATCTAGGGAAGAGCATGAGCAGCACTTGCGAAAAAACCCTCAGAGATCGAGGATTGTATGCCAGGCTAAGTAAGTGTGATTTTTGGCTAGATCAAATCTCCTTTTGGGGTCATAATCAATAAGGAAGGAGTTTCGATTGATCCATCAAAGATTGAAGCTGTAGTATAATGGAAGAGACCGAAAACAGCTACGGAGATTAGGAATTTCTTGGGTCTAGCTGGCTACTACTGAAGATTTGTAGAAGGTTTCTCAAAGTTAGCTGCTCCTTTGACGCGCTTAACCCCTAAAGAGGTGAAGTTTGAATGGAATGATGCCTATGAACGAAGTTTCCAAGAGTTGAAGCACAGGCTGACGACTGCACCTATTCTCATCATTCCTAGTGCTGCCTCAGGACAAGGTTTGGGATGTGTGCTAATGCAGCATGGTAAGGTAGTTGCATATGGTTCTCGACAATTAAAGGACCATGAGAAGAACTACCCAACTCATGACTTGGAGTTAGCTGCAGTGATCTTTGCTCTGAAGATTTGGAGGCATTACTTGTTTGGTGAGAAATTTCAGATTTTTACGAATCATAAAAGTCTGAAATACTTGTTCGCTCAAAGAGAATTGAACATGAGACAGAGAAGATGGCTCGAGTTTCTAAAGGATTATGATTGTGAGATCTTGTACCACCCGAGGAAGGCCAATGTGGTAGCGGATGCTCTGAGCTGGAAACATGTATGGATAATGGCTTACATGATGGTAAGAGAATACGAACTACTTGAACAGTTTGCAAGCCTCAATTTAAATGTTGTGCCTTATGAGCAATTTGGGATGATAGCGAGCTTGATGATTGAGCCAGAATTGATAGATAGAATTCGGATTACTCAGAAGGAAGATGCCCAGTGTATTGAGGCTATGAATCAGATCCAGTCAGGTATGCTCTTGGAGTTCAATATTGGTAGTGATGGAATTTTGAGATTTAATAATCGTATTTGTGTTCCTAATGATAAGGAGTTGAGGAAGTTGATTTTGACAAAAGCACATGCCACTAGATACATGTTGCATTTTGGAAATACGAAGATGTATCATAATCTTCGCAAGATGTATTAGTGGACTGGCATGAAAAGAGATATAGCTGAGTTTGTGGCAAAGTGTTTAACATGCCAGCAGGTTAAGGTAGAGCACCAAAGACCAGTAGGATTGTTACAACCTCTACCTATACCTATGTGGAAATGGGAACACATTACGATAGATTTTGTTATGGGATTGCTCAGGACCAGGAGGAATCATGATGGTATTTGGGTAATTGTGGATAGATTAACTAAATCAGCTCACTTCCTACCTATGAAATCTACAGATACACTTAACGCTTTGGCAGATTTGTATGTGAAAGAAGTTGTCAGACTATCGGAGTTCTAGTTAGCATTACCTCTGATAGAGATTCCAGGTTTACTTCTCATTTTTGGGAACATTTTCAAGAGGCCATGGGATCTCAGTTGAACTTTAGCATAGCTTTTCATCCGCAGACAAATGGCCAGTCTGAGCGCACTATTTAGACGCTCGAGGACATGTTAAGAGCTTATGCTTTGGATTTTAAAGGCTTATAGAATGACCATCTGCCATTGGCTGAGTTTGCATACAAAAACAGTAATCATGCAAGTATCGGGATGGCACCATATGAAGCTTTATATGGTAAAAGGTATCGATCTTCGATTTGGCTCCAGATTTAGTCAAGCAAGCTTCTGAGGAAGTTAAGTTGATTTTTCAAAGACTTAAGACATCTCAGAGTCGATAAAAGAGTTATGCGGATGCTCGACAGAGACCACTTGAGTTTTCGGTTGGAGATTCAGTGTTTTTGAAAGTTTCTCCATCCAAAGGGATCATGAAATTTGGCCGAAGAGGTAAGCTTAATCCTCGCTACATTGGTCCATTTGAAGTCTTAGATCGAGTTGGTGATGTTGCCTATAGGTTGGCACTACCTCCGGAGCTATCGAGAGTGCATAATGTATTTCATGTGTCTATGCTTCGAAAGTATAATCCGGATCCATCTCATGTCATAGAATATGAACCCTTGGAGATTCGGGAAGACATGAGTTATGTGGAGAAGCCAGTTCAGATTCTGGATAGAAAAGAGAAAGTGCTAAAGTCTAAGACGATTCCCTTAGTCAAAGTTTTCTGGCAATACCATACTACAAAAAAGCTACATGGGAGCTAGAGAGCTTGATGAAAGAAAGATATTCGAAACTATTATTAAATTAATAATCGGATAAAAATAAAAATATTGAAATAGTGTAAGGGTAAATAGGTCATTTCTCAAGTAGCTAATCAAAGTTAGTCAACCTTGGACCAAAATTGACCCAAAATAATTAAATTTAATCAAATTTAAAATTTAAAAATTTGAAACTTGAAATAATAAATTATTAATAGCAGTAAAGGTGTAAAATTTGGAAAATTCAAAGGGAATTTTGTTCACTTGACATGTGGCAAAATGTGATTGGGTGAAATGTAAGTAAAATAAAGCTAAATATGAGCAAAAATCAGCCATTTCTCCAGCTTTTTCACTGACTTTCTTTGCCTCTTCTCTGCTGCAAGATTTTGTTCAAAAAAAATTCCTATTGATATAGCAAAGCTCATATCCACTAGGCTGAGGCCCAAAAAACGACAGAGGCCGCCATGTGGCGTAAATTTATTAGGCCACGTGGCATCAGGTGAGAGACATCACAAGCTCGTGGCAGCATGTGCGAAGGACTCCTCCCGCCAACGAAAGGGAACCTGTTGCATGCAATAGGTCTCTGATGACCACCCGTGTTGTGCCTACCGCCAAATGAGTGTGACCTACGTTCGTGGCCTCCCACTGAGCAATAGACCTTTGTCACCTTAAATTGGTGTGTTAGCGTCGTCCTGGGAACAAACTCTTCTAAAAGGATGAAATTGCCCTCAAAGTAATTACTCTGCAGTAATGGTAATTTACTCACCTAAAAATAGGCTACATGTATTATTTTATTCTCTAATTTTTGACTTCTGGCTTTCATGTTTCCCAATACTCAAGAATCTTTGGCTGACTTAAGCATCAGAGTGCCTACGCTGGGAACCACCCCCTATGTTCCTTTGAGTTTGGTTATTTTGCAGAAGCTTCGTGGGAGACACGTGGAGAAAGAGACAAACACTTACGTCAGCAATTACTCATTGTTGTTTTGTGCAACAACAATTGGCGTTGTCTATGGGAAACGAAATAAAAGCCAATCAAAACTTTGAAGATGGTGAGAACAAGATCGACTACTGTCAGAGATGGAAGCGATGAGAATTCTGTGAGGTCTCCTGAATAACTGATCCGCCACAGGATACAGGTGAACAGGGAAGAAGAGGGAACAACAGTGTCTGTGGTGAAATTTGAAGCTCTGAAGCGGCAGAGTGAAGAAACGACCCAGGCGTTGAGGGCCATGGTGGATCTGTTTAAAGGAGTCCTCCCATAATTGAATCTGCCACAGGCCGTACAGAACCTTGTGGGAGAGACGAGCGAAGGGTACCGCCTCAGGCAATAAGTCGACAGGCTAATCACGTGGTGACAAACCCCTCACTGTGATAAGAGAAGCCTCCTACGGGAGAGGCTCACAACCACCAGGATGCGGTATGGATCGGGAGTAAAAGGACTGTGGTAAGGTCATCGCAGGAGTATGAGGCTGTGATAGACGTGGGACCTATGGCAGGTATCAGACGACAGGGTCATGAGGCCATGTGGAAGAGTGTTGGGCAATAGGGTGCTGAAGCTACGGCAGGGTCTTCCGCACACTACCGAAGTTTGTTAAAATTTGCTGGGACTGACCTAAAAATTGGTGTCAGAGGTGCTAAAAAGATTGGCGTTGATGAGGAAAGCACATGGAGGGCCGGGTCAGAGTTTGACCCCACCTGGAACATGTAAATGATGCAAAGGGATGCATCTCAAAGTAAAGGGAAGGAGGTAGTTGTTGAAGACCAACCTGGTTTGTCTCATATTGAAAAAGATAGAGATCAACCCGCTCCCATAGTGGATATGAAGAAGATGATAGAATAGGTATTAGAAGAAAAGAAGTTGGTGTCAATAGAGGAGAGCCAAAGGAGAAGGATACCATTTAGCACTGCCATAATGCAGAAACCACTACCCCTAAAGTTCAAGATGCCGCAAATGACAGCATATATAGGAAAGAAAGACAGATCCTTATGATCATATGCAGAACTATGAGGCCCTGATGTTACTACATGGACGGGAGGATGAGATAATGTGCAAGGCCTTTTCACTCACTCTAATGGGGCATGCGATGAAATGGTTCAACTGTTTGCCCGAGGGGTCCATTGCCTCTTTTGACCAATTGCGGAATGAATTCCTTAAGGCGTTTGTGATGAATAATCAAAGGAAGAAGGAGCCAACTTATTTGCTCACCCTTACGCAATAAGATAAGGAAGTGTTGAAGAGTTACATAGATCTGTTTAG
The DNA here is from genome assembly GCA_032173925.1 of Heritiera fomes. Lineage (NCBI taxonomy): Eukaryota > Viridiplantae > Streptophyta > Magnoliopsida > Malvales > Malvaceae > Heritiera > Heritiera fomes. The sequence goes on along the minus strand of JAPDPM010000012.1, from coordinate 5,917,307 downwards.
GGATGCCACTTTGGAGGTGCGTGATTTGCAGGTAGGAGTAGCTGTGGCAGCCACGTTACAAGGGACCAGGTCTAAGAAGTTGTAAGAGTCCCTATCTCTAGACCAATCAATTACGATCTCTGATTTATTTTCTCGAGCAAAATAAGTACATCACCCAGGAGGAAGTAATGAAAATGGTGCAGGCTAGGGAGCAGAAGGAAGGAAGGAAACGAGGGAGAGAAACCTTTGGGGCGTCTTCCAGCCAATCGAACAAACCTGAAAAGGTCCCAAGGTTGAAATATACCACTTATACCCCGCTCAACGAATCTCACGCTTCGATGTTAGTAGCCATTTAGGGGGCAAGTCTTATACAGCTTTCGAAGAAGACCTCTAGAAATCTAGGTCGTAACTTAGATTCATACTATAGCTACCATTTGAAGTATGGACACTCCACTAGAAAAGTGTAGGGAGTTGATGAATCAGCTGGAGAAGCTGGCACGGGAAGGTAAGATAAACCGATTTGTGTGGAGAAATGATAGAAACAACTATCCCGCGCATAACAGGGGGAATTACCCTAGGGACAGAAGAGATGAGAATAGGAGGAATGTAAGGAGAAATGAAGATATCAGGAGAAACGATAATAGAAGGGAGAACAGGAGAAATCAAGAGGAAGATAACGAGCCTATGGGGCCAGCGATCAACGTTATATCTGGAGGAGAATAGTTGGCTGGCACTTCCTCCTCTTCTAGAAAGTCCTACGCTCGGCAAGTCTATCAAGTCAACTCGGTGATGGAAGAGAGGCAGGATGAGGAGCCCATCACCTTCACACCAGCCGACAGGGGGGATATCACAATTCGTCATGATGATCCGATAGTGATCTCTGCAGTTATGGCAAAGCATCCAGTCAGTCTGATCCTAGTCGATAATGGGAGGTCAGTGAATCTAATCTACTGGAATTGCTTTGAAAAGATGAACATCTCGGAGGATAAGCTGAAGTCGGTGCCTACACTTTGTATGGTTTCTCTGGCGAAAAGATGAAGGTAGTAAGGGCAGTTCAACTACCTGTCACGTTGGGGGAAAGCCCAAGGAGCGTTGTCCATCATGTAATGTTCATGGTAGTAAAGTCAACGTCAGTGGCTTACAATATGATCTTCATGCGACCATTATTAAACGACATTAGGGCAGTAGTACATCCTTACTATTTATTGATGAAGTTTACGACTCCCTACGGTGTAAGCCAAGTGAGGGGAGACCAAAGGAGGGCTAGAACGTGTTATATCGCATCTACCATGTGTAAGGGAATCTAGAGGAAAGAAACCCTCACGTAGACCTAGCAATCTTAGACACGACACGAAAATGATATGAATATAAGACACGAGGTGACACGAATTAAAATTAAGTAAAAATTCTATATCAATATTGTAAAAATAAGATTTTATGTTTTCCGTGTCAACACGAATTTTGACACAAAATTTTCGTGTTTTACACGATACGAACACAATTTTACATGACACGAAAACGTATAAAAAACACGAATTACCAATTTTACCCTCACGATAGAAGAACCTCCTAAGCCGAAGCCTAACGAAGAGATGAAGGTAGTTCGATTAGATGAAGAAGATGAAGAGAAGGTGGCATATGTGGGAAGTTAGCTGCTTGAAAAAACAAAGGAAGAGATAGTCCGATGCTTGAAAGAAAATGCTGATGTTTTTGCATGGACCCCGCTAACATGCCTGGAATCAACCCTAAAATTGCTTGTCACTGGTTGAATGTCATCCCAGGAGCAAAACCAGTCAAGCAAAAGAAGAGGAATTTTGCTCCGGAAAGGCAACAGGTTATAGATGAGGAAATCATGAAGTTGTTACAAGCGGGGTTTATCAGAGAAGTTAATTACCCCGAGTGGTTGGCTAATGTGGTGATGGTGAAGAAGGCTAACGGAAAATGAAGAATGTGTGTAGACTTTACTGACTTGAATATGGCTTGCCCTAAGGATTCGTATCCATTACCCTGAATTGATAAATTGATAGACGAGACTTATGGATATGAACTACTTAGTTTTCTGGACGCTTTTTCGAGGTATCACCAAATTATGATGCACCCAGATGATGAGGAGAAAACTTCTTTCATTACCAATAGCGAAACATAGTGCTATTGAGTAATGCCTTTCGGGCTGAAAAAATGCAGGGGCTACGTATCAGCAGATAATAAACAAGGTGTTTAAGGAGTTGTTGGGTAACACCATGGAAGCGTATGTGGATGATATGATCATCAAGATCCGTAAGGAGGAATCACATGCTGAGAAAATGACAGAGGTGCTCAAGGTGTTACGGCAATATAAGATGAAGTTGAACGCCAACAAATGCTCATTTGGAATGAGGTCAGGAAAGTTCTTAGGGTTCATGATCACTAATCGAGAAATTGAAGCCAATCCCGAAAAAGTTCAAGCCATCTTAGACATGAAGCCGCCCAACACTATCAAAGAAGTTCAAAGACAAACTGGGAGGATAGTAGCCTTGAACCACTTCTTGTCTAAATCAACAAAAAGGAGTCTACCGTTCTTTAAGGCGATAAAGGCTGGGAAGAATTTCCAATGGACCGAAGAGTGTCACGATGCTTTTGCAAAATTGAAAGATTACCTGAAAGAGTTGCCACTGTTGTCTAGGCCTTAACCTGAAGACCAACTCCTTATGTATCTAGGTGTAGGCAAGAAAGCAGTGAGTGCAGTCCTGTAGAGAAAAGACGGAGACAGGGATTGCCCGATCTACTATATGAGCAAAGTGTTGCTAGATGCTGAGACGAGATATCCCCAAGTGGAAAAGGTAGCCTTATCGCTAGTGATGGCAACTCGAAAGCTAAGGCCATACTTTCAGGCTCACTTAGTGACTATCCTAACTGACCAACCTTTAAGGCAGATATTGCAAAAGCCATAACACTTGGGGCAGTTGACTAAATGGGCAGTCGAGCTTAATGAATATGACATACACTTCTAGTCTCGTCAGCCAATAAAAGGGCAAGCGTTAGCAGATTTTATTGTAGAATGCACCGACCGAGAGGTCCAAGAAGAGCCAGAATTAGTTTAATGGAAATTATTTGTGGATGGAGCTCGTAGCGTGGATGGTAATGGAGCCGGAATTGTGTTGATTTCGCCTGAAGGGGAAACCTATGAGTATTCACTGCGCTTTGACTTTCCAAGCTCAAATAATGTGGCTGAGTACGAAGCCTTGATAGCCAGAATGAAGCTAGCCGAGAAATTAGAAGTTAGCAATTTGATGGCTCATAGTGACTCACAGTTGGTGGTGAATCAGTTCCATGGCGAATATGAAGCATTGAAGCCGGTTTTGGTACCTTACTTGCAGAAAGTTCAGCTATTGACGTAGTCATTTAAGAACTTTTGTTTAACACAGATAAATCGGTCCGAGAATACTCACACAGATGCCCTTTCAAAGTTAGCATCCTCAAAGGGAGTGAAAGGAGGAGTAATAAAGGTGGAGTGTCTAGCCAAGCCGAGCACTAAAGAAGAGGAAGTTTGCGATGTTGAGATTGGGAGTGATTGGTGAAACTCGATCAAAGATTACATTTTGGAGGGAAAACTCCCTGATGACAGAGACGAAGCTCGGAGGCTAAAACTGCAAAGTGCCAAATTTATGATGGTAAATGGAGAGCTTTACAAACGTGGGTTTACTATGCCCTTGTTGAAATGCTTAGGGCCCAAACAAGTTGAATACGCATTGGCTGAAGTTCACGAGGGCATATGTGGTGAACATTTAAGGGCTCAAGCGTTAGTTACGAAGGTCCTACATGTGGGGCTTTATTGGCCAATGTTTAAAAGAGATGCCATTGAGAAAGTACGAAAATGTGAGAAATGTCAAAAATTTGCTCCCATAGCGTCTGCACCAGTCTCGGCCCTCCAGGGTACTCTTCAACCAATACCATTTGTGCAATGGGGGCTCGACATTTTGGGACCCTTTCCTTTGGGTACTGGGCAAAGGAAATATCTACTAATAGCCACTAACTACTTTACGAAGTGGATAGAGGCAAGACTTTTGGCTACAATTTCTGAAAAGAAGGTGGAGGTGATGGTATGGAAAGAAATTATCTGCCGATGTGGAATCCCTCGGGTGTGGAATGCCAATCATGGAAAACAGTTTGATTGCGACGCGTTTCGAGAGTTTTGTAAAGGCCTGAGTATCCAGCTAAGGATCTCGTCTGTATCCTACCCACAAGCCAATGGGCAAGTCGAGGAGAGCAATCGAACTATATTGCATGGATTGAAGACTAGGTTGGACAAGGCAAAGGGAGCATGGATGGATGAGCTCCCAAGTGTCATATGGGTTTACAGGACAACGAGTCAAGTGTCAACAGGAGAAACACCATTTAAGTTGGAGTATGGAACTGAGACCCTCATCCTAGTTGAAATTGGAGCGGATCGCCTAGATTAATCCCTTACATTCAATAAATCAACTCTCAGGGCTTAGACAGAATCTTGATTTGATAGATGAACTAAGGGACACAGCGAAAATGAAGTTGGCCACCTATCAACAGCGGATAGCCGCTTACTATAGTGCTCGAGTTAAGAGCAGGGAATTGTGAGAAGGAGACCTGGTGCTGAGAAAGTCGGCCATTACAAATGCTCACAAGGAAGATGGTAAGTTACGAGCTAATTGGGAAAGACCTTACAGAATCAAAAGAATGATTGGACCAAGCATGTGCACCTTAGAGACTTTGCAAGGAAAAAAGATCTCGAAGACTCGGAATGTTAATCATCTTAAGTTGTACTGGAAATGAGAACATTGTATTCTTTATTTTATTGCTCTCATTTTTCTATCATTATTTTATGCTTTACTTCGCAAATATCATGTGCTATCATTATCTGATTTATGAATAAAGGCCAGTCATTCATATTTTATATTTTCTGATTCAACAACTTAATTGAATACATGTGTTACAGGAAGAAGAGTAACAAAGGCAAAAGCTAGCCAAACAAAAAGTTCCTAAGCGAAAAATACTCGAGATGGGAAAACAAAAAAGTCCCTAAGTGAAAAATGAGCGAGACCGGCAAAATGTTCGAGTAAAAGTACTTCTTTGAGCAGGAATGTGACATCCTCGTCACTACCCAAATATCAACTAACTTCTTCCTTTCACATGCCGTTTAACTAGACTCGTTTGTCAATGTCATCCTTTCTTTCTTCTTATAATTCATGCTTTATTACTTATAGCATGATACCAAATTTGCATGAATAAAAATTTCTTATATGTATATACACATGCGTCACATAAATCAGGATCTCACATAACTTACATATCCTATATCCCCAAACTTCCTTATATACATTAATGTAATGTTGTACTGTACAATAGTCTGGAGCACATAATACATAGGTATAACTTCAATGGTTATTGGGAAGCGTATCTCGAAGGTACACTATAAGGTCTCAAAAGCAAGCTCCTCTATTTGGAGCGGAATTCACTTCAGGTAATCTGTATGAAAAATGTTCGTAAAAGGGTGAGTTTACGCTCAATAAGAAATAAATGTAAAAGAGCGTACTCTGCCACTATATGCAGTTTTCCTGCATGGCTCTATAAAGTCATGTAAAACCATTATAAAGCATATATCATAAAATTTCTTCAAATATCATATACACATAATATCAAATAAGTCAAATACTTTCAATTTCCTTTAATTCACTTGAAATCACATGTACAAATACAATTAACTTCAATTTCAAATAACTTCAAATACTTTCACATACTTTCATATGAAGTCACTTGCAAATATTCAAATAACTCAAATATATTCATATACTTCAAATACTTTCATATGTATCAATTTACTTGAAATCGAATATACAAATAATCTTCAAATACTTGTGGAGACGGTTGACACCAAATAAAATCATGCACCAAGTAATTCCCATAAGGGATATTAAATAAGTGGCGTACCCATGCATGGGCCAGGGATCCTCCCCTAAGCCAAAACACATAAGAGACATATGGCCATTGTCTATAGATCACAGTGAACACTAGTCAGGTGACACCTGTGGCAACTGAGGCCTGACTTATGGTTCCTCAGCCCAAATACACATAACACATAATATTGGGGACTTGATCAGAGTCCCTCCAACAAATATCGATATTGCACGATTATTAAGTGGTTCATAGTCTCAAATCATTGGGTAGCAAAACTACTTCTTAGAAAACCATTGATATTCATAAACCTTCTTATATACTTTAATGATAATCCAAATACATTTATATAAATAAGTTTAAAATCATTATTTCAAAGGGGGCAGTTGACTGCTCTTTTAGGGCAGTCGACTGCTATAGCATATAAAAATTTAATAATTTTATTTTCTTTTTACATTTAAAATATTTAAAATTTCGGATGCAAGTAGGGCAGTCGACTAGTCAAATAGGGCAGTCGACTAGTCCACAAACAGAAAGTTTTTCGAGAAAATGCGGTCGACTGGAGCACAAACAGAATACTTCTGGAAAAATGGCAGTCTGCTGCTCTATGTCATTTTCGAAAAAAGTTACGTCACGACTGTCTCTGAGCAGTCGGCTGCTATTTAGGGCAGTCAGCTTCCTCGAGCCAAATCGTACTGGGCAAAAACTGAGATTTTAACCTTCTTGCACTTAAAACAGCTTTTATTTCAGACCACATATGCAACCAAAACGAACATAGTCTCCCTACGTCCGTTACACATATTCCTTACCTCCATTGCCAATAATCCTCGAGCTTGGTTGTATCAACCTTAGCCTTTCACTTCACTTCTTCAACGTTGCATAATTCATAACAAATCAAACCTTTAAGAAACCTTTACAACCATACTCTACCAACTCAACTCAACTCCGAACCATGAATAAAATCGACTAAAACCACTTCCATCTCTTACCTTTATAAATCACCAAATAATAGAATTTCTGATCTCCTTAAACACTTTGATTCAGCCTTTCATATTAAAGGCATGAGTAGAGCAAGTGATGAGGATCATTTTTCTTTAAAGGAGCTTAACGATTTGGTCACTAAATAGGGGTGTTTGTCAAGGTAGCTACGGAGGAAAGCTTGGAGAAATTGGAGGGGAACGAGAGGCAAAGAGAGGGAGAGAGAAATGGCTGCCAACTTGGGATGGATGAAGATGATGACAAGGTAATTTCATTAATTGCATATTAATCCATACACTCATCCTCTTTGACCTTTTGACCTTTGAACCATTTAATTCTCTTCTTCCCTTTCTCATATCAGCCACATATATCATTTAATTACATTAAAATTCTGACATTTATTCTTTTCTCATACTCTAATATTCTTTCAATATCAATTAAATTCCTTGACTATTTAACCTTCAATTGCCTTATTTCTCCTATGTCCCATACATCATTCATACTTCACAATTCTCATATTTATTTCATTCTTTTCAGATGAAAGACTTTACAAATATGAGGAAATTGCATGAAATTGGGGATTTCACAAGGAAGTAACGCTGTCTCAAAGAAAAACTTCGGGAGCAATACCGTATACCTTAGGACATGACAAAAGATATGTTGTAAGGCATGTTAAGGCATGTCAAAAAGCATGTTACAAGTTTTACCAGTAATATATATTAACTTCGTAACATTTTATCATGTTATACAGCATCATGGCTACAAAAATGCTAAAATTCCAATGAGTATGATTTCATTAATACAATAACATGTTAATTATAGCAATATTTTAATGGCACATTGTGTATGTTAAAAACTTGTGTAGCAAGCATGAAAAGAAAAGAAAAATCGCAAAGGAAATGTTGATTTTCATTAAATGGGAATGAATTATTTACAACTGTATATTGCTTATGTGAATTACAATCAAAATGAAAAAGAAAAAACATCCTAATCAGTCTATCATGACAATAGAGCCCGCAGGAGGACGAAGCACTCTATCAGTAGCTGGATCCTCGGGAGTTGGACCTGCGTTTGGATTTTCAGGAAGAGTAGCCTCAGAAGAAGGAACATCACTTGAAGGCCCTGCAATTTCGACAGCAGCGGTGTCTAGTGCGGGATCGACAACAGTAGAGTCAGAAAGTTGAAGATCGTCACTGTCTGTAACAGTCTAAGTGTATATTTTTACACAATATTTACTAGTATTTTACACATTTTTACCAGTTGGGCTGTCAGTGATGCCTTTAACACCTGATCCTTAACAGTAATAAATGGTGAACATTTATTCAATAAATTCGAAATATAAAAAATTTTACAATATTCCATACACATTACATCCCCTGTTTCTATTTTACAATAATGTAGTACTGTATACAAGTGTTTGAATATATAAGAGAAGTGACTGTACCTTTAAATTTCAATGCTCTTTGTCCCAGTGGGCTACTCGCAGCTATAATTATCCGAGGAAGCCATCAAATAATCCTCGTTATAAATCTGGAAATTTTGAAAGTAAGGGGTGAGCGAACCACCTTCTTAGTAAAGGAGTCGTATGCTGCTTGATATAATAAAATCTATATGCAGAAAAATATTTATTTTCCTAACGGTGTACTAAGCACAGTAAAGGAAGGATATTATAGTCGGCCGGGAAATCCAGATGGAGCATGGAAGGTATTTTGGAATACCTGTCTTGTCCCAGAAACCTAGAGCGACTATAGGGAGTAATTTATAAATTGTCTTAATAAAACAATTTAATACCCATTTTTCTATAATTACAAAAGGGATAAATCATTTATTTTCCTTCCTTTCAGCACAGTTCAAAACACGTGACAGTACAATGGTAAAACAGTAGTTACAGTAAACATTCTTTTCAGTACAGTAGCTTATAAATATCCAAATCACTGGATAACAGTTCAGTAATTATTTCTATTTTAGAAATAATTTTCAAAGTATTCTTTCTCGATAACAGTAAATTTTCTTTCAGTTCAGTAAACAATATTCCGTACAATTCAGTTCAGTATACAGTAATCTGTAGGTTTTAGTTCAGTCAACCGTAATCAGTAGCTACTAGTTCAGTAAACAATAATCAATACAATTCAGTTCAGTAAACAGTAACCAATAGCTACCAGTTCAGTAAACAGTATTTCCCAATGCAATACAATTTAGTAAAATAGTATTTCGGTACGGTTCAGTTCAGTAAACAGTAATTCACAGTGCAATACAGTAAAACAAGATTCAGTAAATCCTTTCAGTAAACATTAATCAGTAAGTTGAGACTAGGAATCACCCTATATCATATCATGCTATCATCGTCCACTAAGGGACACAATAATCATTCCCGAAGGGACATAGTAACAGTATACAGTGAGAGTTATGGTTATGATCTATAGGGGGTCCTCAGTGTACACTTGCCAGGTGATATCCGAGACCGTTGATGACTGACGGGTCAATCAGCCACGTGACAGTAACAGTAATAGTAACAGTAGTAAGCATGAATTTAGGAGCCTAAGTCTCAAAACAGTATAAAAACCGTACCACAGCCTTTATGCATCTTATTCAAAATAATTTGAAATATTTCATGTTTATCCATAAGGCTCTCACATGTTCATATATCATCACCTTTATGGAATTTATAAAATAAATAAAATCATCACTTAATTCCATAAATGTATAAAATCATTCATTTTCTCATAAAAATACCTTTAAGGAAATCAAATGAATTAAATTATTTATTTAAAGAATTATTTTCCAAAAAGGTACTTTATTCCCCATTATCATATACAGTAATTTCATCAGTAAATATTCATGTATCAAGTAAGAAAATAAATAAATATTCAATTTGAATATTTAATATCATATAAAATAAATCAAATTCTCACTTTAATAAAATATAAAACATGAATATTAAATTTTTCATAACTTTCTCATAATTTTCAATTTATGAAAAATTGGTGGAAATTATATTTAAATTTTCCATTTTAAATCGTTTCATACTTCTAAAATATTTTATAATATTTTAGAATATCTTTGGAAATTTTTCGACAACATAACGGCTGTGAATTCCTACCCTCCTGCACACAATTCACAGTATATAAACCAGCTTATCAACCACAATTTTGCATGTTTTCAAATCAAATCATGCATCCAATATTCTCATAAAATTTAGCTTAAGAAAACATGCAATTCATTATATCACTACAACTCACACACTCCCCCTTACCTGTCTCGTGGTGTCGAACTTCTCGATGTCACCCCAAAAAATCCGATTATTCATCCTGCAAAATAATTTTATCAAAAATTTTCATTAATTATTGTCTTAATTTCTACAGTCGTTTCCATGTTCAACTATAAAATTGCAACATGATAATAGTCCAAAATGTTCATGGCCAAGTGCTTTCATGAATCCCTTCTCATGGTAATTCATTTATTCTTGCCTTAATCCCATTTATGCGTGTCTATTATTTCCTTATTTCCCTTCTCAATGCATTTGGAAAATATTTTCTACTCATCCTTAACTAGTTTTCTTATGAAAATATCCCATGAACAATACCTTGTCCAATTATTCATAGCTTGAACTATGAGGATTACATATATATGTTTTTCCAACATATATATTATTATGTTTCACTACCTCTTCCTTGTCGTTATAACTAGGTGTCTTAATTAAATGATTTATCATTTTTATTATTTTTCTTTCCTTCCTTTTCTGTTTCATGCCTACCACAGCTTTTTATTTTTCTTCTTCACGTTTTCCTCTCCATACCGTGAGCTTCTCGTTACTTTTGCTTGTAGTTCTTCATACTTCATTTAATCCTAACTCTATGATCTTTTCGTACTCTCATGAAATTCTCATCAACACCTTTAAATCATTAAAACATCATCACCATCGTTCAGCTCTATTTCTGCTAAGAATTTCTCAAATTCACGCCAGCCTTTTTGTTTTAACAACTATCACAAAAATCAGTTTAACTTCATCATCTAATATTAATTTTTTATTACTTCCCTACATAATTATACATTAAAATTACAAATCCCCTTTTTATTTTTCTCTTTAGCCGAACTCTCTGTTTCTTCTTCTTCTTCTTCTTTTTTTGATCCCATTTAATTCCTAAACACCTCATCTCAGCCATGAGCACACTAAGGCCATCACAGAAATCAAGTAACACATACAAAATCATCTTACCTTCACCATTGCTGAACCGAAACAAGCTTCCCAACTGATTCTGTTCTTCACGTTCAGCCTTCCACGTTACTTTCTATCCTTTATACTTCTAGCTTTCATGATGAAAAGCAAGGTTAAGGAAGAAAGCTTAGTAGAATAAAGCTTGAAGATGAGGTTGTGGCGTGGTGGAGGTGACGAGAACGCGAGAAAATGGGAGAAGAAATGAGCTACAGCAGAGCAATTCAGTCTTTTGCTCGTGTATACAGACCAGAAATTTTTTGGTTTAAAACAGGTATTTTCAGCCCATTTTGTCTTCTTCTATACATTTCCAACCAATAGAGAATTACCACATAGCTCACTAACACACTTCCTTCATCATTTCTTTTCTTTAAATGATTTTACACGTGCAAAAAGTAGCAGCAAAGAAGGGAGGCAGTGGAGCTGAGTTTCTGTTTCAACTTTCGACTCATTTCCTCTCTTTATAGTGGATCCAGCCGAGCAGCGGTGGAGCAGAAAAATTTATGGCGTGTAGTCCAATTTGCTACACGGTTTTGACTCAATTTTCCTCCCTTTTGTGTGCTCCACCCAATAACAATTTACCATGTGTCACAATATAAAATTTCTCTTGTTTTTAAATCTCATGTATCCACATTTTATACCGTTAAAATTACATTTCAATTCCAAATGTTCAGCTTTTTTTCTTTATTTATTCCATACTTTCAATTCATCATTCAATATTTATCTCATCTCTTAAACACCATACTATAATTTATAATTCCAATAATTTCAAATTGAGAGTGAAAATTCATTCAATTTTTATTTAATTCCACTAATTAATTTAATTCCAGTGTCAATAATTTACAAAGTATAGTGTACAGTGTTATAAAATTGGGTCTCACATTTTCTCCTCACCTTAAGAAATTTGGTCCTCCAAATTTCACCTGGACCTATCACTGCAATAGCTCTAGATATTTCCCACTCATAAGGCTCTCTAATTCCCAGATAGCCTCCTCCTCAGTGTGATATTGCTAGTGCACCTTAACCAAAGGAATAATCTTAGATCACAATACTTTATCATTCCTATCCATGATCCGCATTGGCCTCTCCACACAACTCCTGTCCTTTCTAATCTCTAGTGGCTCATATCGAATTACGTGAGAAGGGTCTGGATGTTATTTTCTCAACATTGAGACGGGAGATATCTTATGCACTCCTGACAACTCTGGTGGTAGTGCTAACCGATATGCCACATTTCCCACGCGATCTAAGATCTCAAAAGGTCCAATGTATCGAGGACTCAGCTTTCTTTTCGTATCAAATCTCATTATGCCTTTGGAGGGTGAAACCTTCGAAAATATATAATCAACCATACCTCTCGAGAATCTGCTCGACTACATGGGGAGCTAATAACTTACGGTCTTCCACTTTTTCCCATTCTATTGTGGATCGATATCGTCTACCATATATAGTTTCGTAAGATGCCATGCCGATAGTCACCTGTTAGCTATTATTATAAGCAAACTCTGTCAGGGTAAATGATTGTCCCAGGAGCCTCTAAAATCAAGTGCACACGCTCATAACACATCCTTGAGCATCTATATCATATGCTCAGACTGTCCATCAGTCTGCGGATAAAACGCGGTGCTAAAACTCAGTTGGGATCCTATATCTTCCTGAAGTCTCTCTCTATAATGAGATGCGAAGCGGGACTCCCTGTCAAATGTAATGCTCACTGGAACACCGTGTACTCTCACTATCTCCCTGACATATAATTCGGCTAAGGCAATAATTAAATCAGTAGATTTCATAACCAAGAAATTAGGAAGACTTAGTTAATTTATCCACAATTATCCAGATAGCATTATACCCATTGCGGGTCCTCTAACTTTCACTTAATTTAGGAAGTACAACCAATATAGGTACTTTTCTTCCTTGTATAATTTCAACTTTCAGTTAATCTTGTCTTTAGGATGAGACTGCCAGTATACTTTTACAATCCAACTTTCCTTTAAATCACACATTTTCTCTTTCAAAATAAATTTTATACTCCCTAAAATTATTTATCATCTTTGGAAGTTAACAATTTTCACTTCTTTTCATACAGTAGATAATTTCACACTATTTATTACATATTATCTCATTTAGTGCCAAGTCGATAATAATTTATCGACAATCATTTAAACAATTTTAATCAATCTTATGTAATTGTCCCAGTAGCTTTTTAAATCCAGTGCACTCGCTCTCAATATATCATTGAGCGTCTACAAAATGCGCTCAGATATTTACATCTATAAGAAGCGGTGCTGATAGTAAATTTGGAGTCCCAAAGCCTTTTGCTCTTCTTTTAAAAGCATGTGGCAAATTAGGGATCCCTATCACAGGTACTCGCTCCCTGGAACTTCACATACATTCTCATCGTTTCACAGATACATATCAACTAGGGCACTCAAGAGATCAAGAAAATGGATGATGTAGAAGTGAATCAATTTGGTCAATCAATCTATAGTCACTTCTATAACATCATAGTTCTTTCGGATTCTTTACTATCCCACAATCATCATTTTACAATTTAGCTAAGGCTGCACTTTATTTGCAGACTTTAATATCAATCATCAATTGCAATGAATGAGACATTAGGTAATAATTTTTCCTGATATCTCTTTCTATATAATAATACCATTACATCCCTTATTCTTATAGTACATGTAATATCAGTTAATTGTAGGATGTAACTGAGGATGTAATCTTTTCAAAATCAATTTCTGTAATTGAATTTATCAAAATATCAATTCCGCCTCCACATTACTTATGCAATTTCACAATTCCAATATATATATATATATATATATATATATATCCATTTACATGACTGACGGTAATTCATTTATTTACTCCTTTGAGTACAACTAATTTTATCTGTTAAGTTTGGCTCAATCTTACATCTAGCCATAACCACATGGTAGTAAGAGGAAATCATATGCAATCTTAGATTTGGGAACTACCTCATAGTTTATGTTCCCTAGTCATCATATGACTTTATCTTTTAATGCATTTTCATCCCTTCACCTTTATCACTTCAGTTGCTTTTCCAAATGGTATAGTACTCTTTCGTTAAAACCTTTTAACATTTTTGAATACTATACCCACACATATTCATCCACTTCCATTTGATTTTCTCATATATATGTATCATATCAGTAAAGCAGCTGATTCCACAAACTCCTCAACAAATCATTTATATTATACGGGTAAACCTCGTAATTTTCGTACTCCAATCATTATATTTTAATCTCACTTAGTAACAACCTCAATTTAAACAAATCAATGTTCACTGTATCATTCAAGACCACACGTCTCTACAAATGTACAGTTCAGTTAAAACTCCTATTTACTGAACTTAACAATAAAATTTTCAATTTTCCAGAAGTTTGTGGAATTATTCAAAGAATGCTGCTTATATTCTTCAAATGAGTTGAAATATTTTCACACATCATGATTACATGCCATTATAATTTATATGTATGTGATTGAAATAATTCATTCATTAAACTCACATACATCACAGGATATTTCATAAGTCTCTTAAGTACCACAAAGGACTCGTAAAGGTTATATCGAGTTCTGAACATCATCTTATGAACACCTATAATCTTGAAACTCGTAAAGGATATTTCATAAGTCTGTAAGCTTTTTATTCGATGACATCTCATTCAGAGATTAATCTTGAAACTCTATATACATCATTGAGTGGATCAAGTAAAACATTAATCCTGAACAAGTGCATATTCATTCTTAATAATAATACTATTGAATACTCGGAATTTAGTACACAATCATAAGCTATGCTTATTCTTTCGAACCATATCATTTGTGTTTTCACCAATTACTCTAATACAGATGGGTTCTTTATCCATTAATCTCTGGAGTAATTTCTTAAGCTCTTCAGACGCTTTTATGTTTTCTGGTAAGAGCTTATAAATAGAGTCCATGTTGTAAATCGAGTAAATATCTCTCAATTCCACATTACTCCGAAGTTTTATATGAAAATTCATCTAGTAAATTACCTTGGATGTGTCGTATTTACATCTGGCAATTCCACTTTGTATCCTCAAAACACATACTTGTAACTTTATCAGCATCAATCAGTTCCATCTCAATTTAGTCATCTATAATTTAGAAGAATTACTTCCATAAAGGGCATCTTCGTCATCTTCCACTTTATTTTCCTTCTTTAAGGTACATTCCAATAGGCGATCTTAAGATCTATTCAGTGGTGATATCCCATTCCACTCCAATATCATCATTTCAGGGTCTTAGTTCAATTCAGACAAAGAAGTCCTGGTGAGGCCCTCACCGAGTCACTTTTTGTGCCTTACCGAACAGACCTGACATTAAGATTATAACATCACCTATTTTATGCAAAATTCTCGGGTTATAATCCCTTTTAATATCCCTTGATTCACAAACTTTCACACCATGTCAAACACTTAACCCAATTTACAGTCACTTAGTTCCTCTATACATTCAGACTATACAGTACTACAGGGGATGTTAACATTTTTCAACACTTTCTGTTCTAAAGGCATCAATAGACATCATGCCAACCTTGTTTTGATACCATTAAATCTGTAACAGTCTGAGTGTATATTTTTACACAATATTTACTAGTATTTTACACATTTTTATCGGTTGGGCTGTTTGTGATGCCTTTAACACTTAATCCTTAACAGTAATAAATGGTGAACATTTATTCAATAAATTTGGAATATAAAAAATTTTACAATATTCCATACACTTTACATCCCCTGTTTCTATTTTACAATAATGTAGTACTATATACAAGTGTCTAAATATATAAGAGAAGTGACTGTACCTTTAAATTTCAATGCTCTTTCTCTTAGTAGGCTACTCGCAGCTATAATTATCCAATGAAGCCATCAAATAATCCTCGTTATAAATTTGGAAAATTTGAAAGTAAGGGGTGAGCGAACCACGCACTCAGTAAAGGAGTCGTATGCTGCTTGATATAATAAAATCTATATGCAGAAAAATATTTATTTTCCTAACGGTGTACTAAGCACAGTAAAGGAAGGATACTATAGTTGGCCGAGAAATTCAGATGGAGCATGGAAGGTATTTTGGAATACCTGTCTTGTCTCAGAAACCCAGAGCGACTATAGGGAGTAATTTATAAATTGTCTAAATAAAACAATTTAGTACCCATTTTTCTATAATTACAAATGGGATAAATCATTTATTTTCCTTCCTTTCAGCACAGTTCAAAACACGTGACAGTACAGTGGTAAAACAGTAGTTATAGTAAACAGTCTTTTTAGTACAGTAGCTTATAAATATCCAAATCACTAGATAACAGTTCAATAATTATTTCTATTTTAGAAATAATTTTCAAAGTATTCTTTCTCGATAATAGTAAATTTCTTTTCAGTTCAGTAAACAGTATTTCGTACAATTCAGTTCAATAAACATTAATTTGTAAGTTTCAGTTCAGTAAACCGTAATTAGTAGCTACTAGTTCAGTAAACAGTAATCAGTACAATTCAGTTCAGTAAACAGCAACCAATAGCTACTAGTTCAGTAAACAGTATTTCCCAGTGCAGTACAATTCAGTTCAATAAACAGTAACCAGTAGCTACCAGTTCAATAAACAATATATTCCAGTGCAGTACAGTTCAGTAAAATAGTATTTCGGTACGGTTCAGTTCAGTAAACAGTAATTCACAGTGCAGTACAGTAAAACAAGATTCAGTAAATCCTTTCAGTAAATAGTAATCAGTAAGTTGAGACTAGGCATCACTCTATATCATATCATGCTATCATCGTCCACTAAGGGACACAGTAATTATCCCCGAAGGGACATAGTAACAGTATACAGGGAGATCTATAGCCATGATCTATAGGGGGTCTTCGGTGTACACTTGCCAAGTGACATCCGAGACCATTGATGACTGGCGGGTCAATCAACCACGTGACAGTAACAGTAACAGTAACAGTAGTAAGCATGAATCTCGGGGCCTAAGTCTCAAAACAGTATAAAAATCGTACCACAACCTTTATGCATCTTATTCAAAATAATTTGAAATATTTCATGTTTATCCATAAGACTCTCACTTTTTCATATATCATCACCTTATGGAATTTATAAAATAAATAAAATCATCACTTAATTCCATAAAGGTATAAAATCATTCATTTTCTCATAAAAATACCTTTAAGGAAATCAAATGAATTAAATAATTTATTTAAAGAATTATTTTCCAAAAAGGTATTTTATTCCCCATTTTCACATACAATAATTCCATCAGTAAATATTCATGTATCAAGTGAGAAAATAAATAAATATTCAATTTTAATATTTAATATCATATAAAATAAATCAAATTCTCACTTTAATAATATATAAAACATGAATATTTAATTTTTTATAACTTTCACATAATTTTCAATTTATGGAAAATTAGTAGAAATTATATTTAAATTTCTCATTTTAAATCGTTTCATTCTTCTAAAATATTTTATAATATTTTTAGAAATTTTTCGACAGCATAACGACTGTGGATTCCTACCCTCCTGCACACAATTCACAGTATATAAACCAGCTTATCAACCACAATTTTGCATGTTTTCAAACCAAATCATGCATCCAAGATTCTCATAAAATTTAGCTTAAGAAAACATGCAATTCATTATATAACTACAACTCACACACTCCCCCCTTACCTGTCTCGTGGTATCGAACTTCTCGATGTCACCCCACGAAATCCAATTATTCATGCTGCAAAATAATTTTGTCAAAAATTTTCATTAATTATTATCTCAATTTCTACAGTCGTTTCCATGTTCAACTATAAAATTGCAACATGATAATAGTCTAAAATGTTCATGGCCAAGTGCTTTCATGAATCCCTTCTGATGGTGATTCATCTATTCTTGCCTTAATCACATTTATATGTCTCTATTATTTCCTTATTTCCCTTCTCAATGCATTTGGGAAATATTTTCTACTCATCCTTAACTATTTTTCTTTAATCATTAATCATAAAATTGACATGAGAATTTCCCATGAACAATATCTTGTCCAATTATTCATAATTTGCACTATGAGGATTACATATACATGTTTTTCCAACATAGATATTATTATGTATCACTACCTCTTCCTTGTCGTTATAACTAGGTGTCTTAATTAAATGATTTATCATTTTAATTATTTTTCTTTCCTTTCTTTTCTGTTTCATGCCTACTACAGCTTTATATTTTTCTTCTTCACGTTTTCCTCTCTATACCGTGAGCTTCTCATTACTTTTGCTTCTCCATATTGTCAATAATTTACAAAGTATAGTGTACAGTGTTATAAAATTGGATCTCACACTATCTAAATCCTGTAAGGCCTCAATGGGCTCGGGTTGATCATGTGGCTTGATGGGCTCGAACTGATCGCATGGCTTGCGAGGGGGCCAACGACCTTCAAAGTTTTCCAAGTGATCCACGGCCCCTTCCTCCAAATAATCCTCAGGATCCATCAAGTTAGGCTCGTATTCAGTCTAGGGAGGAGCATTATAGAACTCGGCCTCTTCAGTAAATAGGAGTTTCGGGAAGGTCTCATTAAGCCTTTGCTTCTCTAGCCAAGCACGGACAAGATAAAAGTCGTACTTGACGAATCCCGCCAAATAAATTTGCTTTTTCTCAAAGCAATCTTGGGAAAAGTGGTATTCCCGAACAGCGTCGGCTCGAATATCCCTTTATTGATCCAGCCCGTTATGCATTTCGTTAATGGCCTCGTCCCATTGAGACCTCGTGGCCTCCAAATCATTTGTTGCTTTATCGTAAGCCTCCTGGTACCCTTGAAGGGAATCAATCCTTGCCCGTTCATCCCTTAGCTTCAGTTCGAGGTCCATATTTTGTCGACTCAGAGCCTCGTTATCTCTCTTAAACATGTCTACCCTATTGCAAAGCGGACGTAGCTAGACAACCTCGTTCTGAAGCGCCATGTACTTTTCCCAAAGATCGTGCACTCTTTTTCAGCTCGCTCTCTCAAAGTTCGGTGCTGTGCGTTGACAGCCACCACTTGTTGAGCAGCCTGGCAAAGCAAAAAGAAAATGATTAAAAACTCGAACTGGAAAAGATAAAACGTATGCAGTCCAAAAGAAGGTTGAAGCTCTTACCTTCATCACAAGGTAATCGGAGGTGTCGTCGCCTGGAGAAAGATTCTTGAAAATCTCTTTCTCGTCACGCAGGACGATGGTGCTCCAAGCTAGACGAGAAGCTACTTGGGGTACTCGATACTGTCATTGTCGTTAACACCGGGATAGGTATGAAAATCGTCCCCATCGACAATCCTCCCTCTGTCAACCTGATAACGCCTGATTAAAGGAACCGCCATCTTGGGCAAAATCGGCCTCATAGGCATCGAATCTTCGATGAATAGCCTCTTTTGGTACTTGCGACGAGGCTTGCGAGGAGCTTGCCTATCTCCAACAACATCAGGATCACCTTCTTGGGGAGCAGACTCACTTCTTTATGACCCTGAGCTCTCGTGATCCTCTGAGATGCGGTCTCGAATAAGGTGTCTCTTCTGTTTTCCCCTCTCGGCCTCTTTCGTGGGGCGACTAGGCTGGCCAGTGGTCGGAGGAAGAGTAGGAGAGCGAGTGTGCTCCGGAACAGAAGCCTCAACCCGAAGTTGTTTTCGAGGTAGGGGAGCTTCTGGAGGAACTCTAGAGGAGGATACAGTGGTTTTCCTCCTATGCATGGCGTTTAAGAAGCTCATATCTACATAACACAAGAAGAAAAAGTTAGCATACCAAGTTGAAAGACATTAAACACTTGTGCAAGAAATAAAAAAGAATCGTCGTTAAAAACCTAAAAGGTCACTGAAACTGTCTAAGTTGGCCAAATTTTCATCTGATGGGAAGTCATAGAAGGGACTCCTAAAGGCATTGCCTTGGTTCCACTCAAGATCTTCCTCGGGTGAATCATTAGCGCTCACAGTCCCAGGTGTTTCACCCCCCTAGTCAGAAGAATATTCATCTACTAAACGACCTACGAGGTTTGTTAGTTCGGCTGTAGGAACCACAGCTAGATGACTAGAATTGGGACTAGGTGTGTGCGAAGCAGAGGCAAGGTTTGACGAAAGAGTAGAAGTTCCGAGGATAACTCTACCTACTTCCCAACCAGTCGATGTAATATTCACGAGGGTTAAAAGGGAAAACAAATCTCGCTCCTCGGTAGAACATATAAGTGCTATGGACTTGCCTAGGTGGTCCTTCAATATAGCTAAACTAAACTTTTTTGAGCTCCTTGAGTGGTCGCTGGTATCACAATTCCATCTAGTACGGATTCTCAAATCCCTTGGAATCTCAACAAATACGCCCTTGCTCTCAAAATTGTGCAACTTATTGGGAATGTTTGAAAATATTTTATTGTGAAATCCATCGACCTTCAATCTTTAGAGAGAGAATGTAACTAACAGAGGTTAACACACGAAACCCTAAAAAGTGCACTCATAAGGGGAATGGTAGGAACGATGCCTAAGCTATGACATACTATTGAGAATCCTACCAATTGAGCCTATGCATGAGGATGGAGTTGGCATGGGACTATATCCTTATACCTAAGAAAAGCTAGACCAAACTCGGGAAGTGGAAAACAAAAACCAAAGATTACGGACGCTTTATGTACAGCTACGCCACTAATAACCAAATTAGGCGAGTGTTCCCTGTTGGTTGGAAGCCTATACTGGTAGCCAGGAGAAAGGGGGAAGCGCGAGCTTTAATCTCTTCTAAGTATGCATTTGACAACTTGCACTCAACATCGGCCTTCCTCAGTGTTTTAACTGCGCGTTGAGAAGACATGACTAAGGACTGATGAATTAAGGGAGATAGGTGACAGAGGCGGCAGACCTAAGACTATGCGGGAGACCTAGACTCTGCGGGAGACCTAAGATCCCTACGGGAGATAGGAAATGTTGTGACAGGTACAATAATTAGCGGGAGACTTACTGTGAAAAGCGAGAGACCAAAGGCTCACGAGAGGTTAACAAATGCGGCAGACTAATGTTCGCGGGAGAGTTAGTACGCGCTACAGAGTTTTGGCATAAAGGATTCCTTGTGCAATTCAGCTCAGATTCTGCTACTTATATAGCTGTCGCAGGGAATACGAAGCATTGCGCACCTGGAACACCTCCTGCAAAATTGTGCTTTTTGACCTGCAAAAAATACCAAAAAACATAAAAAATTTAGGAAAAGACAAGAATATCCCGAATTCAAGTGTTTATATACTCTCTTTATTAGAATAAATCTAAAAAGAGAGTAGGAAGCAATTGATATAGCAAAGCCCACATCCACTGGGCTAAGGCCCAAAAATGACAGAGGCCGCCACATGGCGTAAATTTATTGGGCCACGTAGCATCAGGCACGTAGCATCAGGCGAGAGACATCATAAGCTCGTGGCAGCTTGTGCGAGAGACTCCTCTCGCCAATGGAAAGGAACCTTTCACATGCGATAGGTCTTCGATGACCACGTTGTGCTTGCCGCCGAATGAGTGTGACCTACGTTCATGGCCTCTTGCCGAGCAACAGACCTCTGTCGCCTCAGATTGGTGTGTTAGCGTCATACTGGGAACAAACTCTTCTAAAAGGATGAAATTGCCCTCGAAGTAATTACTCTACTATAATGGTAATTTACTTACCTATAAATAAGCCACAGGTATTATTTTATTCTCTAATTTTTGACTTATGGCTTTGACGTTTCCCAATACTCAAGAATCTTTGGCTGACTTAAGCATCAAAGTGCCTACGTAGGGAACCATCCCCTGCATTTATAAGAGCCTCACTCATATCACCAAGCCGACGGCGAGCATCCCCTTGGCGATCCACACCTCAGGTTTTGCCTTGACAGCAAGAGTAGGCGGTCGCCCAACACTCACCAACAACGTATTGTCCGCTCTGGGAGGTCGCCCACCCTCACGGTTTTGTCTCAAGGCTCCTGAAGAACTCAGGATAATGCCTTGAACGTGTTTTGTTAGCTTTAAATTGACATATATATTTTGAAATGACAAAAACTTAAGTAAGCTTTAATGCTTTAATTCATATTGTAAATTGGCCTTATCACACATGATTTTCTCAATACATTTTAAGTGATCATAACAAACATTAAGGCCATGATTTAATGATACATCCTTATTGGTCTTAATTCTTTATAAAAGTTTTGAATATTTTAGAAAATCACTTAATGAATTTTTGGACATTGTTTTCATCAAAGAAAGTCAAGAAAAACTCCCACAAAAGTGCCAATATGTTTTGGGTTGGATTAGGATCAAAGACCACATCATTTCTAACTCAAAAAGTGCAGGAAATCACCTTCTGGAGAGAAGGGATCGATCCCCTAAGGTAAGGGATCGATCCCCTAAAGGCAGAATGGCTCCCAATGGCTAGAAAAGGTCCCTCAGGCCAGAAGATTCAGATCTGGAATGAAGGGATCAATCCCTTTGCCCGAAAATAGCCTATAACGGCTAGTTTTTGTGAGACAATGGTAATATTCGAGATTTGGCTGCACCCAACGGCTAGAATACATCCAAGGGACTATAAATAGAGGCTTAGAAGCTGAAGCAACTAATAGGAACTACTCAATCAACTCCAATACTCATTTTCCTCAAATCCTCAATCCTCAACAACAAATCAAGAGCTATAAAGTCTTCATCTTCCATCATTCACATATCTCTTGTATTTCTTAGCACAAATCTTGTATAGCTTTTCACTTGTGCCTAATTTCTGTAATCATTTGCCTACTTAGAGGCCTTCTTTGATTGCACCACTTGTAAACAAATTCATACCTTGTAAAAGGGGAGGTTTCTCTTTAGCCTAAGAAAAAGAGGGAGGTTACTCTTTAGCCTAAGAAAAAGAGGGAGGTTTCTCTTGAGCCTAGAAAAAGAGAGAGGTTTCTCTTAAGCCTGTAAAAAGAGGGATTGTAAAGACAAATTCAAGTATAGTGAATTTGGGGAAAATCCTTGGGAGCGTCTCAAGGTAGAGGACGTAGGCAAGGTAGCCGAACCTCTATAAATCGCTTGTGTAAATCTCTCTTTCCCTACTATCTTTATTTACAATTATATTGTGCTTATTGAATTAAATTTATATTGCATGATTGAATAGCCTAGAGAATTTAGAAAATATTCATAAAGGCTAGAGAATTTAGAAGAATCGAAAAACGGGCTTAAGGCTAGCTAAAAGCCGATTCACCCCCTCTCAGTATTGCCTATAAGAGCCAACAATTGGTATCAAAGCTTGGGCTCGAGATTGATTTAGACTAACCTCTATCAAGCGAAACAATCATAAATGGCTCTAGGTGATTATTTTGACACTAGCTCAGAAAATTTAGAAGAATATTCATTTGATGAGCTTCAAGATGCATTTAATGAGCTAAGTGATGAATATAAATCAATGCATGCAAAATATAACAAAAAGTTAAATAAATTTAGAAAAGAGAATGAAATTTTGATAAATACTAATGTTGAGTTGGAGGAGAAAATAAAAGATCTAGGCTCAAAGAATGATGAACTCACCAAGGTGAAATTAGAGCTAGAAATGAAATTAGAAGACATTAAAGATAAATTGGCAAATCCTAGCTCTTTGACTATTGAGGATGAAAAGGAGAAACCTAGCTCTAGTGAATGCAATGACCATTCTTATGATGATTTACAAAATGCTTTTGATGAGCTAGCTAGTGAATTGGAATGCATGAATTCAAAATACAAGAAAATGGTTACAAGATTAGAAATGGAAAATGATGAGTTATTGAATGCGAAACTTGATTTTGAAAAGAAATTAGAAGAAGCAAATCTAGAAATTGATGAAGTAAATAAAAAGAACTTAAATTTGCATAATTCATTTTCTAGGTTCTATATGGGTCAACAAAAATTAGATCACATGCTAAAGACCCAAAGAGCCTTCTTTGACAAAGATGGGTTAGGATATAATGCAAATAAAAAGGAAACTCATCTTAAGAATTTTCTTGTATGCAAAAATTCTGTGCATAACATTTCACTTACATGTTCACTATGCAATAGGATAGGCCACACCTCACAAGCATGCACATATAGAAAAACTACATTTAGAGGAAGAGTTGTTAGGAAAATGTGGGTCCCAAAGCATGTTATAAATGATGATGAAATGAACTTAAAATGGATCCCAAAAGGATTTAAAATTGTTTGCACTAACTCTCATGGACCCAAGAAAATTTAGGTACCAAAGCATGCTTGAAAATGTGTTTGTTGTAGGAGTGTTAGAGCATGGAATTACAAAGAAACAATGAGGATTGAATGCTCTACACATCTCATGGAGATTGCGTGTGCCAATGAGAAAAAAGAAGAGCTTGGAAATCCATCCTTAGCAAGGTGACAACAATCTCTCAAAGAATGGCTAATAGTGGATCCCAACACATCAAGGCAAAGCATTCTCTAGCAAAGGAGTATTGTAAGCTTAATTCCTTACTCCTTAAACTTTTTGTGCTTTGATAAGAAAATGTGTTAATGATTCTTGGTGCATTGTGAGTTGAATGAATAAAGAAAAGGCATGTTGAATAATTGTTGATTGGTTAATGGATAGTTCTTGAGGCATTGGATTATTGGATGAAAAGCATGTTTAGTAATTTTGAAATGATTATTGAATTTCTGCATTTTGAGCAAGTTTTCTATGTGTTAATAATGTATTTACTTGCCTTAAATTGCCAAATATGCATTTATGCAAAATGCCATGTCATATGCATTAATGAAGAACTTGTATGTTGGAAACCATGGCATAATGTTCACAAGTATGATGATTTGATGTTATATGTGCTTAAAATCTATGTGAACAAGTTTGTTTTGGCATATTTCTGGTTTCTAATGTCTTGGTTTTGTCAAAATGTGCTTAACTCTCAAAATGACATCCTTTGAGGCCAAAAATGCATTTTATTGTGAAAATTCTTCCAAAATTGTAAAATCTTTTGTAAAATGGTTTTTCATTCATGTTTTTCATTCACACAAGTCCAAAATCATGTTTTACAAATGTTTAAACCCTTACTTGGACTTAAAATACTCAAAAACGAAGTTTTGTTACCTCAAAAGTTGGATTTTCTGTCAAAAATCTGCAGAAACAGGATGAGGGATCGATCCCTCAACAAGCAGGATCGATCCCCTTGTGCAGAAAATAGAATTGGTGTATTCTGGAGTTAAGGGATCGATCCCCCTCCTATAGGGATCGATCCCTCCAAGCCAGAAAGGGCTTTCCTGCATGTTTTCAACCGAAATTGAGAAGAACTTTTCACTGTTTTGATACTTTCTCTCTTCTCAACTTAAAATTCATTGTTTTAACTTCTTTTTGATGATCTTTAAACTATGAAAATCCATTTTTCATTAATATCATGCCTCAACTTCATCAATTAATATCATTTCCAACAAATGGTATCGCTTTCAACAATCAATATCATTTTTCTTGAGCTCACAAGTGCTAAATCAGTTTTCTCATTAAAGATGGTTCTGAATTACATAAATCTTGAAATAATCTTGAAATATACTGTCAATGAATGCTTAAACATAATTTTGAGAAATATTTCAAGAATTTATGGATATATTTGAGAATTTGATGAACTTTTGCATAATGAGTGTTTTTCATATCTTTTGTTCATCTTAGTCAAGCATGCTTATAGGATTATGTGTATTAGCTTGACTCAACTACTCCACTCTAGGTTTCATGATAATTATACATCTAGTGGAAGAATAATTAAAACTTGACCTTAAGGATTGATTTCAAATGTAAATTCAACAATTGGTATAAGGTCATAATTTTCCTTGGCTTACAATGTGTGATGATAAATGGATCCTAAATGTTCAAATGCATGAAACTTTATCATCCATGTACTTAAATTTTTCTTATGGCCAAATTAGTAAAGAACTTGGGCTTTAATGACAACACCAACAATTGATATACATGCATTGTATCTTGATTATTTTGATGTTGAACATGCATGTTTACTTAAGTTGAATCAATAATCATGCCTATGAGATGAGAATAGTTGTTTTCATGATAATATATGCTTAACCTTACTCATAGTTTATGGATTTTGATGATAAAATATATTTTAGCTTGATAATATTGATTCACTTAAGTGAATCAATTTTAGTTAAAATAGCATATACCTTCTAGAACGTTAAATGATGATAACAACTAGGGATATGGCTCTTATTGATTAAAATGGTAATTTTGAATCTTTCCCTGCTCATAATTGGTTAAGGACTTGAATTGGAAAATGAGCATAGGACTTTTGTGCTTGAAACCATGGAAGAAAATGTGTTTGCTTGAATTCCTTGATTTTTTTTGAATCTTCCATATGGTATAAATTTGTGAATATGAATATGGATTAATACTTTATGATAGTGGACTAATGATTAATTGATCCATATGCATATTTGATGATATGTGTTGTGTTCTTGCATATTTAGAATGAGTATTTTCTTGACATGAACACACTACAAATAGATATTGGATTCATCCAAAATGCCTAAGTCAACCATTAGTAGCAATTGGTATTTAGATTGAAATAACAATTAGTATCATTGGCAACCATATTTTCAATAATTGGTAAGCCAAAATTAAATTGCCAATTGGTATGCGCTTTAAATTGACAATTCTTCTTGTAATTTTTAGTTTGAAATGACAAATAGAGAAGAATTCTCTTAGGATATTTTTGCATGAAACTCTTGTGTGCTAGAACTTGTAGTTAATTGCTATATGTCTTAATTCTATGCAGACTCTTGCTTGAACGTGATTTATGAGCACATGCATATGATATGTCATCTAATTTTAGCTCATAATCATGATTTATTACCATGCACCTTAGTTAGACTTTAAAGAACAATTAATATACTTAGGTGCTTAATAGAATTGAAATGAGCAAGTCATAGACCTTAGTAGATATTTATACACAACTTGCTTAATTTCTTACCAATTGAGAACTTATTGCAAAATTTTTTATCAACAATTGGTATAGGATCATCAGTCATGTTCTTTGCATGAATATTTCATACTCTTTATGAACAATTGACTTATTAATTTGTGCTATGAGTTCCATGTACTAACACATTTCTTGTTGGATGGAGCATATTTCTTCTCACATAGTCATGATTTTAGAGGGAGCATATTTTTTATTATTTTTCCTTCTTTTTGCTATGACAAAAAGGGGGAGAGATAGATATTAAAAGGGAGAGATATTAAGGGGGAGAGATAATGGGGGAGAAATAGTTTGAAAATTCATTTTCAAAACCCATGCTTATATTAAGGGTAATGGGGAGAGATAATGGAGCAGAAATAGTTTGAAAATTCATTTTCAAAATCCATGCTTATATTAAGGGGGAGCTTTATAAAATCCTGCTTTATTTGAGGGGGAGTTTTTTATTAAAGAATTTTCAAAGCAAATTTACATTAAGGTTTGTCATATTAAAAAGGGGGAGATTGTTAGCTTTAAATTGACATATATATTTTGAAATGACAAAAACTTAAGTAAGCTTTAATGCTTTAATTCATATTGTAAATTTGCCTTATCACACATGATTTTCTCAATACATTTTAAGTGATCATAACAAACATTAAGGCCATGATTTAATGATACATCCTTATTGGTCTTAATTCTTTATAAAAGTTTTGAATATTTTAGAAAATCACTTAATGAATTTTTGGACAATGTTTTCATCAAAGAAAGTCAAGAAAAACTCTCACAAAAGTGCCAATATGTTTTGGGTTGGATTAGGATGAAAGACCACATCATTTCTAACTTAAAAAGTGCAGGAAATCACCTTCTGGAGAGAAGGGATTGATCCCCTAAGGTAAGGGATCGATCCCCTAAAGGCAGAATGGCTCCCAACGGCTAGAAAAGGTCCCTCAGGCCAGAAGATTCAGATCTGGAATGAAGGGATCGATCCCTTATGGGAAGGGATCGATCCCTTTGCCCGAAAATAGCCTATAATGGCTAGTTTTTGTGAGACAACGGTAATATTCGAGATTTGGCTCCACCCAACGGCTAGAATACATCCAAGGGACTATAAATAGAGGCTTAGAAGCTGAAGCAACTAAGAGGAACTACTCAATCAACTCCAATACTCATTTTCCTCAAATCCTCAAGCCTCAACAACAAATCAAGAGCTATAAAGTCTTCATCTTCCATCATTCACATATCTCTTGTATTTCTTAGCACAAATCTTGTATAGCTTTTCACTTGTGTCTAATTTCTGTAATCATTTGGCTACTTAGAGGCCTTCTTTGATTGCACCACTTGTAAACAAATTCATACCTTGTAAAAGGGGAGGTTTCTCTTTAGCCTAAGAAAAAGAGGGAGGTTTCTCTTGAGCCTAGAAAAAGAGAGAGGTTTCTCTTAAGCCTGTAAAAAGAGGGACTGTAAAGACAAATTCAAGTATACTGAATTTGGGGAAAATCCTTGGGAGCGTCTCAAGGTAGAGGACGTAGGCAAGGTAGTCGAACCTCTATAAATCGCTTGTGTAAATCTCTCTTTCCCTACTCTCTTTATTTACAATTATATTGTGCTCATTGAATTAAATTTATATTGCATGATTGAATAGCCTAGAGAACTTAGAAAATATTCATATAGGCTAGAGAATTTAGAAGAATCGAAAAACGGGCTTAAGGCTAGCTATAAATCGATTCACCCCCCTCTCGGTATTGCCTATAAGAGCCAACATGTTTGATAAGGCTCAAACCCTGGCATCCTTAGATACCCGAGCCTTACACTCATGATACCATTGAGACAACTTGTCTCAATGGTATCATGAGTGTAAGGCTCAGTTATCTAAGGATGCCAGGGTTCGAACCTTAGCAAACGCGTTCAAGGCATTATCCTTAGTTCTTCAGGAGCCTTGGAACAAAACCGTAAGGGTGGGCGACCTCCCAGAGCGGACAATACGTTGTTGGTGAGTGTTGGGTGACCGCCTACTCTTGCTGTCAAGGCAAAACCTGGGGTGTGGATCCCAAAGAGGGTGCTTGTCGTCGGCCTAGTGATATGGGCGAGGCTTGACAATGTTGTAAGAGTAAACCTGAGGCGTGGATCGCCAAAGGGATGCTTACCGTCGGCCTAGTGATCGGGCGAGGCTCTTACATAAAAACGTCGTTTTTACGTAAGAGCCCCGCCCGTCTCACCAGGCTGTCGGAGAGCATCCCCTTGGTGATCCTCGCCCCAGGTTTACTCTTACAACATCGTCAAGGCCTCGCCCGTATCACCAGGCCGACGGTGAGCATCCCCTTGGTGCTCTCTCGCGCCCCAACTTTTGCCTTGATAGCGAGAGTAGGCGGTCGCCCAACACTCACCAACAACGTATTGTTCGCTCTGGGAGGTCGCCCACCCTCACTGTTTTGTCTCAAGGCTCCTGAAGAACTCAGGATAATGCCTTGAACGCGTTTGTTGAGGCTCGAACCCTGGCATCCTTAGATACCCAAGCCTTACACTCATGATACCATTGAGACAACTCTATGGATGCCAGGGTTCGAGCCTCAGCAAACGCGTTCAAGGCATAATGTGTTCTTCAGGAGCCTTGAGACAAAGCCGTGAGGGTGGGCGACCTCCCAGAGCGGATAATACGTTGTTGGTGAGTGTTGAGCGACCACCTACTCTTGCTATCAAGGCAATAACTGGGGCGCGGGAGAGCACCAAGGGGATGCTTGCCGTCGGCCGGGTGATACGGGCAAGGCCTTGACGATGTTGTAAGAGTAAACTTGGGGCGTGGTTCATCAAGGGGATGCTCGCTGACGGCCTGGTGAGACGGGCGGGGCTATTACAACATTCCCCTTACTTTGGTTATTTTGCAGAAGCTTCGTGGGAGACATGGAGAAAGAGACAAACACTTACGTCAACAATTACTTATTGTTGTTTTGTACAATAACACCTATGATTCCTCACGTTTCATGATAAAAATCTCATCATCTCTTAACACAATCATCCAACCTTCATCACCAAATCTCCTCCTCACGTCCAGAGCACTTTAGACGCAAAATTAAAGGGCTAGAAAGGAAGAAATCGGCGTTGAAATGGGTCTGTACCATTCGACAATGTTGAAGGTAAGGGAGAGATGAGATTAATGAATTTTATTTACTAATTTTGGTTGTATTAGGCTGGTAGGATATATCTATGGCTGTGGTTGAAACATAATTAAGAGCAGAAATGAAAAATGGGTTTCCGTTGTGGAACTTAAGTAGGTGGAAAAATGATGATTTTGTTTTATGTTGGATGTAGTATGGTTGTATATGATGAATGGAATGTAATTATAAGGCTGAAAATTTGTAAAATCATGATTTGAATCTTAAGGGAACATTCGGTTATGGTGGTGATTTTCAGAACAGAGGAAAACGACGTGGATGGTGGCTGTCATTCATGGTATGGGCTGCACGATAGTGCTGCCATTTTGGGTGAATTGAAATTATTTGAATGAACTCTATGTGATTGTGAAAAATTTCCAACTGAAAATGAAGAAGGAAAATGAATGAAAAGTAATGAAAAATGGAGGAGCAATTAGGGGCGTTGATTTTGGCTGAAGGAAGGAAGGAAAACCAGAAAAATAAAACAGCCACAAAAAGAAAAAACATAAACGAAAAGAAAGAAAGAAAATTAAGATAAGGTAATTTACAATAAATGATAATAATAAAATTAAGATGATAATGAATTAAGATTTATTGTAAAACAAAAAAATATAATTTTATTGCAATATATTGTGGTAATTTATAGAAAATAAAATAAAACTTAGTATTGAAATAAATACAATGGAAGATAGGAGATTAAGAAGAAACTCATTAAAAGTTAAAGTATGGGATTTAAGTATAGATTTAAATTGTGGAAACGTGTTGATATTTAATAAGAACTAAAATAAATTACTATGGAAAGTGACAATAGAAGCAATAGTATAATTATTAGAATTGAAAATATGAAATTATTGATAAGAATTAGAATTAAGAAAAGATTTCAATAAAAGTATACTCATGCTAAGACAATTAATAGGAAATTAAATAAATTGACTATTGAAATTAATAAAATGAAAAGTAAGGGTCAAAAGAAAATTATTATAATGAAGTTAAACTTAGAAAAGATTTGTAACTTAAGAATAATTATATAGTAGCATTGGGTAAGAAATAAATGAAATAATGTAATTATTGAAATCGATAAGGTAATGGATAATAATAGAAATGAATGAAGATTAAATGGAAGATTTGAAATGGGAATAATAAATATAATGCAAGAATGAAATATTTGATTATATTAAATAATTAAAGATAATAGAATTTTAATGAAATTAAAATTAGGAAATAAGTCAATTCAATTATAATTATATTTAGACATTTAACAAGAAATAAAATGAATCTATCATGAAAGGTGATAAAATAGAAAATAAAGATTTATTTAACGAATAAATAATGATTAGAATTGAAAATATGAATATTTGGTAAAATTAGAACTGGAAGATAATAAGTGAAATTCAAAAATAGTAAATTGGCCAAAATAAAATTATACAATATTGGTGGAATGAATTAAAAGAAAACAATATGATTTAATTGCATCTATATAGTGATAATTAATAGAACATAAAATAGATTAATTATTGGACTCAATATAATAGAAAATAGGAACTTATAGAATATTCATTATAGTTATATATGAAATTTTAAATATCAATCGAAACTATTGGTGATATAAAAATAATAATAATAAAAAAAATTAATTAAAGAAAGAATAGGATTTAAATATTTTGGTATGTAGTACAAAATTAAAATAAATTAATTGTTGAGAATGTTAAATAGGAAATAGCAAATTATAGAATATTTCTTAGAATTCTAATATAGAATTTTAAATATAATTTAGTATTATCATGCAGTGCAAAGTACGAGAAATAAGGAAACATAAAAGGGAGCTATTGGATTTTTATACAACATGGAAATAGAGGTAAGAGACATATATGAAAGTTGCATAGGAATTTCATTACATGAATGATTTACATGGATTGATTTTACGAAAAATGGTTTACATGATTTTGAATTACATGAAACAATTCACATGAATTGCATCACATGAATTGATTTACATGAATTGCATTACATGAAAGGATTTAAATAAATTGATTTACAAGAAATGAGTTACCTAAATTGTTTTACATGAAATGCTTTACATGATTTGGAATTTGATGAAATATGTTACATGAACTGAATTTTAGGAAACAATTTATGTAAATTGATTTATATGAAGTGATATATGAATATATGAAGTGACTTTATGAGATAAATATCTCCCTGATGATCGTGCATATGAGACAATGATGATTAGGCTGGGAGACGTCCCAGACCTTCCCTTACATGATATAACTGTGGGAGTTATGGTCAAACCTACAGGTTTATGTAGTGAGTACCTGACCAGTACAAACTGTGAGTAATCGACGATGGCCATTCGTTATAGTGTTTCGTAGGATTGGCTAAGGAGTTTCAGATCCCTGGCCTTCCTATACAGGTCCTTTATGGGATAGAGTGCATGCATGTATCTGTGGGAGATTATTTTTCTATCGGTATGTGATATTCGATAGATGATTGAATTATTTAATGATTTGATTTATAAGCATAGTACATGATTTAATTGAAAAGTGATGAAAGAAGTGACATAAGTTTTACAGTATATGTTTTCTCGATATACATGCATTTATCTTATTTAATGATTTTAAATGACTCGCTTTACTACACTATATACTGAATTGATTTATATAAATTGTTTACATAAAGCATTACTGCATAAAATGATTTTTAATAATTTAATATTCATGTTTGAATTATTTTTATAATGTGCACCTTCATATATGTTTCTTACTGAGCTTTCCCCAAAGCTCACCCCCTTTTTTTCTCACCATTCCAGATAGTTTATTAAAGGGTACATAACATCCACTGCAATAAGATACTTGAAGGAAATTACTATAAGTTTAAGTTATCTGCGAACAGGTATGAGTAGAATTTAATATTTATGTTCATACTAGTGAATGCACAGCAGCTGTAGTCATAATGAGATGTAAATAATGACATGTTCATGTAATGAATTAGTGGGATGTAATTTATAATGAATTGTTATAAAGAGCATAATAAATATTATGTTATATAATTTATTTTGAATCCTAAATTTATTATTAATAGATTAATTAATTTAAGGGTATCGAGATTTAATAGAAATGAGAATTGTAAAATGAACTTGCACTGACACCGAACGCAAACCGACTAATACCGAATAGTTGAATAAGAAAGATAGAAGTAAAAAGAAAAAAATTTAGTTCGAAATTTTCTAATTTTGGATGTTACACTTTAGTATAAGCAAATTGAAAAATTGATATTAATATAGAATTGAATTTGGAAATAATAACTATAATATAAGAAGAAAATATTTGATTTTAATAAATGATTAAGATAAGAGAATTTAATGAAATTAAAATTAGGAGAGTAAGTCACTATAATTATAGTTGAATTTTGGTATTTAATAAGAAATAAAATAATTTACTAGGATAAGTGAGAAATAGACAATAAGGATTTATAAAATAAGTATTAAAGTTGAAATAGTAAGAAATTATAGAAATATTCATTTGAGTTATCTATGAGATTTTAAATAGAATTTAAGAAAGAATGAGAATCAATAGAAAATAGATAATGAGATTTAATTGAAAACATATTTGGCATTTCATAGAAAATAGAATCAATAAAATAATTAGTAGATTGGAAATACGAAATTATTAGTGGAATTATAATTAATAAAAGATTTCAATTTAAATATAGCTAGGAAATTAAATATTTGAATTATTAAAATTTATAAATGGGAAAGTTGGAAAATTATAGAATATTTATTATAATTATACATGGGATTTTAAATAAAGGTTGAAATTATTGGTAACAAGGAAATTAAAGAAAGAATAGGACATTATATTTTGGTATTTTATAGGAAATAAAATAAATTAATTTTCGAGAATGATAAATAGAAAATAGAGAAGTACGCAATAATTATTAAAGTCACTATATAAGATTCTGAATATAATTTAGAATTATTGTGCAGTGTTTAGCTCGGGAACTAAAAGAAACGTAAAGGGCGTTTTCGGATTTTGGACATTGCACGGAAATAGATGTAAGAGATATATATGGAAGTTGCATAGGAATTTAATTACATGAAATGATTCACACGAATCGCATTACATGAAATGATTCACACGAATTGCATTACATAAAAGGATTTACATAAATTGATTTACAAGAAATGAACTATATGAATTGTTTTACATGATTGGGAACCATAGGAAATGATTTACATGATTGAATTACATGAAATAATTTACATGATTTGAATTACATGAAGTGATTTACATTAATTGAATTTCTTCAAATGATTTACATGAATTATTTTATATGAAATGATTTTTACGAGATTGATGTCTCCCTGATGATCGTGCATACGAGATATTGATGATTAGGCTGGGAGACTTCCTAGACCTTCCCTTTTACATGATATGACTGTAGGAATTATGGTCAAACCCACAGGTTTCCATAGTGAGTACCTGGCCAGTGCAATCTGTGATAGAACAATGGCCATTGTTACGAGATATGTGATCGTCCCTACGAGAATACGAGGTTCCTTCGGGGATACGAGATTGTGCACGAATCTTTGGGAGATTGTTTTTCCATTGATATGTGTTTTTTTTATATGTGATATTTGACAGATGATTGAATTATTGAATGATTTGACTTACGAGCATAATACATGATTTGATTGAACAATTTTATTGCATTTTATAGCATTAATTGAAATACGAAATGCATTTATTGCATTTTAATGATTTTAAAAGAATTGATATACTGCATCAAACAAGAAATTTTCATGATTTTATGAACATTTGTCTTACTTACGGGGTGAGGCCAGACTTTATCCAAGCGGAAGAGATGAAAGAAGTAGTGACATAACTGCTCGTACCTGTTAATGCTCCTGAGCCGATAGATGAAGATGGGATGGTCAGACTTCTACTATCTCGAAGGTTCCGATAGAAAGAATGATTGCTTGAATGCCAGGCCATCTACTCGCGAAATCACCCCGGTTCCTAACAATGGCTCCAGTGGAGATTGAATCCTGGCCTTTAGGATTGCAGGTCGAGGTCGAAATCAACCTTTTAGTTATTTTTTATTTATATATAGTAGAATTTTTGTATGTATCTTTTTTCACCGGGATCCAATACCAGAGGAGATCTTTCATGGTAGTCCCATCCAACTGATGGGTTTTATTCTATCTATTGTTGGAATAATCAGTCTGGGGCCCCTCCTGGAGATAGCCATGTGCGACGTAAGAAGCAGTTCCTCGTCTGGCGCAGTGGATTTCAATCAAGCGGTCCAACCGCGCGCTCCCGAGGGGGTGCCCCTTCCTGATCCTGAAATAGCATAGGTTGTTCTCATCCCGATTCTCGAGCAACCCCTGATGCCGGATCACACGAGAAGGATGGAACTGTTCGACCGCTTAGCAGTGCATTTTGTCGAGAGACACCATGAGGTGTCAGCATTTTTTAGTGTTCTGGAAAAGTGGATGCTGCTAGAAAAAAAGATAGAAACAGCATTAGTGCACGACAGAGTAAACCCCATAAATATTTAAAATGGGCGACACCAAATCAGGGGAGTCGTCTTCTATCCGTGGGGCACTGCACTTTCGGAAAGAACATTAAATGCCTATTTATCTCAATTAGAGATAAATGGAACCCAACAAAGTGTTCCTTTGAAAAGGCTCTTAAGGGCCCTGCGCAACCATCATATCAACCTATAAGGTTGAAATTTGACCCGGGTTTGATGGTTTCACGTACTAAAAGGTCCATTCCCTTTTCTTTCTCATCTTAGTCTTAGTATTTTATTAAAATATAATACTATTACAATATATAAGTTTATTTTGTTTAACTGCATATAGTGTAACTTTTATATATGTTTTTTACTGGACTTTTCCCAAAGCTCATCCCCTCTCTCACCATTCCAGATAGCTCATAGATTGCATGATAGTCGCTACGTCAGGTTAATTGAATAAAACTTCAAGAGGTATGAAGTATCAAGTAACCAGGTATTTTAAAATTTTATATTTATATTTAGACTAATAAATGCACAGTAAATATATTTATAATGAGATGTCAATAAATGTATTGTTGAATTATATGATGTATATGAATTGTGGGATGTAAATTTCATATGAATAGTAATATATATAGAAATTATAAATATATTGTTATAGAATTAATTCTAAATTTATTGCTACCAATTATAGATTAAATAATTTAATAGTATAAAGGTTTAACCAAAATGAAAATTGTACAATCAATTTACACTAACACTGAACGTAAACCAAATGATACCGATTAATTGAATGAGAAGATAGAAGTAGAAAGGAAAAATATGGTTCGGAATTTTCTCATTTCGGACGTTACAATGAATAACACTATCGAATTTTTATACTACCCGGAATAGAGGTAAGGAACATGTATAAGAGTCGTATAGGAAATGTTTTACTGATATTTAAATATTTTCGAAAACCAAATCGTAACTGTTGCACCCATTTCCCTTGAACAAAAATATAGAAATTTGTTTTACCTTCGTACAAGTCTAAATACGATTTTAATTGCATGAAATATATATTTTATTATTATATTATATGAAATAATTCATATGAATTGATTTACATGAGTTGCATTACATGAAATAATTTACATGAATTCAATTACATGAAATGATTTACATGAATTGCATTACGTGAAATGATTTACATGGATTGAGTTACATGAGATAATTTACACGAATTGATTTATATGAGATGAAGTACATGATATGTTAAATTGTATAAAATAAAATTTTATTATTATTTTACATGAAAAAGTTTATCATTTATGTTTTTAATAAGCTATTTGAATATTAAAGAGTTGTATTGATGGTTTAAATGAATTTTAGAATTTTGAACATTTACGTCCCTAAATATGGTATCAAATTTTAAAAATTTAATATTTAAAAATTCATGTTATCAAATTTTACATATTCAATACTCGTATGTTCGTATAATTTATTTACAGATAAATGGAACGTTTTTATAACTAAATATTGACGTAACAATCCAAATATACAGCAAATAACATAATTTCACACATATATTTCGGTTGGACTGTTTGCGATGCCTTTACACTTGTACAGTAACAGTAATAACCAGTAACTCCAAGCAATTTTATGAATTTGGAATATGAAATTTAATATCATTTTCTTACAACTTACATCCCCTGTTCCTATATTACAAATTAAGTAGTACTGTATAATTCATTTGAATGTATAAAAGAAAGTACAAATACCTCCAAACCCGACACAAGTAGTCTCGTGTAACCCATATTCCAACCGTTAGCCTCTAATGTATACCCCTTTTTAATCTCTTTTAATATCCTGTAGAGTTAGAAAAATAAAGGGGTAAGCGAAAAGTGCTTAGTAAAGGAGTCGTATGCAAGACTGATATAGTGAAAACTATATGCTGGAAAATATTTATTTTCCTAATGGTTCACTAGGCACAGTAAATGGATAGATACTTTAGTTGGCCAGGAAATCCAGATAGAGCATGGAAGGTATTTTGAAATACCTATCTTGTCTCGGAACCCAGAGCAACTATAGGGAATATTCGTAAATTGTTGATATAAATAATTTATTAATGATTTTTCCATGCATGATAAATGGTAAATAAACCATTTAATTTAATCACTTCAGTAATACTTTCCAAACACGTGACAGTAATAGTAGCAAAACATTACAATAAATCAGTTGAATTTAAACAGAGAAATCAGTGTATCCATCGGTTCAATAACAGTACGATAAAACACTTCAGTAAACAGTGAATAACCAGTTCAATGCAATAAACACTTAAGTTTTACTTTTCAGTAACAGTTCAGAAATTATTTCAAATTTAGAAATAATATTATAAATGCTTTCAATTCAAAAATCCGTAGATTTCAATACAGTTCAGTAAACAGTATTTAGTAAGTCACAGTTCAGTAAACAGTAGGTTTCAGTACAGTTCAGTAAACAATATTCAGTAAATCATAGTTCAGTAAACAGTAAGTTTCAGTACAGTTTAGAAACAGTATTCAGTAAATCACAATTCAGTAAACAGTACTTCACACTTCAGTAATAGTAAGAAGTAGGTGGAGACTAGGCATCACCCTCGATAAATCATACTATAATCCCCGTAGGGAACAGTAACAGTAAGCAATAAGATCTATGGTCATAGTCTATAAGTGTCCTCATAGTACACTTGCCAGATGTCCCTAAGACTGTTGATGACTTGGCGCGTCTATCAACTACAGTAACAATAACAGTAACAATAAACACATGAGCATGATATGGGGCCTAACAGTGTCAAAACATTTTATTTATAGTGAAAATACCTTTGAGGAATTTAAACAAATATCATTTAAAATGTAATAATATTTCAAAAGGTAGTTAAACTCACCTTTAACAGTAGAGTAAAAATAGTCGATAAAATATTCATGTCTTAGTGAGAACATTTATAAACGTTCTAAATAATTGTGAAATAATTCAAAGAACGTATTTGACATCTCACTTCAATAAAATTTAATTACCTGCATATTTAAATAATATTTTTCGATAAAATTTCAATTTATGGAAAATATTTGAAATAAGCTCCAAAAGACACAATCTCACTCATTTCATGCTCATAAAATATTTCATGATATTTTAAAAATTTTGGAGGAATTTTCGACAGCATAACAGTTGCGATTACACTAACCCCCTGTAGTTAAACACAATATTTTTGTCAGCCGTAAACCACAGATTTGCATGATTCTCAAGGCAATTCAATACCAAATAATTTCATGAAATTATATTCATCAAAATCATGCATTCGATATATCCCTATGGCCTACACACTCATCCCTTACCTGTCCCGTATTACCAATCCTTTCGGTATCAACAATTGTGATCCATCAATCCCGACTGCAAAACAATTTTACCAAAAATTATCATTAATTTTCCTCTTATTTTTAAGCTATTAACTTTCATTAAATGCAGCAATATATGATACTGTCTATGACTAACCAGTGTAAATTACACTGGTAGTAAAGCTTAACTTTCCCTTTTAGCTCCGATTTCGAATCCAATTTCACCAGTCTTCTTCTCTTAATTTCTACAATCATTTTATATATTCAAACCATAAAGTGCAGCATGATAACAGCTCCAACAACCCCTTGGCCAAAACCTTCATGAACCCATTTTTATGGAATTCCAACTATTTCAACTTAAGTGTTCTAACCTTTAAATCTATACTCCTTTATTCATTTTCTATCACTTTCTTGTAAGAAAATGCATGATCTCCCTTAGTTCATGACCACACCGAAACCCCATGTGCCCTTTCTTCATGTTCTAATGAGATTTAAGCAAAAACAAGACTAGATCTATGCTTAGCATGTTGAAAAACATAAAAATCTATCATTAAATGTTGAAGAATCCCATAGAAATGCATCGGCTTACCTTGACCGAACCTCTTTGCCTCTCTTTCCCCTTTGTTTTCTCCTTTGTTTGATGCACTAATGGTATGGAGAGAGGAGATGGTGTAGAGAAATTTCCTAGAAGCAATTTTTGTGAGAAAAGTCAAGTTTTGATGGCTTTTGTTGACTTTTCTTTTCTTTTTCTTTCTTTTTTCTTTCTTTTCTCTCTTTTTCTCTCTTTTGCCATGGGGTGTGGGTTGAAGAAGATGAAGTAGTGTATATATAGCTTGTCTAGAAAAATTTTTGGGTGAAAAAGTCAAGCATGAGTTTTGTATTTTGACTTTAAGCATGAGTTGTTTTTTTACTTTCTTTCTCTTCTTTTCTCTCTTTCCTTTCTTGTGTCGTGCAAGCTAAATGAAAAGGAAGCATATAGTGATCGACTATGCCCCTTGTTGACTCTTAAAAATTGCTTCTAAAAGGATGGCAATTTACCATTTTGCTTTGACTCATAAATTTCAGACAATTTTTGCCCTTAAGCTTCTATAGTTGTAAAAACCGTGTAATTGGACTCAAAATTTTTGAATTCCAATACCAATCAATCACATTTAATGTATCTTGATGATTGGAAAAGATTTCGTCGACGCGCGATGCACAAAAAATGAGAAATTACAATTTTAACCCCTGCGACACGCTGACGAATTTCTCTCACTTCATCACTGTTTCGATAAATCTCTTAACACTATCTTATTCTCCTTTTTATGAAGAATATCATGGTATTTTTACTTCATCCCAACTCATTTTAGTTTGAGTGTAATTTACAAAAATGCCCTTGGGACGTATCCGTTATTTCCAAATTTGTTTTCCAAAATTCATAAAATAATTCAGAAAAATTCATAATAATGTAATTCAATGATTTTAAACCTCAAAATCATCATATTATATTTTATTACCACTGTAAGCATCATTTCCAGTCTCGAGCCCATCAGAACACATTAAAAATTGAGTAGGGCACACATCACACTTTCACTTATAATCACTTAACAAATAAATTTTCACTCCATAATTCATGATATATTACATGTATAGTACAGTAGAATCGAGTCTCACAATTGATTTGTGAATATGTTATGAATTTTTATTTCTGAACTGTTTATAATTCCAAAATATTTATTTATGGACTGACTGAAGATTTAGATTTTTGAATTTATCTCCGTAAACAACTTTGAAATGTTTCATATGGTTTTGAGACTGTGGCCCCGTAGCTACCTTTGGGTACATGCATTTCAGTTCTGTTCTGATTGCTGTTAACTCTAGCCCAGTCTTCTAGCTCCCACAAGTGACACTTGGCTAGTGTTCACACTGTGGCCCCTTAACTATGGCCATACGTCTATTATAGTGCATGTGTTTATTGGATGTAGCATAGTCTCCATTAAAATTATACTGGGATGCTAAATCCCTGGTTAACTTAGATCCAGGCACTCCCAGTTTTTGATATATAATTATGATTATGATATATCCGTATTTTATGTTTTATGACATGAGAAATATGTTTTGTGAAGTTATTTCATTTGAATTACCTATTAGATATTGTTATAAATATGATTTATGACGTTTACGAAGAAAATTATTTAATTTTGATGTAAATATGTATTGTTCTCAAAATATTGAATCATATTTGAATTTGTGATTTAATTAAATCAAATGAACTCCATGTAATGGATTTTGAATACTAAATGATTTGAATACCGATTTTACTGATTAACAAAAAGAAATAATGTTTAAATTTGAATGATTGACAATGGTTGTTTTAAATAAATTGTTTTACGGTACATGATGAAAATATGAAATTTATATCATAATTTTTAAATATTATTGTATTGTTTACTGGAATCGCATACTAAAATTTATTTATAAATTTTTTTTATAGAAACAGTTTTATATTTATATTAATATTGATTTACAAGTGCATAAATTATTAAGTGGTATATATTGATTAATTATTTCATCATCAACTATTTTCCTCCCTATAGTCGCTTCTAAGGACCAGAACACGAAAGGTACTCCAAAGTACCTCCCATACTCTACCCGGTTATCTAACTGACTATAGTATCCTTCTTACTATGTCCCCTAGTGAGCCGTATAACGTCTTCTTTTAATTCAAATACCAGCTAACTTTTTCTTTCACTTAAGATTGGTTAGGCTGTTTGTCAGGTCATCCTTCCCTCTTCTTATACTTTATATTTAATCGCTTAACATGGTGATATCAATTTCAATGGAAAAGTATTTTTATACATATACATAAGTCATTTTACAAATAGGTTTAAAACTTTCATTCAAGTGCATACTATTTCCTTTAACAATTTACATCCCTAACATGGTCTAATGTACATCACAGTACTGTACCACAGTCTAGAATATATAACAAAATGAATATACCTTCAAGGAATTGCAAGCATGCCTCGAAGGAATACTGTAAAATCCAAAATGCAACTCCTCTACGGAGAGCAGATAATAATTGCAAATAGTCTGGGTGAAAAAATAAAGGAGTGAGTTTACGCTTAGTAAGGAATATATATAAAAGTGCGTACTATGTCACTATATGCAAGTTCCTACTTGGCTCTATCATGTCATGTAGGATCCTTAATAGCACTGATAGTTCGAAAGGAAGGAATTACTATAGCCGATAAGGATTGCCAGATGAGTATGGAAGAATGCTTTAAAGCACCTCACATGTCCTGGGTCCTACTTTCGGCTATAAGGATTTATCATATGTTCACAAATATAAGTTGGAACTTGTTATAAAACAGATGCCAAATAAAATATGAGTTCATCAAATACCATATAACACATATAATCCCATCTTATAAATCTCTTACATATATTCAAGTAAATCAAATACTTGCATATGCATCAAATCATATGAAATCAAGTATGCAAATAAACTTCCAATAATTTGAAGAGACGGTTAACACCCAATAAAATCATGCACCAAATAAATCCCATAAGGGATGCACATATAAAGTGGTGTACCCACATATGGTCCAGGGTTCCTCCCTTAAGCCAAACACATATAAAAGACAAATGGCCATCGTCGATAGTCCACAATGAACACTAGTTAGGTGACAACTGTGGTGCTGAGGACTTGACTAAGGTTCACAGCCAAATACAAATAATAAGCACATAAATATACATAATCACCAAAGGAGTCAACAATCTCAAAATATTTGTTATCAAATTATTACTTTTTGAAAAACCATTGATAATTATAAACATTCTTATATACCTTAATGAAAATCGAAACACCTTTATACAAAATAGGCTTAGACCACTATTTTAAAAAAGGAGCAGTTGACTGCTCTTTTAGGGCAGTCGGCTGCTATGACATATATAAATTTAATAAATTTATTTTTTTAATTTTAAATATTTGAAAATTCGGACGCAAGTAGGGTAGTCAACTGGTGTGCAAACAAAATGCTTTCCAAGAAAATGCAGTCGACTGGCTCTATAGCAGTCGACTGGTGCACAAACAGAATGCGTTAGGAAAAATGGCAGTTGACTGCTATATAGAGTAATTGACTACTTTAAGTCAGTTTCAGAAATAAGTACGTCACAGTTGTTTCTGGGCAATCAGCTGCCCTTTAAGGCAGTTGGCTACTCCTAGTCACACTCGACACTAGGAGTAAAATTGAGATTCAAACCCCCTGCACTTATAAAACAATTTTTTTTAATATCCAACCATTCAACCACATGCAGAAATAGTCACCCTACGTTCGTTATACATATTCCTTACCTCAAATAACTCAAAAACACAATAGCTTGTTGCACCAACAATTTTCCCTTCACTTCTTCAAAGCTACAAAAACCATAGTAACCATTAACAAATCAAACCTCCAGTTAGATCAAACCTTGCCTAATGCTTCTTTTAACACCTAACTTCATCTTACAACCTTTAAATATCATAAACTCTCTCTTGAGCAAACGCTTAAGAAATCTTTACAGTTGATCTTATTTCATTTTAAAGCCACAAACATGTTATACCAACTTAGCACAACTCCAAACCTTAGATAGAATTGAAAGAAACAACTTCTACTATTACCTTTGATAGTAACCAAAAATAACAGCAACAAGATAATCCCAAAGCCTTTGACTCATCCCTCCAAATTATAGGTATAGCTAGAGCTAGTGATGAGGAACAATTTTCGTTAAAGAAGCTTGGTGATTCGATGAAAGGAGATGAGTGTTCTACAAGGTGCTCTCTTCTTGAAACTCGGAGAATTTTGAGAGAAAAAGTAACAATGGTGGCCGGCCCCCTTAATGGAGATGATGACAAATAAAAATCTCATTTAATTTATCTTTATCCATTTAAATCTCATCTTTTGACCTTTGACCCTTGACCATTTAAAAATTGGTCTTATTCCTTTCATGTCCCACATATCACTTTAATATATTAAGATTTTATATTTATTTTCACATAATCATAATCTTCTAATAAT
The DNA here is from genome assembly GCA_032173925.1 of Heritiera fomes. Taxonomy (NCBI): domain Eukaryota; kingdom Viridiplantae; phylum Streptophyta; class Magnoliopsida; order Malvales; family Malvaceae; genus Heritiera; species Heritiera fomes. Next base: position 5,873,212 of record JAPDPM010000012.1, on the reverse strand, counting down.
ATAGAAGTCAATTCTTTGCCCTTAAATATATGAGTGGGATGGCAATGTGGGTGAAATGACTAAAATGCCTCTAATGATATGATCACTTAATTTTTTTGACATTTTCAAGAGATTCACTCCATGGCTTAGGACAGTCTAAGTCATCTTCACCCGATAATTCATCTATGCCAATCTATTGGTCAAAAGTCAAACTATATTGACCGTTATTTAAAAATATTATTCCAGCCTATGGACAAAATCGTTATTTTTAGATTTGTTTCATATACACCTAAGTATGCTTAAAAACAGGAATTTCAGGAAGTTATCTTCTTACCACTTAGATATTTTGAGCCCACGATTTACACTTTGCCACTTTGAGATCCGTCCGGATTACAGATTATCATTTGGGGCCCACTTGATACGTTTCCTCCTTTACCTATATTACACAATGCAACTTCTCATCATAATTTATCTAATCATTTTAACTTGAATTACTGTACAAATATGGAAAGGTTAAAGGAAATTGTAAATTTCACAAAGCGTTAGAAAATAAATGTTTTTATGGATTTTAATATTTGTATTAAATACGTCTTTTCATAATTACTAAAATAGATTATTTTGTATTATTGCATATAGTACGCACTTTTATATATGTTTCTTACTGGGCTTTTCTCAAGGCTCACCCCTTTACTCACCATTCCAAATAGTGCTTCTATGTACGTGGCAATAGCTGGTTTCAGGTTAGTGGAGGAAAGTCATTAGAACTTTAAAATATCGATTAGACAAGTATATGTTAATTTTTATATTTACATTTAGACTAGCAAATGCATAACAAATGTCTTTATACTGGGATGTAAATAGTAAGATGTTAAATTTAAGGAAATACTTGACTTAATAGAAAGTAATCACATTGAAATGATATAAATGGAATTATAAATATTGTGTTATAGCTTTATTATAATTTCTTATTTAATTATTTATGGATTGAGAATTTTAATGGTATAAAATGTAGTGGTAATAAGAATGGTATATCGAACTTACATCGACACCGAATGCAAACCGAGATGATTTTGTATATTGGGATGAGAAAGATAGAAATAAAAAGGAAAACATTTGTTAGAAATTTTATAATTCCGGGCCTTACATCAGGTGCCTTATTGTGGGTGCTAAGGACTTGACTATGGTCTTGTAGCCAACACGATATGATATGATAAGTGCATGATCATCAGGGAGTAACAGTCTCAAAACAATTTTTGTTATTCATAATAAATAAATCATTTCAGTAAGCAATTCTCTTTAGTCAATTCATAACAGTATAAATTAATAAAATTATAATTGCATGCAAATAAATAAATTTACACATTTCAAATAAAAATTCAATACATTTCAATTATTCATGATGCATGTAAAATATTTAAATCAATAAAAATGGCAATTAAAATAGTCAAAATAATAATTTAATTTAATTGAAATTATGGGTGCATAAATCAGAAATTCAATTTCGGAAATTAGATAAAGTATACTAATATTATTTTGGAATCTCTAATTTAGGAGAATTTGGGCTATCAGTTAAAAAATTGGGTTTTGGAAAAGTTCGGCAATAATTCGGTATAATCTCTAACCTAACCCCCTTGCATTAAAATCACATATTTAATATTTTCCAAACCAGCTAATATCCCACATGCAAACATAGTACTTTCCTAAATACTTCCATAACTGCTCCTTACCTTAATCAGAGTGTGGGATAGCAATTCCAAATTGCACCACTGAGCCACTTATGTCCTAGAATTAATGGCTACAATATAACATTTAAAAAAAATCAAAATTCATTACTCTAATTTATAAAATCTTCTTTTATTTTCCTAAATTTCTATTTAATCATTTTCCTTTAGGAATCAAAATAAAATTTCTATAAATCCTCTTTTGGTTGAATGTGGCCATTATCACCCTATTTATTTTTCTTTCTTATTTAGCTTCATGAACACCCTTACACCTTATCATCATCCAAAATACTTCCACCATTAAATCAACTCACTCTCCTTCCACAAAATCTTATTATGGTCGAATATGCTAAGTTAAACTTTAATCACTTTAAGTGCATGTCATGTTTTCTTACTATATCTATATTATCATTTTACAATTAATTCATTAAAATCAACTTAATTCTTTTATGAATAGTCCACCACCGAATTTATCATGGTCCTTTACTTCTTTCATCTTTAAGCATTAATTTCACTAATATTCTTTATAATTTCCTTATATTAATTTCTCTATTTTTACGCACCCCAATTTACGCCACTCTCATTACCCTTCGACTATGGCTGAATGGCCTCTTTATGCTTGAGCAGGTTTTTCCCTTCAATTTATGAATCTACCATACTTAATACATTACATACAAGCATTTTACATTACTTAAGTATCAAAGTAAGCATCATTCTCTTCAAACCCTTCATGGTTGATTATACTTTACTACACTAAACTCATGTTTTATTTAATTCAAACTCATGACTGTCTTTATCTCATTTCCAGCCCACATTTTTTATCTTCCATATTATCAAAACGTCATGATCTCCCTATAAATTCACTACGGCTGAAACCCTCACATCATGCTATACCTATTTTTACTTCAAACCAAGGTTACCAACATCACATACTTGTCCAATATAGCCATTAACAAAAGATAAGAGTGCATGAAACCAGGGCTGGTAATTACCTGGACAAGAATGGTTATGCCAACAGTAAAACAGCCCACCTATGGAGGTTTTTGACTGAGTTATGGGGATGATTAGAAAGCTCTTTAGGTAAGGAACAACTTTTATTAAGGAGCCTAAGTGATTAGATGAAGTAAAAGAGGGGTTCTACTAGGCTGAACAGTAGAGAACTTGGGAAGAAAATGGAGAAAACGAGAGAGGAAATGTAGCAGCAAAGTGGCGAGCTGAGAAGGTTGAAGAAATTTGTAGAATTCTATGTGTTGTCTCCATTTTATTGGTGTTGAATTATTTTTTTAATTTATTAAATCTAATATAATTCCAAAAGTCCAAAATACCCTATCAAAACTTACTTATTTACACACTTGCCACTGCACAGTATTTTTTTCTGTTCCATGCCAAAATTTTCATTTTATTTTTATTTATTTTATTTACTTTTCCAGGTCAATTTGGGTCAAAGGTTGACTATTTTGACTAACCCTTGAGAAAAGACTAATTTACCCTTACCTTTTCTATTATTTCCATTTCTATCATATTAATATTTTATTATTTTTATTTTCTAAATTTATATTTTATTTTTATTATTTTCCTATTTTTAGGTCAAACATGGTCAAGAGTTGATTTTCGTTATTTATATCTCAAAAGGGTTTGACCTAGTATGGGTAGGGTAGTGAAATTACTAAACTATCCTTAAACGAATGATTTTCGTTTCGTTGTTGTTGTTTTTAGCATTTTCGTATAATTCAATTCACAAGCTAGATCCATGTGAGACTACTTTACACGAGGGTTCTTCTATGGTAATTTGTAGGTTTAAAATCAATTTGGTTTGACCATTATTCAAAAAAATCTTTTCGGCCTTGGACACGATTATCATTTTCGAATTTGTTTCATGTAAACTGAGGTACACTAAAGAAAAGGAAATTCAAAAAATGGTCTGCTTACCAGTTACACATCTCGAGCCTGCGATTCACAATTTGCCACTTTGGAGTCCATCCAGGCTACTAATTATGCTGTGGGACCCACTTGGCAGGTTTATCGACTCCTACAAAATTCATGAGAATTAATCTTTATAAATTAACTTAATATATTAACTAAACACACTAGATAGTTGTAGAGAAAAATTAGAGAAATTAGGGATCTCACATCCTCTGCACCTTTTGAAATTTGGTCCTTCAAATTTAAATCGGGCTATTACTCGAACAACTTTGGATATTTCTCTCTTATTAAGCTCTCTAGCTCCCACGTGGCTTCCTCTGTGGTGTGGTATTACTAAAGAACTTTGACCAATGGTATTGTTTTATTCCTCAACACTTCTCCTTTCTGTCTAGAATTCGGATTGACTTTTCTACATAACCCATATCCTCACGAATCTCCATAGGCTAATACTCTATAACATGAGATGCATTCAGATGATACCTCCAAAGCATCGATAAGTGGAAGACATTATGCACTCTAGATAACTCCGATGGTAGTGCCAATCTATAGGCTACATCTCCAACACGCTCCAATATTTCAAATGGCCCGATGTACTGAGGACTGAGTTTACCCTTCCTGCCAAATCTCATGATCCTTTTAGATGGAGAAACCTTTAGAAATATTGAGTCCCCAACAGTAAATTCTAGTGGCCTTTGTCTAGTGTCTGCATAGCTCTTCTATCGGCTCTAAGCTGTCTTTATGTCTTTGGCAAATCAACTTGACATCTTCAAAAGCCTGCTCAACAAGATCTGGAGCGAAGAGATTGCACTTGCCCACTTCTTCCCAACTGATTGCTGATTGGCACCTTTTACCATATAAAGCTTCATATGGTGCCATCCCGATACTTGAATGATAGCTATTATTGTATGCAAACTCAGCTAATGGCAGATGATCGTCCTAGGAGCCTTTGAAATCCAAAACACAGGCTCTCAGCATATCCTCGAATGTCTAGATAATTCGCTCGAACTGACCATCAATCTGTGGATGGAAAGTCGTGCTAAAATTCGACTGAGATCCCATGGCTTCTTGGAAATGCTCCCAAAAGTGAAAAGAAAACATGGAATCCCTGTCAGATGTGATGCTCACTAGAACCCTATGCAACTGAACTATCTCCCTGACATACAAATCTACTAAAGCACTGAGTGAGTCTGTAGACTTAATCAGTAGAAAGTGGGCAGACTTGGTCATACGATTAACTATCACCCACTTCCACATATAGGTATAGGTAGATGCTGAAGTAGACCAGCGAGTCGTTGGTGCTCTACCTTAACCTGCTGGCACATGAGACATTTCGCTACAAATTTCGCCATGTCTCGTTTCATGCCAGGCCACCGATACAACTTGCGTAAATTATGATACATTTTGGTATTACCTGGGTGTAAAGTGTACCTGGTGGAATGTGCTTCTGTCAAAATCAATCTCTTCAACTCTTGATTAACGGGAACACATATACGGCCCCAAAATCTCCAAAGTCCATCACTACTAATGGTGAATTCTGACAATACCCCAGGCTGAATTGGATTAACCACCTCAATACATTGAGCATCCTCCCTCTGAGCTGTCCTAATCTTACTCATTAATCCTAGTTCGACCATTAAACTCGCTGTCATCCCATAACACTTAGAAGGTGTAACACTCAAACTGAGAGTTACAAATTGCTCTAGTAGCTTATCCTCTCGGACCATCATATAGGATACTATTCCCACATGCTTTCTGCTCAGAGCATCTGCCACTACATTGGCCTTTCTCCGATGGCACAAGATCTCATAATCATAATCCTTTAGAAGCTCGAGCCATCTTTGCTATCTCATATTCAGCTCTCTTTGGGAAACCAAAGACTTCAGGCTCTTATGATCAGTGAATACCTAAAACTTCTGCCCATACAAATAATGCCGCCAAATCTTCAATGCAAAAACCACAGGGGCTAACTTTAGATCTTGTGTCGAGTAGTTCCTTTCATGGTCTTTTAACTAGTAGGAACCATAAGCGACTACCTTACCATGTTGCATTAGTACACATCCCAGTCCCTATGTGGAGGCATCATTACACACTGAAAACCCACCTGAGCCATTAGGAATGGTAAGAATGGGAGTTGTAGTTAGCCTGTGCTTCAACTCCTAGAAACTGCACTCGTAGGCATCATCCCACTGAAACTTCACATCCTTGTGCGTTAAGCGCGTCAATGGAGCAGCCAACCTGGAAAAACCCTTAATGAACCGCCTATAACAGCCTGTTAGACCCAAGAAACTGTAGATCTCTATCACAATTTTCAACCTCTCCTACTACAAAATAGCCTCAATTGATGGATCGACCGAAACTCCATCCTTACTAACAATATGCCTCAACAAAAGAAATCGGTCTAGCTAAAAATCACACTTGCTAAGTGTAAGAACCCCAATTTTCTAATAGTCGATATAAGCTATAAAATGTAGGAATTTAAAAAGAAAATATTAGTTGTTAAAATAATTAAATAAAGGGTCTATTCGATAAGGTTCATAGAGGTACTCGATGAGGGCCCCACTAGGACTTTCTTTGTCTAGATCAAAGTGAGACCCTAGAAAGATGATATTAGAGGATGAAATTAGTGTAATTTTAAGTATAAAATAAGTGTATTATAAATATATTACGCGAGTAGAAATAACTCCTAAGTTAAGTTGAAAAAAAATAAATATTGATGTAACTGTTAATAGTTGTTAATTGTGGAATTAAAGTACATAATGAATAAAGATAGATTATGAAATCAAAATTGAAAAAGAATATAATTTATTGTAATTATATTTTAGTAATATGTAATTAGAAATAAAAAAAATTAATTATAGAAATTAATAAAATAGAAGATAGGAAATTAAAAAGAAATTACTAAGATTATAGTATAGAAAGTGGAATATAATTTGGGAACAAATATAATCTAATGATAATTATGTTTTAAACAATTAATAAGAAATAAAGTAAGTTAACTATTGAAATTAACAAAATATATATAATAAAAATATAAATTAAAATTTGAAAAAAAAAACACACGCAGCAAGTGTCACGTCCTGCGTGACAATCCAAGGCCTGATTGACGGGTGCAGGCCAAACCAGGTCCTAGCTGAGGTGATGAGAGGCTAGTTGGCCAACCCCAGGTAGCCCAAGGTGGTGGGTGTAAAGGATGCAGGCCAGATGGAGGGTGCGGCGAATAGCGCCAAGATGCCAGGCGAGACTGACATTTGATGGGCGAGCTAGTCAGATGGGCGAGTGAGGTCCCAAATGCCAGGCGATAGACGAGCGCACCAGGAAGGCAGGCGAGCGAAAGGAATTGGCGAGGCGAGGAAGCAGGATTGTGTAAGACCCGACAGGCCCAAGTGCGCATCCAGACGCGGGCCCGGTCTAGTTCGGCTCCAATGGCTTCCAGCTAGCCAGCACAATTAGGAGAGGTTCCCAAAGCAGTCTGCCAGCCAGACACTTGGCCTAGCCACCACCACACGATTGGGTGAGGGCTTGCCTATATAAGGGGTGTCTTCCCCCACACTCGGGATATATACGGGTAGAATTAGTGAAGAGGGTCTCAAGTGTGGGTGCAGGAGAGAGCTGCTGAGTTAGATTGAGCCACTAGGGCTCCTCTAGGTGGAGTGAGCCCTTTTGTGAGTCTTCTAGGCTGTGTAAAGACCCAAGGGTGTGCTCCTCCAACGTGGGTAGAGTTCTAGGTTGGTCTTCGTCTTGTAAAGCTCCTGTATAGTGTATTTTTCTGGGAATAATGCAAGTGTACAGTTCCCCTTTCATTGGTGCGTACTTGTGCGTGTGTGCTTGCTCGATTGGTTGTCTGTTTGTTGCTTGGCTTGTGCTTGTGCTAGTGCTGTGCATGAGTTTTCTGCGATGCAAGAGCATCTTGGGCAAGGCAAGGCTGACTTAGGGATGTAGGACGTGAGTTTCCCGCCGAAGGCCGCACGATGGCTGGGCTAAAGCCCCCGGCACGTGACACAAGCTTCTTATGGAAGCTTGCTACAGACTAATTAAAACAAAAAAAAGGAGAGAAAAGATTAGTGGACTATGTGGCACGTTCCTATTAGATAAAACAATAATAAAAGAAGACTAAATCAAAACAAAACTCAGCCATTTTTACATAGCAAACCGACATTGCCTCCCCTGTTTTTCTGCTGTGTCGGTTCTGCCCAATCTTCCACAATTTCCTCACGTTTTCCCCTCCTTTTTGCACATAAGCCACCATGTTTCATCACTGAAATGCCATTTATCCCTCACCAAACCTGTCTTCCATCTTAGAACTTTTTAAAACTCAAAAAATGGAGGATGGACGTGAAGAACAGAATTGGTTTGGGAAGCTTTTACTGTCGACCATGACAGCAAGGTAAGAAGTGATGAGGTTTTCTTAAATTTCTAGCTATGGCTTGTGATTTAATTATGCATGAGAAATGTGTTGGAGACTTTGGTTTGAATCAAAAACAATTATAGTGGTGTGTGTGCATTTCGGCCATGAAATGGGTATGAAGATATTTTTATGATTTTAATGTTTAATTGGTGGAAAATGGAAGTAAATAGTGAGATAAATATAGTTATGGTGATGATTTTGCATGATTGAGCAAAACGTGGGAATTGGTATGAGCATTGGTATTAACAAGTTATCAAAGGACTGAAACGATGTTGATGATGTTTAGAGGAGCCGAAGCTGTTTGAAGGAAATCTTAAATGAGTAAAAGTGGTCATAAAGCTAGAGTTAATTAAAGAATTGAATACATCAAGATTGAGCTATAGGAAGCTCACGGTTTGGAAAGAAATGCAAGGCTGCTGACGGAGGAAGGAAATAAGAAAAAGAAAGAAAAGAAAATAGCAAAGAAAAAAAATAAAACAGAAAAGAAAAGAAAGAAAGAAAATTTAGATAATGTAATTTTATAATAAATGATAAGTATGCTTTAGTATTTAATAGGAAAATAAAGTAAATTAATTGTTGAAATTAATAAAGACAATGAGAATTATAGGAAATTCAAGAATGGTAATTTAATTTTTATAAACATCTCATGAACATTAATGGAGTGAATTAAATTTAGGGAACATAATTGAATGATAATTATATAATGATAATTAATAGAAAAATAAAATAAATTGATTATGGGAGTTAATATTAATAAAAGACAAAGATTGTTATGAAATTTGAATTGAGAAATAATAGACATAATGTAAGAGTAAAATATTTGGTCTTAGTAAATTATTAAAGGTAATAGAATTTTAAGGAGATTTAAATTTAAAAGAATAAGTCAATTTAAGTATAGCTAAATCTTGGTGTTTAATAAGAAATAAAAATAAATTACCATGAAATATGATAAAAAAGGAAATAAAGATAAATAGAGTAATTGATAGAGATGAGATATGGATTATTAGTGGGATTAAAATTGGGAAAGGATTTCAATTAATATAGTTATATTAAGGTAGAAAAATTAAATAAAGAAAATTATTAAGACACATAAAATAGAAGATGGAAATTTAAAGAATATTCATTATAGTACATATGGGAATTTAAATATAAATTGAAATTATTATTGACATGAAACTTAAAAAAAAAAAAACAAAATTTAAATTAAATTATATTCAGATAATTAGAAAAATTAAATAAAATAAATGAATTGTTGAGAATGATAAATAGAAAATAGAAAGTTATGGAATGTTTATCAGAATTTGAATTATAATATAGAAATTTGAATATATTAGAATTGTTGTGCAGTATGGAATACGAGAAATAAAGAGGCTTAAGCGGTGTCAACGGATTTTATATTGCACGGAATAGAGGTAAGAAACATATTAGGAGTTGCATAGGATTTATTTTATATATTTACATCAATAAATTTTCCGTAACCAAATCGTAATCGTTTCGTACCCAAATCTTCCTCTATAAGAAAATAGAAATTTATTTTACATTCGTATAAATCAAAATATGATTTTATTTGCATGAAATATGTTTTTATTATTATACATGAAATGGTTTACATGAGTTTCATTCATATGAAATGATTTACATGTATTGACACACATGAAATGAGTTACATGAAATGTTTTTCATGAGATTAATTATATGAAACGATTCAATTGCATAACATGAAATTTTATTGTCACGACCCGAAGGCCGCGACTTTCCTTTATACTCATACTTTTCTTAGTCTACAAATTTATGGACTAAATTTTTCTTTTTCATTTTAAGGTTTGTATTCGGTGTCAGTGTAGTTACTATACTATCTCGGTGACCTATAGTTATTCCATTTAAATATTTAACAACCACGGAAACGATTCTTAGTTACATCCCAACTTGTTAAACAGAATATGTACTGTGCATCAATTTAAGTCTTACATGTAAACAAGTATTTTATAAGAAACATATACCTTGGAAGACTAGTACTAAGTCCATATACCGTCTCCGATGCCCACTGAGCAGCTCACATGACAGATATTAACTTCAATAATCTGAAAGAGATGAAATTTAGTGGGGTGAGCAAAACCACGGCTCAATAAGATACTAATATAAATACAAGAGTAGGATTACACTGTCTTAATCTGCAATGCTTAAAACTTGCAAATTTGCAATCACAGTTAATCCTTTCTCATCGATAACATATCATTATCTCATTTCTTGTCATCTGTCTATCACTTATACTTTTAAAATTATCATCATAATCACTTTTCAGTCTTCTTGTCCTTACACTATAGTGTATCACACAACAATCTGTCATATCCAAATTGAATGTCATATACTATTAGTCTATATTTTCCTCTATCTCGGAGTACATCATGTCCAATTGAAGCACCATATCAATTCACTTTATATTTCATAATCGTACTCCTGTAATTTATCATCTCATATCACTTTTCCTTATAGAGAAATCATGATCACCACAGTGTAAGTTCACAATTCTCTTCATATCTATCATATGTTCATGTATCATATCATGTCATCGTCTAGATGAAATATCATTTATATCGAGTCATGACATTTATCATGAAACTCGTGTACGAAGCATATTATCATGTCAAGGTTTAATATGCAATTATGTAACTTTACTGTATAAACCGCTATCATTTCTAATCGTGTCATATGTACTTTAGAACATGCTCCACGTATGAATTTTCAATTCATTCAAGTCTACCTTTATGGCATGATAAAAACATGTTTAATTTCAATTCATGTATTCATTTTCAGAGCATGTCTAAAACATGTGCGGTTTTAAAATATTTTTCATATACTATAAGTCATATCAGGTCTAGAGTTCATTTCAAATCGATTTATACTCTAGACCGCATATCATTTTAAATTCGACACGAAATCGTATATAAATCATATCAGTGTCGAAATCATTTATCATATACTTTTGAAACATATACTGTAAATCATATCAGGTCTAGAGTTCATATCAAATCAAACTATACTCTAGACCGCATATCATGCCATGTTCGACACAAAATTATGTATAAATCATATAAGTGTCAAAATCATATCTCATGGACTTTTAAAACATGTTTAAAACATGTACTGTTTCAAAACATATTTCATTTCAAATCTATTTCATGTACAGTATAAATCATGTCAAGTCTAGAGTTCATATCAATAAAATCATACTCTAGACTTCATATCATATCAGTTAGAGACTAGGCTAGATCCCTATCATCTCTCTATCAATAAAGACTTAAATCACTGTAGCTAGCAGTAAAAATCATGTCATCGTCCCCTGGAAACCAACTAGGGCGCTATCTATGGCCATAGACCTCATCTCTCTCAGCCCCACTGATCAGGCGTGACTGAGACCTGTCCACGACTATTGTCGGACAAGCATATCTGCCTAATGAGCAAAGCTCCAATTAGGCGGTTTCCACTATGCTTTATTGAATTTAATTCTTTTAGGGTGCCTACAGTCTCATAAAACATTTAAATCTTTAGCTTTTCGTTTTAAAAATCATGTAAAGCATATGGTGAAATTCTTTAAGAGGTTTTCGTATATAAAAATACGTATATATACCATATACTTTATTTTTAAAGCAAATCTATACTTTATAGCATTTATATAAATGCTATTATGACATCTGAAACTATAGCAAATTATGTTTAAAAGCGATGCTATGAAATCATCTCCGTATGTAATTTTAGTAATAGTTTCAAATGTCAATATAAGTAATACCTTCCTCTAATACGGTGAAACAATTCATTTAACTTTATCACTATCAATCGTTCAATTTCAAACTATCCTTCTGACACATCAGTAAATCAGTGTTCAAATCAATTCAATATTCATTTCATTCAGTTTTCAACTTATTCAGCACTCCGATTATTCAATAATCAGATCATTTGGTATTCAAGTCATTCAGTATTCGATATCCTTTTTTGATAGCTATAAACTATACCAATCATTTCTACCTTTCACTATTAATACTAAGACCACATCACTTGCATGAATCCTCTTAGTATTCATAAATATTTAAATATCATGTCACTATATAGCCATCAAAATACTGAAATTATGCAATATTAATATCCTCATTCGATATCTATTCCAGAGTCGACATCAAGGATTATAGAACCACAAGATCAATAATCGCTTATCAAATCCATTTATGGTTTGACCTATAAGTACATATTCAGAATCCTCAACTTGCGGTTCAATTTCATTTACTATCGTAAAATCAAATCACAATCCTCAATTCACTTTTCATTTGGTCTGTAGAATGTAATATCATGCTAGAATTATCTATAAGACATCTTCAATTCAATTTTTTGATTGGCAATTTACCACTTAAAAGAATTTGTCAATTTCAATTATCAACAGTGTTTCAATCATTTAAGTCGCCTTGCGACTATCCATATTATTGCAAAAATCTCAGTTCACATCTATTTAACATCGATATCACAATCATACCACTAAAACGGTCCATTCATTTGAATTTATCAATTCTATAATCATCACTGTATCAGTGATCCGTCTAATAATTAATTCCACCTCAATCTCAACTTGATACCATTTGTGCTATTAACATCATTGGATTTATCGAGCCTTAAGGTTTAAACCATATAATTCATCACATTATCGTGTTTCAACGATCTATCTTTTCATCGATTTCAATATCAAACTTCTCCAGTAATATCATAAAGTCCTTTAAATATATATTTTTCAATAATTTTTTCCAAGATTCCATTTTCGTGAGAACTTAAATCTTTTTCCTTAATATTTTCCTAAGAATTTCGGCAGCATAACGGCTTAATTTTCCCTAACCTCCTGCAAGGGAAACACAATTTATACTTGCAGCCGTTGATTCTCACCAATTTTACCTCTTACTAAGACCCCCACCATCAGTTGTGGGTCCTCTTAGCATTTTTAGCAAATCAATTTAAATCGATGCATCATATAAAAATCACAATTCCATTTAAAATCAATTAAATAAATGCATCATATATAAAATCATAATTCCCACATACAATATAAAGCTACTAATGCTTTATAAAAGTATCTTACCTATTCGCCAAGCTTAGCGCACTTTCCGATTTTTCGAACCTTGCCGAATTCCACCATTCGTCTCATTTTCATTTTTGCTACAATTTCAAAATCAATGCACTACATCAATATAACCATAAATTATTTAATAAAGACCATCAATTTATTTTCTATATTTTTCCTTACCACATTTTTTTTTCTTTTTCTTCTCTTTCTTTTTCCTTTCCTTCTTATTCTTCTTCCTTCTTTTCTTTTCTATTCTTCTTTCTTTTTTTTTCTTTCCTTTTTCTTTTCTGTTCTTTTTTTTTTCTGGCCTGAACCGGTTCGGACAGATTCAAGCCGGTTCGGGCCGGTTCACTTCTGCTGGCCGGTTCGGCCTCTTCCCGCCGGCATCACCGCCGGTTCGCACCTTCCACAGCTAGCCATGGTTGCAGGGAGGCCGAATCTGATCTCGGTTTTGCCCCATCACCGGCGACGGTGCCGGATCTGGGTCCGTGGGTTTCGCCCCTTTTCCTTCCTCTTTTCTCCTTCCTCCACCGTTTCCTTCACCGCCGGTGGCCACCTTGTCCTTCGTGGGTCTTCCCCGGCGGCGTTGGTGTCGATGGCGGTGCCCGGATTGGCCGGCACCGCCGTTCCACTTCCTCTTTTCCTTCTTGGGTTTTGCCTCCCTTTTTGCTTCTGTTTTCCGTTTTCCTCTCTTTTCCGTTTCGTCGCCGGCCTCTCTTTCCCCTCCTCGGCCGGCGGCCACCTTCTCCCCTCTCCCCTTTTTCTTCTCTCGTCGGCCGGCCTTTCCATTTTTCTCTTCTCTGCTTTTCAACAGAGAAGAGAATAAGGGAATCGGGTTTATCCCGATTCCCATGTGTTTTTTTTTGTTTTTTTTAAATTATATAAATATATTTACAAATTTAAATATATTTATATAAATACTTATATATCATACAAATCATTTGTATATATATACTTTAATTTAATTTACTATATATATTTCATATATTTTATATTTATATATGTAAATACATATTTCATATAAAAATATATATATATACACACTTTATTTTAAAATATTATACATATATATATATATATTTTATATATGTATATCATTTATATACGTAAATGTATAATAAAATACATACGTATTCATTCTATGGTATTAAAGAGTATTTTCAACGTACGATATGTGCATATATTTCATATATATATATGAATATATATATTTATTTAAAAATATATTTATATAATAACCTTATATAAATATATAAAATTACATATTTTTATTTCTTATTAAGTTTTGGATTTCTAAATATCCAAAATTATTTTCTTCACTTTCATTCTTATTTAATTTGGATTTTAATTTGTCCAAATTAAATTTTTCGGATACCTTTATTTATTTAGAAAATTCTCGGTCTTCACATCCTCCTCACCTTAAGAAATTCGGTCCTCCGAATTTTAACTTGTATTTAGAGGTGGTACAGTTCCGTATACTTATGATTTCTATCCCCTCAATCGTCTTTTAAGTAATATTACTAGCATACTTTTTACATCCGAATCGCCTTTTTAACCATTACATATCATTTTTCCACCATATATTCATACTCCTTAAAATTTCTTATCACCTTGGGAGTTATCACTTTCTATCTCTTTTCACATAATAGCTGTTTCACACCATTTATCATTCGTTTCTCTCATTTGGTGCCAAGTCGATATAATTTGGTAACTATAGTTTACCGATTTAATCAGTAGTATGTGATTGTCCCAGTAGCCTTTAAATCTCGTGCATCCGCTCTCTCAACATATCTTCGAGCGTTTCCACACTACGCTCGAATTTTCATATCAGTATGGAGCGATGCCGTCAATAAATTTGAAATGCCAAAGCCTTTTACTATTTTTCATAAACATTTGGCAATTCAAGATTCCATCACATGTAATGCTCACTGGAACTTCACATACATTCTCTTCGTTTCATATTTACATTTCGACTAAGGCATTAGAGAAATCTAGAAGTCTGAAGATGGAAAAAGTGATTCAATTTGATCAACCAGTTTATAATCACTTTCATAATATCATATTTCTTTTGGGTTTCGCATTATCCCACAATACTCATTGTCATATTGATAAATCAAAGTCGCACCTCATTGCAGACTTTACTGTTAATCATCTCTTGCCATAAATGCAACATTTATCAATCATCTTCTCTCTATATCTCTTTTCATGTAGTATTTTTATTACATCTCGATGTGATAACCAAAGTGAAATCACCTTCAGTCTTAAATTCGAAAACTGCTCCATATTCGTGCTTCCTTATAACTCGAAATCATAGTTTTCAATTTCCAATAGTTCTCATAATTAAAGTGAGATTGTACTTTCAATCAAGCCATATGTTTGGGTTCGATCATTTTTTGTTTGCTTTTTCTTTACTTCTTTCAATCCTTTTCAATTCACATATCGATCATGTTCTATAGGATCATTGCATTATCTTCCATATCATTGCCACAATCAATCATTCTCGATCATTCATATTCTATTCCTTTAAGATAATACACAATTCTTCTATACCATATCGATACCATTCATTAACGGTTTCCAGTCTGTTTCAATAGGTCATCGATTGGCATCTTTATGTCAAAGCTCAGCCTGTTTTCAATAGGTCATCAACTGGTATCACTCATACCAATAGCTGACAAATCTTGGTACAGATTGAAAATCAACAAGTTTACATGTAGACACTACACAGTACATGGGATGTAACACTATCACTGTCTCAACTACACCGACACGTACTAGACAAACCGTGCTCTGATACCATTAAATCTGTCACGACCCGAAGGCCGCGACTTTCCTTTATACTCATACTTTTCTTAGTCTACAAATTTATGGACTAAATTTTTCTTTTTCATTTTAAGGTTTGTATTCGGTGTCAGTGTAGTTACTATACTATCTCGGTGACCTATAGTTATTCCATTTAAATATTTAACAACCACGGAAACGATTCTTAGTTACATCTCAACTTGTTAAACAGAATATGTACTGTGCATCAATTTAAGTCTTACATGTAAACAAGTATTTTATAAGAAACATATACCTTGGAAGACTAGTACTTAGTCCATATACCGTCTCCGATGCCCACTGAGCAGCTCACATGGCAGATGTTAACTTCAATAATCTGAAAGAGATGAAATTTAGTGGGGTGAGCAAAACCACGGCTCAGTAAGATACTAATATAAATACAAGAGTATGATTACACTGTCTTAATCTGCAATGCTTAAAACTTGCAAATTTGCAATCACAGTTAATCCTTTCTCATCGATAACATATCATTATCTCATTTCTTGTCATCTGTCTATCACTTATACTTTTAAAATTATCATCATAATCACTTTTCAGTCTTCTTGTCCTTACACTATAGTGCATCACACAACAATCTGTCGTATCCAAATTGAATGTCATATACTATTAGTCTATATTTTCCTCTATCTCGGAGTACATCATGTCCAATTGAAGCACCATATCAATTCACTTTATATTTCATAATCGTACTCCTGTAATTTATCATCTCATATCACTTTTCCTTATAGAGAAATCATGATCACCACAGTGTAAGTTCACAATTCTCTTCATATCTATCATATGTTCATGTATCATATCATGTCATCGTCTAGATGAAATATCATTTATGTCGAGTCATGACATTTATCATGAAACTCGTGTACGAAGCATATTATCATGTCAAGGTTTAATATGCAATTATGTAACTTTACTGTATAAACCGCTATCATTTCTAATCGTGTCATATGTACTTTAGAACATGCTCCACGTATGAATTTTCAATTCATTCAAGTCTACCTTTATGGCATGATAAAAACATGTTCAATTTCAATTCATGTATTCATTTTCAGAGCATGTCTAAAACATGTGCGGTTTTAAAACATTTTTCATATACTATAAGTCATATCAGGTCTAGAGTTCATTTCAAATCGATTTATACTCTAGACCGCATATCATTTTAAATTCGACACGAAATCGTATATAAATCATATCAGTGTCGAAATCATTTATCATATACTTTTGAAACATATACTGTAAATCATATCAGGTCTAGAGTTCATATCAAATCAAACTATACTCTAGACCGCATATCATGCCATGTTCGACACAAAATTATGTATAAATCATATAAGTGTCGAAATCATATCTCATGGACTTTTAAAACATGTTTAAAACATGTACTGTTTCAAAACATATTTCATTTCAAATCTGTTTCATGTACAGTATAAATCATGTCAAGTCTAGAGTTCATATCAATAAAATCATACTCTAGACTTCATATCATATCAGTTAGAGACTAGGCTAGATCCCTATCATCTCTCGATCAATAAAGACTTAAATCACTGTAGCTAGCAGTGAAAATCATGTCATCGTCCTCTGGAAACCAACTAGGGCGCTATCTATGGCCATAGACCTCATCTCTCTCAGCCCCACTGATCAGGCGTGACTGAGACCTGTCCACGACTATTGTCGGACAAGCATATCTGCCTAATGAGCAAAGCTCCAATTAGGCGGTTTCCACTATGCTTTATTGAATTTAATTCTTTTAGGGTGCCTACAGTCTCATAAAACATTTAAATCTTTAGCTTTTCGTTTTAAAAATCATGTAAAGCATATGGTGAAATTCTTTAAGAGGTTTTCGTATATAAAAATACGTATATATACCATATACTTTATTTTTAAAGCTAATCTATACTTTATAGCATTTACATAAATGCTATTATGACATTTGAAACTATAGCAAATTATGCTTAAAAGCGATGCTATGAAATCATCTCCGTATGTAATTTTAGTAATAGTTTCAAATGTCAATATAAGTAATACCTTCCTCTAATACGGTGAAACAATTCATTTAACTTTATCACTATCAATCGTTCGATTTCAAACTATCCTTCTGACACATCAGTAAATTAGTGTTCAAATCAATTCAATATTCATTTCATTCAGTTTTCAACTTATTCAGCACTCCGATTATTCAATAATCAGATCATTTGGTATTCAAGTCATTCAGTATTCGATATCCTTTTTCGATAGCTATAAACTATACCAATCATTTCTACCTTTCACTATTAATACTAAGACCACATCACTTGCATGAATCCTCTTAGTATTCATAAATATTTAAATATCATGTCACTATATAGCCATCAAAATACTGAAATTATGCAATATTAATATCCTCATTTGTTATCTATTCCAGAGTCGACATCAAGGATTATAGAACCACAAGATCAATAATCGCTTATCAAATCCATTTATGGTTTGACCTATAAGTACATATTCAGAATCCTCAACTTGCGGTTCAATTTCATTTACTATCGTAAAATCAAATCACAATCCTCAATTCACTTTTCATATGGTTTGTAGAATGTAATATCATGCTAGAATTATCTATAAGACATCTTCAATTCAATTTTTTGATTGGCAATTTACCATTTAAAAGAATTTGTCAATTTCAATTATCAACAGTGTTTCAATCATTTAAGTCGCCTTGCGACTATCCATATTATTGCAAAAAACTCAGTTCACATCTATTTAACATCGATATCACAATCATACCACTAAAACGGTCCATTCATTTGAATTTATCAATTCTATAATCATCACTGTATCAGTGATCCGTCTAATAATTAATTCCACCTCAATCTCAACTTGATACCATTTGTGCTATTAACATCATTGGATTTATCGAGCCTTAAGGTTTAAACCATATAATTCATCACATTATTGTGTTTCAACGATCTATCTTTTCATCGATTTCAATATCAAACTTCTCCAGTAATATCATAAAGTCCTTTAAATGTATATTTTTCAATAATTTTTTCCAAGATTCCATTTTCGTGAGAACTTAAATCTTTTTCCTCAACATTTTCCTAAGAATTTCGGCAGCATAACGGCTTTATTTTCCCTAACCTCCTGCAAGGGAAACACAATTTATACTTGCAGCCGTTGATTCTCACCAATTTTACCTCTTACTAAGACCCCCACCATCAGTTGTGGGTCCTCTTAGCATTTTTAGCAAATCAATTTAAATCGATGCATCATATAAAAATCACAGTTCCATTTAAAATCAATTAAATAAATGCATCATATATAAAATCATAATTCCCACATACAATATAAAGCTACAATGCTTTATAAAAGTATCTTACCTATTCGCCAAGCTTAGCGCACTTTCCGATTTTTCGAGCCTTGCCGAATTCCACCATTCGTCTCATTTTCATTTTTGCTACAATTTCAAAATCAGTGCACTACATCAATATAACCATAAATTATTTAATAAAGACCATCAATTTATTTTCTATATTTTTCCTTACCACATTTTTTTTTCTTTTTCTTCTCTTTCTTTTTCCTTTCCTTCTTCTTCTTCTTCCTTCTTTTCTTTCTCCTTTTCTTTTCTTTTCTTCTTTCTTTTTTTTTCTTTCCTTTTTCTTTTCTGTTCTTTTTTTTTCTGGCCTGAACCGGTTCGGACCGGTTCAGGCCGATTCGGGCCGGTTCACTTCTGCTGGCCGGTTCGGCCTCTTCCCGCCGGCATCACCGCCGATTCGCACCTTCCACAGCTAGCCATAGTTGCAGGGAGGCCGAATCTGGTCTCGATTTTGCCACATCACCGGCGACGGTGCCGGATCTGGGTTCGTGGGTTTCGCCCCTTTTCCTTCCTCTTTTCTCCTTCCTCCGGCGTTTCCTTCACCGCTGGTGGCCACCTTGTCCTTCGTGGGTCTTCCCCGGTGGCGTTGGTGTCGATGGCGGTGCCCGGATTGGCCGGCACCGCCGTTCCACCTCCTCTTTTCCTTCTCGGGTTTTGCCTCCCTTTTTGCTTCTATTTTCCGTTTTCCTCTCTTTTCCGTTTCGTCGCCGGCCTCTCTTTCCCCTCCTCGGCCGGCGGCCACCTTTTCCTCTCTCCCCTTTTTCTTCTCTCGTCGGCCGGCCTTTCCATTTTTCTCTTCTCTGCTTTTCAACAGAGAAGAGAATAAGGGAATCGGGTTTATCCCGATTCCCATGTGTTTTTTTTTTGTTTTTTTTTTAAATTATATAAATATATTTACAAATTTAAATATATTTATATAAATACTTATATATCTTACAAATCATTTGTATATATATACTTTAATTTAATTTACTATATATATTTCATATATTTTATATTTATATATGTAAATACATATTTCATATAAAAAAATATATATATATATACACACTTTATTTTAAAATATTATACATATATATTTTATATATGTATATCATATATATACGTAAATGTATAATAAAATACATACGTATTCATTCTATGGTATCAAAGAGTATTTTCAACGTACGATATGTGCATATATTTCATATATATATGAATATATATATTTATTTAAAAATATATTTATATAATAACCTTATATAAATATATAAAATTACATATTTTTATTTCTTATTAAGTTTTGGATTTCTAAATATCCAAAATTATTTTCTTCACTTTCATTCTTATTTAATTTGGATTTTAATTTGTCCAAATTAAATTTTTCGGATACCTTTATTTATTTAGAAAATTCTCGATCTTCACATTTATTATTAGTTTACATGTTTTCTGACTAACTGAAGATAAATACTATTTGAAATGATTTATACTATAAATTGCTATTTGAAATGATTTCTACTATTAATTGCTATTCGGACGATTTCTACTGCAAACTGCTATCTGAAATGATTTCTACTATTAATCGCTCTTTGAAATTGATTTCTATGGTTAAATGAAATGATTTATGAAAATGTTTTAAGACAGTCGTGCCTTAGTGATCATGCATGTTGTTATATGATTGCGAGACCCTGATCAAGTCCGTAGGTTTATTGTTATATGACTGAGAGACTTTAACCAAGTCCGCCGGTTTATTGATATGATTGTAGGAATTATGGTCAAACCCACAGGTTTCCATAGTGAGCACCTGACCAAAGTAAACTGTGACTGTTCACGATGGCCATTCGTTACTGGTATCGGGCATGATTCTATTGGATGTGACTATCTTCACTATACTATACTATTTTACCGAACTGAATTATTTATTAATACTGAATTATTTATTGCTATTGAATGATTTACTGATACTGAATTGTTTACCGATACTGAACTATTTAATTGATATTGAATTGTATACTAATACCGAATTGTTTACTATAGTGTTTTCAATTAACTGCTTATAGCCTGTTTATATACTAAAATATTTCATGTGATGGTTTTTGTAGCATTTTTTTAAATAAATTTGTTTTTATACTATTTAATAATTTGAAATTGCATTGCATAAATTATTAAATGGTTTTTATTGATAAATGATTTTACCATCCATCGCTTACTCCCTATAGTCGCATCTAGGGACCTAAACACGACAAGTACTCCAAAGTACCTCTCATACTCCACCCGATTTCCTAGCCGACTATAGTATCCTTCCCATAACATGTCTTGGTGAGACGTTAGGAAATAAATAGTTTTATTTCATTTTAATATTTATATTTAAAATATATCTTTTTCATGATTAGTAAAATAAATTATTTATTTAACTGCATATAGTGCACACTTTTATATATATGTTTATTACTGGGCTTTCCCCAAAGCTCACCCCTTTCTCACCATCCCAGATAGCTTATCGGTATACAAGAAGTCCGCTGCCTTTAGTTAGTCGAAGAAATCGCTAGAAGTTAGAAGTACCAAGTAATCAGGTATTTGTTAAATGTTTATTTATATTCAAACATGTATTTGCACTGCAGTTGTATTTATGAAATAAAGCATAAATATGTTTCGAAAGTTAGTGGGATGTAACTTATGTGTAGTTTATTATGAACGGAATCGTAGTTATTATATTATAGTATGTATTTAATTTATTATTATTAATTGAATTAATGGTATACCAAATTGGTTGAAATGAAAAGATGAATTGTACTTACACAGATACCGAATGCAAACCTATTGTTACCGATTAATTGAAAGAAAAAGATAGTATCGAAAAGGAAAAATTCAGTTCGGAATTTTCTAATTCCGAATGTTACACTAAGCTTGGCATACAATTTTTTATCCTTGAGGGTCTGTAAGACAATCTAAAGGTGCTGCTTAACTTTTCCCAGGATCTCGAATACATTAGAATATCATCTATAAAGATGATAACGAACTGATCCAAATACGGCTTGAACACTTTATTCATCAAATTCATGAAAGCCACAGGAGCATTGGTGAGACTGAATGGCATAACCATGAATTCATAGTGGCCATATCTGGTTCGGAACACCGTTTTGGGTACATCTTCACTCTGTATCTTTAACTGGTGGTACCTTAATCTCAAATTTATTTTGGAGAAGACCTGTGCTCTTCTAAGTTGATTAAAGAGATCATCGATATGAGGAAGAGGATACTTGTTCTTAATTATCACCTTATTCAACTATTGGTAGTCAATGCAGAGCCTTAGGCTACCATCCTTCTTTTGGATGAATAAAACAGAAGCACCCCACGGGGATACGCTGGGCTGTATAAACCCCTTATCTAGTAGCTCTTAAAGTTGCTTCTTAGGCTCCTCTAACTCTATTAATGCCATCTGATAGGGTGGTCTCGAGATGGGCTCAGTTCTCGACACTAAATCGATAGTAAACTTGATTTCCCTATCTAGAGTAAGTCTGAGAAGATCGTTCAGAAATACATCGGGAAACTCCTTAACTATCGAAATCTCATGAAGTTTGGGACGTTTCTACTCTACGTCCACCACACACGCTATAAACCCTTCACACAATTAACAATCATTATTAATTTCATTCACTACAACAAATAAGACTTCTAGTGACGATTTTCTTGTGATCATAAACAATTTGGTCACAAATATGAGGTTTATTGTGACCAAATTTTTGTTTGACACTATTGTCATAAGCATTTGTGATGTATCATTATTTGGTCACTATTATTATATTACTTGTGACAATTTAAGTTTTTTCACAATTAAATCGTCACTATAAGAATATTATTGTGACACAAAAAAATTTGTCACTATATATTCGACACTAATAAAATACACAAATCGATGCTACTTGATTTTTAATAAAAAGTAATATATTTGTTACAAAAAATAAAGTTGTCACTATTTTTGAACTTTGTTGTGATGACAAAAATTATTCGTCACTTTGAAATTTAGTTTTTTTGTTGCGAATTTTTTGTCACAATTAAACATAATGAATTAATGACGGCCACATGTCGTCACAATAATAAATTTAGCTTTGTGATTACTAAAATCATCACTATTTTAAAAAATAAATAGAAACATATTTTGTTACTGATAAATTTAAACAATTATTATTTATTGCAATTTAGTTTGTTTTAATGTTTTGTACCACAAACAAAATGATTGTTATAAAATCTTTATTGTTTTTATAAAAAGTAGCCATTATCTTAGTCTATTATATTTATAATGACTTTTTTCAATCATTATTTAATTAAACTTGGTTTATTTAGGTATGATTTAATCGTTATTAAATTAATTTTTTATTTTAAAATTTGTATTTATTTATATTTGATATTAGTAACATACCTATTTAACTAATATATAAAGTGATATATATATATATATATATATAATTATAAATCGTAAGTTATAGTTGGAATGAAGATGGAGAAATTTGTGAAAAAATCCCTTAATGCAATGCAATGGTAAAAATATATATTATAACTTTGCACATAAGTTCTATGTGCATACAACGTACCATATTACATGAACTTGGCTAAAAATTTAATTTGTAGTTAGAACCAAATTATTAAAATTTGTGAAAAGTTCTTTTTTAAAGAAAACTTTGTGTGAAGTTAGATATGTTTTTGTTATTGATTAATGATAAATTATTTAGTAGCTTACCTATATAAATATATATTATATGTAAAACTAATGCAGTAAGCTTAGAAAAAATTAATGCAGTAATTTGTATTAATTCTTATATTTTTATGTTGGAAAAAAAACATTAGTCATACTTACCATAAAAAATTAAAAAAAAAAAGAAAACCTGCCCTCTAATTTTTTTTTTGAAAAGAAAACTAAATATTTTAAGAGGCCTTTTTCTCTTAGTATCCTACTATCATTCAAACTTACAAAGTTTAAAACTAGGGCACCAACAACTAAAAAAACAAAATTACAAATACCTAGCCGTCACACTTCTATAACCCTTAGCCTCTGCTTTGTTGCTTTCTTTTTCAACTAGCCCTCAAACACTATGGCCATTAATATTTCTTTCTATCTTCCAATTGTCAACCAACACCCATCTCTCAACTTTTCTCACAGGTAATTGATTTTTTTTGATTTATCATTTCAAGCATCTTATTTTGTTAGGGATTTGAGTGGTTTTATTGTGATGTTAATCTAAGTTTGATAAATAATTTTGGTTGGGTATTCTGAAAATTTGCTTTACAATAAGATTTAAAGTTTTTGGTATTTTTATTTTGTTAATCCCAACATGTCCGTATCAGATTGAAATTTTAGGTTGGAGAAATAATTATAGAAGTAGTATGAAATCATTTTTTTATTAGTTTTTGTGTGATTATATCATTGTATGGATACTTAATTTTGATTTGGGTTGTATTCAAAAGATTGAATTAATTTGTAATACTCTAATATTTTCTTATGGCGAATGAGTGGATTTGGTTATTGTGAAAGACAAGTAAAAAGAATTCTGAAAATTAATTACACAATGTAAAAAAGAATTCAAAAAATTATTGAGTGAGTGTTTTTGTTTAGTCAATTACCTTGTTTTATTGTATTGTATTACAATATAATATATTTTTGCATAGTTTTAATTGACTTATTTCTTTTTTTTCTTGTGTTTGCTCATTTTGCAGGAAACCAAAATTCAAATTACATTTTTCTAGAACCGTAGATGTTATTGTTTACCTTGTATTTTTTTTATTCATTTATTTTCATGTTAATGAATTTAGAATTTGTATAGTATGGGTTTTTACCCGAATATTGTAATTATGTCAATGGAATGTAAATGATATTTTAAATTGTATTTTGAATATTTTTTTTATATTCTAATGAATATAAATTGATTGTTTAGAAATTAATCTTGTAAATTTTTTACGTTATTAATTTACTTTTCATATAACAATACATATATAATAATAATAATAATAATAATAATAATAATAATAATAATATTATTATTATTATTATTATTATTATTATTATTATTACTATTATTATGATGATGATGATGATGATGATGATGATGAATACTAGTGACAAGATAATTGTAACTATAAAAAATAACATGAGTGACAATAATTTTTTGTAACTATTATCAATAATTTTATAGTCGATATTGTCATCACATGAACCTGAGTTATAATGACAATTTTTATTTGTCACTATTTTAATTTTTTTAGTGTCAAAATATTTGTCACAATTAAATGACTTATTGTGACAACATATTTTTGTCACATATTCTAATATTTTTAGAGACAAAAAATTTGTCACAAAAAAAATTAGATATTGTGATGATTTAACAAAAATTGTCACTAACAAAATAGTGACGGTGTTGTTTGTGACGACAGGTGACGACTCAAAAATTAGTCACTATAAAGTATAGTGACAAAATTTTATACTTTTAGTGAGTAATTTTTTCTTCACTAAAAATACTTTTTCTTGTAGTGATTTCTTCAACAATTCAATTAATAAATATTTATTTACATTACCTACTAGTAAAATTTACAATATAGCTAACGGGAGAAGAGAAAGTTATAGTTTTAGCATAACAATCTAATACTACAAGATTCTTAGCCAACCAATCCATTCCTAGTATCACATCAAATCCATATATATTTAGTAAGATTAAGTCAGCTATCGATTCCCTTTCTCCTACCCGTAGCTTACAGTTACAATACACTGGGTCGGTCATTTGCAATTCCCTAAATGGTGTGTTTATGTGTAGCAAATGTTCTAGCGATTCAGATTTAAAAGGTAATGTTATAGCGATTTTAGGTGACACAAAAGAGTGGGTGGAACTCGAGTCAAACAATGCAGTGACTTTTTATCAAAAAGATAAATATTACCTTTAATCACATCAATGGAAGTGGTGTCGGTGGACTCTCGATCTATAGCAAATACTCGGTTTTGGGTCACAGCTTGCTTGCCCTTCTCTGTTGTTGTAGCCTTACATGGGGGCTGAGTAGACCGCTAAGTAGTCTGTGGAACAGTAGCAGGAGTGGTACCCTTCTCCGTCTCTGCTGGTACCCTCGATCTATAATTAAGGCAATCTTTGATTTGGTACCCCATCTATCCGCATGCTAAACATGCTCTGATAAGCTTTTGGTAAGGTGCTAGACCATGATTTTTACCGCACGTCTCACATGGCTTTGATACACTTTTCTGTGGAGCCGTGATACTACCTGCCGAAGTACAAGATCTATCATCAGCTCTCCTAATCCCTGTACAATGGTCATCAAAGGACTCCCAATTTCAATACGTTTTCATCTAATCACCAAATTATAATAAAGATCATTCCCATATAATTTATTCTCTTACCTCTCGGAGCCCCTGAACCTAACTTAATCTGCTTTACTAGAGCTTTGTCACTAGAAACTTTCTCATCGGCCTTACATTTTCCTTTATCCCTTCCTTTACCTTTAGCTCAAAAATCGGCCTGATGCAAATCATAGTCCTGCTCACAAAGCTAAGCCTTATAGATTGCCTCGTCATATCTAGAAATATCTAACGGGTATAGCTTAGACCGGATGGTTGGTCTTAACCCCTCCATAAATCGATAAATCTTATGTTCCTACTTTTAAGCACCTCCGGATCAAATCTGCTCAAGGTAATAAATTTAAACTCGTATTGGTCGACAATCATGTTGCCCTGAGTCAAATTAAAGAACTCAATCTTCAGCTTCTTTTGGGCAGTATGTGGGATATACTGTCTGTTAAATGCCTCCAAAAATAAATCCCAGGTGACTTCAGAATGTCGAGCCTCCAGGATAGTTTGAGTGGATTGCCACCAATGCTCTACATCTCCACTAATAAATAGGCAGCCAATCACACTTTGTCTCTCTCGGTACATGTCATATATCGAAACAATTTGGTGACCGCCTTCACCCAATTATCTGTGGCTAACGGATCTCTGTCCCCTTAAACTTAGGCGGATCTAGTTTTTTAAATTCTTTGATCAGACTAACATTGCAATAGGCATTCGGATCCCACCTCTCTATAGTCTGGATTGGTGGGGGAAGCTCTGGCTGTACCGTTGGTGGTTGCATTAGAAGAGTAGGAGGTGAATTACCTGATGGATAGGAGGCATTATAGGTGGGGCTGGTGGTGCACTCATGTCCACATACGAAAAAATTTGACATGAACTGCGTAAACAAAGTGGCCATGGTCTCTATACTCTTCTCAACCCTCGACAGCCGAATGTTTGGGCTACTTGATGGAGTAAGAGGAGGAGATTGTGTTGGGGGCGTTTCCACTCGGCCCTATTCTTGTCCTCGTCCTCTGCCAATACCCCTTCTACAAGTACTCATTTTACTAACACCATAACAAATTCAAGCAATTTAGTATAACTTCAAATAGTTATACCATAAATATATATATATATATATTCAAACAAGTATAGTACTAGGGGATGTAAATTATTTTTAGCCTATTGACACCGACAAACATCAAACTAACCCTACTCTGATACTAATTTGGTAACACCAGATTTAATATAATTTCTCAATTTACTTTACCGATTTACTATAATGGTTAGGCTGTTTGTCAATGTCAATATCTTTCTTTTTGATAGCTTAACTCACTTTCAATCACTTACATTTCATATAATACAATTATTACTTATGTAAATGGAAACTAATAAACATATGAAATAAATTTATTAAATTAATAAAATTCCATACATAAAAGTATAGGTCTCCAACTACATGTGTAGACCATTTCCTATTTAATTTACATCCCCTTAGCTTTTACAATATAGTATGTACTGTACCACACAAGTCTGAAATATATAGCAAATACAATATACCTTTACTGGACTAGCAACCAGCCTTGAAGGAATATTGTGGGTCCCAAAAATCGCGCTCCTTTCGAATAAGCAGAAGTGTCACTGCACATAATCTGGGAGAGAAAGAGGGTGGTGAGTTTATGCTTAGTAAGGAAACAATTATGAAACAGTGGTACTATGCCACCATATGCAATAAAACATTTATTTAACATATTTGCAATAAATAATTGCATTTATAACATATAATACTTTTATTTGAAACACTATAGTTTCAAATCATAACATTTTCAAATTCAGTAAAACACTCGTTAAAACTGTCTTTTTAATATAAAATCAATCAATTCAATAATCAATCTAGTTTAAAATACTCAGTGGAGACAGTTAGCGTCCAAGAGTCACATGCCGATAATCAATATAGGAAATAGCGTACCTGCATACGGGCCAGGTATCCATCCCTAAGCTATTCCTATTTAACAATATAATAAACAATGGCCATTGTCAATAAACCACAGTGCTCACTAGTCATGTGCCTTACTATGAGTGCTACGAACTTGACTAGGGTCTCGTAGCCAATATGTCACGACCCGAAGGCCGCGACTTTCCTTTAATACTTATACTTTTCTTAGTCTACAAATTTATGGACTAAATTTTTCTTTTTCATTTTAAGGTTTGTATTCGGTGTCAGTGTAGTTACTATACTCTCTAGGTAGCTTATAGTCCTTCCATTTAAATATTAAACAAACACGGAAACGGTTCTTAGTTACATCCCGACTTGTTAAACAAAATATGTACTGTGCATCAATTAAAGTCATACATGTAAACAAGTATTTTATAAGTTCCATATACCTTCGAAAACTAGTACCAAGTCCATATACAGTCTCCGATGCCCACTGAGCAGCTCACATGGCAGATGTTAACTTCAATAATCTGAAAGAGATGAAATTTAGTGGGGTGAGCAAAACCACGGCTCAGTAAGATACTAATATAAATACAAGAGTAGGATTACACTGTCTTAATCTGCAATGCTTAAAACTTGCAAATTTGCAATCACAGTTAATCCTTTCTCATCGATAACATATCATTATCTCATTTCTTGTCATCTGTCTATCACTTATACTTTTAAAATTATCATCATAATCACTTTTCAGTCTTCTTGTCCTTACACTATAGTGCATCGCACAACAATCTGTCTTATCCAAATTGAATGTCATATACTATTAGTCTATATTTTCCTCTATCTCGGAGTACATCATGTCCAATTGAAGCACCATATCAATTCACTTTATATTTCATAATCGTACTCCTGTAATTTATCATCTCATGTCACTTTTCCTTATAGAGAAATCATGATCACCACAGTGTAAGTTCACAATTCTCTTCATATCTATCATATGTTCATGTATCATATCATGTCATCGTCTAGATGAAATATCATTTATGTCGAGTCATGACATTTCTCATGAAACTCGTGTACGAAGCATATTATCATGTTAAGGTCTAATATGCAATTCTGTAACTTTACTGTATAAACCGCTATCATCTCTAATCGTGTCATATGTCCTTTAGAACATGCTCCACGTATGAATTTTCAATTCATTCAAGTCTACCTTTATGGCATGATAAAAACATGTTCAATTTCAATTCATGTATTCATTTTCAAAGCATGTCTAAAACATGTGCGGTTTTAAAACATTTTTCATATACTATAAGTCATATCAGGTCTAGAGTTCATTTCAAATCGATTTATACTCTAGACCGCATATCATTTTAAATTCGACACGAAATCGTATATAAATCATATCAGTGTCGAAATCATTTATCATATACTTTTAAAACATATACTGTAAATCATATCAGGTCTAGAGTTCATATCAAATCAAACTATACTCTAGACCGCATATCATGCCATGTTCGACACAAATTTTCGTATAAATCTTATAAGTGTCGAAATCATATCTCATGGACTTTTAAAACATGTTTAAAACATGTACTGTTTCAAAACATATTTCATTTCAAATCTGTTTCATGTACAGTATAAATCATGTCAAGTCTAGAGTTCATATCAATAAAATCATACTCTAGACTTCATATCATATCAATTAGAGACTAGGCTAGATCCCTATCATCTATATCAATAAAGACTTAAATCACTGTAGCTAGCAGTGAATCATATCATCGTCCCCTGGAAACCAACTAGGGCGCTATCTATGGCCATAGACCTCATCTCTCTTAGCCCCACTGATCAGGCGTGACTGAGACCTGTCCACGACTATTGTCGGACAAGCATATCTATCTGCCTAATGAGCAAAGCTCCAATTAGGCGGTTTCCACTATGCTTTATTGAATTTAATTCTTTTAGGGTGCCTACAGTCTCATAAAACATTTAAATCTATAGCTTTCTTTTCAATATCATGTAAGGCATATGGTAAAATTCTGTATGAGACTTCATATATCAAAATACATATATATATTTACCATATACTTTCATTTCAAAACAAATCAATACTTTTCAGTATTCATATAAACATTATTAAAATGTTTCAAGTTGCAAGAAGGCATGCTTAAATGCGATGCTGTAAAACATTTCAGTATGCAACTTCGGTAATGTTTCCATCAAATACGCTAAAGCGATTCATTTAACTTTATCACCATCAATTATTCGATTTCAAGACTTTCTTTCTGTCAACCAATAAATCACTATACAATTCATTCACTATTCATCTAATTCAGTATTCAATTTGCTCAGTACTCAATTCATTTGCAAATCGAATCACTTGGTATTCAGACCATTCGGTATTCAATAACCTTTCTTGATCGTCATTGACTATTATAATCATTTATACACTTCATCATCAATATTAGGATCGCATCATTAGTATGAATCCTCTAAGTTTTGATAAGCATTTAAACATCAATTTCTAAAATAGTCATCAAGTTACCGAATTTATGCAAATAATAATATCATCCTTCAATATCTGTTCCAGAATCGACATCGAGGATAACAGAATCACAAAATCGATAGTCACTTATCAAATCCATTTATGATTTGATCTATTGATACATGTTTATCATTTTTGATTTGAGGTTCAATTTCATTTACTATCACAAAATCGTATCTAAATCCTCAAATCCATTTTCATGTGGCCTTTATGATTTTATCCGAACTTATGCAATTGTCGATCTTATTATTCAAGATCTATTCTAAGGTTATAAGCACAATCATCTTGTCACATATTTATCACTCATTTCTTTGAATCCATAATTGATCGGATTGTGTCGTAATTAAATCTCCATTTCAATCTCTCGAATTTGTCCATATTATCACTTTCGAAATTATTTCAAAATCATGAAACCGGACTCGGTAATTCTGGAAATCATTACTCCGTTAATAACTTCACAATCCAATCATTCGACCATCGAAATTTCAACTGTGACCTTCTCTTCCAAGCTACATCATATAATTATCATCACTTTTATCCGTGATCCGTCTAATTAATAATTCCACCTCAATCTCAACTTGATACCATTTGTGATATTAAAATTACTTGATTTATCGATTCTATAAGGTTTTAAACCATGTAATTCACCACATTATCGTTTTCAATGATCTATCTTCTCATCGATTTCAATATCAAACTCTTCAGTAATACCTTATAATCCTTTTAATATTTATTTCCAATAATTATCTCCAAGATTCCATTTATGTGAGAAACTTAATCTTTTTCCTTAGATATTTTCCTAAAAATTTCGGCAGCATAACGGCTTAATTTTCCCTAACCTCCTGCAAGGGAAACGCAATTTATACTTGCAGCCGTTGATTCTCACAATTCCTACGTCTCTACCAAGACCCCCACCATCAGTTGTGGGTCCTCTTAGCATTTTTAATATCAATTAAATCAATGGATCATATATAAAAATATCACAATTCCATTAAAAATCATTTCATAATTGCATCATATAAAAATCATAAATCCCACATACAATATGATGCTACTAATGTTTTATAAAAGTATCTTACTTGGTGTTGAAGCTTAGCGCCTTGACGAGCTCCTAGCATCGTCGAACCCCAAATCGCGCCTGTCACTTCCGCTACAATTTTCACAACACCAATGCATTTACGTGAATATATGACAATAAAATTTATTCAATAACATCAGTAATTTATTTTTCCTCAATTTTTCTTACCTTTTCTTCCTTCTTCTTCTTCCTTTTCCTTTTTCCTTTTTCCTTTTCCTTTTCTTTTCTTCTTTTTCTTCCTTCTTTTCTTTCTCCTTTTTCTTTTTCTTTTCTTTTCTTTTCTTCTTTTTCTTCTTTTTTTTTTTCTGTTTTGTTTTTTTTTTCTGGTCTGAACCGGTTCGGACCGGTTCAGTACTCACCGGCCGGTTCAGCCTCCGACGGCCGGTCCTTCACCGGTTCAGCCCTTCCTCAGCTGGCGGAGATGGCCGTGAGACTGGATCTGCCCTCCATTTCTCCAGATCGACGGCGACGGCGTCGGATCTGGCAGCGAAAGTTTCGACCTTCTTCTCCTCTGTTTCTTCCTTCCTCCGCCGTTTCCTTCACCGCCGGTGGCCTCCTTCTCCTTCGTGGGTCTTCACCGGTAGTGTTGGTGTCGATGGCGGTGCCCGGATTGGCCGGCACCGCCGTTCCACTTCCGCTTTTCCTTCTCGGGTTTTACCTCCGTTTTCTGTTTCGTTTTCTTTTCGTTTTCTTTTTTTTTGTTGCCGGCATCCTTCCTCACGTCGCCGGCGGCTTCACCTCGCCCCCCCTTCCTCTCTCTCTTTCTCCGGTAAGCCGACAGGGGGTCGGCTACCGGTATTTGTCTTCTCTGTTGTAAACAGAGAAGAGATGAGGGAATCGGGTTGTATTCCCGATTCCCACGTTTTCATTTCTTTTTTTTTTTATAACATATATATTTATTATTATATATAATAATAACAACTATAATATATATAATTATTATACCTATAACCATAATTATATATATAGATACACTATTTATAATATGTATTTAAATACATATTTTGTATCAAAATATATATATATATATATATATTTATACTTTTTACACTTTTAACACAAAATAATATTTATATTTATCCAAAATATATTTATATAATATCATTATATAAATATATAAAATTATTTTTATTTCTTATTAAGTTTTGGATTTCCAAATATCCAAAATTATTTTCTCCATTTTCTTATTTAATTTGGATTTCCATTTATCCAAATTAAATTTCCTCCTTCATTTCTTATTTCCAATTTAATTTTCCTTTTTATTTCTTATTTAATTTGGATTTCAATTTGTCCAAATTAAATTTTTCCGGATACCTTATATTTATTTAGAAAATTCTCGGTCTTCACATCCTCCCCACCTTAAGAAATTCGGTCCTCCGAATTCAACTTAAATTATTTGATGGTACGGTTCCGTATACTTATGGTTCCTGTCCTCTCAATCATCTTTTTAAGTAATACTACTAGCATACTTTCAACATCCGAATCACCTTTTATACCATTACATATCATTTTTCCACCATATATTCATACTCCCTAAAATTTCTTATCACCTTGGGAGTTATCACTTTCTATCTCTTTTCACATAATAGCTGTTTCA
This sequence comes from Heritiera fomes, assembly GCA_032173925.1. Lineage (NCBI taxonomy): Eukaryota > Viridiplantae > Streptophyta > Magnoliopsida > Malvales > Malvaceae > Heritiera > Heritiera fomes. Next base: position 5,839,443 of record JAPDPM010000012.1, on the reverse strand, counting down.
CACCATTTATCATTCGTTTCTCTCATTTGGTGCCAAGTCGATATAATTTGGTAACTATAGTTTACTGATTTAATCAGTAGTATGTGATTGTCCCAGTAGCCTTTAAATCTCGTGCATCCGCTCTCTCAACATATCTTCGAGCGTTTCCACATTACGCTCGAATTTTCATATCAGTATGGAGCGATGCCGTCAATAAATTTGAAATCCCAAAGCCTTTTACTATTTTCCATAAACATTTGGCAATTCAAGATTCCATCACATGTAATGCTCACTGGAACTTCACATACATTCTCTCCGTTTCATATTTACATTTCGACTAAGGCATTAGAGAAATCTAGAAGTCTGAAGATGGAAAAGTGATTCAATTTGATCAACCAGTCTATAATCACTTCCATAATATCATATTTCTTTTGGGTTTCATATTATCCCAAAACACTCATTGTCACATTGATAAATCAAGGCTGCACCTCATTGCAGACTTTACTGTTAATCATCTCTTGCCATAAATGTAACATTTATCAATCATTTTCTCTCTATATCTCTTTTCATACAGTATTCTTATTACATCTCAATGTGATAACCAAAGTGAAATCACCTTCAGTCTTAAATTTGAAAACTGTTTCATATTCGTGTTCCCTTATAACTCGAAATCATAGTTTCAATTTCCAATAGTCCTCATAATTAAGGTGGGACTATACTTTCAATCGAGCCATATGTTTGGGTTCGATCATTTTTCGTTGGCTATTTCTTGACCTCTTTCAATCCTTCTCAATTTACATATCGATCATATTCTATACAATCATTCCATTATCTTCCATATAAATTGCCACAATCAATCATTCTTGATCATTCATATTCTATTCCTTCAAGGTGATACACAATTCTTCCAAACCATATCGATACCATTCATTAACGGTTTCCAGTCCGTTTTAATAGGTCATCGATTAGCATCTTTATGTCAAAGCCCAGCCTGTTTTAAACAGGTCGTCGACTGGTATCACCATACCAATAGCTGACAATTCTTGGTACAGATTGAAAATCAACAAGTTTACATGTAGACACTACACAGTACATGGGATGTAACACTATCACTGTCTCAACTACACCGACACGTACTAGACAAACCGTGCTCTGATACCATTAAACCTGTCACGACCCGAAGGCCGCGACTTTCCTTTAATACTTATACTTTTCTTAGTCTACAAATTTATGGACTAAATTTTTCTTTATCATTTTAAGGTTTGTATTCGGTGTCAGTGTAGTTACTATACTCTCTAGGTAGCTTATAGTCCTTCCATTTAAATATTAAACAAACACGGAAACGGTTCTTAGTTACATCCCGACTTGTTAAACAAAATATGTACTGTGCATCAATTAAAGTCATACATGTAAACAAGTATTTTATAAGTTCCATATACCTCCGAAAACTAGTACCAAGTCCATATACAGTCTCCGATGCCCACTGAGCAGCTCACATGGCAGATGTTAACTTCAATAATCTGAAAGAGATGAAATTTAGTGGGGTGAGCAAAACCACGGCTCAGTAAGATACTAATATAAATACAAGAGTAGGATTACACTGTCTTAATCTGCAATGCTTAAAACTTGCAAATTTGCAATCACAGTTAATCCTTTCTCATCGATAACATATCATTATCTCATTTCTTGTCATCTGTCTATCACTTATACTTTTAAAATTATCATCATAATCACTTTTCAGTCTTCTTGTCCTTACACTATAGTGCATCGCACAACAATCTGTCTTATCCAAATTGAATGTCATATACTATTAGTCTATATTTTCCTCTATCTCGGAGTACATCATGTCCAATTGAAGCACCATATCAATTCACTTTATATTTCATAATCGTACTCCTGTAATTTATCATCTCATGTCACTTTTCCTTATAGAGAAATCATGATCACCACAGTGTAAGTTCACAATTCTCTTCATATCTATCATATGTTCATGTATCATATCATGTCATCGTCTAGATGAAATATCATTTATGTCGAGTCATGACATTTCTCATGAAACTCGTGTACGAAGCATATTATCATGTTAAGGTCTAATATGCAATTATGTAACTTTACTGTATAAACCGCTATCATCTCTAATCGTGTCATATGTCCTTTAGAACATGCTCCACGTATGAATTTTCAATTCATTCAAGTCTACCTTTATGGCATGATAAAAACATGTTCAATTTCAATTCATGTATTCATTTTCAAAACATGTCTAAAACATGTGCGGTTTTAAAACATTTTTCATATACTATAAGTCATATCAGGTCTAGAGTTCATTTCAAATCGATTTATACTCTAGACCGCATATCATTTTAAATTCGACACGAAATCGTATATAAATCATATCAGTGTCGAAATCATTTATCATATACTTTTAAAACATATACTGTAAATCATATCAGGTCTAGAGTTCATATCAAATCAAACTATACTCTAGACCGCATATCATGCCATGTTCGACACAAATTTTCGTATAAATCATATAAGTGTCGAAATCATATCTCATGGACTTTTAAAACATGTTTAAAACATGTACTGTTTCAAAACATATTTCATTTCAAATCTGTTTCATGTACAGTATAAATCATGTCAAGTCTAGAGTTCATATCAATAAAATCATACTCTAGACTTCATATCATATCAATTAGAGACTAGGCTAGATCCCTATCATCTATATCAATAAAGACTTAAATCACTGTAGCTAGCAGTGAATCATATCATCGTCCCCTGGAAACCAACTAGGGCGCTATCTATGGCCATAGACCTCATCTCTCTCAGCCCCACTGATCTGGCGTGACTGAGACCTGTCCACGACTATTGTCGGACAAGCATATCTATCTGCCTAATGAGCAAAGCTCCAATTAGGCGGTTTCCACTATGCTTTATTGAATTTAATTCTTTTAGGGTGCCTACAGTCTCGTAAAACATTTAAATCTATAGCTTTCTTTTCAATATCATGTAAGGCATATGGTAAAATTCTGTATGAGACTTCATATATCAAAATACATATATATATTTACCATATACTTTCATTTCAAAACAAATCAATACTTTTCAGTATTCATATAAACATTATTAAAATGTTTCAAGTTGCAAGAAGGCATGCTTAAATGCGATGCTGTAAAACATTTCAGTATGCAACTTCGGTAATGTTTCCATCAAATACGCTAAAGCGATTCATTTAACTTTATCACCATCAATTATTCGATTTCAAGACTTTCTTTCTGTCAACCAATAAATCACTATACAATTCATTCACTATTCATCTAATTCAGTATTCAATTTGCTCAGTACTCAATTCATTTGCAAATCGAATCACTTGGTATTCAGACCATTCGGTATTCAATACCCTTTCTTGATCGTCATTGACTATTATAATCATTTATACACTTCATCATCAATATTAGGATCGCATCATTAGTATGAATCCTCTAAGTTTTGATAAGCATTTAAACATCAATTTCTAAAATAGTCATCAAGTTACCGAATTTATGCAAATAATAATATCATCCTTCAATATCTGTTCCAGAATCGACATCGAGGATAACAGAATCACAAAATCGATAGTCACTTATCAAATCCATTTATGATTTGATCTATTGATACATGTTTATCATTTTTGATTTGAGGTTCAATTTCATTTACTATCACAAAATCGTATCTAAATCCTCAAATCCATTTTCATGTGGCCTTTATGATTTTATCCGAACTTATGCAATTGTCGATCTTATTATTCAAGATCTATTCTAAGGTTATAAGCACAATCATCTTTTCACATATTTATCACTCATTTCTTTGAATCCATAATTGATCGGATTGTGTCGTAATTAAATCTCCATTTCAATCTCTCGAATTTGTCCATATTATCACTTTCGAAATTATTTCAAAATCATGAAACCGGACTCGGTAATTCTGGAAATCATTACTCCGTTAATAACTTCACAATCCAATCATTCGACCATCGAAATTTCAACTGTGACCTTCTCTTCCAAGCTACATCATATAATTATCATCACTTTTATCCGTGATCCGTCTAATTAATAATTCCACCTCAATCTCAACTTGATACCATTTGTGATATTAAAATTACTTGATTTATCGATTCTATAAGGTTTTAAACCATGTAATTCACCACATTATCGTTTTCAACGATCTATCTTCTCATCGATTTCAATATCAAACTCTTCAGTAATACCATATAATCCTTTTAATATTTATTTCCAATAATTATCTCCAAGATTCCATTTATGTGAGAAACTTAATCTTTTTCCTCAGATATTTTTCTAAAAATTTCGGCAGCATAACGGCTTAATTTTCCCTAACCTCCTGCAAGGGAAACACAATTTATACTTGCAGCCGTTGATTCTCACAATTCCTACGTCTCTACCAAGACCCCCACCATCAGTTGTGGGTCCTCTTAGCATTTTTAATATCAATTAAATCAATGGATCATATATAAAAATATCACAATTCCATTAAAAATCATTTCATAATTGCATCATATAAAAATCATAAATCCCACATACAATATGATGCTACTAATGTTTTATAAAAGTATCTTACTTGGTGTTGAAGCTTAGCGCCTTGACGAGCTCCTAGCATCGTCGAACCCCAAATCGCGCCTGTCACTTCCGCTACAATTTTCACAACACCAATGCATTTACGTGAATATATGACAATAAAATTTATTCAATAACATCAGTAATTTATTTTTCCTCAATTTTTCTTACCTTTTCTTCCTTCTTCTTCTTCCTTTTCCTTTTTCCTTTTTCCTTTTCCTTTTCTTTTCTTCTTTTTCTTCCTTCTTTTCTTTCTCCTTTTTCTTTTTCTTTTCTTTTCCTTTCTTCTTTTTCTTCTTTTTTTTTTCTGTTCTGTTTTTTTTTTCTGGTCTGAACCGGTTCAGACCGGTTCAGTACTCACCGGCCGGTTCAGCCTCCGGCGGCCGGTCCTTCATCGGTTCAGCCCTTCCTCAGCTGGCGGAGATGGCCGTGAGACTGGATCTGCCCTCCATTTCTCCAGATCGACGGCGACGGCGCCGGATCTGGCAGCGAAAGTTTCGACCTTCTTCTCCTCTGTTTCTTCCTTCCTCCGCCGTTTCCTTCACCGCCGGTGGCCTCCTTCTCCTTCGTGGGTCTTCACCGGTAGTGTTGGTGTCGATGGCAGTGCCCGGATTGGCCGGCACCGCCGTTCCACTTCCGCTTTTCCTTCTCGGGTTTTACCTCCGTTTTCTGTTTCGTTTTCTTTTCGTTTTCTTTTTTTTTTGTTGCCGGCATCCTTCCTCACGTCGCCGGCGGCTTCACCTCGCCCCCCCTTCCTCTCTCTCTTTCTCCGGTAAGCCGACAGGGGGTCGGCTGCCGGTATTTGTCTTCTCTGTTGTAAACAGAGAAGAGATGAGGGAATCGGGTTGTATTCCCGATTCCCACGTTTTCATTTCTTTTTTTTTTTATAACATATATATTTATTATTATATATAATAATAACAACTATAATATATATAATTATTATACCTATAACCATAATTATATATATAGATACACTATTTATAATATGTATTTAAATACATATTTTGTATAAAAATATATATATATATATATTTATACTTTTTACACTTTTAACACAAAATAATATTTATATTTATCCAAAATATATTTATATAATATCATTATATAAATATATAAAATTATTTTTATTTCTTATTAAGTTTTGGATTTCCAAATATCCAAAATTATTTTCTCCATTTTCTTATTTAATTTGGATTTCCATTTATCCAAATTAAATTTCCTCCTTCATTTCTTATTTCCAATTTAATTTTCCTTTTTATTTCTTATTTAATTTGGATTTCAATTTGTCCAAATTAAATTTTTCCGGATACCTTATATTTATTTAGAAAATTCTCGGTCTTCACACAATACGATACGATAAGTGCATGATCATCAGGGAGTAACAGTCTCAAAACAATTTTTGTTATTCATAATAAATAAATCATTTCAGTAAGCAATTATCTTTAGCCAATTCATAACAGTATAAATTAATAAAATTATAATTGGATGCAAATAAATCAATTTAAACATTTTAAATAAAAATTCAATACCTTCCAATTATTCATGATGCATGTAAAATATTTAAATCAATAAAATTGGCAATTAAAATAGTCAAAATAATAATTTAATTTAATTGAAATAATGGGTGCATAAATCAGAAATTAAATTTTGGAAATTAGATAAAGTATACTAACATTATTTTGGAATCTCTAATTTTGGAGAATTTGGGCTATTGGTTAAAAAATTGGGTTTTGGGAGAGTTTTGCAATAATTCGATATAATCTCTAACCAACCCCCTTGCATTAAAATCACATATTTAATATTTTCCAAACCAGCTAATATCCCACATGCAAACACAGTACTTTCTTAACTGCTTCCATAATTGCTCCATACCTTAATCACACTGTGGGATAGCAATTCCAAATTGCACCACTGAGTCACTTATGTCCCAGAATTAATGGCTGTGATAATCGAAAATTTTTTATTTTTGGTATTAGATACTCGGAAATAAATAAATAAAGTTATTTACGAGAATTGGAATATGTTGAATTTCGGAAAAAGATGAAGTGATGCAGTGATGAATTTGAGGAGTTTAATTTGGATATTAAGAAATCCAATTATACGGAACAAAATGGGCATATTTATATATATTTATATATCCATATATATATATAAATATATTTTTAAATAAATACATATGTATATTATTATACATTTATATTTAATATATAAGAAATATATATTATTTCAAATTAAAGTGTATAGATATATATAAATTTTGAATACAAAAATATATATATCTATGTATATGGAAATATAGTATATTTATATATATATATGAATATAATTATATTTTGTATTTATATATATTTAAAATATATAAATAAATTAAATAAAAAAAGAAAAAAAAAGAAAATGGAAATGGGAATCGGGATACAAACCCGATTCCCTTGTTTTCTCTTCTGTTTGTAAAACAGAAGAGAAAACAAATGAGGCCGATATCGTTGGCAATGACAAAGAGAGAGATTGAGAAAGGGATCGTCGTCAGTGGGAGAAGAAAGAGAAAGGGCTGACGACGGTGAAGGTAGTGACGGAGAGGAGAAAACGAAGCTAAAACAGAGAGGAAAAGGAAGAAAACGAGAAAGGAAAGGAAAGAGGATAACGACGGTGCCGGTCGATCCGGGCATTGCCACTCCAACATCGACCTCGACGGAGGTAAAGGGAAGGAAAAGAGACCACTGGCGGTGAAGGAGGAAGAGAAAAGAGGGAGAAAAGAGAAGAGAAAGGACCGACACTCTCCGCCTCCAGATCTGTCGCCACCGCCGCCGACCCGGGGAAAAGAAGGCCAGATCCGACTTTGTGGCAACCTCAGCTAGCTGTGGAGAGGCTGAACCATCAGAAATGGTGGCTGATAGTGGTTGAACCGGCCAAGGAAGGGCGAACCGGTTGAACTGGTCCAAACCGGTTTGATCCGGTTCAGACCAGAAAAAAAGGAGGAAGAAAAGAATAAGAAAAAGAAAAAGGAAAAAGAAGAAGAAGAAAAAGGAAAAAGAAGAAGAAGAAAAAGGAAAAAGAAAAAGGAAAAAGAAGAAGAAGAAAAAGGAAAAAGAAGAAGGAAGAAAGAGAAAATGGGTAGGAAATTTGTAGAAATTATTATTATTATTATTGTTATTATTTTATTGAATAATTCTACATGAATTTAAATGTGGAAAAATTGGACTTGTAGAAATTATATAAGAACGATCGGAACATGAACGAAAATGGGAGAGATTACATCGTCAACTTTGATACTAGGTAAGATACTTTTATAAAGCCCTAGTAGTATTATATTGTATTGTTAAGAGTATTGATCTTGATGATGAATTATTAACGAAATGATTTTAAAAACACTAAGAGGACCTACAATTGGTGATAGGGGTCTTAGTAATGATCATGATATTGCAGTAAAATGATTGTGGAATACCATTGTGTTCATTTGGAATTGTTGCAAGAGGTTTTAGTTCCTGAAATGTTATGTTGCCGAAATTTATATAACAATGTTTGATGAAAAAGGTTAAGGTTTTCTCGTATAAACAGAATCTTGGAAAAATCATCGAAAGATAAGCTTTGAAAAGACTTTATTGTATTATCAGAAAATTTGATTTTTTTGGAATAGTTGAGAAGGTAAATGGTTGAGTATGATAACATGATGAGTTACATGGTGTAAGCCTTATAGAATCGATAAATGGATTTATCTTAATATCACGAAGTCGAGATTGAGGTGAAATATCGATTAGTCAAATTATTAATAAAAGTAATGATGATTATATGATATAGCTTGGAAGAGAATATTAAGTTGTAATTTAGATGGTTGAACGATTAAATTGTGAAATTATCGACGGAGTGGTGATTTTAGAATTAATTGATTTCGATTTCTTGAATTTTGGAATAGTTTCGAACGTGATAACACAGACATTGCAAGAGGTCGATGTTAAGATGGTTTTATTACATTACATTGTATTGTCAAATGTACGAGAGATGATAAGCGGACCTACACTTGTGGTAGTGGTCTTAGTATCAATATTGTGGTATACGATGGATAGTTGTGATATAGGATTATAACAAATGGATGACTTGTGATACAAAATCTTATTGAAATTGAGGTTGAATTTCTGATGAAATCTAATCATTGATAAATTCAAATAAATGAGTGTCACACATGTGATTATATGGTTTCTATTATAACTTTGGAATAAGTCGTGAAAAATATTCTCTCACATTTGAGTGACTTGGAGAAATTTGGAGGACATGATGAATGGTCCATCTTAGTAGTGCAATTGAGATGATGAGAATAAGAGAGTAGATTGTGATATCTTGTGGATATTTCATAGAACACACATCTACATAAAAGTATACTTGTACATGTCTATATTAAATAGATGTGAACTGGGATTTTTGAAATAATATGGATGGTCATAAGGCGACTCAAATGATTGAAACACTATTAATAGTGGAAATTGGCCAAATCTCTTAAGTGGGTAAACTGGTAACCTACATTTGACTTGATAATACCTTTATAGATAATTCTAGTATAGTATTATATGATACTGGCCGTATGAAAATTAATTGAAAATTGTGATTTGAGTTTGTGATAGTGAATGAAATTGGGCATCGAGTCAGAATTACGAATGGGTGCCAATATGTTAGACCATAGATAGATTTGATAGATGACTATTGATCTTGTGGTTTTATATCCTCGATGTCGACTCTGGAATAAATCTTGAATGATGATATCAGTATTTGCCTAATTCCAGTATTTTGATGGCTATAGAGAAATATGATATATAAATATTCATAGATAGTAAGAGGACTCATACTGATGGTGGTGGTCCTAGTATTGATGATGAAATGTACAAATTGTTGTTATAGTCGATAACTATTGAGAGAGAATCTTGAATATCGAGGAACCGCAGTGAATATCAAATTTACCTATTAGGTATGATCCGATTGAAATCAAAAGGATAGAAATGAGGAATTTGGATTATAGTTAACGCTACAATTAAATGATATATTTTATGAAAATGATAATGCATTGTTTTGAACTCATGATTGAATTTGCATCGCATTTAAGCATGCCTTGTTACAACTTAAGACATTATAATAATGTTTATATGAATACTTTAAAGTATTAATTAGTTTTGAAAGGAAAGTATATGGTAGATATATATTTTTATATATAAAACCTCTTAAAGAATGATACCATATGCTTTACATGATCTTTGACAAGAAAAGCTAAATATTTAAATGTTTTATGAGACTATTGGCACCCTAAGAGAGTTAAACTCAATAAAGCATAGTGGAAACCGCCTAATTGGAGATTACGACAAAGATGCTTGTCCGACAATAGTCATGGACAGGGCTTAGTCACACCTGATCAGTGGGGCTGAGATAGATGAGGTCTATGGCCATATATAGCGCCCTAGTTGGTTTCCAGGGGACGATGATATGATTTCACTGCTAGCTACAATGATCTAAGTCTTTATTGATTGAGTATTAGGGTCTAGCCTAGTCTCAAATCGATATGATATGCAGTTTAGAGTATGCTTTTAAATTGATATGAACTCTAAACCGATATGATTTCACAGTATATGAAATGTGTTTCGATATTGTATTTGATTACATAAGATATGAAAAGAGAAATGTGTATGTTTTGACTTGATATGATATGAAAAGAGAAATGTGCATGTTTTGACTCGACATGATATGAAAAGGGAAATGTGCATGTTTTGATTTGACATGATATGAAAAGAAAAATGTGCATGTTTTGATTTCACGTGATATGAAAAGAGAATTGTGCATGCTTTTAACCATGTCTTAAAAGTAAATATGAAATGAATTGAGAATTTACGTGTTGGAACATGCTCTAAAAGTATATGTAATATGATTGGAAATGATAGTTATCTTACATAGTAAAGCTTGCATAAGTTATTGATGGAAATGATGAACCGTAATTGCAAATTGCAGGTTTGATGCATTGCAATTAAGATAGTATAATTCTACTCCTGCATTTATATTAGTATCTTACTAGCCAATTTTGCTCACCCTTCTTAATTTAATCTCTTTTCAGATTATTTGAGTTAAACTCTAGAGGGCTTTTGAGTGGGCCTCCGGATACGATATCTAAGCTTAGTACTAACCTTTTGAGGTATACGTTCTTTATAAAATGCTTGTTTATATGTAAGACTTTAATTGATGTACAGTACATATTTTGTTAAATAAGTCGGGATGTAACTTAGAACCATTTTCTCGCTAGTTTAATATTTAAGTGAAATGACTATAGTTCACCTAGATAGTATAGTAACTGCACTGACACCGAATACAAACTGTAAAATGAAAAGGAAAAATTTAGTCCATAAATTTGTAGACTAAGAAAAGTATGAGTATCAAGTGAACGTCGCGACCTTTGGGCCGTGACAATGGCAGTAAGATAACATTTAAAACAATCAAAATTCATTACTCTAATTTATAAAATCTTCTTTTATTTTCCTAAACTTCTATTTAATCATTTTCCTTTAGGAATCAAAATAAAATTTCCATAAATCATATTCTGGCCGAATGTGGCCATCATCACCCTATTTATTTTTCTTTCTTATTTGGCTTCATGAACACCCTTATACCTTATCATCATCCAAAATACTTCCACCATTGAATCAACTCACTCTCCTTCCATAAAATCTTATTATGGCCGAATAAGCTACGTTAAACTTTAATCACTTTAAGTGCATGTCATGTTTTCTTACTATATCTATATTACCATTTTACAATTAATTCATTAAAATCAACTTAATTCTTTTATGAACAGTCCACCACCGAATTTGTCATGGTCCTCTATTCCTTTCATCTTTAAGCATTAACTTCACTAATATTCTTTGCAATTTCCTTACATTAATTTCTCTATTTTTATGCACCCTAATTTACGCCACTCTCATCACCCTTCAACTATGGCTAGGGGTGTAAATGATACACTAATACTCGCAAGCTACTCAGGCTCGCCTCGAAGAAAACTCGAACTCGACTCGAGCTATCGAGCCAGCTGAGTTCGAGTAGCAAGATGTCTGGCTCAAGTATCTCGCGAGCCTAATCGAGCTTTAATTATTTTAATATATATTTATTTTATTTATATTATTATTTATTTATGTTTTTACAAAATTACAAAAATACCTATTTGAAAACCCTAATAGGCTTGGGCTCTTTTCCCTTTTCCATTTCAAACTTAGACACAGCCGCATAGCCCCCCTCTCGCATCCCTCCGCTCTCACGGTTTCACATCTGATGGCCCGACCCAGATCTGTCCAAGCTAGATCTGCCTTTGCCAAAGCTCCTCTGACGACTCCTCTTGAAAGTCCTCATGTTGCCTTAGACTCAGTCATGAATCACGACTCATAAAGGCTACACAGCTACAGACAAACCCCTTTCGACGATCAGTCCTCATTCTTCATGGCGTAGCTCAGATCCAGCTACCTACTCTCTAAATTTCGGCAACGCTTCACTCCTCACGCAATCCTTGTCACTCACTGGCAAAAAACCCTCTACTTTGGTGAAATTATTCGACAAACATTTCATTATAATTTCTCGAGCAGCATCATTATTCTGAGTTATTCAAGAATGAATCTTGTTTACCTGATTTAATATAGAAATATCTAATTTCTATATTTTGAGTTACTCTGAATGTTCTTGGCATGAAAGTTGTTTACTGTGGGATATATGTTTGTGGGTTAGTGAGAAGGGCTGTGTGTGCAGTGGGTTAGTCGAGAGAAGGGTTGTATGTGCAGTGGGATAATCGAGAGAAGGGTTGTATGTGCAGTGGGATAGTCGATACTCCGATAAAGGATCTGTGTGTAGGTGTATTTACATGATGTTTCTAGATTGGGAACTATCACCTTATGTATTAATGGAAGGTATGATGATAAGCTTAAACATATTTGAGATCTTGTTTTTATTTAGCAAAGTTTTAATAATGGGTTAGTCAAGAGAGGGGTTGTGTGTGCAGTGGGATAGTCGAGACAGTGTCTCTGTGTGTGGGTGTATTTACATGACTTTTCAAGATTGGGAACTATCATCATATGTATTAATGGAAGGCATGATGATGAGCAGAAACGGATTTGAGATCCAGTTTTTATTCAGCAAAGTTTTTATTTATGGAGCATTAAACACTCCATTTTATATATATTTTTAATTGTGGTTGGGGTTAGGGGGTGAGGACCGTGAGGTTGCTATAAAAAATCCTCTATTATATGCACATGCCATTTCATGTTTAATCATATTGAATAGTCAATTCAAATTTAAATTAAAGACATGCTAAACCATTTTCGATAATTACAAGATTGTTGTAGTTAATTATTGTCACCGATGTGTGTTTGTTGTTGCAGGTGTTGTCGTAGTTGTTGCTACTAAATGTTTCACTTTTATGATGATATTATTTTTGTTGTTTATTTTATAATTCTAAAATCATGTAAGATTTTATAATTTTCCAAACAATGTTGGTATTGTATTGTGTATGATTTGTGTAAGGTTTTCATTATTGTTGTTATTGACTTATTTATTGACTTGTATTTTTTTTTAAATTTTATGTTTTATTGTATTTAATTAAAATGTTATGTTTTATTATAAATGTATATATAAATAAATTCGAGCTCGAGTTCGAGCATAAAAATCGAGCGAGCTCGAGTAGCTCGAATTTGATCTCGAGCCGAGCTCGAGCTTAAAAACTAAGGCTCGACCGAGCTCGAGCCGAGTAACGAGCATCGAGTTTTTGAGTCGAGCTCGAGCTCGAGCACCTCACTGTATCGGCTCGGCTCGGCTCGGCTCAATTACACCCCTAACTATGGCTGAATGGCCTCTTCATGCTTGAGCAGATTTTTTTCCCTTCAATTTATGAATCTACTCATACTTAACACATTACATGCATGCATTTTACATTATTTAAGTATCAAAGTCAGCATCATTCTCTTCAAACCCTTCATGGCTGATTATACTTTACTACACTAAACTCATGTTTTATTTAATTCAAACTCATGGTTGTCTTTATCTCATTTCCAGCCCACATTTTTCATCTTCCATATCATCAAAACATCATGACCTTCCTATAAATTCACTGTGGCTGAAACCCTCACATCATGCTATACCTATTTTTTCTTCAAACCAAGGTTACCAACGTCACATACTCGTCCAATATAGCCATTAACATGATATAGGAGTGCATGAAACCAGGGCTGGTAATTACCTGTAGTAGAATGGTTCTGCCAGTAGTAAAACAACCCACCTATGGAGGTTTTTGGCTGAGTTATATGGATGATTAGAAAGCTTTTTAGGTAAGGAACAACTTTTATTAAGGAGCCTAAGTGATTAGATGAAGGAAAAAAGGGGTTCTACTAGGCTGAACGGTAGAGAACTTGGGAAGAAAATAGAGAAAACGGGAGAGGAAATGCAGCAGCAAAGTGACGGGCTGAGAAGGCTGAAGAAATTTGTAGAATTCTATGTGTTGTCTCCATTTTATTAGTCTTGAATTACATTTTTAATTTATTAAATCTTATATAATTCCAAAACTCCAAAATACTTTCTTAAAACTTACTTATTTACACACTTGCCACTGCACAGTATTTTTTTTTTGTTCCAAGTCAGAATTTTCATTTTATTTTCATTTATTTTATTTATTTTTCCAGGTCAATTTGGGTCAAAGGTTGACATTTTTTACTAACCCTTGAGAAAAGACTAATTTACCCTTACACTTTTCTATTATTTCCATTTCTATCCTATTAATATTTTATTATTTTTATTTTCTGAATTTGTATTTTATTTTTATTGTTTTTCTATTTTTAGGTTAAACATGGTCAAGAGTTGACTCTGAAGGGGGTTTGACGTAGTATGGGTAGTGAAATTAGTAAACTACCCTGAAACGAATGATTTTCGTTTCGTTCTCGTTGTTTTTAGCATTTTCATGTAATTCAGTTCACGAGCTAGATCCACGTGAGACTTCTTTATGCGAGGGTTCTCCTATGCAGTTTATCGGTTTAAAGTCAATTTGGTTTCACCGTTATTCAGAAAATTCTTTCCGGCTTATGGATATGATTGTCATTTTCAAATTTGTTTCACGTAAAATGTGGTACATTAAAGAAAAGGAATTTTGGGAAATGGTCTTCTTACCAGTTACACATCTCGAGCCCGTGATTCACAATTTGCCATTTTGGAGTCCATCGAGATACTAATTGTGCTATCGGGCCCACTTGGCAGGTTTATCGACTCCTAGAAAATTCATGAAAATTAATCTTTATAAATGAACTTAATATATTAACTTAACACACTAGATAGTTGTAGAGAAAAATTAGAGAAATTAGGGATCTCACAGAATGATTGTTAATAATGATTTCAAATAGATTGCTTTTACCTTATGTGCATTCTAATGTTTCATTTCATTCATTTTTCCAAAACTAGCAGAATAAATTTTATTCTCGATTTTACTTACATATAGTAGTATAGTATAGCACTTTTGTATAGGTTTCCTTACTGAGCGTAAACTCACCGCCTCCTTTTTCCTTCCGAATTATTTGCAATGACATCCACTCATTGTAGTGGAGCGTATATTTTGGATATACAGTATTCCTTCAGGACACATATACCATCTGTTAAAGGTATATTGTACTTTATTATATATTTCAGACATTTGTACAGTACTTAATGTGTTGTAGATGACCTTGGAAATGTAAATCAATAAGACTAGTACTGTGATGGTAATTAGAAATCTAAAACATATATGTGTATAGAGCTTTGAATAAAAGTACCTTTGTAATAATTGAAATAAAATTTTATTATTGTTGAAGTTAGTTTATATTTTTTGAAGGAATGAAACTATTGTAATGATTTCTATGACATAAGAAAGAGAGAAAATGACATAGACAAAGAGCCTAACCATTTATAAGAAAATGAAAAATTAAATCAGTATTTAATGAAAAACAGGACATTATAGAATTGGTATCAGAGCAAGGTTAGTTTGATGTTTATCAGTGTCATTAGGTTAGAAATAATTTACATCCCTGATTACTGTACTTGTTTGAATATATATGTGGTATAACTGTACAAGTTATACTAAGTTTGCGTGATTTTATTGTTGTGTTGACAGAATGAGTAACAAGAAGAAATACTAGACAGAGACGAGTAGAATTGTCTCCTGTGCACTTCCCTCCTCCATCTCCACCGGCTAGCCCAAACACCTGGCTGTTGAGAATCGAACGGAGTATAGAGACTATGGTTACGCTATTCACACAGTTTTTGGTGAATTTTCCAAACGTGGCCATAAATGCATCACCTGCCTCACTCGTAGCCCCTCCTCCTCCAGAAGAGAATGCTCTTCTTGAGCCTCTTGCTCCTCTAGTACAGCCCCCACCTGTACAGCCAGAACTTCCATCACCAGTTCAAGCTTTAGAGAGGCAGGGTTCTATAGCTTATTGTTGTGTGGCTTTGTTAAAAGAATTTAAGAAGCTTGACCCACCTAAATTCAAAGGAGACAAGGACTCGTTGGTGGCAAAGAAATGGGTTAAAGCAGTTACTAAGTTGTTCATGGATATGACTTGTTCAAAAAGAGAAAAGGTGGGCTTGGTGACATATTTATTAGTGGACGATGCGGAACACTGGTAGCAATCCACTCAAATCATATTGAAGGCTCGGCATCCTAAAGTCACATGAGATAGATTTTTGGAGGCATTTAATAAGCAATATATCCCATGCACTGCTTAGAAGAAATTGAAAATGGAATTTCTGAACATGACTCAAGGGAACATGTTAGTCGATCAGTATGAGTCTAAGTTCACCACTCTGAGTATGTTTGATCCAGAAGTCCTTCGGAGTGAGAAGCATAAAATATATAGGTTTACGAAGGGACTGAGGCCATCCATTAGGTCTAAGCTATATCCAATGGATATAATCACTAATGATGAGGCAATCAGTAAGGCTCAACTGTGTGAGTAGGACTATGAATTCCACTAGGTAGACTATGTAGTGAAGAGTAAAGGAAAAGATAAGGCAAAGCGAAAACCAGATGATGAAGCCTCAAGTGACTGCTATCCATCCAAAAAGGTGAAGAAAGATGAAGAGATTACAAGAGCTTTAAGGATAAAGATAGTGGATGATAAATCCCGACCTTCAGCAGCTAGTATCGCTGGCCCACAAAAGAGTATATCGAGGTAGTGTGAACATTGTGGGAGATTTCGTGGTTTATAGCCCTCTTGCTTTATAACTAGAGCCTGCCTTAGATGTGGTAAAATGGGGCACCAAGTTAAAGATTGCCCAATTACTAGATCGAAGGTGCAGGAAGAATCGGAAAAGAACCTTCAGTAGACCACCCAAGTACAACGTAAGTTCACGGTAGCCGAGAAGGGAAAGAAAGCCGTGACTATGAGAGCCTTGAATTTCTCATACTTTATATAAGTATTGAGTGTAAAAATTTAAAAAGAGAAATTTATTGTTAAAAATATTTAAATGAAGGGTCTGTTTGATAAGGTTCAGGGATGTACTTGATATGGGCCACAACAGAACTTTCTCTGTCCAGATCGAAGTGAGACCCTAGAATGATGGTATTTAAGGTGAAATACGAATATAAAAAGAGTCGATATCTCAAATTCACCTTGTTTGAGTATAGTTTGAAAAGTGTAAAACAAATTCAAAAATGACGATTAAGGACATAGGCCAGATGGATTTTCGTAAACTGCGGTTAAATCGAGATGATTTTTAATCAGTTATCAGTGGTGAATAATTTTACATGTAATAAGGTTTTAGATCATGTGGATCGATAGAAGAAATCAACTCTAAAAACAAAAATTTACGCAATTTTACGGTTAGGGGTATTTTGGTAATTTCACCTAAAAGATAGGTCAAACCACTTTGAGAGTCAATAATTAACCATGTTTGACATAAATATAGGAAAAATAATAGAAATTAAATATTAAATCTGAATTTTTAAGGATTAAATAAAGAATAGGATATAAGTGGAAATAATGGAATTCTACAAGGGTATTATGGTCATTTAGCATGAGGGCTGGTCAAATTGGTCAAAGTTTGACCAAAATTGACCAAAATAGATTAAAGTTAATAAAAATAAAATTTAAAATATGAAATGAAAAATTATAAGATATTTTCTATGGCATGGTTGTAATTAATTAAATTTTTAAAGGGCAAACTTGTTAATTTGTATATAGTAGATTTTTGTGTAATAAAATAATATAAATTAAGACAAAAATCAGGTCATTTTCTAGCAGCAACCGACCTCCCCTACTGTTCTACATTTTTCTTCACTTTTCCTTAATCTTCCTTACGTTTGCATGGTAAAATCCCATCTTGTCCTTATCTAATCATTTAACCTCCTTCACAAAACATCTTCCTCACATCAAGATCACTTTAAACCAGGAATTGAAGGGCTGAATGGAAGAGAACAGAATGTGTTTTTGGAGGGCTGTATTGATCGACAATGATGGTAGGTGAGGATTAGTGATGTTCTTTTAATTTCTAGCTATGGTTCTTGATTTAATTATGCATGATAAACTGTAATAACCGATAATTTTTCTATTTTTGGTATTAAATTACTTGGGAATTTAATTTTTTATGCAAATAAAAGCAAAGGTAAATAAATAAATTTATTTACGATATAGGAAAATTGTAGGAATTCCCAAAACTGATGAAGGGATGATGTTGAGGAAATTATTTTGAATAATTTTCGGATATTAAGAGATCCAAATATTAAAGAAATGAAAGTGAGTATATTTATTTTGGATATTAAGAAATCCAAAATCTAAGAAATAAAAATGTGTATATATATTATTATTAATTAATGATTATATTTATATATATACTTATATAAAAAAAAGGAAAGAAAAGGGTCGGGAATCGGGATACCCGATTCCCTCCCATTTTCTCCTCTGTTTACAATAGAGGAGAGACCGGCCGACCAGTCGGCGAGAGAAGAAAAAGGGAGAGAGAGGAAATGTCACCCGCGAGCCAAGAAGAGGAAGAGAAAGCTGGCTGGCGACAGGAAAAAGGAAAGGAAAGGAGAGGAGAGAAATCGAAAGCAGAACCGAAAGGAAAAAGAGAAAAAGGAAAACGGCAGTGCCGGCCGATCCGGACACCACCATGCCATCCCCGACGTCGGCGAGGGTAAGGGAAAAGGAAAGGTGACTGGCGGTGAAGAGGAAAATAGAAAAGGAAGGAGGAAAGAAAGGGAAAGAGGCGAAATACCCACACCTGCAGATCCGACGCTGTCGTCGCCAATGGGGAGAAAAGGAGGCCAGATCCAGCTTCGCCACCACCCCGGCCAGTTGTGGGAGGCCTGAACCAGCAGTGATGCCGGCAGGATGAGGCTGAACTGGCCAGCAAAGGCTGAACCTGTTAAACCGGTTTGACCCGACCGAACTGGTCTGAACCAATTCAGACCAGAAAAGAAGAAAAAAAGAATAGAAAAGAAAAGAAAAAGAAAAAAAAGAAAAAGGAAAAAGGAGAAGAAGAAAAAGGAAAAAGAAAGAAAGAGAAAATGGGTAGGAAATTTGTAAAAATTATTATTATTAGTATTGTTATTATTTTATTGAATAATTCTACATGAGTCTAAATGTGGAAAAATTGGACTTGTAGAAATTATACAAGAACGGTCGGAGCATGAACGAAATTAGGAGAGATTACATCGTCAACTTTGATACTAGGTAAGATACTTTTATAAAGTAGTGGTAGTGTTATATTGTATGTTTTGGAATTGTGATCCGATGATGAATGATTATTGAAATGATTTTTAAATACTAAGAGGACCTATAATTGGTGGTAGGGGTCTTAGTAATGATCATGATATTGAAATAAAAATGATTGTGGAATACCACTGTGTCTATTTGGGATTGTTGCTAGCGGTTTTAGTTACTGAAATGTTATGCTGCCGAAATTTATAAGAAAATGTTTGATGAAAAAAGGTTAAGGTTTTCTCGTATAAATGGAATTTTGCAAAGAATTATCGAAAGATAAGTTTTGAAAGGACTTTATCGTATTGCCGAAAAATTTGATGTTTGGAATAGTTGAGAAGGTAAATGGTTGTGCATGATAATGTGATGAGTTATATGGTGTAAGCCTTATAGAATCGATAAATGGATTTATCTTAATATCACGAATTGGTTATCAAGTTGAAATTGAGGTTGAATATCGATTAGTCGAATCATTGATAAAATTAATTATGATTATATGATATAGCTTGGAAGAGAATATCGGGGTTGTAATTTGGATGATTGAACGATTGAATTATGGAATTATCGATGGAGTGATGATTTTAGAATTAATTGATTTCAATTTCTTGATTTTGGAGTAGTTTCAAATGGGATAACACGGACATTGCAAGGATCAATGTTGAGATGTTATATTATATTACATCGTATTGTCGAATATACGTGAGATAATAAACGGATCTACATTTGTGGTAGGGGTCTTAGTATTAATATTGTGATTACGATGGATATTTGTGATATCGAGTTATAACAAATGTATGACTTGTGCATACATAATCTTACTGAAATTGAGGTTGAATTCCGATATAATCTAATCATTGATATATTCAAATAAATGAGTGTCAAACATGTGATTATATGGTTTCGATTATAACTTTCGAATAGGTCTTGAATAATAAGATCGACAATTGTATATGTCACGACCCGAGGGCCGTGACGTTCACTTAACACTTACCTTATTTCACTAAAAATTTACGAACTAAATTTTTATTTTTCCTATTTACGGTTTGTATTCAGTGTTAGTGTAGTAATTAAAACAAATCTTGCCTTAATGATATTATTTCTCTAGCTATATCATAAATCTCAAGGTGAATATAATTATTTTAGCCTCATATTCAGTTATCCCAAAAGAAATGGGCTGAAAACCTCCGCCTTGTATTTTATCAATTTCCCCAGTAATTACCTACATTGCAAATACATTTTTAATTTTTACAATACAGCCAGCTTTAATTTCCACAATGTAGACACCCTATTTTGTCCGGGGTCTTTTAATGTTATTGGGCCTATTGGGTTTGATAATTAGAAGATGAATTTAATTTTTTGTTTATTGATAAAAATAAAAATATAAAAAAAATGAAAAGAAAATAAAAATGGAAAAAAAATAATAAAAATAAAGTGGCCAAGCTCCAAAGAAAGGAAATTTAGAAAGGAAAATCAAGATCTCAACATAAGGAAAAGTCAAAAATCTGATTTGGAAATTAAAGGAAAAAATTAAAATTTAAATAAAATTTGGGCAGAAATTGAAAAAGGAAATTAAATCAGAGATTGTAGATATCATTTTTGTCTAGGCACATTTTTGGTAAGATCAATTTTCAACTCTCGAACAATTGCATTTCAGAATTTGATTTCAAGAGTTTAATTTGAGCTTTTAAAATATTGGATAGATATGTTTGGTCTTAGAAATATTGACTAGGCTTTAAATGTGAATTTTGAAATAAAATGGAAATTTGGATTTGGAAACTTTGGAGAAAGTCAATAAAAAATCATGAAAATTAAATGAGATTTAGGTGGAATTTGGTTTTGGGAAGAAATCTTGTAAATTGAATGTTTGTTTAAGTCTTTTGGAAAAGATATCAAAATTTTGAATCAATATGAAAAGAAGAACCAAAAAGAAATAAATCAAGAAAAATTAAAATAAGAACCACGTATGGGATCTTTGGATTTTGATTTTGAAATTGATCCAATCAAGGGCATATTTTAAGGAGGAGATATTGAGGCTATAAAAACAAGAGAATTAGGGTTAAAAGGGGAGAAAGAAAAGAAAAACCAGAGGGAACCCTAGAAAGAAAACCTAGAAAAAAAGGGATTTGGCTACTGTCTTTTTTTCCACGGGGGAGAGGGGCTCATCGGGGGAGGTGGACTGCATTTTTTTTTTGATAGTTTTCGTTAGTTTTGGAGGTGGAGGAGGCGGGCGACAGAAGCTTTCTTC
The DNA here is from genome assembly GCA_032173925.1 of Heritiera fomes. Classification (NCBI taxonomy): domain Eukaryota; kingdom Viridiplantae; phylum Streptophyta; class Magnoliopsida; order Malvales; family Malvaceae; genus Heritiera; species Heritiera fomes. The sequence goes on along the minus strand of JAPDPM010000012.1, from coordinate 5,817,886 downwards.
ATCACCATTACTGCAAGTTTCTTTTCTTGAGAGGATTACAAAAGGAGGGGCGGCTAGGTTTGGGGGAGGAGGAGAAAAGGAGCAAAGAAAAAGAAAACCTAGGAAATTTTTCTACTACTCTTGGCTGTTTGGTGGCCACCATCATTAACGAAACAGTGAGCTTTACTGCACCCTGCGTCTTACTTGCCAAACTGTGTCCTGCTTCACCAATAAAATCCGAGCCTTGAGTCTTCATCGTGGATCATCATCTTCCTTCATGCTCTATGGCTGCTGTTCCCATCGCTTCAACCTAGTCCCTGCCTTTGCTGCACCCATCGTCGAACCCTTGCTGCTGAACCTTTCCTTGTGTTCCTTCCTTTATTACAGGCGGTACGAGACTGCACTGCCACTACCTTTGCCACATCCAACCTCGCTGCTGTTCGTGCTTCATTTGCTTGGTTCGTGAGGGTTCTTAAAAGGAATCAAAACTACTCATTACCACTTAATTATGGAGCAACGAGCAGATGCAACAGCTGTTGGCAGGAAGGCTTTTAGGGTGGAAAATCATGTTTGTTGTCAATCTAAGCTCGCTGTTGTGCCCACTGCCCACCACTGCAGAGTTGCCGCACGTCCCTTGTTGCATCCACCTGTTGTCGCTGCATCACTACAAGCTGCATGCACCACCGCTGTCTGCGCTGTGTGTTCTGCTGCTAGGACCAAATAACGTGAACAAACAACCAGTGAAGAAGAGAACAAAACCATAGCCAAAACAGGAACAAAGTAGGAGAACCCGTGAAGTATGTGTTAATTTAAAAAGCTGCTTCAAAAGGCTGGAACCCGTGGAAACTGTTGAATCGTGACAGCATTGTAACGTGCAGTAGAGCGAGGGCTGAATGAGTGGGAGTAAATAGTCGGAGTAGTGAACAATGGAATCGAGACAGAGGAGAAACGGGAGAATCTTGCTTCTGTGTTTGTTTGTTATAGCAATACAGAGAAGATGCTGTGAAGTGACTCGTGCGAAGGAGCTTCAACACGTGTTGGACACCAAAACAAGGAAAGTTGGAAGAGAAACAAACAAGAACAGAAACGTGCAAAGGGAAATAAGGTAAAGTTTTTTTTTTTGTCATAAATGATGAATGCTACGTGATCATTACTAGGATTTTGTTTTTCAATTGCTAGTTTTTTATTCATTTAATAGGTTCAAATATATTAATATTTTAGTTTGGTTTATATAATTTATTTAATTAGGTATTTGAGTAAGATAATAGTTTAGGTAATCCAATTGGAAATAGAATATAATATTAAGATGATTTGAAAACTTGATAATAAATAATTAATATGAATGAAAATTTTTAATTAGGTATGTAGAGTATTTGTTGATATATTGTTTGATTTCACATATTATTTGCTTAGAACTAAAATAAAATTTAAAAATAAAATTAAGAATAGAATAAAATTTAGAAAAATTTAATCATAAATATTCCGACGATGGAATTTTAAAGGTACTGTGCTTGAGTAGTACTTTTAAATATCTTGAGGTGAGGAGGTTCTTTTTAAGTTTTGCCAGCTTGATGGAAGATTTAAAGAGATATTTCCGATATTTAAAATTCAAATTTATTATTAAAAATTGAAATAAGAATCAATTAAAATCAATTGCAATTAAAAGAATAAATAATCAAATTAGAAATAAAGAATTATAAAAAATTAATATATTTAGAAATAAAATAGAATAAAATCATAAAAATACAAATTATCCGACGATGGAATTCTAAAAGGACTGCGCTTGAGTAGTACTTTTAGATGTCTTGAGGTGAGGAGAGTTCTTTTAAGTCTTGCCAGCTTGATGGAAGATTTAAAGGAAATTTCCAAGATTTAAATCAATTTAATTATAAAAGTTAAAATTAAAATTAGGTCAAAATAGTAATTTAAAATTGAATCCATTATAAGAAAGAATAAAATCAAATTAATTAGAATTAGAAATTAAATTAAATTAAATATTTTAATAAATATGAATTATTCCGAGGATGGGATTTAAGGGGAATTGCGCTTGAGTAATTCCTTTAAAAATTTCTAAGGTGAGAAAGTTTCTTTAAGGTCTTACCAGCTTGATGGAAGGTCTTTAAGAAAATCTTCAATATCAAATAATTCATGTTTATTTAAAAATATAAAAATATATGAAATAATAATTTATATAAGAAAATAATAATAATAGAATAAAAATAGGATAAAATAATAAATGAAAATTCGGGTAGGAGTCTAAATAGGGATTGCATAAAATATTTAAACAATCCGACGACGGAGCCTATTCAAGAAAGGCGATTGGTCCTACTTGAATACTCTTGAGGTGAGAAAAACTTTTAGGTTATCCAACCAGCTTGATGGAGGAGACTTAAAAGATTTTTCAATATTTAATTATATCGAGATTAAAGTAAAAAGGCAAAATTAGGATAACCTTAGATTATTTGGTACTATTTTAGGATGGGCGTTGTGATGGTGCTAATCCTTCCTCACACGTAACCGTACTCCCGAACTTAGAACTTTTAACGTAGACCAAGCCTTGTCCTTAGTTTGAATAGGTGACCAATCACACCTAGGTTAGAATGGTTGGTGGCGACTCCATAGTTTTGTGTCTAGCTATTAGGTTTCCCGAAACCTAATACGTTATGACAGTTTGGCGACTCCACTGGGGACATTAGAGAGTCAGGCCATTAGGAAATCTAAGGTTATCAAAATCTTGTCTAAAAGCACTAAATATCATAAGACATTTAAGTACACATACTTCACTTGCATGTGCATACATTAGCCTTCGACTCGGGCTTACCTTTTTTAGGAGGAAGTAAAGTAGCTTTGCCTTCGTGAGGTGGTAACCTCCACATAGGCCAGTGAAATACTCCCACTCAGGTTGAACCCTTTCCGTTTGAAGCCTATAATGGGTGAGGATTGGGGTGCCTTACTAGTCCACGTGGACGACAGTAGGGAACAGTCTGGGAACCTTTAGTATCCTACCTGTCTAAACCAAGCATATAGTGAACTTATGATGCCCACTCGTAAGCTAGAGCTTTAGAATTGAAACCTATATTAGGACACAAAGAACGACCATCATCTCATACAAGAAAAATATAAAAAAACAATAAAATACAAAAATAAAAAAAAAACATCATGCATATTCTCATTTCTTGCATTTTTCTCTTTTTTTTGTCTCATAACAAATTGTTACAAGTTAAGATCCATTTGCATCCATGGAGAAATTATCGCAAGAGGAGCCAGCCCACATAGTGAAAGAACGATCCAAAAAGGCCCAATGTGAGAATGGTGATTGCCTACCTGTTAGTTTTGTTTCTACTCTGCCAGAAAGAATTCATTTGGACTTAAGACAAAATGATTACACTGAGTTGCTAGGAATTTGGAAGGTATGGGGTGAAGAAAAGAAGACAGAATTTCAGAAAAAAATATGGGGACTTGATGTTACTATTGTTAGTGGAAGTGGACTTGGATTTGATAAAGGCCATGGTGCAATTTTGTGACTCGTCCTACAGATGATTTGTCTTCAATGAGGCTGATTTGATGCCAACCATAGAGGAGTATTCACCCTTGCTCCGTCGTGAGTTAGAAAATCCCACCAAAATCTATTGGAAGAAAAGGAAATCGGGATATCGTAAGAAATTGTCCTCCATGACTGGCCATAGTATTCAAGAAATTGATCATCACACAAGGTAGAAAGGAGAGACCACTTATGTACCATGGAGTTTTCTACGAAGTTGTCTTCAGAAGTAGCTAACGAAAGAACAACATATGAGCATAATGGCATTAGCTGTGTATGATATGGCTGTGTTCCCTAAATTCTTAGGACACATTGAGATTACAATGGTGGATTTTGTTGAGCAGCTTGATCATGAGGTGAAACGTGGCCCCAGTTATCTTGTCTGAGACTTTTAGGTCTTCAAATTTTTGTCGTCGCAATGGAGAAGAACGTTTTATCGGATGTACACCATTGTTATAAATTTGGAAGAAAAGTCACCTTGGAGGTAACGAAGAAAGGTTTCGAGAAGCTTATCTCAGTACGGTTCTGATAAAAGAATTCTGTGAGAAAACTTGGCCTGCATCGAAGGCAATTGGGCATTTAACAGAAAAGTGTAGGCAATTGAAGGAAAATGTTGAAGAACTCATCAGTGGTGGTGCCTTGACTCAAGAGCTTATTGAACAATGGAAGTCTGCTCCTTCATATGCCAGGTTTCCTATATATAATTTGTGGATGTGAGATATTCTCAAGATTCTTGAGATTTTCATTAAGTTGTTTTGAAAGCTTTCCATATTTTTCTCCCCAAGTAGATGGAATAAAATAATTTTGAAAACATTGGTGATTTTTATTGAGAATGAATAGACCTAGTCATTACATTTCCACTATACTTTTCGATTCAGTGAAAATTTGGAATCCATAAAGAAACACAAGCTTGAAATCCATTCATTTTTGCTTACCATGGTAAACTTTTGAAGTCAATGATCTTCGTTAAGGCAATGAGCCATGAAATGATTGATGAATTTGCAAAACTTTTTGAATTGTTTTGAAGAACTAATTCATGAAGCATTCTCTTAAGGACTTTGTATTTGGAAATTTGATAGATGTTAAAGCCAAGCTAAGAGTCCCAAACACATCAACCAAAAATTCTTTCTCATAACTTGAACTCTCTGACTCAAATCATCCTTCGCTACACCTTAAGGCAAAATGATTGAAAGAGCCAAGTTTTTGATAACCTCAACATCTTTTAATGACCATTCTTAATCTGATTGATATCCTTTCTACTATTTTAAACCATGATAATGAGAATCATTGCATAAGGCTTTCATAAGTTGAGTTGATACATTCTAGGCATGAGTTGTAAAAAAAAAGGGTGAAGAAAAAATGAAGTAAAAAAAATAAAAAAAAAAGAGAAAAGAAAAGAAGAAAAAATTGATTGTGAAACCATGCATGAGGGATATTCAAATGATTTCACAAGCAAAGCCAAATTTTCATCTTGAGGATTGGTTTTCAATAGAAGTGTCAATATTTGATATGACAAATGGCCATCTTTCATATTCCTATTACTGAAAAGAAATTATCCCTTTGTTACCCCTTTTGAGCCTATTGATTTCTTTCTAAATGAACCTTGATCAAGGATCACCCTCCACATTGGAGAGGCAAATACATCAAAGGAGTTTTAGAAGCATTAGTGATTGATCTTATGTCAAATGCAAGAAAATGATTCCCTTGTTAAAGGGGCAAATGTGAGAAGAAGGATATGTGAAGATGGAAATCAATATGAAAAAACAAGAAATTGAAAAAAATGAAAAAGGTAGATGCGAAAAAAGAAGAAAAAAAAGAAGAAATGAACGAGAATAAAAGGGTAGAAGAGAAAAGAAAAATGCTTCGAAGAGTGGGAAGGACTGATGTTCACAATCGAAGAAATGATCCTTGGTTCGATAAACCTTGAAAACACTTATTGTGGGCCTATTTATCCATTCTTTAAAAACCCTAAACCTTGGCCTACGGTACGTGCTTAAAAGTCCATTTTGATCAAATAAAGATGCTTGCATTGAAAAACTTTTCTTTGAGAAACCATCATCATTATTTAGTTTGGAATGAAATTTGAATTCTCAAATGCATGGTAGAATAATCAATGAAAAAAAGAGAGAAGAAGAAGAAAAAGAGAATGAAGCTCTAGGGTGAAAACCCATGAAAGGGCAGTCTAGAGCAAATTTGAAACAACTCAAGGCCATTGTTTGTGACTATGCTAAGGCAATACCAAGAAAGAAGAAAAACCAGAGGAGTGATGTTTTCAATCAAGACCTTTTGAGAAATTCAAAAACCTTCACCTTGAAATTTTGACTTGAGATTTGTATCTTTGGTTTCCTTACCCAGAAATTTGAGCCATCACAGCTAGTCTTGACATTTGTTAAAGTCCACATATCAACAAATTAAGAGAGTGCTAAAATGGATTGTGTTCTGTGAAAGTTATTTTTACAAAAGGAATTTTGATTTTCAAGGAATTTATTTCATTTGTGAGCCAAGATGAAGAGATATTGATCAATAGAACCTTTCTTGATAACCAAACATCTTTAATGCACCAAATCAGCACATTTATTTAGCTAAACCAAGTTGTGACTCATTCTATTTGTTCTCAATAGTAATCACTAATTTTTAAGAGATTTAAATGTCAAATGTTTTTATCTTGGAAAGTTTTTATGTGGGGCAATTTTCTATTTTCAAAAAAGAAACTTGAAGAAGTGAAAAAAAATGAGTTTTGTGATTTTATGGGGGCAAGTTCTTTTTTAAAAGAAATCAAGTGTGGTATTGGTGTTTTTAAGACTATTCTTGAGGCAATCTTTGGTTGTTATGAGAGCATGAATTTTTATGAAGATATGAGAAGTGGTGAAGTGTTTTTGTGAATAGTTTGGGATGATTTTGTTGTTATGATTTGGATAGATGAATTTTAATTTGATAAGAATTGTGAGGCAAGAAGAAAACTAGATGAATGATGATGATGGGGCAGGGGGTAGATTGAATGATTGATGATTGCTAAATTTAAAGAAAGAAGAATCGTGGGGCAAGAAGAAGACCGAATGAATGACGATGATGGGGCAAATGATTTTATGATCGCTAAATTTGAAGAAAGAAGAATGATGAGGCATTGAAAGACGGAATGATAAGGCAAAGAGAAGGTTGAAGGATGACAAACTGTTGAAGAAAGGAACATGGTAGATTTATGATGTGATTTGGTAAGGCATTGTTTATCATTTGCATTGCATTCATGACATGCATGGCATTGCATTCCATTACATGCATTTTGACACAAAAAAAAAAAGAGTTTGTTTGTTAAGACAATAGGATAAAAAAAAAGGTTCTGAAAGACTAGATGACTAAAAATTTGGAAAATTAAAAAAAAAGAAAAAAAAAGAAAGAGAAAAAGAAAAAGAATCAGAAAATGTGAGAGGATTAGGAATAAGATGTGACAAAAAAGGTATGAAGTTTTGAAACAAAAATGTTAAAATTTTGGAAAGAAAGAGGAAATTAAAAGGGTATGGATATGTGGGACAATGAAAAAGAGATTGAAAGATGTGATGAGATGAAAGAATGTGATATTTAGATAGGAAATAACAAGAAGAAGAAACTGGAATGACAAGATGATCTAGAAGATAGAATTGAAATGATGAGATAAGATTAAAGCCTTCGGGTACAATCTGTAAAACCTCCGGGCATGATTCATTAAAACCTCCAGGTACAAGCTATAAGACCTCCGGGCTTGATTCATTAAAACCTCCTGGTACAATCTGTAAGACCTCCAGGCATGATTCATCAAATCCTCTGGGTACAATCCATAAAACCTCCGGGCATAATTGAACACATTTAGATGAGAAAATTTTAAAGTTTCAGGGCCTTCCTAGTCGAAGGAGAATTTTAGATATGAGAAATTTTTAAAGTTTCAGGGCCTTCCTAGTCAAAGGAGCATTTAAGAGATGAGAGAATTTAAAGTTTCAGGGCCTTCCTAGTCGAAGGAGCATTTTGGAGATGAGAAATTTAAAGTTTCAGGGCCTTCCTAGTCGAAGGAGCATTTTTGGAGATGAGAAATTTTAAAGTTTCAGGGCCTTCCTAGTCGAAGGAGCATTTAAGAGATGAGAGAATTTTAAAGTTTCAGGGCCTTCCTAGTCGAAGGAGCATTTTAGAGATGAGAAATTTTAAAGTTTCAGGGCCTTCCTAATCGAAGGAGCATTTAAGAGATGAGAGAATTTAAAGTTTCAGGGCCTTCCTAGTCGAAGGAGTATTTACGAGATGAGAGAATTTAAAGTTTCAGGGCCTTCCTAGTCGAAGGAGCATTTTGGAGATGAGAAATTTTAAAGTTCCAGGGCCTTCCTAGTCGAAGGAGCATTTAAGAGATAAGAAAATTTAAAGTTTCAGGGCCTTCCTAGTCGAATGAGCATTTTAGAGATGAGAAATTTTAAAGTTTCAGGGCCTTCCTAGTCGAATGAGCATTTAAGAGGTGAGAAATTTTAAAGTTTCAAGGCCTTCCTAGTCGAAGGAGCATTTAAGAGGTGAGAAAATTTAAAGTTTCAGGGCCTTCCGACTCGAAAGAGCATTTTAGAGATGGGAAATTTTAAAGTTTCAGGGCCTCCCTGGTCGGAGGAGCATTTTCATGATGAAAACCAATTTCTTTTAGAATAAGTAAATATCCAAAAAAAAAAGAAAAAAAAAGAAAAAATTTTGAAAAAAAAGGGAAAAAAATAATAAAATGGATGCGGACAAAATGGATGTCTATGTCTTTGCACAATTACTATTTCATAGCAAATGTACAAAGAGGGGCAACTGTAGACACCCTATTTTGTCCGGGGTCTTTTAATGTTATTGGGCCTATTGGGTTTGATAATTAGAAGATGAATTTAATTTTTTGTTTATTGCTAAAAATAAAAATATAAAAAAATGAAAAGAAAATAAAAAGGAAAAAGAAAAAGGAAAAAGAAGAAGGAAGAAAGAGAAAATGGGTAGGAAATTTGTAGAAATTATTATTATTATTTTTTTATTATTTTATTGAATAATTCTACATGAATTTAAATGTGGAAAAATTGGACTTGTAGAAATTATATAAGAACGATCGAAACATGAATGAAAATGGGAGAGATTACATCGTCAACTTTGATACTAGGTAAGATACTTTTATAAAGCCCTAGTAGTATTATATTGTATTGTTAAGAGTATTGATCTTGATGATGAATTATTAACGAAATGATTTTAAAAACACTAAGAGGACCTACAATTGGTGATAGGGGTCTTAGTAATGATCATGATATTGCAGTAAAATGATTGTGGAATACCATTGTGTTCATTTGGAATTGTTGCAAGAGGTTTTAGTTCCTGAAATGTTATGCTGCCGAAATTTATATAACAATGTTTGATGAAAAAGGTTAAGGTTTTCTCGTATAAACAGAATCTTGGAAGAATCATCGAAAGATAAGCTTTGAAAAGACTTTATTGTATTATTAGAAAATTTGATTTTTTTGGAATAGTTGAGAAGGTAAATGGTTGAGTATGATAACATGATGAGTTACATGGTGTAAGCCTTATAGAATCGATAAATGGATTTATCTTAATATCACGAAGTCGAGATTGAGGTGAAATATCGATTAGTCAAATTATTAATAAAAGTAATGATGATTATATGATATAGCTTGGAAGAGAATATTAAGTTGTAATTTAGATGGTTGAACGATTAAATTGTGAAATTATCGACGGAGTGGTGATTTTAGAATTAATTGATTTCGATTTCTTGAATTTTGGAATAGTTTCGAACGTGATAACACAGACATTGCAAGAGGTCGATGTTAAGATGGTTTTATTACATTACATTGTATTGTCCAATGTACGAGAGATGATAAGCGGACCTACACTTGTGGTAGTGGTCTTAGTATCAATATTGTGGTATACGATGGATAGTTGTGATATAGGATTATAACAAATGGATGACTTGTGATACAAAATCTTATTGAAATTGAGGTTGAATTTCTGATGAAATCTAATCATTGATAGATTCAAATAAATGAGTGTCACACATGTGATTATATGGCTTCTATTATAACTTTGGAATAAGTCGTGAAAAATATTCTCTCACATTTGAGTGACTTGGAGAAATTTGGAGGACATGATGAATGGTCCATCTTAGTAGTGCAATTGAGATGATGAGAATAAGAGAGTAGATTGTGATATCTTGTGGATATTTCATAGAACACACATCTACATAAAAGTATACTTGTACATGTCTATATTAAATAGATGTGAACTGGGATTTTTGAAATAATATGGATGGTCATAAGGCGACTCAAATGATTGAAACACTATTAATAGTGGAAATTGGCCAAATCTCTTAAGTGGGTAAACTGGTAACCTACATTTGACTTGATAATACCTTTATAGATAATTCTAGTATAGTATTATATGATACTGGCCATATGAAAATTAATTGAAAATTGTGATTTGAGTTTGTGATAGTGAATGAAATTGGGCATCGAGTCAGAATTACGAATGGGTGCCAATATGTTAGACCATAGATAGATTTGATAGATGACTATTGATCTTGTGGTTTTATATCCTCGATGTCGACTCTGGAATAAATCTTGAATGATGATATCAGTATTTGCCTAATTCCAGTATTTTGATGGCTATAGAGAAATATGATATATAAATATTCATAGATAGTAAGAGGACTCATACTGATGGTGGTGGTCCTAGTATTGATGATGAAATGTACAAATGGTTGTTATAGTCGATAACTATTGAGAGAGAAACTTGAATATCGAGGAACCGCAGTGAATATCAAATTTAACTATTAGGTATGATCTGATTGAAATCAAAAGGATAGAAATGAGGAATTTGGATTATAGTTAACGCTACAATTAAATGATATATTTTATGAAAATGGTAATGCATTGTTTTGAACTCATGATTGAATTTGCATCGCATTTAAGCATGCCTTGTTACAACTTAAGACATTATAATAATGTTTATATGAATACTTTAAAGTATTAATTAGTTTTGAAAGGAAAGTATATGGTAGATATATATTTTTATATATAAAACCTCTTAAAGAATGATACCATATGCTTTACATGATCTTTGACAAGAAAAGCTAAATATTTAAATGTTTTATGAGACTATTGGCACCCTAAGAGAGTTAAACTCAATAAAGCATAGTGGAAACCGCCTAATTGGAGATTACGACAAAGATGCTTGTCCGACAATAGTCATGGACAGGGCTTAGTCACACCTGATCAGTGGGGCTGAGAGAGATGAGGTCTATGGCCATATATAGCGCCCTAGTTGGTTTCCAGGGGACGATGATATGATTTCACTGCTAGCTACAATGATCTAAGTCTTTATTGATTGAGTATTAGGGTCTAGCCTAGTCTCAAATCGATATGATATGCAGTTTAGAATATGCTTTTAAATTGATATGAACTCTAAACCGATATGATTTCACAGTATATGAAATGTGTTTCGATATTGTATTTGATTACATAAGATATGAAAAGAGAAATGTGTATGTTTTGACTTGATATGATATGAAAAGAGAAATGTGCATGTTTTGACTCGACATGATATGAAAAGGGAAATGTGCATGTTTTGATTTGACATGATATGAAAAGAAAAATGTGCATGTTTTGATTTCACGTGATATGAAAAGAGAATTGTGCATGCTTTTAACCATGTCTTAAAAGTAAATATGAAATGAATTGAGAATTTACGTGTTGGAACATGCTCTAAAAGTATATGTAATATGATTGGAAATGATAGTTATCTTACATAGTAAAGCTTGCATAAGTTATCGATGGAAATGATGAACCGTAATTGCAAATTGCAGGTTTGATGCATTGCAATTAAGATAGTATAATTCTACTCCTGCATTTATATTAGTATCTTACTAGCCAATTTTGCTCACCCTTCTTAATTTAATCTCTTTTCAGATTATTTGAGTTAAACTCTAGAGGGCTTTTGAGTGGGCCTCCGGATACGATATCTAAGCTTGGTACTAACCTTTTGAGGTATACGTTCTTTATAAAATGCTTGTTTATATGTAAGACTTTAATTGATGCACAGTACATATTTTGTTAAATAAGTCGGGATGTAACTTAGAACCATTTTCTCGCTAGTTTAATATTTAAGTGAAATGACTATAGTTCACCTAGATAGTATAGTAACTGCACTGACACCGAATACAAACTGTAAAATGAGAAGGAAAAATTTAGTCCATAAATTTGTAGACTAAGAAAAGTATGAGTATCAAGTGAACGTCGCGACCTTTGGGTCGTGACAATGGCAGTAAGATAACATTTAAAACAATCAAAATTCATTACTCTAATTTATAAAATCTTCTTTTATTTTCCTAAACTTCTATTTAATCATTTTCCTTTAGGAATCAAAATAAAATTTCCATAAATCATATTTTGGCCGAAGGTGGCCATCATCACCCTATTTATTTTTCTTTCTTATTTGGCTTCATGAACACCCTTATACCTTATCATCATCCAAAATACTTCCACCATTGAATCAACCCACTCTCCTTCCATAAAATCTTATTATGGCCGAATAAGCTACGTTAAACTTTAATCACTTTAAGTGCATGTCATGTTTTCTTACTATATCTATATTACCATTTTACAATTAATTCATTAAAATCAACTTAATTCTTTTATGAACAGTCCACCACCGAATTTGTCATGGTCCTCTATTCCTTTCATCTTTAAGCATTAACTTCACTAATATTCTTTGCAATTTCCTTACATTAATTTCTCTATTTTTATGCACCCTAATTTACGCCACTCTCATCACCCTTCAACTATGGCTAGGGGTGTAAATGATACACTAATACTCGCAAGCTACTCAGGCTCGCCTCGAAGAAAACTCGAACTCGACTCGAGCTACTCGAGCTATCGAGCCAGCTGAGTTCGAGTAGCAAGATGTCTGGCTCAAGTATTTTATTTATATTATTATTTATTTATGTTTTTACAAAATTACAAAAATACCTATTTGAAAACCCTAATAGGCTTGGGCTCTTTTCCCTTTTTCATTTCAAACTTAGACACAGCCGCATAGCCCCCCTCTCGCATCCCTCCGCTCTCACGGTTTCACATCTGATGGCCCGACCCAGATCTGTCCAAGCTAGATCTGCCTTTGCCGAAGCTCCTCTGACGACTCCTCTTGAAAGTCCTTATGTTGCCTCAGACTCAGTCATGACTCACGACTCATAAAGGCTACACAGCTACAGATAAACCCCTTTCGACAATCAGTCCTCATTCTTCATGGCGTAGCTCAGATCCAGCTACCTACTCTCTAAATTTCGGCAACGCTTCACTCCTCACGCAATCCTTGTCACTCACTGGCAAAAAACCCTCTACTTTGGTGAAATTATTCGACAAACATTTCATTATAATTTCTCGAGCAGCATCATTAGTCTGAGTTATTCAAGAATGAATCTTGTTTACCTGATTTAATATAGAAATATCTAATTTCTATATTTTGAGTTACTCTGAATGTTCTTGGCATGAAAGTTGTTTATTGTGGGATATATGTTTGTGGGTTAGTGAGAAGGGCTGTGTGTGCAGTGGGTTAGTCGAGAGAAGGGTTGTATGTGCAGTGGGATAGTCGAGAGAAGGGTTGTATGTGCAGTGGGATAGTCGATACTCCGATAAAGGATCTGTGTGTAGGTGTATTTACATGATGTTTCTAGATTGGGAACTATCACCTTATGTATTAATGGAAGGTATGATGATAAGCTCAAACATATTTGAGATCTTGTTTTTATTTAGCAAAGTTTTAATAATGGGTTAGTCAAGAGAGGGGTTGTGTGTGCAGTGGGATAGTCGAGACAGTGTCTCTGTGTGTGGGTGTATTTACATGACTTTTCAAGATTGGGAACTACCATCATATGTATTAATGGAAGGCATGATGATGAGCAGAAACGGATTTGAGATCCAGTTTTTATTCAGCAAAGTTTTTATTTATGGAGCATTAAACACTCCATTTTATATATATTTTTAATTGTGGTTGGGGTTAGGGGGTGAGGACCGTGAGGTTGCTATAAAAAATCCTCTATTATATGCACATGCCATTTCATGTTTAATCATATTGAATAGTCAATTCAAATTTAAATTAAAGACATGCTAAACCATTTTCGATAATTACAAGATTGTTGTAGTTAATTATTGTCACCGATGTGTGTTTGTTGTTGCAGGTGTTGTCGTATTTCGATAATTACAAGATTGTTGTAGTTAATTATTGTCACCGATGTGTGTTTGTTGTTGCAGGTGTTGTCGTAGTTGTTGCTACTAAATGTTTCACTTTTATGATGATATTATTTTTGTTGTTTATTTTATAATTCTAAAATCATGTAAGATTTTATAATTTTCTAAACAATGTTGGTATTGTATTGTGTATGATTTGTGTAAGGTTTTCATTATTGTTGTTATTGACTTATTTATTGACTTGTATTTCTTTTTAAATTTTATGTTTTATTATATTTAATTAAAATGTTATGTTTTATTATAAATGTATATATAAATAAATTCGAGCTCGAGTTCGAGCATAAAAATCGAGCGAGCTCGAGTAGCTCGAATTTGATCTCGAGCCGAGCTCGAGCTTAAAAACTAAGGCTCGACCGAGCTCGAGCCGAGTAACGAGCATCGAGTTTTTGAGTCGAGCTCGAGCTCGAGCTCGAGCTCGAGCACCTCACTGTATCGGCTCGGCTCGGCTCGGCTCGGCTCAATTACACCCCTAACTATGGCTGAATGGCCTCTTCATGCTTGAGCAGATTTTTTTCCCTTCAATTTATGAATCTACTCATACTTAACACATTACATGCATGCATTTTACATTATTTAAGTATCAAAGTCAGCATCATTCTCTTCAAACCCTTCATGGCTGATTATACTTTACTACACTAAACTCATGTTTTATTTAATTCAAACTCATGGTTGTCTTTATCTCATTTCCAGCCCACATTTTTCATCTTCCATATCATCAGAACATCATGACCTTCCTATAAATTCACTATGGCTGAAACCCTCACATCATGCTATACCTATTTTTTCTTCAAACCAAGGTTACCAACGTCACATACTCGTCCAATATAGCCAACATACTCGTCCAATATAGCCATTAACATGATATAGGAGTGCATGAAACCAGGGCTGGTAATTACCTGTAGTAGAATGGTTCTGCCAGAAGTAAAACAACCCACCTATGGAGGTTTTTGGCTGAGTTATAGGGATGATTAGAAAGCTCTTTAGGTAAGGAACAACTTTTATTAAGGAGCCTAAGTGATTAGATGAAGGAAAAAAGGGGTTCTACTAGGCTGAATGGTAGAGAACTTGGGAAGAAAATAGAGAAAACGGGAGAGGAAATGCAGCAGCAAAGTGATGGGCTGAGAAGGCTGAAGAAATTTGTAGAATTCTATGTGTTGTCTCCATTTTATTAGTCTTGAATTACATTTTTAATTTATTAAATCTTATATAATTCCAAAACTCCAAAATACTTTCTTAAAACTTACTTATTTACACACTTGCCACTGCACAGTATTTTTTTTTGTTCCAAGTCAGAATTTTCATTTTATTTTCATTTATTTTATTTATTTTTCCAGGTCAATTTGGGTCAAAGGTTGACATTTTTTACTAACCCTTGAGAAAAGACTAATTTACCCTTACACTTTTCTATTATTTCCATTTCTATCCTATTAATATTTTATTATTTTTATTTTCTGAATTTGTATTTTATTTTTATTGTTTTTCTATTTTTAGGTTAAACATGGTCAAGAGTTGACTCTGAAGGGGGTTTGACGTAGTATGGGTAGTGAAATTAGTAAACTACCCTAAAATGAATGATTTTCGTTTCGTTCTCGTTGTTTTTAGCATTTTCATGTAATTCAGTTCACGAGCTAGATCCACGTGAGACTTCTTTATGCGAGGGTTCTCCTATGCAGTTTATCGGTTTAAAGTCAATTTGGTTTGACCGTTATTCAGAAAATTCTTTCCGGCTTATGGATATGATTGTCATTTTCAAATTTGTTTCACGTAAAATGTGGTACATTAAAGAAAAGGAATTTTGGGAAATGGTCTTCTTACCAGTTACACATCTCGAGCCCGTGATTCACAATTTGCCATTTTGGAGTCCATCGAGATACTAATTGTGCTATCGGGCCCACTTGGCAGGTTTATCGACTCCTAGAAAATTCATGAAAATTAATCTTTATAAATGAACTTAATATATTAACTTAACACACTAGATAGTTGTAGAGAAAAATTAGAGAAATTAGGGATCTCACAGAATGATTGTTAATAATGATTTCAAATAGATTGCTTTTACCTTATGTGCATTCTAATGTTTCATTTCATTCATTTTTCCAAAACTAGCAGAATAAATTTTATTCTCGATTTTACTTACATATAGTAGTATAGTATAGCACTTTTGTATAGGTTTCCTTACTGAGCGTAAACTCACCGCCTCCTTTTTCCTTCCGGATTATTTACAATGACATCCACTCATTGTAGTGGAGCGTATATTTTGGATATACAGTATTCCTTCAGGACACATATACCATCTGTTAAAGGTATATTGTACTTTATTATATATTTCAGACATTTGTACAGTACTTAATGTGTTGTAGATGACCTTGGAAATGTAAATCAATAAGACTAGTACTGTGATGGTAATTAGAAATCTAAAACATATATGTGTATAGAGCTTTGAATAAAAGTAGCTTTGTAATAATTGAAATAAAATTTTATTATTGTTGAAGTTAGTTTATATTTTTTGAAGGAATGAAACTATTGTAATGATTTCTATGACATAAGAAAGAGAGAAAATGACATAGACAAAGAGCCTAACCATTTATAAGAAAATGAAAAATTAAATCAGTATTTAATGAAAAACAGGACATTATAGAATTGGTATCAGAGCAAGGTTAGTTTGATGTTTATCAGTGTCATTAGGTTAGAAATAATTTACATCCCTGATTACTGTACTTGTTTGAATATATATGTGGTATAACTGTACAAGTTATACTAAGTCTGCGTGATTTTATTGTTGTGTTGACAGAATGAGTAACAAGAAGAAATACTAGACAGAGACGAGTAGAATCGTCTCATGTGCACTTCCCTCCTCCATCTCCACTGGCTAGCCCAAACACCTGGCTGTTGAGAATCGAACGAAGTATAGAGACTATGGTTACGCTATTCACACAGTTTTTGGTGAATTTTCCAAACGTGGCCATAAATGCATCACCTGCCTCACTCGTAGCCCCTCCTCCTCCAGAAGAGAATGCTCTTCTTGAGTCTCTTGCTCCTCTAGTACAGCCCCCACCTGTACAGCCAGAACTTCCATCACCAGTTCAAGCTTTAGAGAGGCAGGGTTCTATAGCTTATTGTTGTGTGGCTTTGTTAAAAGAATTTAAGAAGCTTGACCCACCTAAATTCAAAGGAGACAAGGACTCGTTGGTGGCAAAGAAATGGGTTAAAGCAGTTACTAAGTTGTTCATGGATATGACTTGTTCAAAAAGAGAAAAGGTGGGCTTGGTGACATATTTGTTAGTGGACGATGCGGAACACTGGTAGCAATCCACTCAAATCATATTGAAGGCTCGACATCCTAAAGTCACATGAGATAGATTTTTGGAGGCATTTAATAAGCAGTATATCCCATGCACTACTTAGAAGAAATTGAAAATGGAATTTCTGAACATGACTCAAGGGAACATGTTAGTCTATCAGTATGAGTCTAAGTTCACCACTCTGAGTATGTTTGATCCAGAAGTCCTTTGGAGTGAGAAGCATAAAATATATAGGTTTACGAAGGGACTGAGGCCATCCATTAGGTCTAAGCTATATCTAATAGATATAATCACTAATGATGAGGCAATCAGTAAGGCTCAACTGTGTGAGTAGGACTATGAATTCCACTAGGTAGACTATGTAGTGAAGAGTAAAGGAAAAGATAAGGCAAAGCGAAAACCAGATGATGAAGCCTCAAGTGACTGCTATCCATCCAAAAAGGTGAAGAAAGATGAAGAGATTACAAGAGCTTTAAGGATAAAGATAGTGGATGATAAATCCCGACCTTCAGCAGCTAGTATCGCTGGCCCACAAAAGAGTATATCGAGGTAGTGTAAACATTGTGGGAGATTTCGTGGTTTATAGCCCTCTTGCTTTATAACTAGAGCCTGCCTTAGATGTGGTAAAATGGGGCACCAAGTTAAAGATTGCCCAATTACTAGATCGAAGGTGCAGGAAGAATCGGAAAAGAACCTTCAGTAGACCACCCAAGTACAACGTAAGTTCAAAGTAGCCGAGAAGGGAAAGAAAGCCGTGACTATGAGAGCCTTGAATTTCTCATACTTTATATAAGTATTGAGTGTAAAAATTTAAAAAGAGAAATTTATTGTTAAAAATATTTAAATGAAGGGTCTGTTCGATAAGGTTCAGGGATGTACTTGATATGGGCCACAACAGAACTTTCTCTGTCCAGATCAAAGTGAGACCCTAGAATGATGGTATTTAAGGTGAAATACGAATATAAAAAGAGTCGATATCTCAAATTCACCTTGTTTGAGTATAGTTTGAAAAGTGTAAAACAAATTCAAAAATGACGATTAAGGACATAGGCCAGATGGATTTTCGTAAATTGCGGTTAAATCGAGATGATTTTTAATCAGTTATCAGTGGTGAATAATTTTACATGTAATAAGGTTTTAGATCATGTGGATCGATAGAAGAAATCAAGTCTAAAAACAAAAATTTACGCAATTTTACGGTTAGGGGTATTTTGGTAATTTCACCTAAAAGATAGGTCAAACCACTTTGAGAGTCAATAATTAACCATGTTTGACATAAATATAGGAAAAGTAATAGAAATTAAATATTAAATCTGAATTTTTAAGGATTAAATAAAGAATAGGATATAAGTGGAAATAATGGAATTCTACAAGGGTATTATGGTCATTTAGCATGAGGGCTGGTCAAATTGGTCAAAGTTTGACCAGAATTGACCAAAATAGATTAAAGTTAATAAAAATAAAATTTAAAATATGAAATGAAAAATTATAAGATATTTTCTATGGCATGGTTGTAATTAATTAAATTTTTAAAGGGCAAACTTGTTAATTTGTATAGGGTAGATTTTTGTGTAATAAAATAATATAAATTAAGACAAAAATCAGGTCATTTTCTAGCAGCAACCGACCTCCCCTACTGTTCTACATTTTTCTTCACTTTTCCTTAATCTTCCTTACGTTTGCATGGTAAAATCCCATCTTGTCCTTATCTAATCATTTAACCTCCTTCACAAAACATCTTCCTCACATCAAGATCACTTTAAACCAGGAATTGAAGGGCTGAATGGAAGAGAACAGAATGTGTTTTTGGAGGGCTGTATCGATCGACAATGATGGTAGGTGAGGATTAGTGATGTTCTTTTAATTTCTAGCTATGGTTCTTGATTTAATTATGCATGGGAAACTGTAATAACCGATAATTTTTCTATTTTTGGTATTAAATTACTTGGGAATTTAATTTTTTATGCAAATAAAAGCAAAGGTAAATAAATAAATTTATTTACGATATAGGAAAATTATAGGAATTCCCAAAACTGATGAAGGGATGATGTTGAGGAAATTATTTTGAATAATTTTCGGATATTAAGAGATCCAAATATTAAAGAAATGAAAGTGAGTATATTTATTTTGGATATTAAGAAATCCAAAATCTAAGAAATAAAAATGTGTATATATATTATTATTAATTAATGATTATATTTATATATATACTTATATAAAAAAAAGGAAAGAAAAGGGTCGGGAATCGGGATACCCGATTCCCTCCCATTTTCTCCTCTGTTTACAATAGAGGAGAGACCGGCCGACCAGTCGGCGAGAGAAGAAAAAGGGAGAGAGAGGAAATGTCACCCGCGAGCCAAGAAGAGGAAGAGAAAGCTGGCTGGCGACAGGAAAAAGGAAAGGAAAGGAGAGGAGAGAAATCGAAAGCAGAACCGAAAGGAAAAAGAGAAAAAGGAAAACGGCAATGCCGGCCGATCCGGACACCACCATGCCATCCCCGACGTCGGCGAGGGTAAGGGAAAAGGAAAGGTGACTGGCGGTGAAGAGGAAAACAGAAAAGGAAGGAGGAAAGAAAGGGAAAGAGGCGAAATACCCACACCTGCAGATCCGACGCTGTCGTCGCCAATGGGGAGAAAAGGAGGCCAGATCCAGCTTCGCCACCACCCCGGCCAGTTGTGGGAGGCTTGAACCAGCAGTGATGCCGGCAGGATGAGGCTGAACTGGCCAGCAAAGGCTGAACCTGTTAAACCGGTTTGACCCGACCGAACTGGTTCGAACCAATTCAAACCAGAAAAGAAGAAAAAAAGAATAGAAAAGAAAAGAAAAAGAAAAAAAAGAAAAAGGAAAAAGGAGAAGAAGAAAAAGGAAAAAGAAAGAAAGAGAAAATGGGTAGGAAATTTGTAAAAATTATTATTATTAGTATTGTTATTATTTTATTGAATAATTCTACATGAGTCTAAATGTGGAAAAATTGGACTTGTAGAAATTATACAAGAACGGTCGGAGCATGAACGAAATTAGGAGAGATTACATCGTCAACTTTGATACTAGGTAAGATACTTTTATAAAGTAGTTGTAGTGTTATATTGTATGTTTTGGAATTGTGATCCGATGATGAATGATTATTGAAATGATTTTTAAATACTAAGAGGACCTATAATTGGTGGTAGGGGTCTTAGTAATAATCATGATATTGAAATAAAAATGATTGTGGAATACCACTGTGTCTATTTGGGATTGTTGCTAGCGGTTTTAGTTACTGAAATGTTATGCTGCCGAAATTTATAAGAAAATGTTTGATGAAAAAAGGTTAAGGTTTTCTCGTATAAATGGAATTTTGCAAAGAATTATCGAAAGATAAGTTTTGAAAGGACTTTATCGTATTGCCGAAAAATTTGATGTTTGGAATAGTTGAGAAGGTAAATGGTTGTGCATGATAATGTGATGAGTTATATGGTGTAAGCCTTATAGAATCGATAAATGGATTTATCTTAATATCACGAATTGGTTATCAAGTTGAAATTGAGGTTGAATATCGATTAGTCGAATCATTGACAAAATTAATTATGATTATATGATATAGCTTGGAAGAGAATATCGGGGTTGTAATTTGGATGATTGAACGATTGAATTATGGAATTATCGATGGAGTGATGATTTTAGAATTAATTGATTTCGATTTCTTGATTTTGGAGTAGTTTCAAATGGGATAACACGGACATTGCAAGGATCAATTGTCACATCCCGTTACCGTATTTTTCACCTTATTTTACACAATTCCTTCGGTTGGGCTGTCTGTGATACTTCACTTTTACTAACTGTTAAATAAATTTGCATTACATTGTTTATATTATACACATCCCCTATCTTAAGAAATCAGATAAGTAGTACTGCAGATATGTCTAAATACAGAAAATAAATGATGATACCTCATATAAATCAGTCGGTCTGTCACATTGTCCTTTGTGTACGCCGTGATCGACAATCAGTTGATCTCACAATCATTAAAACCTGAAATGTTTAAAATTAAGGGGTGAGCAAACCACGGCTCAGTAAGAGAGTTATATGTCACACTTGATATTCAACTATCTATATGCTGAAAATATTTTTTTTTTCTTCACTTTCTTTAAAATCTTCCTAGCTGGCTCTAGGCACACATGTAGGAAGGATACTACAGTCGGTTAGGGATCCAGATAGAATAAGGTAAGTATTTTAGAATACCATACTTGTCCCGGAACCTAAAAGCAACTATAGAGAATATCAATTTTGTTGTTTCAAAACGATATAATTTTCGTTTTTCCACAGAGTAAACCACTTGTTCCTTTCCACTTCAGTATACTTTAAAACACTTGACAGTTCAGTAATAAAAACAGTGGTTTACTTCTCTTCTCTTCTCTTCAGTACAGTAAAAACAGTACAGTATAGTGATTTGCAAATATCAAATCATTGGATAATTACTTCTTCGATTTTCTTTATCTTAGAAATAATTCTTATGTTACTCTTTTAGAATAAACATTTATTTCTCTTTTCAAATCAATAACCGTATCGTACTAAAGCCTCATAAGAAATGCATTTAAAATAGTCATAGTATCGATATATGCAGAAAACAAATGCCATAATAATGCATTTCATACTTTAAATCATTGTATGAATTCTTTAATGCATATATCTAAAATTCATACTTGTTTCAAACATGCATCATACTTTAGAAACTTAACATCATAATTAATAAAACTTTTCATACAATTCATGGAGACTAGGCAAAATCATATAGCAAGTATGCGGTCATGACACTTACTTCTTCCTCCGAAGAGGGAACGGAATACCTATGACCATGGTATGGGCTGTAGACCTGATCAGAGTCGTACAGCGAACATGCACCACGAAGGACCAACATACCCACAAAGGATGAAAACATACACAATGTGGGCGAGAACATGCACGACGTGGGCTAAACATATGCCACAAGGGACGGAAACATGCACAATGTGGCAAGCACGACAGGCAATAACATAAACTATAGGAAAGCCTTAGTCTCAAAACTTACTTACATACCATCGATATAAAATAGTAAGGACCGGACGTGCCAGGGTCTAAGTTAACCTGGGGTTTGCCACTCCGATACCTTTTTCGGAAAACATATACTTAAATCATACAACTGATATAAAATAGTAAGGACCGGGCGTGCCAGGGTCTAAGTTAGCCTGGGGTGTGCCACTCCGATACCTTTTTCGAAAAACATATACTTATAAAATTATTGGAAAATATGCATAGAAATCATAAATTCGTTTAGCTAATTATCACAAGACTATGGAATTTAATTTCAGAACGAAATTCATGTTTTAAACATTTCTTTATAAATTGCGATGAAGACAGTTTGAAAAATCATCACTGAACATATAAAAAGGTAAAACTGTCCTTTTTCCACCATAAAACATATATGCATGTTTTTTCTGTGCGTTTAATTGAAAACATAATTTTATAATTATCGGAATTCAAATAAATTATTTTTATACTTTATGAAAATAAAATATTTATTTTCTAAATTTAAATTCTCATCACCATGTTTTCTTTTAAAAACAAATGTAGGGACCTTTAGTCTCGAAATCATAATTATTCATCATTTCTTAACCTTTATGGAATATTCATAATTAATTATTTCCATAATTAAAACCACAAAGGTTTTCTGTAAAATCAAGTGAATATTTGTAAAAATATTCACTTCAGTCTCTTTTTCATTTTCATTTCGTTTCACGTGAAATATCACCTATCGGAGTAAATTTAGGTGATTTCCTTTTTCACCATTTTCAAAACATGAATATTTTAAAACTAATTATCAATATATTCATGTTTTATGAAAACTAATCGATTTCTCGATTTTCGTGTTAGAAATCGTTTCACGTGAAATCAAATCTTTTATTTTAGTTTTCAGTGATTTTCGGTAAATTTCAGTAATTTTTTTCGATAATTTTTCGGCATTATAACGGCTACCGATTTGATTAGCCTCCTGCATGAAAATACAGTTTATATTTTCAACCGGTGTTTCATCACAATTTCATCCGATAAACCATCACACTATAAAACTGATAGTTATCAATAGCATTTATAAAATTAAATGCAATTTAAAAACATGGCCGAATATCCTTACAGGCGGCACATGTCTCCCTTACCTGTTTCGGGTTGGCGACTGCCTCTTACCGGTCGCGCCCGTACTCCATCTGTTCCGATTCCTCATCTCGATCATCGAGAGAATTTTTCTGGAATTTAAATTCTAAAATTTAGAATTTTTCTACAATTATTTAAATAAATAAATTATTTAAATAATTTAGTACTTTTCGAGATTTCTTACCGATTCCCGAATTTCCCAGGATTTCCCGTAATTTCCGAATTCTCGGGAATTTTTCAAATTCCCGGAATTTCCCTTTTTTTTTTCTCTCCTCTTTCTTCCTTTTCTTCTTTTTCTCTTTTCTTTTTCTTTTTTTTTCTTTTTCTTTTTTTCTTTTTCTTTTTTCCTTGGTCTGACCGGTTCAGACCAGTCAGATTGGTCAACCTTCCTCCACTGCCGGTTCTCCTCCGGCGGCTGATTCTCCGGCGGTTCGGTGGCTCAGCAGCTGGCCGGCGTGACGACGAAGCCGGATCTGGCCTCCGTTCATCCCGAATCGGCAGCACGGCGACGGATCTACTCGGTTTTGGTTCGGTTCCTTCTCCTCCTCCGTCGGCCTTCCTCCGCCGTTGTTGGCCTCACCGGTGGCCTCCGCCCCATTCCTCTCCTTCCGCCGGTGCTGTGGCTGTGGTGGCGGCGACCGATTTGGCCGACAACCGCCAGATCTGATTTTCTCCTTCTCTTTCGATTTCGCCAGTTTTGTTCCCGCTTCTTTCTTCCGCCGGTCACCAGCTTCCCCTCTTTCTCTGCCGGCGCCGTTCCTCCCTTCCTCTCTCGCCGGCGGTGGCAGCTCCGCCACCGTCGGCCTCGCCTGGGAGGATCTGGTTTGGCTTCCCCGATTCTCCTTTCCATTTTTCTGTTTTATTTCTTTCTATTTTTAGTATATCAAATATACTATACTATATAATATATTTGTATAATATATATACAAACATAATATAATAATATATCTAATACACAAAATCTTATTATTAGCATATATATAATATAGTATTATATATATAATATATATCTAAAATATATATTTTGTGCATTAAATTTATAGATATATATATGTATATATTTATATGCTTAAAATAAACAATCTTTACATATATATATATATATGTATGTATATGTATATATATGTTATGAGGTAATATATATTGTATTTACAATATATATTTTTCAAACTTTAATATAGTTTAATATTTGCCTTTCTCAAATATGTATATACTTATATATACATACAATGTTATATTTAATACATATGTATTATTTAAATTTATCAAATAGTATATATACTATATATACCTCTGTATATTAATATATACGATATAGTATATCAATACATATGTATTTGTATAAAAATACATTTATATAATTTATAATTATATAAATATATTTCTCTTTTATTTCTCATTTTCTTATTTAATTTGGATTTCCATTTATCCAAATTAAATTTCCCTATTTTCCTCATTTAATTTCCTTCACTTAAATTTCCAAATTTTATCACTTCCTCAATTCTCGGAATTTTCACAATATTCCGATTCTCACAATTTTATTTATTTACTTTAATTTATTTATTTCCTCTTATCTATTTTCTTTAATATTAATTTCTAATATTAATAATTTCCAATAAATGGAAAATTTGCGGTTATCACATCAATGTTGAGATGTTATATTATATTACATCGTATTGTCGAATATACGTGAGATAATAAACGGATCTACATTTGTGGTAGGGGTCTTAGTATTAATATTGTGATTACGATGGATATTTGTGATATCGAGTTATAACAAATGTATGACTTGTGCATACATAATCTTATTGAAATTGAGGTTGAATTCCGATATAATCTAATCATTGATATATTCAAATAAATGAGTGTCAAACATGTGATTATATGGTTTCGATTATAACTTTCGAATAGGTCTTGAATAATAAGATCGACAATTGTATATGTCACGACCCGAGGGCCGTGACGTTCACTTAACACTTACCTTATTTCACTAAAAATTTACGAACTAAATTTTTATTTTTCCTATTTATGGTTTGTATTCAGTGTTAGTGTAGTAATTAAAACAAATCTTGCCTTAATGATATTATTTCTCTAGCTATATCATAAATCTCAAGGTGAATATAATTATTTTAGCCTCATATTCACTTATCCCAAAAGAAATGGGCTGAAAACCTCCCCCTTGTATTTTATCAATTTCCCCAGTAATTACCTACATTGCAAATACATTTTTAATTTTTACAATACAGCCAGCTTTAATTTCCACAATGTAGACACCCTATTTTGTCCGGGGTCTTTTAATGTTATTGGGCCTATTGGGTTTGATAATTAGAAGATGAATTTAATTTTTTGTTTATTGATAAAAATAAAAATATAAAAAAAATGAAAAGAAAATAAAAATGGAAAAAAATAATAAAAATAAAGTGGCCAAGCTCCAAAGAAAGGAAATTTAGAAAGGAAAATCAAGATCTCAACATAAGGAAAAGTCAAAAATCTGATTTGGAAATTAAAGGAAAAAATTAAAATTTAAATAAAATTTGGGCAGAAATTGAAAAAGGAAATTAAATCAGAGATTGTAGACATCATTTTTGTCTAGGCACATTTTTGGTAAGATCAATTTTCAACTCTCGAACAATTGCATTTCAGAATTTGATTTCAAGAGTTTAATTTGAGCTTTTAAAATATTGGATAGATATGTTTGGTCTTAGAAATATTGACTAGGCTTTAAATATGAATTTTGAAATAAAATGGAAATTTGGATTTGGAAACTTTGGAGAAAGTCAATAAAAAATCATGAAAATTAAATGAGATTTAGGTGGAATTTGGTTTTGGGAAGAAATCTTGTAAATTGAATGTTTGTTTAAGTCTTTTGGAAAAGATATCAAAAATTTGAATCAATATGAAAAGAAGAACCAAAAAGAAATAAATCAAGAAAAATTAAAATAAGAATCACGTATGGGATCTTTGGATTTTGATTTTGAAATTGATCCAATCAAGGGCATATTTTAAGGAGGAGATATTGAGGCTATAAAAACAAGAGAATTAGGGTTAAAAGGGGAGAAAGAAAAGAAAAACCAGAGGGAACCCTAGAAAGAAAACCTAGAAAAAAAGGGATTTGGCTACTGTCTTTTTTTCCACGGGGGAGAGGGGCTCATCGGGGGAGGTGGACTGCATTTTTTTTTGATAGTTTTCGTTAGTTTTGGAGGTGGAGGAGGCGGGCGACAGAAGCTTTCTTCATCACCATTACTGCAAGTTTCTTTTCTTGAGAGGATTACAAAAGGAGGGGCGGCTAGGTTTGGGGGAGGAGAAGAAAAGGAGCAAAGGAGCAAAGAAAAAGAAAACCTAGGAAATTTTTCTACTACTCTTGGCTCTTTGGTGGCCACCATCATTAACGAAACAGTGAGCTTTACTGCACCCTGCGTCTTACTTGCCAAACTGTGTCCTGCTTCACCAATAAAATCCGAGCCTTGAGTCTTCATCGTGGATCATCATCTTCCTTCATGCTCTATGGCTGCCGTTCCCATCGCTTCAACCTAGTCCCTGCCTTTGCTGCACCCATCGTCGAACCCTTGCTGCTGAACCATTCCTTGTGTTCCTTCCTTTATTACAGGCGGTACGAGACTGCACTGCCACTACCTTTGCCACATCCAACCTCGCTGCTGTTCGTGCTTCATTTGCTTGGTTCGTGAGGGTTCTTAAAAGGAATCAAAACTACTCATTACCACTTAATTATGGAGCAACGAGCAGATGCAACAGCTGTTGGCAGGAAGGCTTTTAGGGTGGAAAATCATGTTTGTTGTCAATCTAAGCTCGCTGTTGTGCCCACTGCCCACCACTGCAGAGTTGCCGCACGTCCCTTGTTGCATCCACCTGTTGTCGCTGCATCACTACAAGCTGCATGCACCACCGCTGTCTGCGCTGTGTGTTCTGCTGCTAGGACCAAATAACGTGAACAAACAACCAGTGAAGAAGAGAACAAAACCATAGCCAAAACAGGAACAAAGTAGGAGAACCCGTGAAGTATGTGTTAATTTAAAAAGCTGCTTCAAAAGGCTGGAACCCGTGGAAACTGTTGAATCGTGACAGCATTGTAACGTGCAGTAGAGCGAGGGCTGAATGAGTGGGAGTAAATAGTCGGAGTAGTGAACAATGGAATCGAGACAGAGGAGAAACGGGAGAATCTTGCTTCTGTGTTTGTTTGTTATAGCAATACAGAGAAGATGCTGTGAAGTGACTCGTGCGAAGGAGCTTCAACACGTGTTGGACACCAAAACAAGGAAAGTTGGAAGAGAAACAAACAAGAACAGAAACGTGCAAAGGGAAATAAGGTAAAGTTTTTTTTTGTCATAAATGATGAATGCTACGTGATCATTACTAGGATTTTGTTTTTCAATTGCTATTTTTTTATTCATTTAATAGGTTCAAATATATTAATATTTTAGTTTGGTTTATATAATTTATTTAATTAGGTATTTGAGTAAGATAATAGTTTAGGTAATCCAATTGGAAATAGAATATAATATTAAGATGATTTGAAAACTTGATAATAAATAATTAATATGAATGAAAAATTTTAATTAGGTATGTAGAGTATTTGTTGATATATTGTTTGATTTCACATATTATTTGCTTAGAACTAAAATAAAATTTAAAAATAAAATTAAGAATAGAATAAAATTTAGAAAAATTTAATCATAAATATTCCGACGATGGAATTTTAAAGGTACTGTGCTTGAGTAGTACTTTTAAATATCTTGAGGTGAGGAGGTTTTTTTTAAGTCTTGCCAGCTTGATGAAAGATTTAAAGAGATATTTCCGATATTTAAAATTCAAATTTATTATTAAAAATTGAAATAAGAATCAATTAAAATCAATTGCAATTAAAAGAATAAATAATCAAATTAGAAATAAAGAATTATAAAAAATTAATATATTTAGAAATAAAATAGAATAAAATCATAAAAATACAAATTATCCGACGATGGAATTCTAAAAGGACTGCGCTTGAGTAGTACTTTTAGATGTCTTGAGGTGAGGAGAGTTCTTTTAAGTCTTGCCAGCTTGATGGAAGATTTAAAGGAAATTTCCAAGATTTAAATCAATTTAATTATAAAAGTTAAAATTAAAATTAGGTCAAAATAGTAATTTAAAATTGAATCCATTATAAGAAAGAATAAAATCAAATTAATTAGAATTAGAAATTAAATTAAATTAAATATTTTAATAAATATGAATTATTCCGAGGATGGGATTTAAGGGGAATTGCGCTTGAGTAATTCCTTTAAAAATTTCTAAGGTGAGAAAGTTTCTTTAAGGTCTTACCAGCTTGATGGAAGGTCTTTAAGAAAATCTTCAATATCAAATAATTCATGTTTATTTAAAAATATAAAAATATATGAAATAATAATTTATATAAGAAAATAATAATAATAGAATAAAAATAGGATAAAATAATAAATGAAAATTCGGGTAGGAGTCTAAATAGGGATTGCATAAAATATTTAAACAATCCGACGACGGAGCCTCTTCAAGAAAGGCGATTGGTCCTACTTGAATACTCTTGAGGTGAGAAAAACTTTTAGGTTATCCAACCAGCTTGATGGAGGAGACTTAAAAGATTTTTCAATATTTAATTATATCGAGATTAAAGTAAAAAGGCAAAATTAGGATAACCTTAGATTATTTGGTACTATTTTAGGATGGGCGTTGTGAGGGTGCTAATCCTTCCTCACACGTAACCGTACTCCCGAACTTAGAACTTTTAACGTAGACCAAGCCTTGTCCTTAGTTTGAATAGGTGACCAATCACACCTAGGTTAGAATGGTTGGTGGCGACTCCATAGTTTTGTGTCTAGCTATTAGGTTTCCCGAAACTTAATACGTTATGACAGTTTGGCGACTCCACTGGGGACATTAGAGAGTCAGGCCATTAGGAAATCTAAGGTTATCAAAATCTTGTCTAAAAGCTCTAAATATCATAAGACATTTAAGTACACATACTTCACTTGCATGTGCATACATTAGCCTTCGACCCGGGCTTACCTTTTTTAGGAGGAAGTAAAGTAGCTTTGCCTTCGTGAGGTGGTAACCTCCACATAGGCCAATGAAATACTCCCACTCAGGTTGAACCCTTTCCGTTTGAAGCCTATAATGGGTGAGGATTGGGGTGCCTTACTAGTCCACGTGGACGACAGTAGGGAACAGTCTGGGAACCTTTAGTATCCTACCTGTCTAAACCAAGCATATAGTGAACTTATGATGCCCACTCGTAAGCTAGAGCTTTAGAATTGAAACCTATATTAGGACACAAAGAACGACCATCATCTCATACAAGAAAAATATAAAAAAACAATAAAATACAAAAATAAAAAAAAACATAATGCATATTCTCATTTCTTGCATTTTTCTCTTTTTTTTGTCTCATAACAAATTGTTACAAGTTAAGATCCATTTGCATCCATGGAGAAATTATCGCAAGAGGAGCCAGCCCACATAGTGAAAGAACGATCCAAAAAGGCCCAATGTGAGAATGGTGATTGCCTACCTGTTAGTTTTGTTTCTACTCTGCCAGAAAGAATTCATTTGGACTTAAGACAAAATGATTACACTGAGTTGCTAGGAATTTGGAAGGTATGGGGTGAAGAAAAGAAGACAGAATTTCAGAAAAAAAATATGGGGACTTGATGTTACTATTGTCAGTGGAAGTGGACTTGGATTTGATAAAGGCCATGGTGCAATTTTGTGACCCGTCCTACAGATGATTTGTCTTCAATGAGGCTGATTTGATGCCAACCATAGAGGAGTATTCACCCTTGCTCCGTCGTGAGTTAGAAAATCCCACCAAAATCTATTGGAAGAAAAGGAAATCAGGATATCGTAAGAAATTGTCCTCCATGACTGGCCATAGTATTCAAGAAATTGATCATCACACAAGGTAGAAAGGAGAGACCACTTATGTACCATGGAGTTTTCTATGAAGTTGTCTTCAGAAGTAGCTAACGAAAGAACAACATATGAGCATAATGGCATTAGCTGTGTATGATATGGCTGTGTTCCCTAAATTCTTAGGACACATTGAGATTACAATGGTGGATTTTGTTGAGCAGCTTGATCATGAGGTGAAACGTGGCCCCAGTTATCTTGTCTGAGACTTTTAGGTCTTCAAATTTTTGTCGTCGCAATGGAGAAGAACGTTTTATCGGATGTACACCATTGTTATAAATTTGGAAGAAAAGTCACCTTGGAGGTAACGAAGAAAGGTTTCGAGAAGCTTATCTCAGTACGGTTCCGATAAAAGAATTCTGTGAGAAAACTTGGCCTACATCGAAGGCAATTGGGCATTTAACAGAAAAGTGTAGGCAATTGAAGGAAAATGTTGAAGAACTCATCAGTGGTGGTGCCTTGACTCAAGAGCTTATTGAACAATGGAAGTCTGCTCCTCCATATGCCAGGTTTCCTATATATAATTTGTGGATGTGAGATATTCTCAAGATTCTTGAGATTTTCATTAAGTTGTTTTGAAAGCTTTCCATATTTTTCTCCCCAAGTAGATGGAATAAAATAATTTTGAAAACATTGGTGATTTTTATTGAGAATGAATAGACCTAGTCATTACATTTCCACTATACTTTTCGATTCAGTGAAAATTTGGAATCCATAAAGAAACACAAGCTTGAAATCCATTCATTTTTGCTTACCATGGTAAACTTTTGAAGTCAATGATCTTCGTTAAGGCAATGAGCCATGAAATGATTGATGAATTTGCAAAACTTTTTGAATTGTTTTGAAGAACTAATTCATGAAGCATTCTCTTAAGGACTTTGTATTTGGAAATTTGATAGATGTTAAAGCCAAGCTAAGAGTCCCAAACACATCAACCAAAAATTCTTTCTCATAACTTGAACTCTCTGACTCAAATCATCCTTCGCTACACCTTAAGGCAAAATGATTGAAAGAGCCAAGTTTTTGATAACCTCAACATCTTTTAATGACCATTCTTAATCTGATTGATATCCTTTCTACTATTTTAAACCATGATAATGAGAATCATTGCATAAGGCTTTCATAAGTTGAGTTGATACATTCTAGGCATGAGTTGTAAAAAAAAAGGGTGAAGAAAAAATGAAGTAAAAAAAATAAAAAAGAAAAGAGAAAAGAAAAGAAGAAAAAATTGATTGTGAAACCATGCATGAGGGATATTCAAATGATTTCACAAGCAAAGCCAAATTTTCATCTTGAGGATTGGTTTTCAATAGAAGTGTCAATATTTGATATGACAAATGGCCATCTTTCATATTCCTATTACTGAAAAGAAATTATCCCTTTGTTACCCCTTTTGAGCCTATTGATTTCTTTCTAAATGAACCTTGATCAAGGATCACCCTCCACATTGGAGAGGCAAATACATCAAAGGAGTTTTAGAAGCATTAGTGATTGATCTTATGTCAAATGCAAGAAAATGATTCCCTTGTTAAAGGGGCAAATGTGAGAAGAAGGATATGTGAAGATGGAAATCAATATGAAAAAACAAGAAATTGAAAAAAATGAAAAAGGTAGATGCGAAAAAAGAAGAAAAAAAAGAAGAAATGAACGAGAATAAAAGGGTAGAAGAGAAAAGAAAAATGCTTCGAAGAGTGGGAAGGACTGATGTTCACAATCGAAGAAATGATCCTTGGTTCGATAAACCTTGAAAACACTTATTTTGGGCCTATTTATCCATTCTTTGAAAACCCTAAACCTTGGCCTACGGTACGTGCTTAAAAGTCCATTTTGATCAAATAAAGATGCTTGTATTGAAAAACTTTTCTTTGAGAAACCATCATCATTATTTAGTTTGGAATGAAATTTGAATTCTCAAATGCATGGTAGAATAATCAATGAAAAAAAAGAGAGAAGAAGAAGAAAAAGAGAATGAAGCTCTAGGGTGAAAACCCATGAAAGGGCAGTCTAGAGCAAATTTGAAACAACTCAAGGCCATTGTTTGTGACTATGCTAAGGCAATACCAAGAAAGAAGAAAAACCAGAGGAGTGATGTTTTCAATCAAGACCTTTTGAGAAATTCAAAAACCTTCACCTTGAAATTTTGACTTGAGATTTGTATCTTTGGTTTCCTTACCCAGAAATTTGAGCCATCACAGCTAGTCTTGACATTTGTTAAAGTCCACATATCAACAAATTAAGAGAGTGCTAAAATGGATTGTGTTCTGTGAAAGTTATTTTTACAAAAGGAATTTTGATTTTCAAGGAATTTATTTCATTTGTGAGCCAAGATGAAGAGATATTGATCAATAGAACCTTTCTTGATAACCAAACATCTTTGATGCACCAAATCAGCACATTTATTTAGCTAAACCAAGTTGTGACTCATTCTATTTGTTCTCAATAGTAATCACTAATTTTTAAGAGATTTAAATGTCAAATGTTTTTATCTTGGAAAGTTTTTATGTGGGGCAATTTTCTATTTTCAAAAAAGAAACTTGAAGAAGTGAAAAAAATGAGTTTTGTGATTTTATGGGGGCAAGTTCTTTTTTAAAAGAAGTCAAGTGTGGTATTGGTGTTTTTAAGACTATTCTTGAGGCAATCTTTGGTTGTTATGAGAGCATGAATTTTTATGAAGATATGAGAAGTGGTGAAGTGTTTTTGTGAATAGTTTGGGATGATTTTGTTGTTATGATTTGGATAGATGAATTTTAATTTGATAAGAATTGTGAGGCAAGAAGAAAACTAGATGAATGATGATGATGGGGCAGCGGGTAGATTGAATGATTGATGATTGCTAAATTTAAAGAAAGAAGAATCGTGGGGCAAGAAGAAGACCGAATGAATGACGATGATGGGGCAAATGATTTTAGGATCGCTAAATTTGAAGAAAAAAGAATGATGAGGCATTGAAAGACGGAATGATAAGGCAAAGAGAAGGTTGAAGGATGACAAACTGTTGAAGAAAGGAACATGGTAGATTTATGATGTGATTTGGTAAGGCATTGTTTATCATTTGCATTGCATTCATGACATACATGGCATTGCATTCCATTACATGCATTTTGACACAAAAAAAAAAAGAGTTTGTTTGTTAAGACAATAGGATAAAAAAAAAGGTTCTGAAAGACTAGATGACTAAAAATTTGGAAAATTAAAAAAAAAGAAAAAAAAGAAAGAGAAAAAGAAAAAGAATCAGAAAATGTGAGAGGATTAGGAATAAGATGTGACAAAAAAGGTATGAAGTTTTGAAACAAAAATGTTAAAATTTTGGAAAGAAAGAGGAAATTAAAAGGGTATGGATATGTGGGACAATGAAAAAGAGATTGAAAGATGTGATGAGATGAAAGAATGTGATATTTAGATAGAAAATAACAAGAAGAAGAAACTGGAATGACAAGATGATCTAGAAGATAGAATTGAAATGATGAGATAAGATTAAAGCCTTCGGGTACAATCTGTAAAACCTCCGGGCATGATTCATTAAAACCTCCAGGTACAAGCTGTAAGACCTCCGGGCTTGATTCATTAAAATCTCCTGGTACAATCTGTAAGACCTCCAGGCATGATTCATCAAATCCTCTGGGTACAATCCATAAAACCTCCGGGCATAATTGAACACATTTAGATGAGAAAATTTTAAAGTTTCAGGGCCTTCCTAGTCGAAGGAGAATTTTAGAGATGAGAAATTTTTAAAGTTTCAGGGTTTTCCTAGTCGAAGGAGCATTTAAGAGATGAGAGAATTTAAAGATTCAGGGCCTTCCTAGTCGAAGGAGCATTTTGGAGATGAGAAATTTAAAGTTTCAGGGCCTTCCTAGTCGAAGGAGCATTTTGGAGATGAGAAATTTTAAAGTTTCAGGGCCTTCCTAGTCGAAGGAGCATTTAAGAGATGAGAGAATTTTAAAGTTTCAGGGCCTTCCTAGTCGAAGGAGCATTTTAGAGATGAGAAATTTTAAAGTTTCAGGGCCTTCCTAGTCGAAGGAGCATTTAAGAGATGAGAAAATTTAAAGTTTCAGGGCCTTCCTAGTCGAATGAGCATTTAAGAGGTGAGAAATTTTAAAGTTTCAAGGCCTTCCTAGTCGAAGGAGCATTTAAGAGGTGAGAAAATTTAAAGTTTCAGGGCCTTCCGACTTGAAGGAGCATTTTAGAGATGGGAAATTTTAAAGTTTCAGGGCCTCCCTGGTCGGAGGAGCATTTTCATGATGAAAACCAATTTCTTTTAGAATAAGTAAATATCCAAAAAAAAAGAAAAAAAAAAGAAAAAATTTTGAAAAAAAAAGGAAAAAAAATAATAAAATGGATGCGGACAAAATAGATGTCTATGTCTTTGCACAATTACTATTTCATAGCAAATATACAAAGAGGGGCAACTGTAGACACCCTATTTTGTCCGGGGTCTTTTAATGTTATTGGGCCTATTGGGTTTGATAATTAGAAGATGAATTTAATTTTTTGTTTATTGCTAAAAATAAAAATATAAAAAAATGAAAAGAAAATAAAAATGGAAAAAAAATAATAAAAATAAAGTGGCCAAGCTCCAAAGAAAGGAAATTTAGAAAGGAAAATCAAGATCTCAACATAAGGAAAAGTCAAAAATCTGATTTGGAAATTAAAGGAAAAAATTAAAATTTAAATAAAATTTGGGCAGAAATTAAAAAAGGAAATTAAATCAGAGATTGTAGACATCATTTTTGTCTGGGCACATTTTTGGTAAGATCAATTTTCAACTCTCGAACAATTGCATTTCAGAATTTGATTTCAAGAGTTTAATTTGAGCTTTTAAAATATTGGATAGATATGTTTGGTCTTAGAAATATTGACTAGGCTTTAAATATGAATTTTGAAATAAAATGGAAATTTGGATTTGGAAACTTTGGAGAAAGTCAATAAAAAATCATGAAAATTAAATGAGATTTAGGTGGAATTTGGTTTTGGGAAGAAATCTTGTAAATTGAATGTTTGTTTAAGTCTTTTGGAAAAGATATCAAAATTTTGAATCAATATGAAAAGAAGAACCAAAAGAAATAAATCAAGAAAAATTAAAATAAGAATCACGTATGGGATCTTTGGATTTTGATTTTGAAATTGATCCAATCAAGGGTATATTTTAAGGAGGAGATATTGAGGCTATAAAAACAAGAGAATTAGGGTTAAAAGGGGAGAAAGAAAAGAAAAACCAGAGGGAACCCTAGAAAGAAAACCTAGAAAAAAAAGGGATTTGGCTACTGTCTTTTTTTCCACGGGGGAGAGGGGCTCATCGGGGGAGGTGGACTGCATTTTTTTTTGATAGTTTTCGTTAGTTTTGGAGGTGGAGGAGGCGGGCGACAGAAGCTTTCTTCATCACCATTACTGCAAGTTTCATTTCTTGAGAGGATTACAAAAGGAGGGGCGGCTAGGTTTGGGGGAGGAGGAGAAAAGGAGCAAAGAAAAAGAAAACCTAGGAAATTTTTCTACTACTCTTGGCTCTTTGGTGGCCACCATCATTAACGAAACAGTGAGCTTTACTGCACCCTGCGTCTTACTTGCCAAACTGTGTCCTGCTTCACCAATAAAATCCGAGCCTTGAGTCTTCATCGTGGATCATCATCTTCCTTCATGCTCTATGGCTGCCATTCCAATCGCTTCAACCTAGTCCCTGCCTTTGCTGCACCAATCGTCGAACCCTTGCTGCTGAACCTTTCCCTGTGTTCCTTCCTTTATTACAGGCGGTACGAGACTGCACTGCCACTACCTTTGCCACATCCAACCTCGCTGCTGTTCGTGCTTCATTTGCTTGGTTCGTGAGGGTTCTTAAAAGGAATCAAAACTACTCATTACCACTTAATTATGGAGCAACGAGCAGATGCAACAGCTGTTGGCAGGAAGGCTTTTAGGGTGGAAAATCATGTTTGTTGTCAATCTAAGCTCGCTGTTGTGCCCACTGCCCACCACTGCTGAGTTGCCGCACGTCCCTTGTTGCATCCACCTGTTGTCGCTGCATCACTACAAGCTGCATGCACCACCGTTGTCTGCGCTGTGTGTTCTGCTGCGAGGACCAAATAACGTGAACAAATAACCAGTGAAGAAGAGAACAAAACCATAGCCAAAACAGGAACAAAGTAGGAGAACCCGTGAAGTATGTGTTAATTTAAAAAGCTGCTTCAAAAGGCTGGAACCCGTGGAAACTGTTGAATTGTGACAGCATTGTAACGTGCAGTAGAGCGAGGGCTGAATGAGTGGGAGTAAATAGTCGGAGTAGCGAACAATGGAATCGAGACAGAGGAGAAACGGGAGAATCTTGCTTCTGTGTTTTTTTGTTATAGCAATACAGAGAAGATGCTGTGAAGTGACTCGTGCGAAGGAGCTTCAACACGTGTTGGACACCAAAACAAGGAAAGTTGGAAGAGAAACAAACAAGAACAGAAACGTGCAAAGGGAAATAAGGTAAAGTTTTTTTTTTGTCATAAATGATGAATGCTACGTGATCATTACTAGGATTTTGTTTTTCAATTGCTATTTTTTTATTCATTTAATAGGTTCAAATATATTAATATTTTAGTTTGGTTTATATAATTTATTTAATTAGGTATTTGAGTAAGATAATAGTTTAGGTAATCCAATTGGAAATAGAATATAATATTAAGATGATTTCAAAACTTGATAATAAATAATTAATATGAATGAAAAATTTTAATTAGGTATGTAGAGTATTTGTTGATATATTGTTTGATTTCACATATTATTTGTTTAGAACTAAAATAAAATTTAAAAATAAAATTAAGAATAGAATAAAATTTAGAAAAATTTAATCATAAATATTCCGATGATGGAATTTTAAAGGTATTGCACTTGAGTAGTACTTTTAAATATCTTGAGGTGAGGAGGTTCTTTTTAAGTCTTACCAGCTTGATGGAAGATTTAAAGAGATATTTTCGATATTTAAAATTCAAATTTATTATTAAAAATTGAAATAAGAATCAATTAAAATCAATTGCAATTAAAAGAATAAATAATCAAATTAGAAATAAAGAATTATAAAAAATTAATATATTTAGAAATAAAATAGAATAAAATCATAAAAATACAAATTATCCGACGATGGAATTCTAAAAGGACTGCGCTTGAGTAGTACTTTTAGATGTCTTGAGGTGAGGAGAGTTCTTTTAAGTCTTGCCAGCTTGATGGAAGATTTAAAGGAAATTTCCAAGATTTAAATCAATTTAATTATAAAAGTTAAAATTAAAATTAGGTCAAAATAGTAATTTAAAATTGAATCCATTATAAGAAAGAATAAAATCAAATTAATTAGAATTAGAAATTAAATTAAATTAAATATTTTAATAAATATGAATTATTCCGAGGATGGGATTTAAGGGGAATTGCGCTTAAGTAATTCCTTTAAAAATTTCTAAGATGAGAAAGTTTCTTTAAGGTCTTACCAGCTTGATGAAAGGTCTTTAAGAAAATCTTCAATATCAAATAATTCATGTTTATTTAAAAATATAAAAATATATGAAATAATAATTTATATAAGAAAATAATAATAATAGAATAAAAATAGGATAAAATAATAAATGAAAATTCGGGTAGGAGTCTAAATAGGGATTGCATAAAATATTTAAACAATCCGACGACGGAGCCTCTTCAAGAAAGGCGATTGGTCCTACTTGAATACTCTTGAGGTGAGAAAAACTTTTAGGTTATCCAACCAGCTTGATGGAGGAGACTTAAAAGATTTTTCAATATTTAATTATATCGAGATTAAAGTAAAAAGGCAAAATTAGGATAACCTTAGATTATTTGGTACCATTTTAGCATGGGCGTTGTGAGGGTGCTAATCCTTCCTCACACGTAACCGTACTCTCGAACTTAGAACTCTTAACGTAGACCAAGCCTTATCCTTAGTTTGAATAGGTGACCAATCACACCTAGGTTAGAATGGTTGGTGGCGACTCCATAGTTTTGTGTCTAGCTATTAGGTTTCCCGAAACCTAATACGTTATGACACACAATTCATACCATCATGCATCTCATGTTTCTTAAAATCCAACACAATAATAATCCCACATTTCTTATGCAATTTATACATACTTCAAAATATAATCAAATCCCGAATCGTACTCGATAATCACATAAACCTATATAATAATCTAGTGCGATCCTAAGTTACATCCCATTTTCCATCC
This sequence comes from Heritiera fomes, assembly GCA_032173925.1. Classification (NCBI taxonomy): domain Eukaryota; kingdom Viridiplantae; phylum Streptophyta; class Magnoliopsida; order Malvales; family Malvaceae; genus Heritiera; species Heritiera fomes. Next base: position 5,779,482 of record JAPDPM010000012.1, on the reverse strand, counting down.
TAGTACTGTGAAATTAAAGTTTGCATAATTATCAAAACGATATACAATTTGTATACCTCAAAAGTATAAAAGCAAAACCCGGAGAACGTAGACAAGTACCACTACCAAGTACTATTCCCGAAAGAGCCTATACGAAGCCTGAAGTTGGATTTCAACTAGTGTGATCGGCAAATGTTAAATTAAGGGTTGAGCAATCCACAGCTCAGTAAGTAGCTTAAATAAATACAGATTAGGCTCATGTCGTAAAATATGATCATACATGCATGTACCATATAAAATATCATTTATGCATTCTATCATGAATTGCTACTCACATATAATCAATAACAAATTGTGTAGGCTCATTCAACTTTTTCCTCATATCTTTGACTTGCACAATTTCATCTTTTTCCTTTCTTTCATCAATATGGTTAAGTGTAAAGTAACTAACCATTTCAAATAGCACATGATGCTATAGCATAATACAAATAAAGTTCAACAATTATTCCTACTCACTGTCATGTGTATAATATCCATCCTAACTAATGGTGGATATAACGCCACTAGGTCATAACCATTTTATCCATTTGTCTCTTTGGCATATGATATTTAATGGTTTATCGGTACTCGTGTAGCACTTAGTTCTCAAAGGACTCTAGAGGTGGCTCCCATAGTTTCGAAAGAATTTGCGTAGCACGTAGTTCCTTTGATTCTCTAGAGGTGGCTCACACGGTCCAAAAAGAATGGGTCTTACTCAGATTTGCCTCTTGGGGCATGCTTTCTAATAGTTCATAGGTACTCGTGTAGCACTTAGCTCTTAAAGGACTTTAGAGGTGGCTCCCACAGTTTCGAAGAAACCTGCGTAGCACGTAGTTCCTTTGAGTTCTCTAAAGGTGGCTCACACGGTCCAAAAAGAATGGGTCTTACTCAGATTTGCCTCTTGGGGCATGCTTTCTAATAGTTCATAGGTACTCCTGTAGCACTTAGCTCTCAAAGGACTCTAGAGGTGGCTCCCACAGTTTCGAAGAAACCTGCGTAGCACATAGTTCCTTTGAGTTCTCTAGAGGTGGCTCACACAGTCCAAAAAGAATGGTGTTATTCGGTCGCCACTTTGGCGCATGATTTCTAGTAGTTCATCGGTACTCATGTAGCACTTAGCTCTCAAAGGACTCTAGAGGTGGCTCCTACAGTTCAAAAGAAATCTATGTAGCACGTAGTTCCTTCGAGTTCTCTAGTGGTGGCTCATACGGCACCAAAAGAATGGTGTTATTCAGGTTTGTCTCTTTAGCGTGGGGGTCCTAATAATAATGCTCTAAAGTTGTTCAAGTCCACGAGTTAGATACATATGAATAGTCTTGCAATTTCATTATCCTAGTTTCGATAAATATGACTAGGTGCTATTCGAGTTCTATGAGTTCAATATCATGGGCTATAAATATATTGTACGCTAATTCACATATACATTTCTCAAAGTAATGCGATAGATTAGCATGCTCACTTGGTGCAACTTAATTCATTCACATGCACTTCTCATGATGGAGGCACCTACATTTTATATAAGTTTATATGCTCAGTGAACATAAATAAATCATAACATCCAACGCACAAGTCTCATTATAGGTTACATTCTTGCTCGCACACTACTCACGATCACATCAAGTCAAGCTTGTATCTTACCAATACTTGCCCTCATAGTCTTTTTCGTGATAATTTACCAAACTTGATGTGAAATTAGATATATATCGAATAAGGACTCTTTCATCTCGTAAAACGAGATGATACTAGTAAGGTTTATTTAAACCACTTACCTCGAGGCTTAGCAATTTACTTCCTTGGGTTTCTAAAATCAACTCCAACTTCTCTGCTGCTCCAATTAACTACAATAAATCCAATAACATCTTAGTAACATGTCGTCATTATGTTTATTCACGGGTAAAATGCATATCTTATGACCACAATTATTTAAGTCCTTCTCATGCCACCAATACATGTCATCATTTACTACTGGTATTTGTTTCACTAAGGCATTACTGATTTAATAAATCATGCGCATTCCCCTCATTATATATATAATTATATAATTGTAACTGTACCTCAAACAAATTATATAATTATATATGTAATTATATCTCAAACTACTCTCGTTTATTCTCTTAGTATATAAAATATACTTAGGTACATTTGTATGAATATCATACAAATGATATTTATTTTCACGGATGATACATATATATTTATTTATTTATTTTCACTTCCATCTATCACATTTCATCCAAAATATTCATATGTAATATATATAAGGATCATAGCTCAATGTTTAGAGGGCCTTACTCTCTTGAAATCTCAACCCAAGCTTCCTCATGCGGCTACTGTTTTAGCCATTTCTTCATCTTCTACTCACCGTTGCTCAAGGATGATTTCAACCTTCTAACAGCCCTTGAAATGTCGTCTCTTAACCTTCATCAACCACGGTTCATCCTTCGCTTGTACAGTTCGATCACAGCTCCATGTTCAGGCCACAACATAGCCTAAAAACCATATTGAATGACCCTTATAACTTAGCATTTCCAGCTTAAACCAAAACTTAAACCTAGCCAAAATCAGCCCTTTTTTTTTCTTCCTTTGTTTCCACGCCTCAAACACTCTTTCAGTTCCTTGTTTCCACTCTATTGTTACATCCCTTTTTTCCAGTACAAAAGCCCAGTGTTTCAACCCTCTAAACACTACCTAATAGCCCTTAATCATCTTGCATTTTCTTTACTTAAGAACGCCATTTCCAACCGTATTTTCTTTCCTCTTCTATTCAGTCCCCTGCTGCTCACAATGGTGAGGCAGCAGCTGCACTCACCTTTCTCTTCTTTCTCTTCTCCTCTTTCTTTTTTCCTTCCGGCTTCTCTTTCTTTTCTTCCTTTTTCTTTCGGCTTCACCTCTCTTTTCTTCTTGATCGGGTTCAACTTTCTTTTCTGGTTCTCTCCCGAGTCCCTTCTCCTCTCTATTCACTTCATTTTCTTCTTTTAATCCCAATGCTTCTTTGAGAAGCTTTAGTTGATGTTGCCGAGGATGCTAGTGGGGTTTGATGGGAGAAAGTCCATCAAACTCCACTAAGCATTATTTTAATTTATAATTTTTATTTTATCATTTTTCAAATTTTATTTTATTTTATATTTTTATTCCTATCAAATATCTATAATTTATATAATTTATAATTATCTTTACATAATAATATATATTTATATATACATAACTAATATATGCTTATTTATATGTTTATTTATTTAATTACATTGCGTACATGTAATATGTGTATGTACATATATTTTCAATTATTGGATATATAATATATATATATATATATATATATGTATTCCTTGCTTATTTATATTTTAATTGTTTTAATGTTCATGTACACTACACTTTCTTTAGCATACTTGTGTCCTTTGTTTCATTAAAATAAATATGCATATATATATATATATATATATTGTGGAATATATGTATCTATTTGTTCTTATATATCTCTTGAACTTTTTTATAAAATTTCTAAATTATTCCAAGGTATCAATCATTTATTGCTAAATTTACTAAACTTGAAATTTCATTCTCATTACTTGAAATAATGATAATTACAAAGTGCATAGTACTTAGCTTATTCTATGTCTCTTATTTATTCACTAATATGGTACAAAGTTTTGCAGTTTTTACATTCTCCCCATCATAGGAAATTTGGTCCTCCAAATTTTCCATGTCCATTTGAAATAGGTGAGGGTACTTCTCTGTGACATCCTCGTCACTACCCAAATATCAACTAACTTCTTCCTTTCATATGCCATCTAGCTAGACTCGTTTGTTAATGTCATCCTTTCTTTCTTCTTATACTTCATGCTTTATTACTTATAGCACGATATCAAATTTACATAAATAAAAAATTTCTTATATATATATATATATACACATGCGTCACATACATCAGGATCTCACATAACTTACGTATCCTATATCCCCAAACTTCCTAATATAAATTAATGTAATGTTGCACTGTATAATAGTCTGGAGCACATAATACATAAGTATACCTTCAATAGTTATTGGGAAGCGTATCTCGAAGGTACACTATAAGGTCTCAAAAGTAACCTCCTCTATTTAGAGCGGAATTCACATCAGGTAATCTGTATTAAAAATGTTCGTAAAAGGGTGAGTTTACGCTCAGTAAGAAATAGATGTAAAAGAGCATACTATGCCACTATATGCAGTTTTCCTGCTTGGCTCTATAATGTCATGTAAAACCATTATTAAGCATATATCATATAATTTCTTCAAATGTCATATATACATAATATCAAATAAGTCAAATACTTTCAATTTCCTTTAATTCACTTGAAATCACATGTATAAATACAATTAACTTCAATTTCAAATAACTTCAAATACTTTCACATACTTTCATATGAAGTCACTTGCAAATATTCAAATAACTCAAATATATTCGTATACTTCAAATACTTTTATATGTATCAATTCACTTGAAATCGAATATACAAATAATCTTCAAATACTTGTGGAGATGGTTGACACCCAATAAAATCATGCACCAAGTAATTCCCATAAGCGATATTAAATAAGTGGCGTACCCACGCATGGGCTAGGGATCCTCCCCTAAGCCAAAACACATAAGAGACATATGGCCATTGTCTATAGGCCACAGTGAACACTAGTCAGGTGACATCTGTGGCAACTGAGGCCTGACTTATGGTTCCTCAGCCCAAATACACATAACACATAATATTGGGGACTTGATCAGAGTCCCTCCAACAAATATCGATAGTGCATGATCATTAAGTGGTGCATAGTCTCAAAACATTTGGTAGCAAAACTACTTCTTAGAAAACCATTGATATTCATAAACCTTCTTATATACTTTAATGATAATCCAAATACATTTATATAAATAAGTTTAAAATCATTATTTTCAAAGGGGGCAGTCGACTGCTATAGCATATAAAAATTCAATAATTTTATTTTCCTTTTAATTTTAAAATATTTAAAATTTTCGGAGGCAAGTAGGGTAGTCGACTGGTCAAATAGGGCAGTCGACTGGTCCGCAAACAAAATGTTTTCTGAGAAAAGGCGGTCGACTGGCTCATTGGCGGTCGACTGGCTCATTGGCGGTCGACTGGTGCGCAAACAAAATATTAAAGTATATAAATATACATATATATATATATTTATATACTAGATATATATATTTTGTAATACACAATATATATATCTTTATATATATATAATTCATATATAGTACAATATTATATATATAAAATAATAATATTATATGTATTGTGTATAATATAGAGTTTATAAATATAATTATATGTGTATATTATATTAAATATAAACAAAATAAAAAGGAAAACAGAGGAAAGAATCGGGAAGGATCCCGATTCCCCCGTGAGCCGACCAACCACTGTCGGCGATGAGAAAGAGAAGAAAGGGATGAGGGCCGTCGCTGGCCGGTGATCTGAGGAGGGGAGGAGAAGTGCCGGCGACGGAGGAAAGAAGAAACAAAAACGGAAACAGAGGCGAAACCCGGCGAAGCCGAAAGAGAAAAGAAAAATAGGAAGTGGCAGTGCCAGCGGATTCGGCCACCGCCACTGCGACCGAACCATCGGAGGAGGAAGAGGAAACGGTAGGAGGCCACGAGAGAGACGGAGAACGGTGGAGGAGGAAGGGCGAATAGGTGGAAGAAACCGAACCGAAACCGAACCAAAACCGAGTCAATCCGCCACTGTGCCGCCGATCCAGGCCGAACGGATACCACCAGCAAGTTCGTCGTGGCATCGGCCAGCTGAGGAGCCACCGAACCGTCAAAGAACCTGCCACCGGAGGAGAACCTGCGGTGAGGGAGCTGGACTGGTCTGAACCGGTTCGAACCGGGAAAAAGGAAAAAGAAAAAAAAAGAAAAAGAAAAAAAAGAAAGAAATAGGAAGAGAAAAGGAATTCATGGAATTCGAAAATTCCCGAGAATTCGGATCCTCGAAAATTACGAGAAATCTCGGGAAACTCGAAAACTCAAAAATTACGAAAATTCGATAAGAATTTCGAAAAATTAATTTCGAGTGATTTTTAATAAATTATGAAAAAATTCTAAAGTTTAGAATTTTATTTCCAGAAAAATCATCCTCGATTACCGAGATGATGGAATCGGGAGAGATGAAAACACGGTCGTGACGTAAGAGGCGGTCATCGACCCGAGACAGGTAAGGGAGACATGTGTAGCCTGTAAGGATATTTGGCACACATGTTTTAAATTATGCATTTAGTTTTTATAAATGCTATTGATAATGATTGATTAGAAAATTGTGGTGATTTATCAGTTGAGATTTAAACTGTATTTTTCATGCAGGAGGCTAGCCAATCGGCAGCCGTTATACTGCCGAAAATTATTGAAAAAATTACCAAAAATCATAATAAATGATTTTTCATCACGAGAAACGATTTCTAACACAAAAATCGAGAAATCGATTAGTTTTCAGAAAACATGAATATACTAATGTTTAATTTTAAAATATTCATGTTTTTGAGAATGGTAAAAAAAGGAAATCACTGAAATTTATCCCAATAAGTGATATTTCACGTGAAATGAGGTGAAAAATGAAAAGGACCAAAGTGAATATTTTAATAATATTTCTCCAAATATTCACTTGATTTTATAAATAACCTTTATGGGTTCAATTGTGAAAATAAGTGTTTATAGAAGATTCCATAAAGGTAATTAAAGGTGGGAAACAGTATTTTGAGACTCGAAAGTCTCCGCTTGTGTTTACAGAGAAAACACGGGACGAGAGTGTTGATTTGGAAAATAAATATTTTAATTTTTCATAAATCATAAAAATAATTGATTTGAATCCTGATAACTTTGAAAATCATGTTTTCGATAGAAAGCACGGAAAAGCGTGCGTATATGTTTTACGGTGAAAAAGGGCAGTTATGACCTTTTATATTTTACAGTGATTATTTTATAAACTGTTTTCACCACATGGAAAATGTGATTTATACTGTTCTATAATATTTAGAACATTTTTGGGAATGATTACCCCAGTATGAATATTTTATAAATTGTTATTCATAAGATGAAAATATTTTTCTTATGAATATTTATGGATTGATTGAACTTATATTCAGTGAAATTGATTTCATAAATGAGGTTTATATCACGTGTTTACTATTTTGAGACTGTTAGGCCCCATATCATGCTTACGTGTCACGTGTTAGTGCTGATAGATACTGATCTTATTATCAGTGTCCCAGTGGACACCTGATCAGTGCACACTGTGGGCCCCATAGACTATGGCCATAGATCTCATGTGTTTCCCCTATTTGGGATGATATTATAGCATGATATATTTAGGGTGTTGCTGGTCTCCATGATACTAAACTAAAAGCTACCGTATACTGTTTATTGAATTAGTGGCTACTTTTACTGTTTACTGATTGAACTGTATCAAGATACTGTTTTACTGATTTGCAAGATATTGTTTTACTGAATAGTACTGTATTGAATATTACTGTTTTACTGAACTGTAAGATACGGTTACTGTACTGATGAGAAAGAAAGTAAACTACAGTTTTGCTACTGTACTGTCATGTGTTTTAACTGTACTGAAGGAAACCACTGTTTTGTTACTGAACTGTCACGTGTTTTAAATTATACGGAAGTGAAAAGAAATAAGTGGTTTACTCTGTGAAAACGAAAATTATATCGTTTTGAGAACAATGAATATAGTACTCTCTACAGTTGCTTCTAAGTTCCGGGACAAGACAGGTATTTCAAAATACCTGCCTTACTCCATCCGGATCCCTAGCCGACTGTAGTATCCTTCCTACATGTGAGCCTAGAGCCTATCTAGGAAAATTTAAAGAAAGTGAAAAAGTATTTTTAGCATATAGGTAGCTGAATATCAAGTGTTGCATATAACTCTCTTACTGAGCCGTGGTTTTGCTCACTCCCCAGTTTTAACATTTCAGATTTTGATGATTGTGAGACCCGATTATTGTGGATCATGGCTGTACACAAAGGACAATGTGACAGACCGACTGATATATATGAGGTACGATCATTTATTTTCTGTATTTGGACATGTCTACAGTACTACTTGTGTATTAATTAAGTTAGGAGATGTGTATAATATAAATATTGTTGTATAAAATTGTTTAACATAATATGAAAAGTAAAGTATCACAGACAGCCCAACTGGATAAGTTGTATAGAAATACGTGGAAAAATGTGGTCACGGGTTGTGACAGTATGACATTATATTTATTTTTTACTAGTATTTGTAGGGAATTAAATGAAAATCATCTTTTCTTTTGGAATTGTGGATGTTTATCTTGGTGTAGATGATATCAATGAATTTAGAATTTTTACTTATGAGTGTCGTTAGTCACCAAAAATAAAATTTCCTAACTCTACTATGTAGGTAGAGGAGCAAGGGTCGAACCTACAGAGACTGAATTATTTAAGTTAATTATTAAATTAAAAATCTAATTTTAGGATTTAGGGAAAGAAGAAGAAATTCTGGGGGTTTTGTAAGCTATTTCTAAAATAGAAAAAAAAGCAAGGATTATTTAATATCAAAAACAAATATCAAAAAGCTTCAGTTATGAGGCAATTAATTATTCTTGGATTTTGATGTTGATCATTGATTATAGAATATTATTGTTAATTAAATAGTCAACCGTAGCATAACAACAAGCTCTGTTACACCATCTTTCCTTACTGAGTCATTAGTTAAAACAAGCTCTTTAACTAATCTCTAACTACTTAACCTACATAGAACAAGCTCTCTAGTTATAAGTTGTAGCAGCATTAACAACAAGAAAGATATGGGTTGACATTAGATAACAAACACATATGCTCGGTTCATTTAATCTAAACCTTAATTCTCCTCCATCCCTAGTGATTAACTACACAAGCAATTATGGACTTATGTTTTTAATCTGGTAGTAGATTATTTAATTCAACTAAATAGTGTGCATCATATCTAATCAAACAAACAATCATTATAATATGCTCAGAGAATCTTGGATATTTAATCAACAATTATATAATAGGTTCAAAAATCTCACAACATACTTTTCCCAAAAATAATCAATTTACTTGATAACTGAACAAGAAAACTACTCACTAGACATATTCAAGATCATAAAATTTAAGTTTAATATTATAAAGAAGACAATTATCATGCAATAAACAATTAAACTATCAATCTTTAATAATATCAAAAAAGAAATCTATACTCAAGATTATGATCTAATAAGATTCTAACAAAACAAGAAATCACAAAATCTAAAAAAAAAATCAAGAAAGAAATCGTTAAAAATAAAAAGAAAACAATTTTATAAAACAATAATAAGAAATCACAAGTATAAGAAAGAAAAGAAAAATAAAATGTTTTTGCTGAACTTAATATAAAAATCAGTAACTAAATAAAGAAAAATAAAATTTTATTAAAAATCCTAAAGAAAATCCTATAAGACTAAAAGAGGGAAGAGGGATGTGAGAGATGTGAGGGATGTGAGAGATGTTATTTATGAGAGCCTTGTGCTCTTTATATAGGCCTAAGGAAGAGTTTAAAAGACTTTCCTAAGCAATGTGAGATTCAGATAAGAGTTTACTTAGGAAACAAGTAATTTGACTAGTCAAACTCTTATCTTTATCTCATCATCTTTATACAATTATTTTCTAAATAAAATTCCTATGGCCTATTTTTATTAATTAATTACAGATCTAAGACATAATAAAATTAAGAAATTATCTTGTCTCAACAAAATCTTGTCTTGAACTTGCTTTGTTGGAATTTCTTTTCAATCTCGTTTTTCTGCCCAAAATTTCGTACTGATTTCGTCCAGATGTTTGACCCATCAAACGAACTCTGATTTTTGCGATCTTGTACATTCTGGAAACCTTGAGAAATCCTCTACAACTTCCATGAAGGCCACTCCTTGAGATCGGATCTTTAGGTTGATCAAATTCATCAATCTTTTAAGCTAGACAGAAAATATTGTATTTTGCTCTTTTTAGCTCTTTTTTATTCCAACTTTGATATTTAATACCTAAATAAAAAAATAAACATTAGTAAGCTATTTTAGGCATAAAACATCAATAAAGCAAATATTAGCACATATAAAATTAATAAAATATCATTCTATCATTTACAATATAGATTTTTTTCACATGAATATTGTAAGTATTTCAACGGAATGTAATTGATATTTTGAATTGCATTTTGAATATTATTTCTTATATCTTAATAGATATACATGTGGAATATTTGGAAATTATTCTTACACATTCTTATATGTTATTTATTTCACATATAATAATCATTATATTAATAGTCGCTTTAAAACAAAATTCGAAATAACAAAAAATGGTTTTGTAATTATTATCCTTATGAAGAAAATTAAAAGCAATAGATTCGTGGTTATTTATTTATTTTTATCGATGCCTACAGTTGTTGCAAATCTAACTATTGCAATAATAAAAAAAAGATTTATATATTCACTGAAAGCCTATATTTTCTATACACTGTCAATATACTACAGCTTTACACCTCATCAATAAGCCCTTATAAGCTCTGACAGTGTTTAGAGACTATACACTGTTAATGCTTCATATATAAACTCTAAAAAAATTGTTGCTAAAGAAGATTTCCAACCAAATTTATTGCGTTGCTAAAACAAAGTAAGAAAAAAATATTAAACTGTTGCTAAAACAAAATTCAATTAGTAATGAAAAAAGTTGTTGCAATAAATACCTTTTCCCATCTATTTTTTATACAATAAAAGTTGTTGTGTATACGTTTAGCAATGGATTTTTCGCAATGACCTTGTAACTACTAAAAGTCATTGCAAAAAAGTTTTAACAACAATAAATTTGCATTTCGCAACGACTTTACTTATTCACCTGTTTTCCTTAAAAAGTTAATGAGCTTAACTAAAAGTTTAGTTAAAGGATGTTAAGTAAAAGAATTTAATTACATCATGAGCCCATCTTTTTAATTTAATTAAAAGGTGTAATGGATGAGCTAAAAGAGTTTAATCATGTGGACTTAATTTAAAAAAGATATAACTGAGTTATGATCTACCAATTTTAGTTTAAAGATTGGTTTATTTGTTTCAAAACGATTCCTATTGTTAGATAAAATGTTTTGATGTAGGTTAAGATGTTGAGGATTGTTTTGATTGATGTTGGAGTCCTGCGTTACTTATAGACTTTGCACGCCTTCTTGCCTCGTAAAGATTAAACAGTCAAAAATAAAAATCAAGCATGCACATTTCTCTGTTTTATTGATTGGGTAAATTTTATTGAAGCCATCAAGATTCTACCATAATTTAATTTTAATCTAATAGTTTTGAAAATGAACACTTTGATCCAAAATCACAAATGAATTTACCATATATCAATCAATTACTAAACTTAAATTAATAATATCACATTCTTAAGTATCAATAATGAATTTATTACTATTTATTATTTTAAAGTAATTTTCTTTTTAAAAATAATACCCTATGTAAGATTTTTATTTTTTAATACCAAAAAAAAGTATTATGGATATTTCATGGGCAATAAATATTTAAGTTAATAGATTTTTAATAGTAACTTAATAGAACTGTTGTTGCATAAAACAACAATAAGAATATGCTGACGTCGATGTTCGTACTTAGTCTCCACAAAGCTTCTGTAAAACAAGAAAAGTCAGAGAGACGCAGGGGCGGTTCCCTGCGTAGACACTCCGATGCTTAAGTCAGCAAAAAGTTCTTCGATATTGGGAAGCGTAAAAGCCAGTAGTCAAAAATTAGGGAATAAAATTGTATCTGGGGGCCTATTTATAGGCCAGCATTCTAGGTTAATTGCTTAAGGATAATCACCTTATTTTTGACTATTGGCTTTTACGCTTCCCAATATCGAAGAACTTTTTGCTGAGTTAAGCATCGGAGTGTCTACGCAGGGAACCGCCTCTGCGTCTTTCTAACTTTTCTTGTTTTACAGAAGCTTCGTGGAGACTAAGTACGAACATCGACGTCAGCATATCCTTATTGTTATTTTGTGCAACAACAAGAACAATTTTTTTGTAGCTTCAAATTAATAATTTTGGACCAAAATATCCATTTCTCAATTTGATGTACTAGAGTTAAATTATGATAAAACCTTGAGGACCTCAATGAAATTTACCTTATTGATTTGATGCAGCAGCAACTGTCTTCTATAGGCTGTGCTAAGAAAATGATGCGAAGCAAAATGCACTATAAAAGTATTTTGTTTTGTCATGGATTGTTGTTTTCTTGTATTATTGGTTTGTGACTGATTCTGCTTTACTATTTAATTAGAACAAAAAATTTGGTAGAGATGTCCCAGCTTGTCTACCATTGTAACAAAAAAAAAAAGCCATCTTTTCATATAGAAGACAAATTGCGTGGTAATTCCATGTTTAATTTATGTTGAATTCAATCACTCATAAATGATGGAATGCAAAAATAACACCAAAAACAATAATCTTTTAAGTAAAGATCCACGGTTTTTTTGTATTCTAATGAGGCCACACCGCTGGCGGCTAAATTTATCGTCTTGCTCCTACTTTGGTTTGGTCTTTGTGTTGGTTTCTTCTGTAATTTAGGTATACCAGGTGATCTCTTTTGTCATTTTACTTGCATGATATGTTGAAGGTCTCTTTTATCCTTTTTCATTTTGCTAGTTTTTTTTTTCTTCTTCTTTTGTGCTTAGAAAAATAAGGAAAGCTTTTGTGCAATATGATCTTTTTATCTTTGAATAATGCTGAAAGTCAAGTCCTTGATTTATTCTGCTTATCTTTTACAGCATTGGGACCCATTATTGAATTGAAAAGTTTAGTTCTTCCATTAAAGTTGGTCCCGTTTTTATATATATATATATACAAACACACACATCCACTAGTGAGCTGATAAATTTAGTTCTCCAATAAAAGTGGATTCCATTTTCATATATCAATCAAATATAAATTTAGTTCAGTAGGTCCCATTTTCAGATATCAATCTAATATATAAATTTTATATATATATATATATATATAAAACTTATATATTAATAGTAGCTTTCACAAAATAGAGAGCAACTAAATACATCCTATTTTTTTCTTCACACACCTATTTTTTTCTCTAAATAAACAGTAACATGTGGTATAAAATAAAGTATGAGAAGAAAAAATATGGACGTGTTTAATTGCTCTCCACAAAATATTAATAATATTAGTACGTCTATTCAATGATTAATTTGCCTTTTTCTTCCATGTTTGGCTGCTGGGAATATTTTGGGGGCCTGATGACACATATTTAGAAACCTGAAATCACAACAATTAAAAAAAAAGGGGCAAAAAGTTTGCAATCATGCAAAATATAGATGAATGGTAGATGAGAAAGGTAGCTGAATTCCCAAAGATATAACTACGGTTTATGTTCTCTATATATAACAGCATTCATTGCAAACTACGTGCAGTAAAATCAAAGACCTGGCCACCACCGGTCTAAGTTGTAAAATTCTATTCAAGCTCTACTGTGACAGTGACACTGACATGCAGCTGTCTCTAACCACTTTTATGAAGCAAGAAAAGCATTCATCCTTCTAAGCTTTAATGTTCACCTGTTTCTGCAATTGGTTCCTGCTCCGACTGTAACTTCTTCCATTTTAACTAGTTAAGTATTCATTATGCTCAGCACTCTTTCTCATTCCAGGCTCCAGCTTCTTACAAAACTGGTTTGATAAATGGTTTCTTTAGAGAATAAAAATAGTTTTATGTTGTTATATTTTCACGGTTTTCCCGAAGAAATGTGTAGATTGTTAAAAAGAAAAAAAGTGTTTTGTTAGTTGAAGATATCACATGCAAATTCTATATAAGAAAAGCTCTTTCTGCAAATGAATCTTGGAAATCTAAGAAAACATTGCCAGCAAATTCTAAAGATTTATACATTTAGGAATTATCATGCGACAGAGTACATAATATAGATCTGTATTGCTTGCATCAGGATATTCATCTATTGACAGCACTTTTCCGCTTTTTCAGCAATTGTTTTATGCACTTCCTACTGCGGTTGCTTGAGTTTGTATTTCTTTTTCGTGATTGGTATTCATTGAACAGGTAAAATATCATGGCAAATGAGCTGACAACTCCGTTGACTCAAACCACCACTGGTTCCAGCTTTATAAAAGCATGTTTCAACGGGACAAATGCTTTCCTTGGTAAACTTGCCCCCCACATCAATTTTTCTGTTTCCCTCTTTTCTCTGCTATTTTAAAATCAATTATACACTAATTATTTGCATTACTTTTTCATTTTTTTTTTCAGGAATTGGTCTATTAACAGTCCCCTATGCACTTGCAAGTGGGGGTTGGCTGAGTTTACTGTTCTTTTTCTTAGTTGGTATTATGTGCTTTTATACTGGCATCATGCTGAAGAAGTGCATGGATGCTAATCCTTCTATCAGAAGTTACCTTGACATAGCTGAGCATGCATTTGGCAGAAAAGGAAGAATTATAGTCATGATTATCATGAATTCGGAGCTGTACTTAGTTGCCATAGGGCTTTTGATACTAGAAGGGGACAATTTGCAAAAATTATTTCCAAAATTCATGGTCAAGATTGGAACGATTTTAGTAGATGGAAGGCAGTCATTTGTTGTGATAACAGCTCTTGTTATACTACCGTCAATGCTGCTAACTGACTTGAGCATACTATCCTATGTATCAGCAACTGGGGTATTTTCTTGCATTCTCATTTTGGGCTCAACTTTGTGCGTCGGAGCAATTGGAGGTGTGGGGTTTCATGCAAGAGGAAAATTGTTGAACATCAATGGGATTCCTACTGCAGTTAGTTTGTATATAGTTTGCTTTGCTGGACATCCTGTCATCCCATCTATATGCACCTCAATGCGACACAGACATCAGTTCAGCAAGGTACATTAAAACATGATGCTTTCTTTCAAAAAAATTTTCATGATGAAATTGGAAGAAAGAGTAGAAATTATGATGGTCCATTTAAGAAATCAACAAATTAAAATAAATCAAAAAATAGACCTAACAATACGTGTTTATAATTCATTTTTGTATCATGTAAAATCATGTTTGTATCGTGTAAAATACAAAAAATTCGTGTTGAATTTTGTGTCAACACGAATACCACAAAACCTTATTTTTAGCTTTTTACCATGTTCATATACAATTTTTACTTAGTTTTAGCCGGTGTCACTTTCGTGTCTTTTATTCGTATCGTTTTGTGTCGTGTCATCATATCATGCTTAGAATTACCAGGTCTATAAAAAAGTAACCACTTAACAAATATTGCATATAGCTGGACAGAATTCAACACATAGTTGGATCAATCCACAGAAGATGAGGCTGAGCTTGAGAAATAAAAAAAAATTTAAGGTTTCTTCGTTGTCCATTCAAGAAAATTTATATTTTATTGCACTGGCCTGTAGGTATTGCTGTTTAGTTTTGTCCTGACAACATTCACCTATGTCTCAACTGCCATTGTCGGATACCTTATGTATGGAGATAGTGTGGAATCACAGATAACATTGAATTTACCTACAAGGGAAGTTGCGGCAAAAGTAGCAATATACACAACTTTGCTCATCCCAATTACCAGATATGCTTTGATGGTGACCCCTGTTGCAACAGCCATTGAAGGTGGGCTATCAGAAAATCACAAAAACAGCAAACCGGTGAAGTTGTTTATTAGGATTGCCTTGCTGGTTAGCACAACTATTTTCGCCTTTATATTTCCATATTTTGAGAACCTGATGGCGATTGTTGGATCAATATTTGTGGTTTTAGCTTCATTTGTTCTACCTTGCTTATGCTTTTTAAAAGCTTCAGGTACCAGCTATCAGAGTTGGAGCTACAAACTTATAGGCATTATTGGAATTATTGTATTTGGAACCGTGGCAGGCGTTTTAGGAACTTATTCATCCATAGCAGAACTTCTACATGACACGTAGATAATGGAAATGAATAGGTATTCATGTATATGTATATATATTATTACTTTCTATGTCTCGCCTAATTTATGATGTTATTATTTGTGTCATTAGCTTGCGCAATATTCTTTGACTGTAGGAAATCATTGAGCCAACGTTGCGAAATAAGCACACTTAATCCAAATACAGCAATTACGTGGCTAAAATTGCCACCTATGATTATCAAGCACCCAAGCAACTAGTCATCTAAACACACTTTGGGCTCTCCTTAATTGCAGGGTTTAAATTATGAGTTTATTATATACTAGAATGTCACTCGCGTGACACTGCAGAACCAATAATTTTTTATTTATTTTATGTTTTTAAATTTATGAGAATTTTCTTCTATGTTAGATATGTCAATGAAATAATAAATTTGATAATTATACATTTTAAATTTAAGTAATTTGCTTGTTGTTCTACCAAAATAGATTTAATTATATAAGCAAAAGGCACCACAAAAATCATCACTTTTACTGACAGTTATAAGTGCTAGTAAAAAACATAAAAACCACTGATAAAGATTTTACCAGCAATTTTCAAACCGTCAAAGGACCATCGGCTAGGTGGGTGTCTGTAAAAAGTGGTCAGCGGTCACAAAAGGCACCACAAAAATCATCACTTTTATTGACAGTTATAAGTGCTAGTAAAAGACATAAAAACCACTGGTAAAGATCTTACCAGCAATTTCCAAACCGCCGAAGGACCATTGGCTAGGTGGGTGTCTGTAAAAAGTGGTCAGCGGTCACAAAAGGCACCACAAAAATCATCACTTTTATTGACAGTTATAAGTGCTAGTAAAAGACATAAAAACCACTGGTAAAGATCTTACCAGCAATTTTCAAACCGTCGAAGGACCATTGGCTAGGTGGATGTCGGTAAAAAGTGGTCAGCAGTCGGTGCACAAGTCACGGGATAGGATCTATATTTTCTAACATGACTTTTTCCAGTGCTTTTAAACGCTATTAAAAGTAAAAAAGCTTAAAGTGCCGGTAAAAATCTTATTTTAAATTTGAAATTTGAAATTTGAAATTTTTATAATTATTAAATTTTTATTTAAATTTAAAAGCTTTATCGGCACTTTAAAGTATCGATAAAAGTCTTATTTTAAATTTTAAATTTTTTTATTTATTGAGTTTTATTTTAAATCTAAAAGCTTTAAGAATATAATTTTAAATTTTTATATTTATTAAGTTATTTAAATTTAAAAAATTTTGCCAATATAACTTAATTATTGAATTAATAATTAAAGAACAAAATTAAAGAATAAAGACCTTAATTTGTTCTTATTAATAAAAGATAACTTATAATAAACAATAAACGTGAAAATCATGAGTATAGTTACACAACTAATATATATAAATACACCTCAAATTCTTATTTCCTAGAAGAGCATGGACTTGAATGATTGTCTTTTGCTCTTGTACATTGAACTTTCCTCTCTTAATATCATGTCTGAGATAATTATCTATAGCTCTTCCAGCATCTTTTAAGTACCTATTCAAACAAAAATAAACGTGCCAAGTATAAGGTAACTATACTAGTAATTACAGAACATTTGACATTAGTTTAATAAATGGGAATAAAATTGTTATCTTAAAACTTTCAAGATAAGAAATTTGACCAGCTTTCTTTGGTAAGGAATGCCAACTTCCATGGCCACGTTTTTGAATGTAAGCAATGAGCTTTTGGTCCTCTTCAGGCGTCCAAAAGCCTCACTTCAGCTTTTGGTCCATGGATGATTCACAATTATTGTTGCACAAAACAACAATAAAGGTATGCTGACGTCGATGTTCGTACTTAGTCTCCACGTGTCTCCAAAAAGCTTCTGTAAAACAAGAAAAGTCAGAGAGATGCAGGGGTGGTTCCCTACGTAGACACTCCGATGCTTAAGTCAGCAGAAAGTTCTTCAGTATTGGGAAGCGTAAAAGCCAGTAGTCAAAAATTAAGGAATAAAATTGTACCTAGGGGCCTATTTATAGCCCAATATTCTAGGTTAATTGCTTGAGGATAACTCCATCATCATGCTGAGAGTTTGTGTCCCAATATAACACAAGTTCCTCGAAAACCGGGAGCATTCGGAGCTTGTCGCCGGCGAGAGATTCATTCCATGTGGCATGTTGTGGCATCAGGGATCTGTCGCTAGCGGGAGCCGAAGTCATGCGCCATGTGTCGCCATATGACTGTAGGCGACAGATGGAAGTCTGTCGCCCGGCGATAGGTGTAATGCGCGCCATGTGTCGCCATATGACTGTAGGCGACGGATGGGAGTCTATCGCCCGGCGATAGGTGTAATGCGCCATGTGTCGCGTTATGATTGCAGGCGATAGACGTGAGTCTGTTGCCCAACGACAGGTATGAGGACGCACTCTACCTCTGTCGCCGAAGGCCACATGGACCAGTGAGTCTTTGCCACGTGGTGATCTCTGATGCTATTGGGCCTGGCCCAACACGGGTAGACTTTGTCATATCAATTGCTCCCCACTCTCTTATTGGATTTCTCCAACCAAGAGAGTATAAATGTGTTTTTGGGCCTTAGCCCACTGTGAATAGTCTTCTTTGTTTTTTTTGATTTCTTCTGGTATTTTTTGCAGGTGAAAAAATTCTACTCTACGCAGGTGGATCAAGCGCGACGTTTAGCATTCCCTGTCGCGGCTATTAAAACTGCTGGGACCCAACGAGAGAATGCACGAGAAACCTCTGAGCAGCCGTCTGTCACCCATTTTTCAGCTCTCTCGCCAAAAAAAGTCTTTCGCTCTCACACCGGGAGTCTCTCGCTTATCTCATCGACAGTAAGTATACGTCTGTCACCTTATTTATTCACCTATCGCAGTAGGTTTAGGTCTCCCGCAGGTGGCTTGGTCTTCCACGTAGAGTTTAGTCTCCCGCAAGTGTCTTGCTCAATAGATCTGTAGCCCAAAAGGTCTGTCGCCCAAAAGGTCTATCGCCTTAATAGGTCTGTCGCTTATCGGGTCTTTCGTCTGTAGAGTCTGTAGCCAGGTAGTTTTTTGCTTTTTTTCGCCATGTCTTTGCTATGCCCGGGTAAAACACTTAAAACAGGTGGTCTCGTGTGTTCTTTGACAAATGCTGACTTAGAGGATATTAGGACTCGTTTCCCTCTTCCCTCGGGTTATGGCTATAGACTTCTAGTGCAAGGGGAGGTTACGCCCGACTTAGTTAGAAATGGTGTAGCCGTTCATAAGGCTTCTTTATCTTTCGATTTTCGGTTCCCTCTTCCGGAGTTTGGCGAAGCATTTCTTAGATACAAGGACATCGTCCCGTGTCAACTCCACCCCCATGCGTGGGCTCAGCTGGTAGCGTTTTCCATAGTGTGTCATGACCTGGGTATTATTCCAACAGTTCCTCTCTTAAGCGCCTTTTTTAGAGTTCGCAGGCTGACAGGATTAATAAAGTTCTCTCTTCAACGGTTAACGGTCGACGAGTTTCCTAATAATAAAATCTTCTTGGATCTCCCCAATAAACTGCGTGGCTTTGAGAGCGAGTGGGTCGTTGTTGAGATTCCAAGTAACCTGCGGATTCGCTCTAGATGGAATCGTGATACCTCTAACCACTCACAACGCTCGGAAAGGTTCAGAACAAAAATTTTAAGAGACTAATTTGGCGAGCCTATTCGGCGAATCTGTTCTACTAGGGAGCATAATTTATTTTCCCTTCTAACCCCGGAGAACATTGCTGCTACTAGCTGGGGGGTAAGCAGGACCGTTCTTGAAGCTTCTGCTGCCCCATCTAACCTGCCTACAACTCCTCGTTTATCTGATGCTGGTCCTAGTCAGCCATCCCCTGTACTAGTAGCCGAAGCATCCACCCCCGTAGGCCGCCTTGTAGATGAGTCCTCTTTAGATTCGGAGGACGAAACCCCTAAGGTTGCGGGTACTAGTGATCATTCAGAGGAGAACCCTAAGTGGGCTCATGTCGAAGCCTTTGGAAGTCCTTTCATCGATTTTCCCTTGGATTTGAACTTGAATAGTTTAAAGGACTTTGGTGGTTTTTTAGGTTTCTTATCCCTTTTCACTCCTCGTATGTGTGTGCGTGATGTTTTTTACTTGGTCAGCTAATACTTTCTTTTTATATTGTGCAGGCATGAATTTCGGAGATTTGATGCGTAGGAGGGATGCCAGTGTTGCTGCTCGAGCGGCTCCTCCTCCTCAGTCGCAAGTTAGGGCCCCGTCTGGACCGGCTCGTGCTCTTACTCCTCCACCTTCTACTGGTGAATCCAGCCGTCCTATACAAGAGGCCGGGAGAAATAAACGGAAAAGGCCTCTTGTCCATGATCGAGGTTCAGGCGATCGCGAGAGCTCCGAGTCTCAAAGGAGTGATTCAGCCCTTCAAGAAGGTGGCTCTCGTGTTGCTGAGGGTAGGTCAGCTCCTCGCCAGCCTAGGCGCAAATACAGGAAGAGGCTGATTATTGAAGCCTCAATGCCCATAAGACCAGTCTTACCCAAGGTGGTCGACCCTACTTTGAGGCGCTATACGGTTGATAGCGGGGTTGTCGTCGGTGGGGAAGATTTCCAGACCTATCCTAGAGTGAACGACAATGACAGTATCGAGGATGCCGGGATAGCATCTCGTTTGGCCTAGAGCACCATTCTCCCTTGCGACGAGGCGGGGCTTTTCACGAACATTCCAGAAGCGGAGGATAATTCTGATTATCTCGCTATGAAGGTAAGAGTTTTGTGCTCGTTTGGTGATTAATTTCCCCGTTTTAACTTTTTCCGTCAAGTTGTTTGAGTTACTTCTATTTTTCATCTTACCAGTCGGCTCAACAAATTGCGGCTATCAATGCCCGACACAGGGCTCTCAGGGAGCAAGTCGACAAAGACATTCGCGAGCTTCGACAGCAAAAAATGGAGCTTTCAAATGAGGTTAGCAGCTTCGTCCTTACGTCAAAAGGGTGGTGGAGTTAGGAAAAAAGAATGCTGATCTCGAGCAAAGGCTGCGAGAAGAGCAGGCGAAGGTGGCTTCCCTTCAAGGGTACCAAGAAGCTTACAATAAGGCCGTCGATGATCAGGGAGCTATGGAGAGGCAGCGGGATGAGGCCATTGAGGAGCTGCACAACGTACTGGATTGTCAAAGAGAAGCTCGAATTGAGGTCGTTCGTGAATACCGCTTGTCCCAGCATTGTTTTGATAGGAAAACAGAGTTTGCAATGGGATTCATTAAGTACGGCTTCTACTTGGCTCGTGCTTGGCTGGAGAAGCATCGACTTAGTGAGGCTTTCCCTGAATTGCTCTTTACTGAGGAGGCCAGGTACTACGAAGCTCCTTCTTGAACCAAGTATGAGCCCGACTCGCAAGGTCCGGAGGCCTATTTAGTAGAGGGAGCTGAGGATGAACTGAACAATCTTGAGGGTCCGTGGCCTCCTCGACAGCCACAGCGTCAGCCTGAGTCTTCTGAGGCACTTGATCGATCTGAGCCTCCAGCAGTGCATAACGCTTCTGAATCTATCGAGGTAGGCGAGCATCCTGAGTCTATCGAGGCACTATTGGGGTTAGACGGCGATGAGTTCCAAATTTCTGATTCTGCAGCCGTTGATCTTGTGCCAGACTCTGCGGTTGTGGTTAGGCCTTCAAGTGACATTCCTGCTTCCAGGATGGCTTCTTCAGCTCCCCAGGATCCTGAACTCAAGCTTCTCAAGACGCTATTGCTGATTTAGCGCCTTCTCAACCGGCTGACTCGGTCATTGCCGTAGATTAGAGTTTAGTATTTTTTATTTTGTTTGTTGACTTTAATGTACAGATTCATTTTTAATGAAAAGTACCGTTTCATTCTGTAGCTCTTTCTTTTGCTTATGTGAATTCAGTATAATACTTTGTATACCTGTTACATCACAAAGTTCTGAAGCGATATCAAATAATTCTATTTTTACCTTTATACCATGTTGCTCCCCAAGTTCTACTTTGAGACAGTGTTTTTATTCCTGTGCAAAGATAAACTTTTCTCGAGTATTGTGCCTATCTTGCGCTTTTTTCGCTTAAGGACTTTATTGAATAACGACTAAAATGTCAAGGTGTTAACCATAATTTGCTAACTTATTTCAACATATCAGTCTGAAAATTTCAACGTACCTCGTCACATGCTATATATTTTGTGCATTTTGTATTACCTGGATATTACGTTTGTTTGTTGCTGGATGGTTTCTCGATTTTGCCTTTCTCACGCACTTTTCGTGTTTAAGTACTGGTCTTTGCCCGTCTCACATCTTTCCGTGCTTAGGGATTTTTAGATGTGCCCGTCTCGTGCATTTTTCGCTTAGGGACTTTTATGTTTGCCCGTCTCGCACATTTTTCGCTTAGGGACTTTTGTTTTTGCCCGTCTCGCACATTTTTCGCTTAAGGACTTTTGTTTGCCCTCTCGCGCATTTTTCGCTTAGGGAGTTTTTTTGTTTTTGCCCGTCTCGTGCATTTTTTGCTTAGGGATTTTTTTTTTGTTTTTGCCCGTCTTGCGCATTTTTCGCTTAGGGACTTTTGTTTGC
Source organism: Heritiera fomes (assembly GCA_032173925.1). Classification (NCBI taxonomy): domain Eukaryota; kingdom Viridiplantae; phylum Streptophyta; class Magnoliopsida; order Malvales; family Malvaceae; genus Heritiera; species Heritiera fomes. The sequence continues at coordinate 5,756,966 of JAPDPM010000012.1, read as the reverse complement.
CCGTCTCACGCATTTTTCGCTTAAGGACTTTTTTTTGCCCGTCTCGTGCATTTTTCGCTTAGGGACTTTTGTTTGTCCGTCTTGCTCATTTTTCGTTTAAGGACTTTTTTGTTTGCCTGTCTCGCGCATTTTTCACTTAGGGACTTTGTTTGTTTGCCCGTCTCGCGCATTTTTCGCTTAGGGACTTTGTTTGCCAGCTGTTGCTCATTTCAATTCCTATAACACATAATCTGTCTCACACATTGCATTAGAGAATTATAGGAAATGATGGGCTGACCTTTATTAATGAATCAGATAATTGCAAAACAATAATATCTGTAAAGTAACGGAGCAATAGATGGAAAAGTAAAGACAAGAATAACCATAATCAGAAAAGAAGTACAACGTTTACTGCCAGTACAGTTTAAGATGGTTGGCATTCCAAGTCTTTGATATCTTCTTTCCTTGCAAGGTTTCTAAGGTACATGTGCTTCTGATTCTGTATGCTCCTTCCCAATTAGCTCGGAGCTTTCCATCTTACTTATGGGCGTTTGTAATTGCCGACTTTCTCAATACTAAGTCTCCTTCTTGCAACTCTCTATTTTTAACTCGTGCATTGTAATAAGTAGCTACCCTCTGTTGGTAAGCAGCCAGTCTCATTTTTGCTTTGTCTCTCAGCTCATCTATCAGGTTTAGATTCTCCCTTAGTCCCTGAGAATTGAGCTCCTCAATGTAAGGGTCCAACCGGGGTAACTCAGCTCCAACTTCTACTGGGATGAGGGCTTCAGTCCCATACACCAAATTGAACGGTGTTTCCCCTGTCGACACCTTGCTTTTCGTTCTGTAGGCCTATAGGACACTCGGGAGCTCGTCTACCCATGCTCCCTTTGCTTTGTCCAGTCGGATCTTCAACCCATGTAGTATAGTTCGATTACTCACCTTTGCCTGCCCATTAGCCTGCGGGTAAGACACAGAAGATATTCTTAGGAGAATGTTCAGGCCTTTGCAGAAATCCTGGAAAGCATCACAGTCGAACTGCTTCCCATGGTCTGCATTTATCACACGGGGGATCCCAAATCGGCAAATTATGTCCTTCCACACCATTGCTTCCACCTTCTTCTCAGAAATTGTAGCCAAAGGTTCAGCCTCTATCCACTTCGTGAAGTAATCCGTGGCCATAAGTAAGTATTTTCATTGTCTTGAGCCTAGTGGAAAGGTCCCAGGATATCTAGTCCCCACTGTGCGAACAAAGTTGGCTGGAGGGTGTTCTGAAGGGCCGAAATAGGCGCGGTTGTTATTGGAGCGAATTTCTGACACTTTTCGCATCTTCTCACTTTGTCTGTGGCATCCTTCCTCAGTGTAGGCCAATAAAACCCTGCGCGCATTATTTTCGAGGCCAAAGCACAAGCCCCTAAGTGTTCACCGCATATTCCCTCATGAACTTCAGCTAAGGTGTACTCAGCTTGTTGGGGCCCTAGGCATTTCTGCAGGGGCATTGTGAAGCTTCGCTTATAGAGTTCTCCATTTACCACGGTAAACCTGGCACTTTTCAATTTCAACCTTCGAGCCACGTCAGTGTTAGCTGGGAGTGTGTTCCCCAATATATAGTCTTTGATCGGGACTCTCCAATCATCTCCGATCTCAATATCGCAGACACCTTCTTCTTCGATACTTGGCTTAGCGAGGGATTCCAGTTTGACAATACCCCCTTTGACCCCTCTAGAAGAAGCCAATTTTGAAAGAGCATCTGCATGGTTGTTCTCTGTCCGATTTATCTGAGTCAGCTGGAAGTGCTTAAACGACTGTGCCAACAATTGTACCTTCTACAGATAAGGGACTAAGGCGGGTTCTCGTGCTTCATACTCACCCGAGAACTGGTTTACCACCAATTGTGAATCGCTATGGGCCACTAAGTTGCTGACTCCTAGTTTCTCAGCAAGTTTCATCCCAGCTATCAAGGCTTTATACTTGGCTGTATTGTTCGAACTTGGGAAATCGAAACGTAGGGAATACTTATAGGTTTCCCCTTCAGGCGATATTAGCACAATTCCAGCTCCACTACCGTCCATGTTACGAGCTCCATTAACAAATAATTTCCACCAGACTAACTCTGTTTCCTCTTAGATCTCTCGACCAGTGCATTCTACAATGAAATCTGCCAATGCCTGTCCTTTTATTGCTTGGCGAGGCTGGAAGTGAATGTCATATTTACTCAATTCGATAGCCCATTTAATTAGACGCCCGGAGTGTTCTGGTTTCTGCAGTATTTGCCTCAAGGGCTGATCCGTTAAGATAGTCACCGAATGAGCTTGGAAGTAAGGCCGCAACTTTCGAGTTGCCATCACCAGGGATAAAGCTATTCTTTCAACTAAGGGGTACCTTGCCTTGGCATCTAGCAGGACTTTGCTTACATAATAGATCGGGCAATCCCTGTCCCCTTCTTTCCTTAGTAGGACTGCACTTATAGCTTTTTCTCCTACACCGAGGTACATGAGGAGGTGGTCTCCGGGCTGAGGCCGAGATAATAGAGGCAACTCTTTCAGGTAGTCTTTCAACCTTTCAAAGGCGTCGTTGCACTCTTCCGTCCATTTGAAGTTCTTTCCTGCCTTTATCGCCTTGAAAAATGGTAGACTTCTTTCAGCTGATTTGGACAAGAAACGACTCAAGGCTGCTATCCTCCCTGTCAGCTTTGAACTTCTCTTACAGTATTGGGTGGCCTCATGTCTAAAATAGCTTGAACTTTCTCGGGATTAGCCTCTATCCCTTGATTAGTAATCATGAATCCCAAGAACTTTCCAAATCTCACCCCGAATGAGCATTTATTGGGATTCAACTTCATTTCATACTGTCGCAGCACATTGAATACCTTAGTCATTTTCTCAGCATGTGATTCTCCCTGTCGGCTTTTGATGATCATATCATCAACATAAGCTTCCATGGTGTTGCCCGACAAGTCTTGGAACACCTTATTTACCATGCGCTGGTTGGTTGCTCCCGCGTTTTTCAAACCAAATGGCATTACTCGATAGCAATATGTCTTATTATCGGTGATGAACGAAGTCTTCTCCTCATCATTTGGATGCATCATGATTTGGTGGTACCCCGAAAAGGCATCCAAGAAACTAAGCAATTCATACCCACAAGTTTCATCCACCAACTTGTCAATTCGGGGTAGTGGATACGAATCCTTTGGGCAAGCTTTGTTTAGATCCGTGAAGTCCACACACATTCTCCATTTCCCGTTGGCTTTCTTCACCATAACAACGTTGGCCAACCACTTTGGATAGTTAACTTCTCTAATGAATTTCACTTGTAACAACTTTGAAATTTCTTCGTTTATTGCCTGTTGCCTCTCTGAAGCAAAATTCCTCCTCTTTTGCTTTATTAGCCTTGCCCTCGAGACTACGTTCAACCGGTGACAAACAACTTCAGGGTTAATTCCGGGCATATCGGCTGGGGTCCATGCGAATACATCACTATTCTCTCTTAGGCATTGGATTATTTCCCCTTTCACTTCTTCAGGCAACTGGCTCCCTACGTACACTATTCTTTCTTCATCTTTCTCATCCAACCGGATTGCCTCCATCTCCTCATCAGGTTTTGGCTTAGGCTTTTCTTCGATTGTAAGGGTTTCCTTCCTCTGAATCCCCTTACATGTGGTGGATGCAACATTACACGTCTTGGCTTTCCTTTGATCTCCCCTCACTTATCCAACACCGTAGGGAGTCGGAAACTTCATTAATAAATAGCAAGGATGCACCACCGCTCTCATGTCATTTAATAATGGCCACCCAAAGATCATATTGTAAGCCACGGAAGTTGTTCTCACCACCATAAACAAAGCTTGTCGGATGACATCTTTCGGGCTCTCCCCTAATGTAACAGGTAGTTGAATGGCGCCTGCTGCCTTTACCTTCTCTCTAGAGAAACCATATAAGGGTGTAGGTATTGGCTTTAACCTGTCATCTGTGATATTCATCCTCTTGAAGCAGTTTCAGTAGATTAAGTTCACCGAGCTCCCATTGTCGACCAAGATTCGACTTACTTGGTGCTTTGCTACCACAGCTGTAATTACCATCGGGTCATCATGAGGAACCACTATATCTCCTCTATCGACAGGTGCAAATGTGATGGGTTCCTCATCCTACTTTTCTTCCATTACTGAGTTGATTTGGTGGGCCTGTCGAGCGTAAGATTTTCGAGATGAGTAAGAAGTACCAGCTAATGATTCGCATCCGGATATTACGTTAATAGCTGGCCCTATGGGTTCATTATCTTCCTCTTGATTCCTTCCTTCAGTTCTTCTGTTATTATCTCTCCTGTCACCTTCATTTCGTCTCACAAGTCCCCTATTTTCACCTCTTCTGTCTCTAAATTGGTTTCCTCTGTTCCGCGTTGGATAGTTGTTTCTGTCGCCTCTCCAGACGAAACGGTTGATTTTTCCCTCTCGCGCTAGCTTTTCTAGCTAATTTATCAACTCCCTACACTTTTCGGTCGTGTGCCCATGCGCTGAGTGATAATCGCAATACGACCTTAAATCACGGTCCAGATTCCCTGACATTTCTTTGGAATCTATATAAGCCTTTGGAATCTGTATAAGCCCTGATCCTTCAATAGCTGCCAACACTGAAGCTCGAGATTCGGTGAGTGGGGTATAGGAATTGTATTTTAGTGCGGGAGCTTTCTCAAACTTTCTTGGTTGGCTAGAAGATGCTTCAGTGACCACTCTTCCTCGTTTCCTTCCATCCTTGGATTCTCCTATCACCACCATTTTCATTACTTCCTCTTGGGTTACGTACTTATGTGTGCAGGAAAACAGGTCTGAGATGGTAGTTGGCTATTCTAGCGACAGAGATTCTTGCAATTTCTCAGACCTCGTCCCATGTAACATGGCGCCACGGCTATACCGACTTGCAGATCTCGCACCTCTAAAGTAGCATCTCTGAACCGATCCACATAACTCTTCAATGACTGCTTAGCTCCCTGCTTAATAGTGAGCAAATAGGTCAGTTCCTTCCTTCCTTAACTATTCACCGCAAACGCCTTGAGAAACTCGCTTCGTAGTTGGTCGAAAGAGATAATGGACCCTTCAGGCAGGTTATTAAACCATTTCATCGCATGTCCAAACAGAGTTAAGGAAAAAGCCCTACGCATTATCTCGTCTTCCCATCCATGTAACAACATTAGGGCCTCATAGTTTTGCATATGGTCGTAGGCGTCCATCTTTCCAGTGTATGCGGTCATCTGCGGCATTTTGAACTTTGGGGGCAAAGGTTTTTGCATGATGGTCGTATAGAATGGTACTCTTCTCCTCTGGCTCTCTTCTGCAGACACTAACTTTTTCTCTTCCAGTACCTGTTTTATCATCTTCTTCATGTCCACGGGGGGAGCGAGTTGATTTCAGGCATGAGACGAATCAGGTAGGTCTCCGACTACTTCCTTGCCTTTAGCTTGAGGTGCTTTTGTCCGTACCATTTGCTTGCACCAAGTGGGGTCAAACTCCGACCTGGTTCCCTAAGTGCTTTGGTCTTCGACACCGTTCTTTCCAACACCTCCAATACCATGGTCTAAGTTAGTACCATCAAAATTTGACAAGTCATGGTGGTTGGCGGTAGACCCTGTCGCCTGATCAACGTCCTGTCGCCCAGACATCTGCCGCCCTACATGTGGAACCTGTCACCTGACCCCTGTCGTGGGCTTTAAAGCTGTTGCTTCCTCAGTCTCTTGCCGGGTGCCTGCGACAGGCCTCCCGCTCCCCTGTCCTGCCGCACCCTGATGAATGTCATGCTCTTCCACAGGGGGAACCTCTCGCCGACAAGAGGGGTCTGCCGCTGTCGTGTCCTCCTGTCGCCCAAACACCTGCGGTGGGACACCTCTATTTGTTCCTCCTACCAAGTTCTGCACAGCAGGTGGCAGATCCAATGTCGGGAGAACTCCTTGGAACAGATCCACCATGGCTCGCAGCGCCTGGGTAGTTTCTTCACTCTGTCGCCCCAGAGCCTCGAATTCTGCCATCGACACAATAATTCTTTCTCCCTCCATGTTCACCTGGTTCATCTGGCGAATCTGTTGTTCAGGGGAGCTCACAGAGTTTTCCTCTCTTCCGGCCCTTACGTTTGTCGATCTTGTTCTCACCATCTTAGAAAATCTCGATTGGCTTTTTATACGTTTCCCACAGGCGGCACCAATTATTGTTGCACAAAACAACAATAAAGGTATGCTGACGTCAATGTTCGTACTTAGTCTCCACGTGTCTCGAAGAAGCTTCTGTAAAACAAGAAAAGTCAAAGAGACAAAGGGGTGGTTCCCTGTGTAGACACTCCGATGTTTAAGTCAGCAGAAAGTTCTTCAGTATTGGGAAGCGTAAAAGCCAGTAGTCAAAAATTAGGGAATAAAATTGTACCTGGGGGCCTATTTATAGGCCAATATTCTAGGTTAATTGCTTGAGGATAAGTCCGTCATCTTGCTGAGAGTTTGTGTACCAATATAACACAAGTTCCTCGAAAACTGAGAGCATTCGGAGCCTGTCGTCGGCGAGAGATTCATTCCACGTGGCACGTTTGTGGCGTCAGTGATCTGTCGCTAGCGGGAGTCGAAGTCATGTGCCATGTGTCGCCATATGACTATAGGCGACGAATGGGAGTTTGTCGCCCGACGATAGGTGTAATGCGCGCCATGTGTCACCATATGACTGTTGGCGACGGATGGGAGTCTGTCGCCCGGCGATAGGTGTAATGCGCGCCATGTGTCGTGTTATGATTGCAGGCGATAGACGTGGGCTGTCGCCCAGCGACAGGTATGAGGATGCACTCTACTTCTGTCGCCGAAGGCCACGTGGACCAGTGAGTCTGTCGCTATTGCGCGTCTAAGACCTATACCGCAAGTGCACGGGTCGCGACAAGTAATAAAGAGTGAGTAGAGTATCGTTCCCACGAGGATTGTATAGGTTATTTAGCTAAGTACTAAAATTGGTCACACCTAGATTTATTCAAACTAATCAATTTTCATGTAAGTAAAATAATAAAAAAAATTTAAATTGATCAATATAAAATAAAATTACATAAAACTAAAATTAAAAATGCTATTCTAATTTCCTAATTTAAAATTAAACAAAAAAACAAAATAAAGTAATAACTATAAACTAAACTAATAAATTCAAACTAAAATAATTTGCAAAATGATAACTTCAGTTGAAATATAAACTAAAAACTAATAAACTAATATAAATGAAAAACTAATCAAATAATATAACATATAAACTATAAAACAAACTAATAAACTAATATATAATATAAAACCTAAACTAAAGCTGTTTGCAACAGAACAAAAAAAAACAATAAATAAATAAAGATAATAAAGTGCCCCCTGTTCACGTATATCTCCTGCTAGCCTCGCCAACCAGAAACGTCCACTGCCCTTGCCACGCCATGCTGCTCTGCCATGCCACGACCAACACCTGCTGCTCACGCGTCCTGTCTCCTTGGCCATGCACACAGCAGCTCTTCACTGCCTAGTCGCAGCAATGTCCTACACCCACCAACGGATCCACAAGCCTCATGCCAAAGCATCCACCTTGCCGCCAGCGAAACAGTAGCTTCTGCCCATGCACGACACGCACAGCAGCTTCTGTTCCAGGCTAACTTCCAGCCAAGCTTCAGGTCGGCGACTGACTGCCTAAGAAACAGACAGCAGCTTGAGAGAAAGTATCAACAAGCACAACGCTGCCCTTCTTCAGTTCAGCAGCAGTCACGAGCTGCAAGCTAGACCGAATTTGGTGCAAAAATCGTGAAACAGGGGAAGGTCGAGAAGAGTTGCAGAAAATAAGGGAAACGGTAATTAAAGAAGAACTTAATCACTCCAATAAGGGATAAAACAGTAAGGAAACAGTAGCCAAAACATCAAGAACGAGAATGTAAAGCTTGAAGCATAAAATAAAAATTTAAAACTAAACTTCAGTAATTTAAAATTGCTTAAACAGATCTAAGTTAAAAAGTTTCTGAATACATTGCAAAGTACTGAATGCTACTTTAAAACTTCAAAGAAAAATGCTTCAAAAAAAAAAAAAAAAAATAAAATAAAAGTCTAAACGCAAATCTAAAGCAAGAACCGATACTAAAAAAAAGAAAACTTGAAAACTAAAGTCTAAGCAAAACAGTAAGTGGTAACGAAGAACTGAAGCTCCACTCACGAGCCACCACTCCACCCCTTAAACTAAGGAAAACTGTAAAGAAATGCAGTAAAGGTTGAAGACGAGCCCCTGTCACCGGCCCCCTCTACGCCTCCTCTTTTCTCTACGGCAGCTTCATTCTTCTTTTAATTAGGTAGGGTTCCCTTCAAGTCTTGGGCTTTGGCAATAATCTTCATGGGCTGCCTTTTCCTTTGGGCTGGACTTTTTTCATTTCTTGTGTTTGTTGAAGCCCACTTAAATAAAGAATGTGTTTTGGGCTTGTATGAAATTACATGGACTCTTGTGTTTGTGATTTAGATCCCAAAGCAATTACTTTTGTCTCTTTTTGCATCATTTTCTCAACTTTATCTTGATTTTTGAATTTTCTACACAAGACAAAAAAATTTAATTCATTAGGAAAGAAAATAAATAAAAATTCCAAAATTCATCCAAAAATCATGTAATAATATCCCATAAAAATAGACATTTCAAGGACTTATCAGTCGCTTAGCGACAGGTGTGATGACGCACTTTGCCACTGTCACCGAAGGCCACGTGGACCAGTGAGTCTTTGCCACGTGGTGATCTCTGACGCTATTGGGTCTGGCCCAACACGGGTAGACTTTGTCATATCAACGCCAATTGTTGTTGCACAAAACAACAATAAAGGTATGTTGACGTCAATGTTCGTACTTAGTCTCCACGTGCCTCCAAGGAGCTTCTGTAAAACAAGAAAAGTCAGAGAGACACAGGGGTGGTTCCCTGCATAGACACTCCGATGCTTAAGTCAGCAGAAAGTTCTTCAGTATTGGGAAGCGTAAAAGCCAATAGTCAAAAATTAGGGAATAAAATTGTACCTGGGGGCCTATTTATAGGCCAATATTCTAAGTTAATTGCTTGAGGATAAGTGCATCATCTTGTTGAGAGTTTGTGTCCCAATATAAAACAAGTTCCTCGAAAATCGGGAGCATTCAGAGCCTGTGGCCGGCGAGAGATTCATTCCACGTGGCACGTTGTGGTGTTAGGGCGAGAGCCGAAGTCATGCGCCATGTGTCACCGTATGACTGTAAGTGACGGATGGGAGTCTGTCGCCCGGCGATAGGTGTAATGCGCGCCATGTGTCGCCATATGACTGTAGGCGACGTATGGGAGTCTATCGCCCGGCGATAGGTGTAATGCGCGCCATGTGTCACGTTATGATTGCAGGCGATAGACGTGAGTCTGTCGCCCAGCGACAGGTATGAGGACACACTTTACCTCTGTCGCCGAAGGCCACGTGGACCAGTGAGTCTGTCGCTCAGCGACAGGTGTGATGACCCACTTTGCCTCTGTCGCCGAAGGCCATGTGGACCAGTGAGTCTTTGCCACGTGGTGATCTCTGACGCTATTGGGCCATGCCCAACACGGGTAGACTTTGTCATATCAACAATTAAAGGAGGATGAACTATAGTTCTCTGCTAACCTAGATAACCTACTCATGAAATCATATTTAGCAAGGAAACAACAGAAGATGTATTATGTTTCAATGAAACAAAAAATTTGCAGGGAAGATTGCATAAAAAAACTTCACAATGTCGAGCATCATTAACTTTATTATATTTGATTAATGTATGCACTAGCTAAAATATTTCTGAACCCATTAATATTTTACCAAATAAAATATTTTGTTCATCCATTGCAGAATCCTACATCCCTAATTTTAAACTTCTCCCATGTATGTTAAGTAGCAACAAAGGAAATAAAGGCATTTAAAGGATGAAAGTAGCTAAGGAAGCCCAGCATCAAAGTTCAAACATCATAAGAATCTTACCTTTGGTATTCTAGTAGTACCATTGGTATAGCATATAGTTAACCAGACTCATATCATTAACTAGAGGATAAAGCCCATGAATCATATCATTAACTAGCATCAGATAAACAACATCATCTACATTAGTTGCATATCCAAAGTACTCACTGTAATTTCCAGTAAATACTACCTACAACAACTTCAAGGAAACCAATGTTAAGCCAAGGTAATACATTATAAAGATGCGATGGCACTGACACCTTTTAGTCCTCAAGAGAATTTAATTAAAAAACAAAAATAAAGAGATGAGCAACATCATTGTAAGAAACACATGTTATATCAAACATGTTCTATCCATCTAACACATTATTAGATGCATGGCTATTTTCATCAAACATCAATCAGATACAAATAGGAATGGATTCATGGATGGATTAGGATTCATAGAGTACAATCAAAATTTGCTATTGAAATATAATAATGTGAACTATAATTAATTTAAATTTTAACTAAAAATAATTTTAACCTTGAAATTCCTCAATGAATTCTTTAGTTAATTGAAGAAGTTTTTAGGTTGCATGGATAACTTCATAAGCACCCCTCTTTTTACTATACTCAACAAAATGTTTCAATTCCATAACCTTGTAGCATTTCCTTTAATGATGGTCAATTCTCATATGCCTTTGGAATGTCCATTTTATTATAGGAAACTATGTAGGGCTTTTAAGCAAGTTCTAGACTAAACAATTCAAGCTCAAGGCAAACTGCTTTAAACTCAAGTTCTAATTGTTGTCCAAAGCCATCAACAACATGTACCTACATAACAGAAAGCAGAGATCGGATTCTGGTCAGCTTAAGGAACCATTCCCTTCATTCTTATTATTAGAAGACAAGTAGAATATCAAACATTAAACCTATCCATTTCTTTCTTGGTGAAAAATATAAATGATATAAAAAACTGACAAAAATTGAGCTAAAGAGATCAAATTTAATAGTTAAAGGAGACATTAGTGCATTTAAACTATCATAATGCATGAGAAGCAGTTACAAATTAAGTCTCAATAAGAATGATTAGAGTAGTTGCACTGTATGGCAAGAAGTCTGTACCAGTGCTAAAGATCTTCCAGTATGCTATAGAAACTCATGACCTAAGACAAGACCCCTGTGTGCTCTTTCAATCAAGTGAAATAGGAAGATTAGCAACTATCATGGTAGAAGTATAGTCATATGAAACTACACCTAGATTGAGAAATAAAGCAGTAAAAGGGTATTTTGCTATTTCTAGCTTTAACTCCAGCCACTTGCTGAAGAATACCATTATCCGTAATGCACATATTAGCAAAAACAAAGAAAAAGCCATTGCAAGATAGTAATTGCTTTTAGTTTCAGAGTGATCAAGAAGGAATGTAAAAAATTGTAGTATCTTGATTGGCACCGAGAACAAAATGCATGATATTTAAACAATCATGTCAAAAATAGCCATATTGGTTTAAAGAATTTGAGCTGCTCAGCTAGTAAATAGTAGGAAATCATGGAATTCAAAACTTATTTACGCATACAAGTTTCTGAGTTATGCACCTTATTGATAGTTCAGACTACTTTGGCAAACTGAAAAAACATGAACTTAAAATTCAAGCAATCTTAGGCAGCTTATCATTTTTGAACTTAAACGAAGTAATTAAGCATTCCTTCTGCTGTCTCTCCCTCCAAGCAACGACAATGCCTACTGCCATGGATACAACTCCAACAAAACAACTATATAATTTTCTCAATGCATCTTCCAAGGCAGATGCCCTATGCTTAACACATTATTGTATACTGTGCATTATACAAAAGATTCATTGATTTATAGATTACAATTGAGTTGAAACAGATAATAATAGTGCAGATTTAAAGCTAAAAGAAAGAAAATAAAACATTTTTAGTAATACTCTTACAAATCAAACTAATTCACTTACAATCATTTAAATTCATAAATCTGCAAATCCAACAACTACTCAATTCAAATTGCAAACATTAAGAAATTATCATAAATAAAAAAAAGGAATATGGAACAGGCAAACGAACTGCGATAGGACATAAAGAAATTGCAAACAACATAAATGATTCAAAAATCTTTAAAATGATTTCATTGTGAATATTATTACACAACAAAGAAAAATAGCTTTGAAACTTAGAATCAGAACTCATAAGTAGAACAAAAGCGAGAATCTGAAAAATGAGAATAGCTTACATTTGTCGATGGCTTCAAACAAATCCTCTTTGTCATCTATAACTTATTGCTCATTTGTAGAGAAGAAAATAAAATCCTTTCTCGAAGCTGGATTTGACAAAGCCTGACCCAATATATTAATTAGGTAGAAACAATAAAGGCTAAGCTAGGTTTCTTTTGGAAATAGAAGTGCAGCGACAGAGAAAATAGCAATAAGAGAAGTGATACGACGGTGACAGTGATGCTAATGATGGTGGCGTAGATAGCAAGACTAAGAGATAGTGATTTTGATTTTCAAAATAAGGAGAAATGAAGGGCTTTGTTCTGATTTGAGAAAGACTTAGTATGTTTTAAGGAAATGAAGAAAGGAGTGAGAGAGAGGAAGAAAGTGTTTTTCTATTGAAATGTGAATATGATATTTGGATTATTGCTTGTTAAGTTGGAACCACCCCTTGAACAACACCGATGGAAGATTCATTTTAGTCAAGAAAATAAGGGAAGTGCCGCCGAGTTGTGAAACTGCTACAAATAATGTGCCCTTAAAAGTAATGTTTTTTGTAGTGAGGGAAGTTTTCTGTGATACTAACCAACTTTTTGACATTATTTGACACTTAACTTCAATATCCTTATTAAGGGCTCAAGTCTAAATGTGGATGCATGTTACAATGTAAAATTCACATTAAACAGGTTGAAACAGGTAAAACAGGAGACAAACACAAACTCCCCCTAACAACATAGTCATAAAATGATAAGAAAGAGTCAAAATGCTATTTCCATGGTTGGATTACTTGTAAAGAGGACATTCTAGGAAAAAATAGGTTTAAGAAGAGGCTAGGATCAAATATATCAAATGCGTTAGAAATATGCAAAAATAAGGGTTAAATCAATCCAACACCTACTAGCAAAGTAAAGAAACGCAACAAGAATATAAATGGTTTGCATAACTTAGATTGTACTAAACCAACAAGTGGTTGGAAGAAGTGGAAGTAAACTTCTAATTCAGGTATTTAGACATCATTCGAATCTTGAAGCTATTACTTTTGGGAGGATTTTATTGTTTACCACTTTCAACTCAAACAGAATTAATCTCAAACCGTAAAATGGATGAAGATGCTTGTGATTACACCCAAAAAAAAAAAAAAACCTTAGATTGCACTAAAACAACCTCAATCAGTGTGATGTGGATATAGTGTTTTACATGAGAATATCTTTGGTGAACATCCCTTCTAATAAAATCACTATGCACAAAGCAAAGGTGAATAAAAGGATTAATAGATGATAGAAACATCAATAGAGAAACATAATCCAAAACACATATTAGGCTGTGTAGTATATTGTAAAAGGCCATTTCATTTACCTTCAAACTTATAATTCTAACTTGGACATCTGAATGAGCTTTTCAGCTAATCTTTCTAGAATCATTCAAAGATCATAATTACTCAAATGCACTTTATATAAAACTCATGCACGTAATATTATGTAGTGTCTACATTATTTCTTGCCCTTCTCTACTTAATTCCAACACTATGGATTTTTTTTTGGTTAAAAAGGAAAAAAATGGAAAAGTTAAAGGTATTGTCTTTGTCTATTCCATATCTTTCATATCTTTCTTTTCATTTTCTTTTGAATGAAAAAAATCATCTAACTATTACAAATTATATAAAAAAAGCAGTGGACACGCTCAACATTCACATTTTTATTTTTTTTCAATATTTAGTAATTGAATTGGGAGACCAAATTCTCACTAATATTGCCGATTATGGTTGTTGGATGCCAAATGAAAGCTATTGGATTCTAATGAAGCTATAACTCTGATTTACTTGCTTTCAATAGACTAAATGTATAAAAAAGAAAACTATTGACTTGTAGTTAAGTAGGCCAAAGCAACTTAAATGAAAATTGCAAATGATTATTGCAACATATTCAATTCATTTTCAAGTCTAAAGAAAAAGACTTAAACAATGACAATTTCCTTTTTCTTTTTGTAATCAAACAATGAACTTTAGATAAAAGATTAAAGTTTCATTTGATCATTAAAAAAGAACCAAATCTTTAGTAGTCCAAAATATTCATTACAAGACTTTTAGCATTTCTTGTTAATTTCTCAAAAATTCCTAAAAACTAATGAAAACAAAATATGTTTAAATAGTGTTGAGCAAACAGCTAAAACATAACCTACATTGTTCAATATAAAGAAAAATCATGTATTTTTGTATTAAGATACCAACTTTTTTAAATTTTATTTGTTCAAAAATATGTGCAGTTTTTTTATCGCAAGGAATTTTTATAGTTTGCTTTAAAAAAAGGAAAGCCAAAGAAGCTTATGATTTCCATGGATTGAATATACCATTTAGAAACTTAAACTAATGCTCAATTAAGGCATCATTAAAAAATCAAAAATAATAAAATAAAGTTTTTATAATCTAAATGAAAAAAACACCTCTATCTTCAATTTAGATTAATTTGGGAAATGCAAAAACATCAAAACACCATGAAGAATTGGAAATAAATACAAACAATTCTCAACAAAATCATAGGTGTAGATAAATCAATAAAATAATTAAAATGTACGAAAAGAAAAAATAATCACAGTGCTGAAGGCGAGGGGAGGAGTGAGAGTGACGGATAAGGTTGTAAACAATACAGTGGTGCTTGCAAGCTACTCGGACTCCACTCAAAGAAAACTCGAACTTGACTAGATTCTTGTTGAGTTGAGTTCGAGCTCACGCTACTCGAGCTATCGAACGAGCCGAATTTGAGTATTAAGATACTTTGTTTGAGTAGCTCACGAGTCTAATCAAGCTTTTAATATTTTAATATTATTTTATTATATAATTACAAAATTACATATTTGTGCTAATTTCTTCTAAAATTACATGTTTGTCTTAAAGCCTAAAAAACCCTAATTCCCTTTTCATTTGCATATTGTTAACTTGTTTTGAATCATACTTTCTTTCAATCCTCTCACCTCGCTTGTTGACAAAGACACAGTCAACTCACTTGCAGCAATTTCTAACCCAAATCTGGTGCCTCCTCTCAAGAAATCTTCATCGGCTGTTGAATGCCATCTTCTTCACACTACCCTCCTTAATTCCCTATCCTTGTTATTGTTCTCCAATCTTAAGCCCATATCTGGTGACCAATCAGAAGTCCTCACTGGCGTGAACGCCTGAACACCATCTTCCAGTCTTCCTCGCGCACTTCCATCAATAACCCACAGTGCACCCTCCCTGATTCCCTCATCCCTGTTGTTGTTTTCCAAACTTTAGCCCATATCCGACTACCCATCGGAAGTCCTCACTTGTGTCAACAGCTGAACGCCCTCTTCAATTCTTCATCAAGCACTTCCTCAACTCCAACAACCAGCGTCTCACCTTTCCCATCATTGGTAAGAAATTTTTTTTTACCCATAAGTAGTGTATTGTAGTTACAGTGGTGTACGATGTACCATGGGGTATACATTTACATTTTGAATTAAACTGTTGTGGTATGCCAATATCTTTCTTAGCTCATAAATTGAACTGTTGTGGTTATACTTTATCTAGATATGCTGTAAAAGTCGAAGTTTTGTTATTGTTGATTGATTTCTCAAAGCATTTAGCTCTGTTGATGTTTTCTGGATGCAGTTTAGGCTTTTGCAACTATGGAACAAAAGGAACTCTTGGAACAACTTACTGAACAGCAACATTTTGCGATTGAGGTAAACTCTGAAGAAGTCAAAGAAATCAGTCATCAACAAATCAAGAAATCACTTCTCCTGCACATCATGGCACTGCTTTCGTTTGTGTGGTAGAAAATTGTTCAAATACAAAGGCCATTTAACATTTAAAAATGCAATGATATGGTGTGCAAATGGTTTCATCTTGATAGATTGAAAGACAAACCATTTTCATTTGCAAAATTTGTACTATAGGATGAAATTCTATTGTATTTGTCTTATTCATCATTGATGTTAGATCCATTAGTCTAAAGATTATTGAACTCTGTTACTGAAACTTGGAAATAGGCATCAGATACAAGTATGTTCAAAAAAATTGATACGAATATGCAAGTTGTGATATGCTGTGAAAGATGCTTGTCTCAATTATGTTTAATTGATAATATAATTATATACATAAAAATATATTCGAGCTCGAGTTCATGCATGAGACTCGAGCTCGAGCATAAAATCGAGCTTGGATAAACGAGCCTAATCAAGCGAGTTCACGTAACGCTTCGGTATATACAGTAAATATCAATAATCACACATACAATTAGCTGCTTGGGCTGTCTGCGATGTCTTTATCACATTCACTTGTAACAATACTCAATTAATAAATAAAACTGTATCTATAACTGTCACGACCCGAAGGCCGCGACGTCTACTTGATACTTATACTTTTTCAATCTTACAAATTTATGGATTAAATTTTTCCTTTTCATTTTACGATTTGTCTTCGGTGTCAGTGTAGTTACTAAACTATCTAGGTGAACTATAATCATTTCACTTAAATATTAAACTAGCGAGGAAACTGTGAAATCCCCAATTTCATGTAATTCCTCCATAATTGTAAAGTATTTCAGCTGAAAGGAATTAAATAAATATGAGAAATCTGAAATATAATTGATATATGGGACATGAAAGGAATAATGAAATTGAAAGTCAAATAGTTAAGGAATTAAATTGATGTTATGAGAATAATTAGAGCATGAAAAGAATTAATGTCAGAAATTTTAAGGTAATTAAATGATATATGTGGCTGATGTGAGAAAGGGAAGAAGAAAATTAAATGGTCAAATGTCAAAGGGTCAAAGGAAGTTAATGGCTGAGATGTTTAAAGGATAAGAGGTAATAAATGTAGCCATAAGTCATCTTCTTCATCAGCCAAAGTCGGCAGCAACTCAGCCTCCTCTTGTTCCCTCCATTTCTCCAAGTTTCAACAATATTCACCTTGACAAACTACCAATTCCTGTCATCGATTCGTTAAGCTCACTTAACGAAAAATGATCCTTGTCACTAGCTTAAGCTAAGCCTGTAATATGGAAGGCTGATTCAAAGGAATAAAGGAGATCTAATTTCTGTCCATTTTGGTTATTGGCAAAGGTAAGAGAAGAAATTAATTTAGTTAAATTCAGTTATGGTTTGGAGTTGCATTATGTTGGTATAATATATTTATGGTATAAAAATGAAAGAAAGTTAACATTTGAATGATGATGTTTACAGCTTTGAAGAAGTAAAGGAAAGGAATTGGAGCCACCAAGCGATTACGTGTTTTGGAGTAATCGAGGTAAGGAATATGTGTAATGGACGTAGGGAGACTATGTTCGTTTTGGCTGCATTATTGGTTTGAAATAAAAGTTGTTTTAAGTGCAGGAAGGTTAAAATCTCGGTTTTTTCTCCCAGTACGATTTGGCTCGGGTAGCCGACTGCCCTATATAGCAGTCGACTGCCATTTTCTAGAAGCATTCTGTTTGCGAACCAGTCGACCGCCAATAAACCAATTGACCACATTTTCTCAGAAAACTTTCTGTTTGCAGACCAATCGACTACCTTACTTGCCTCCGAAATTTTAAATATTTTAAAATTAAAAAGAAAATAAAAATATCGAATTTTTATATGCTATAGCAGTCGACTGCCTTAAAATAGCAGTCAACTACCCCCTTTGAAAATAATGATTTTAAACCTATTTATATAAATGTATTTGGATTATCATTAAAGTATATAAGAAGGTTTATGAATATAAATGGTTTTTTAAGAAGTAGTTTTGCTACCCAATGTTTTGAGACTATGAACCACTTAATGATCATGCACTATCGATATTTGTTGGAGGGACTCTGATCAAGTCCCCAATATTATGTGTTATGTGTATTTAGGCTGAGGAACCATAAGTCGGGCCTCAGTTGCCACAGATGTCACCTGACTAGTGTTCACTGTGGTCTATAGACAATGACCATATGTCTCTTATGTTTTTTGGCTTAGGGGAGGATCCCTGGCCTATGCGTGGGTACGCCATTTATTTAATATCTTTTATGGGAATTACTTGGTGCATGATTCTATTGGGTGTCCACCGTCTCCACAAGTATTTGAAGATTATTTGTATATTCAATTTCAAGTGAATTGATACATATGAAAGTATTTGAAGTATATGAATATATTTGAGTTATTAGAATATTTGCAAGTGACTTCATATGAAAGTATGTGAAAGTATTTGAAGTTATTTGAAATCGAAGTTAATTGTATTTGTACATGTGATTTCAAGTGTATTGAAAGAAATTGAAAGTATTTGACTTATTTGATATTATGTGTATATGACATTTGAAGAAATTATATGATATATGCTTCATAATGGTTTTACATGACATTATAGAGCCAAGCAGGAAGTACGCTCTTTTACATTTATTTCTTACTGAGCGTAAACTCACCCTTTTATGAACATTTTTCATATAAATTACCTGAAGTGAATTCCGCTCCAAATAGAGGAGCTTACTTTTGAGACCTTATAGTGTACCTTCGAGATATGCTTCCCAAAAACTATTGAAGGTATACTTATGTATTATGTTCTCCAGACTATTGTACAGTACAACATTACATTAATGTATATTAGGAAGTTTGGGGATATAGGATATGTAAGTTATGTGAGATCCTGATGTATGTGATGCATGTATATATACATATAAGAAATTTTTATTCATGCAAATTTGATATCGTGCTATAAGTAATAAAGCATGAAGTATAAGAAGAAAGAAAGGATGACATTGACGAACGAGTCTGGCTAAAAGGCATGTGAAAGTAAGAAGTTAGTTGATATTTGGGTAGTGATGAGGATGTCACAGATTGGTATCAGAGCAGTTTAAACTGATGTTTGTCGATATCATTAGGCTAGAAATAGTGGATATCCCCAATGTACTGTACTGTACTGTACTTGTCTGAATTCATATGTATAGTATAACTGGTTGAAGTTATGCTAAATAGCTCAATTTTGTGATTTTATCGACAGAATGAGCTCAGGTAGAAGGGGTATTGGTAAAGGAAGAGGAAGAGATCATGTAAAACCGCCCCCAACACAGTCTTCTTCTCTGTCTCCACCGCATAGGCCGAACGCTAGTCTAGCAAAAATGGAGAAGCATATGGAGAATATGGCCACTATGTTCACACAATTTATGGCAAATTTTCCGAACATGGCCACTATTGCACTAGTAGAGACCCCTACTGTACAACCCCCACTAGTACAAATAGAGTTAACCCCATAAGTCCCAACTACTGAAAGGTGGGATCTCACGGTTTATTGCAGTATGACCTTAATTAAGGAATTCAAGAAAATAGATCCGCTTAAGTTTAAAGGGGATAGGGACACGTTGGCCGCAGAGAAATGGGTGAAGGCGATCACTAGATCTTTTGAGTATATGCCATGCTCCGAAAAGGAAAAGGTGGGTTTGGCTGCTTATCTGTTAGTGGACGATGCAAAGTGTTGGTGGCAGTCCACTCGGGTCATTTTGGAGGCTTAATATGCTGAGGTTACGTGGGATAGGTTTTTAGAAGCCTTTAATGATAGTACATCCCACGCCCCGATCATACTAGGTTGAAGATTGAGTTTTTGAACTTGACTCAGGGGGTAATGTCAGTTAATCAATATGAGTCGAAGTTCATTTCTTTAAGCGGATTCGACCCAGAGACCCTCAGTAGTGAAGGACATAAGATTTACAGATTTATAGAAGGACGGAAGTCTCCTATCAAATCGAAGTTGTATATTATGGATATCACTAATTATAATGAGACAGTCCGTCAGGCTTAGTTGTGTGAGTAGGACTATGAGCTTCATCATGATGATTTTCAAGCCAAAGGTAAAGGCAAAAAACTGATGAAGTGAAAATCAGAGGGGAAAACCTCTAGTGATGATATCCATCTAGGAGAAGTAGGCAATATGAAATAGCCTCAATAGGTAAGCAAGTAAATTATAAGAAAATGATTATGTAATTTAATTAAATGGTTATATGGAAATATATTAAATTTGGAGTTATGATGATTATGGTACAGGGACTCCTAGACCCACCGGGATCAAGATAAATGATGAGAGATCTCAACATTTAGCTGATAGTATCGTTAGTTCACCTAAAAGTGCAATACAAAGGTGTGAATATTGCGGGAAGTTTCATGGGTCACAAGCATGCCTCAGGCTTACTGGGGCTTGTTATTGGTACGGTGCATAGGGACATATGATTAAGGATTGTCCCAAGAGGAATAAAAAGGTGTTCGAGGAATCGAAAGAGGCCACCCAGCCTTAGCGTAAGGCCACGACTACCAAAAAGGGGAAAGACATCGTTAACTAGGATGTAAAGTAAATGTTGTACATTTTGCCGATATGTAATGTAAAAGTATGTTTAGTGTTTGACTTAATTGTGAATGAAGTTAAAAAAAAGTATGCATGGTTATGTGAAGGATTTTTAACTTGTACTGTAAACGTAGAAAAGAAAAGTCCCGAACTTACTGAAATTTCGGTAGTCATGGAAATTTTCGAAGTAATTCCAAACGATCTTCCAGGACTCCCTTCGAATAGGGAAATCGAGGTTACTATCGATTTGGTGCCAATGACTAAGCCCATTTCAAGATCACCCTATCAAATGACATTAGTAAAATTAGAAGAACTTGAGAAGCAACTTCAGGAGTTATTAGACACAGGGTTCATACGACCAAGTGTATACTCTTGAGGAGCTCCTGTACTAATTGTCAAAAAAAAAAGAAGATGGAAGTTAAAGGCTTTGTATCAACTATCGATGACATAGTAGTGTATTCAAGATCTTAGGAAGAGCATGAGCAACATTTAAGGATAGTTCTGCAAACCCTCAAAGATCGAGGATTGTATGCCAAGCTAAATAAGTGTAATTTTTGCTTGAATCAAATCTCCTTTTGAGGTCATGTAATTAATAAGATGGAGTTTCGGTCGATCCATCAAAGATTAAAGCTGTAGCTCAATGGGAGAGACCGAAAACGGTTACAGAGATTAGGAGTTTCTTGGGTTTAGCTGGCTACTACAGAAAATTTGTAGAGGGTTTCTCAAAGTTAGCTGCTCCATTGACGTGCTTGATGCGCAAAGAGGTAAAGTATGAATGGAATGATGCTGGTGAATGGAGTTTCAAGCGTTGAAACGCAAGCTGACGTCTGCACCTATCCTTACCATTCCTAGTGATTCTGGTGGATTTTCGATGTAAAGTGATGCCTCAAGATAAGGTTTGAGATATATGTTAATGCAATATGGTAAGTGTTAGAGTATGCCTTACAATTAATTGAATTTGGATTAAGTAATTTTAAAGGGCCCAAAAGACCTAACGTAGTTGGACTAAGGCTAAGGCCTTTTTAGGGTTTTGTTAAGAGGCACTATAAAAACAATATTAAGTCTAACAGTTAGACAGAGGAACAAAATATTTTTATAGCCGTTCTGCCTCTTGGAGCTAGCACTCTCATAAAACAATTCCCTTCCTCCTCCCTTTGCTTCTGATCACATCTTGTCTCAAGCAAAGGTCTTGTTTTGCGTCCTACTCATGTGGATACCGTTAGAGGGCTTCTCTCAGCTAGGAGTCTCGAGTTAACGATAAATTAAGGGCTGTTCGTGGGTTGTCATATTCGGAAGTCGAACATTCCTACACGAGTACACCAAAAGATTAGATTTTATCCTGAAATTAATCTTGTTGCATGATCCTGGTGATTTTGGTTTTGTTGATTTTTAATCCGCTGCTTATTTTCGTGTATGACATGATAAACCGAGATAACAAAACCTTACAGTGGTGTTCGAGCCAGTGTGCAAACGGCTTTCGGGATAGTGAATTCTATTCGTCATGATGCTGTTTTATTGTAAGTTGTTACAGATTTGATTTTAATTTTCAAAATTCGTTTGAGCAACCTAAAATAATTGTAAGACAATTATAGATTAAAAAAAAAACTTGTAGGCAATCCTGTAGTTGCCACCCTTGCAAAAAAAAATTTTAATACTTGTTATTATTTTATTTAAAATATATCCTTTATTAAATTGGATAAGAGTTATCCAATAGTTTTGAGATTTTAATAAGATTAAAATTTCAAAAACATTATCTTGATAAAATTGTTTTAAAATAAAATATATCATGTATTAAATTGGATAAGAGTTATCCAATAATTTTGAGATTATAATGAGATTAAAATTTCAAAAGGAATTATCTTGATAAAATTTTATTCTAAATTAAATATTTTATATCTTAAATTGGATGAGAGTTATCCAATTCTTTTGAGATTTTAATGAGATTAAAATTTCGAAAGGAGTTATCTTTATAAATTTTTGTTTTAAAATAAAATATTTTAAAATGGATAAGAGTTATCCAATGGTTTTGAGATTTTAATAAGATTAAAATTTCAATTAAGCCCAAATTGAATTTTGAGAATTAAAATTAAATTAAAACAGCCATTGATACCCATAATTAATTAAAATTTGATTAATTAAAATTAGATTTTAATTAGGAAGCATGCAAATTAATATGTGATATTACTGTGTATGCTTGATGCTTGATTCTTATGTGATATGGATGATTGCATGGTGCATGGTTATGGGCCTAGGTTTACATTAGTTGTAATTTATTTAAATAAATTTAAATTGGGCATGTGAGCCTTGATTTATTTGTAATTTATTTATGTAATATTTACATAGATAAATTAGGATTATCTTGTAAAATGTACAACATTTAGAGCCAAGATGATTCGGAGCCAAGGCGAACCGAGGTGACGCTTGAAATGAAATCGAGGAGAAGGCATTTAGAAAAATAATGTATCCCTAGATTTTTTTGTAATAGAAAGGCCATAACCATGTCACGTTTAATTTTACGCTTTTACTTATATATGTTGATATATATGTTAGAAAAGCATGCTAGGTGAGACGGTAAAATTAAAAATCCCTCAAAATAAATATTAAGTCAAAGATAACAAATAAAGATGCCTTCCAATACGATGCATGTGAAAGAGACTTTGTTCGGTATTGTGCTACTTTGGCTCAGTCAAAGGCCATACCTACCTTAGGAATTCACATTGCATGAGATAATAATTATCTCCAAGTGTATTGGGTCAGACTTAACTAAATTAAATTAGGGCATTGGCTCAGTCAAACCTAATAAGATTTAGAGGCATAGGTTGGGCTTTAACCCATATGATGAGTTAGAACAAGAGTTGTTCGCCCAACTATCCAGGAGTTGTATGAGATGCAATTGACAAGAGTTGTCTACCTAAATAATCTCATTGGACGCATTAGCTCAGCTAAAGTCATAATGGAACCAAATATGGATCCTGGCCCACTAGGAAGTCTAGGCAAAAAGGCTTCCCGAGTTGATAGTGAGGGCTATTAGCTTGAGGAAAATAGTGGGAGTAATTCATTTAATTAAAAGATCATAATTAATGATTTTAATCACAATGTTACTTACTTGCATATTTTATGATTATAGAATTATCATGGCAAACAACAATTTATCCCTTCGTTCTATCCTTGAGAAGGATAACAAGTTGGTCGGGGCAAACTTCTTAGACTGGTACAGAAATTTGAGGATAGTCCTCATGCAAGAAAAGAAGTTATATGTTCTAGAGCATGCGATCCCTGCTCAACCTCGACAGAATGCTTCCGCTACTGATAAGCAAGCTTATCAAAAGCATTTGGATGATGCCATTGACATACAGTGCCTGATGTTAGCTTCCATGAGTTCTGAACTCCATAAGCAACATGAGAATATGAAACCGTTTGATATGATCGAACATCTCAAGGAAATGTTCCAAAAGCAAGCACGACACGAACGTTATGAGGTGTCTAAGGCGCTCTTCCAGAGCAAGATGGCTGAGGGAGCTCCGGTGCACACTCATGTACTTAATATGATTAGGTACATTGAGAGGCTGGAAGTACTGGGCTTCACCATGCATAAAGAGTTGTCAGTTGATCTCATCCTCCAATCGTTATCGGATAGCTATAGTTCGTTTGTGTTGCAGTACAACATGAACAATATGGATAAGACACTAGTAGAATTGCTCAATATGTTGAGAACTGCTAAGCAGGACTTGAAGAAGTCAAGGCCTACTTCTGTTATGGTGATTGACAAGACCAAATCCAAAGGCAAAGGCAAGCTTAAGGGTAAGCCCAAGCCCAATAGTAACAAGAAGGAAAAGGCCAAGAAACTCAAGCCATCTGATTGAGTTGCTAAGACAGGAAAATGCTTCCATTGCAGTAAGACTGGTCATTGGAAACGAAATTGCACTGTGTACCTTGAGGAGCTGAAGAAAAAGAAAGGAAGTGAGACTTCTATCTCAGGTATATATGTGATTGAGATAAATTTGTCTACTTCTTCATCTTGGGTATTAGATACTGGATGTGGTTCTC
The DNA here is from genome assembly GCA_032173925.1 of Heritiera fomes. NCBI lineage: Eukaryota > Viridiplantae > Streptophyta > Magnoliopsida > Malvales > Malvaceae > Heritiera > Heritiera fomes. Next base: position 5,732,463 of record JAPDPM010000012.1, on the reverse strand, counting down.
ACATTTGCATGAATGTGCAGGGACTAACAAGGAGTAGAAAACTTCCTAAGGGCGAGGTGGTCCTACGAGTTGGAAATGGAGTAACGGCTGCTGCGTTAGCTGTAGGAGCATTTAATTTATTGTTGCCTTCGGGCCTAATTCTAGAACTTGATAATTGTTATTATGTTCCAGCAATTGCCAAGAACATTATTTTTGTTTCTTGTTTGGATAAGAAAGGTTTTTCTTTTAAAATAATGAACAATAGTTGTTCAATTTACTTTAATGATATTTTCTATGGCAATGTTTCCATTATGAATGGATTGTATGTTCTAGATTTAGATAATCACATATACAGTGTTGATTCCAAGAGGTCAAAGGGTAATGAGATTAACCCTACATTCCTCTGGGATTGTAGACTTGGTCACATAAACGAGAAGTGCATATCTAGGCTCCACAAAGAGGGACACTTAGATTCATTTGATTTTGAATCATATGATGTATGCAAATCTTGTTTGCTTGGTTAAATGACCAAGGCCCCTTTTACAGGAACAAGTGAAAGGGCTAGTGGTTTATTAGAGCTCATACATATAGATGTATGTGGTCCATTAACCACACAGGCTAGAGGAGGGTTCCAATACTTCATCACATTTACTGATGACTACAATAGATATGGCTATGTTTATTTAATGAGACATAAGTCAGAATCCTTTGAAAAGTTCAAAGAATTCAAGAATGAAGTACAAAACCAGCTATGCAAGAATATCAAGACACTCCGATCAGATCACGGTGGAGAGTATTTGAGCTTAGAATTTATAGATCATCTAAAGGAGTGTGGAATAGTTCCACAACTCACTCCACCTGGTACACCTGAATGGAACGATGTATCTGAGAGGAGGAGTCGGACCTTGTTAGACATGGTTCGATCCATGATGAGTCTATCTAACCTCCCTATCTTCTTTTGGGGTTATGCTTTAGAGACAGCAGCATTTACACTAAATCGTGTCTCTACTAAAGCTGTTGAAAAGAAACCATATGAGATGTGGATTGGAAAAATGCCTAATCTGTCTTTTCTAAAGATTTGAGGTTGTGAGGCTTATGTCAAAAGATAAGTCTCAGACAAATTAGGACCCAAATCGGATAAATGCATATTTGTGGGGTATCTTAAAGAGACAAAAGTATACTATTTCTATAATCCCACAGAGCACAAAGTGTTTGTGGCTCGATACGGTGTTTTTCTAGAAAAGGATTTCCTTTTTAGAAGAACTAGTGGGAAGAAAATAGAGCTTGAAGAGGTTCAACAACCACAAAATGTCATTGAACCTTTAGTGGAACAGGAGCAAGTCCCACAAGATGTTGTGGAACAGGAAGTAGCTCAAGAAACACAAGGCCCGCGTAGGTTTAATAGGATACATCGAGAGCCTGAGAAGCTTAACCTTCTCACCACTCAGCACAACGACGTATTGCTCATGGATAATGATGAGCCTACCACCTATGAAGAAGCAATTACGAGCCCAGATTCTGAGAAATGGCTTGAAGCCATGAAATCCGAAATGGACTCCAGTTCTACAAACCAAGTATGGACCTTGGTTGATCCACCTAAAGGGGTAAAACCCATAGGGTGCAAATGGGTCTTCAAAAAGAAGATTGACATGGATGGTAACGTGCATACCTATAAAGGCCGATTGGTGGCCAAAGGTTTCAAACAAAGGTATGGTATAGACTATGATGAAACCTTTTCACCAGTTGCAATGCTCAAGTCTATTCGAATTTTGCTTGCTATCGTTGCATACCATGATTATGAGATATGGTAGATGGATGTTAAAACCGCATTTCTGAATGGAAACCTGTCGAAAGATGTGTATAGGACACAACCTGACGGTTTTATCACTCCTGAGAATGCCAATAAGGTATGCAAACTTCAGAAATCCATTTATGGATTAAAGCAAGCTTCTCGGAGCTGGAACATTCGTTTTGATGAGACAGTCAAAGAGTTTGGCTTCATCAAGAACAAAGATGAACCTTGTGCTTACAAAAAGGTTAGTGGGAGTGCTGTCATATTCCTAGTGTTATATGTGGATGACATACTACTCACAGGAAATAACATTCCTGCCCTACAATCTGTCAAAACTTGACTAGGGAATTGCTTCTCCATGAAAGACTTAGGAGAAGCAGCCTATATCCTTGGAATAAAGATCTATAGAGATAGATCGAGTAGGCTGCTAGGTCTAAGTCAAAGTACATATATTGACAAAGTGTTGAAAAGGTTCAACATGGAAGAATCCAAGAAAGGATTTTTACCCATGTCTCATGGCATTTATCTCTCAAATGACATGTGTCCTAAAACACAAGATAAGAGAGATAAAATGGCTAGGATTCCATATGCTTCAGCTATTAGATCTATCATGTACGCCATGTTATGTACGAGGCTTGATGTCTCGCATGCTTTAAGCATGGTGAGTAGGTATCAAGCTTACCCAGGTGAGCGTCACTGGATAGTAGTTAAGAACATCCTTAAGTACTTAAGAAGGACTATGGATGCTTTCTTAGTCTATGGAGAAGAGAATGAGCTCATTGTAAATGGTTACACTGATGCTAGTTTCCAGTCAGATAAGGATGACTTTAAGTCATAATCTGGCTATGTGTTTTGCCTAAATAGTGGCGCTGTAAGTTGGAAGAGTTCAAAATAAGAGGCAGTGGCCGATTCTACGACCGAGGCTGAGTATATAGCGACTTCAGATGCAGCTAAGGAAGCTGTTTGGATCAAAAAGTTCATCACAGAACTTGGAGTAGTCTCTAGCATTGCTGATCCAGTGGCACTCTATTGTGACAACAATGGAGCCATTGTACAAGCTAAGGAACCCAAGTCTCACCAGCGGTCCAAACATATACTCAAGCGCTTCCATCTGATCAGGGAGATCATATAAAGAGGCGAGGTGAAGATATGCAAAATATACATTGATGATAATATTGCTGACCCGCTTACGAAGGCACTATCACAGCAAAAGCATGATGCACATGTTGGGTCATTTGGTATTAGATACATGACCGATTGGTTGTAGTGCAAGTGGGAGATTATTAGTGTGTGTGCCCTAAGAGCCAATTAGATTTGGATTTGTATCACACCTATGACATTGTGATTGTTTATGTTATTTAATAATACATGGCAGTTATTTATCATTATTGACTATATTTAATTTGATCAAGTCATAATCAAATGATAAAGTCCCTAGAATAGTGGATTCGTATCAAAGGAATCAAAGTAATGACTTTGATAATGAGATCGTTATAATACAAAGAATACTATTCTTAAATATCCTTAGTCGTAGTATCACTGAGAAGGGATGTCAGTGATACGATAAGACTAACATGTGTTAGATTCCTTTAGGTGACTGATCTCATAAGTCATGGATATGGTGATATCCAAATCAACATATGGGTGATCATTGTGAATGAATAAACTGGATTGACCCATCTTGAGAACTTTATGTGGATCGTTACATTGAGTGTCATTAGATATTCTCAAATGGCAATGGTATATGTGATCCTTAGACTTGAGATCACCATGGTATCCTATGTGTGGATTGGTGTACTTTGATGCTGGTAAACGTAGCTCAGTAAGAGTTGCAAGTAAGACAGTAATTGGGTACATCATGAATCATATGAGGGTTGTGAGTGATCAAGATAGGATTTGTCCCTCTTGGTAACAAGAGTCTATATCTCAAGGACTCTTAATAGAGATTAATGATTGAAAATCTGTGGCCACAGTACAAATGAGATTTAAGATGAGATCTTGAATTCATTTGATTAAATCATTTATCTTAAGATTGAGAAATAATGGAGTTGAACTTTAATAGAGATGACACGTTCCATACTCTATGTTCAACTGAGATATTAGGTGACAAAAGGATAGAATTATACGATAATTGCTCATTGAAAGGTTGTCATCAACTCACCGACATTTTCATTACTTGGGTAGCCATGATGCATTGCTAGATGCCAATATTGGCTTGTGATTTATGAATGAGATTCGGAATCATTGCCAACGTAATGAAAACCTAAAGGGTCACACACAATAAGGGTATGACTAAGACAAGGTAATTGGAGTTGGATCCATGTGATGAATCCTAGTACAAGAAGGATTCCTAGTGAGACTAGAATCTTGTTCCAACTATAATTCGGGATTTAATTATTAGTAATTTTAGCCCGAGATTACTAAAGGGTATTTTGGTCTTTTCAATTATAATGAGATTATAATTATGAATTATTAATATAATAATTCATGGGCAGACCAAATTATTAATCCAAATGCATAACCAATTGGTTGTAGTGCCAGTGGGAGATTGTTAGAGTATGCCCTACAATTAATTGGATTTGGATTAAGTAATTTTAAAGGGCCCAAAAGACCTAATTTAGTTGGACTAAGGCTAAGGCCTTTTTATGGTTTTGTTAAGAGGCACTATAAAAACAACATTAAGTCTAAAAGTTAGATAGAGGAACAAAATATTTTTATAGCCGTTCTGCCTCTTGGAGCTAGCACTCATATAAAACAATTCCCTTCCTCCTCCCTTTGCTTCTGATCACATCTTGTCTCAGGCAAAGGTCTTTTTTTGTGTCCTACTCGTATGGATACCGTTAGAGGGCTTCTCTCAGCTAGGAGTCTCGAGTTAACGATAAATCAAGGGCTGTTCGTGGGTTGCCATATTCGGAAGTCGAACATTCCTACACGAGTACACCAAAAGGTTACATTTTATCCCGAAATTAATCTTGTTGCATGATCTTGGTGATTTTGGTTTTGTTGATTTTTAATCCGCTGCTTATTTTCGTGTATGACATGATAAACTGAGACAACGAAGCCTTACAGTAAGGTAGTGGTGTATGATTCTTGACAATTAAAGGACCATGAGAAGAACTACCCAACTTATGATTTGGAAATTGCTACAGTAGTATTTGCTTTATAGACATAGAGGCATTAATTGTATGGTGAGAGATTTCAGATTTTTACGGATCATGAAAGTCTGAAGTACTTATTTTCTCAAAGAGAATTGAATATGAGACAGAGGAGATGGCTCGAGCTTCTAAAGGATTATGATTGTGAGATTTTATACCACCCAGGAAAAAGCCATTGTGGCGGCGGATGCTTTGAGCTGGAAGCATGAAGGATAGTGGCTTACATGATGATGAGAAAGTATGAATTGCTTGAGTGATTTATAAGCCTTAATCTAAATGCTATGCCTTCAAAGCAATTTGCAATAATGGCTAGTACAATGATTGAGCCAGAATTGATGGATAGATTAATTAAGTCAGCTCACTTCCTACCTATGAAATCGATGGATACACTTAGTGCTTTGGCAGACTTGTATGTGAAAGAAGTTTGTTAGCTTTAAATTGACATATATATTTTGAAATGACAAAAACTTAAGTAATCTTAAATGTTTGATTAGAATTGTAAATTTGCTTTATCAATTATGATTTTCACAAACTATATTAAGTGCTTTTTATCAAATATAAAACCATGATTTAATTGATTATCTTTATTGGCTTTAATCAATTTAGAAAACATTTTTTAATTATTGGTTTAAGTAATTTTCTTATGGAATTATTGAATATATTTTAAGAAAATTACTTGATAAATTTTTTGGACTCAAATTCATGTTTTCAAAATGATGTCATATTTAAAAATACTCAAAATTGGTTTTAGAATGTTTTTAATGCCTAAAGACCTAGAAAAGACAAATGAATATTGTAAGGGATGGATCCCCTGAACAAAGGGATGGATCTGCTGTCTGAAGGGATGGATCCCCTGATAAAAGGGATGGATCCCCTAATGGAAGGGATTGATCCCTTTATGGCAGAAAGCCTCCAACGGCTAGTTTCAGTGAGATATAACGGCTAGTTTCTGTTTTGGCTCCAACCAACGTTCACAAACCATCCAAGGGACTATAAATAGAGGCTTAGAAGCTCAAGGATGCAAGAGGAACTACTCAGCAACTCCATTTCTCATTTTCCTCAAATCCTCAAGCCTCAACAATATTTCAAGAGCTACAAAGTCTTTATCTTCCATCATACTCACATTCCTTGTATAGAATAGCACAAATATTGTTTAGGATTTTCTTGTGCTTAATTCTTGTAATCATTTGCCTACCTAAAGGCCTTTCTTTGATTACATCTCTTGTAAACCAATTCATTCCTTGTAAAAGGGGAGGTTTCTCTTTAGCCTAAGAAAAAGAGGGAGGTTACTCTTGAGCCTAGAAAAAGAGGGAGAATAGGTTACTCTTGAGCCTTAGAAAAAGAGGGATTGTAAACACAAATTCAAGGATAGTGAATTTGGAGAAAATCCTTGGGAGTGTATCAAGGTAGAGGACGTAGGCAAGGTTGTCGAACCTTTATAAATCGCTTGCGTACAATTTTCTATCCCTACTCTCTTTACTTATTTGTAATTATATTTGTGTTTACTATATTTAATTTATATTGCATACTTGAGTAGCCTAGAGAATTTAAAAAATATCAATATAGGCTAGAGAATTTAGAAGAATCGAAAAACGAACTTAAGGTTAACGAAAAATCGATTCACCCCCCTCTCGGTATAGCTTATAGAGCCAATAATTGGTATCAGAGCTTGGGCTGGAGATTGATTTGGATTAATATCTATCGAGTACAATGATCAAAATGGCTCATTTGAACATAGGTACACCCATAGGAGAAGAAAGACACTCATTAGTTAGACCTCCACTATTCAATGGAGAAAACTATTCATATTGGAAAACTAGAATGATGTTATTTGTACTATCAAATGATTATGAAGTGTGGAGAATTATAGTGAATGGTCCTAGCACTCCTATGAAGAAAGTAGATGGAAAAGATGTCCCTAAGAATGAGGATGAGTGGGACTCAAATGACATGAGATTGGCACAATTGAATGTCAAGGCTATGCATACCCTATTTTGTGCTTTAGGTCCCGATTAGTATAATAGAGTCTCCTTATGTGATAATGCTAAACAAATATGGGACAAACTAGCCATCATACATGAAGGGACTAATCAAGTTAGAGAAACCAAAATAGGAATGCTCACACATGATTATGAGCATTTTAGAATGAAAGAAAATGAGTCCCTGAGTGACATGTACACTAGATTTAATGACATAATCAATGGACTTAAGGCATTAGGCAAGACCAATTCCAATATAGAAATGGTGAAGAAAATTTGAATAGCTTGCCACAATCATGGGAGGCAAAGGTAACCACAATATAAGAGTCTAAGGATCCTAATACCTTGTCTCTAGATTAGCTTATGGGCTCCCTACTCACATATGGAACGAAATTAAAAAGAAATGAAGTGCCTTCAAAGAAAGTAGGGGTAGCTCTTAAATCATTCACTCGTGATTACATTAGAGATGATAGTGTGATATACGTAAATTTTTCCATTTTTGAAAATTATTAAGAATTGAAATTCAACTTTTAAATGTAAATAGGTAAGTTAAAGTAAATAAATCAAGTATTTACAAAAAAGGGAATATTGTTGAAATTCTTGAAATTGATGAAGTGATGAAGTTGAGGAAATTAATTTGGATAAATGAAAATCCAAATTAAATAAGAAATAAAAAGCAGAAATTAATTGGATATTAAGAAATCCAAAAATTAAATGAAATAAAAATACGTATAAGGATATATTTATATAATTAAATTATATAAATATATTTTGATATGTTTTTATATAAATACATATGTACATATATGAAATATATTATATATTATAAAATGATATATATACTATTTTATATTAAATAAATACATGTATATTTTTATATACAATTATGTATATAAATAAAAATATATATTAATTTTAATTAAAGTGTGAATATATATATTATTAAAATAAAATATATATTATTAATGATATAATTATATATAATTATAAATATAATTATATATAATAAAAAAATTAATAATAATAAATAAATAAATAAAATAGAAGAAGGAATTGGGTTACCACCCGATTCCTTTTTCATTTTTCTCCTCTATTTACAACAGAGGAGAAGTACACACACACATACCAGTCGACACCGTCGGCGAGCAAAGGAGTAAAGGGAGGCGAGGTTGCCGCCGGTGAGGCAAAGGGAAAGAGGAGAACGACCGGCAACAGCCCGAAACAGAAAAAGGAAAAGGAAAAATCTAAAGCGAAACAAAGGAAACCCGAGAGGAAAAGAGAAAGTTGGACGGCGGTGCCGGTCGATCCTGTAACATCCCGAATCTACAGTAAATCACATATTTTCCTCTTATTCACACATTTTTACCGGTTGGGCTGTCTGTGATGCTTAACACTCTATTAACCCTTTAAGAAATAAATGGTATTTTCATTTCAGTACCAAAATAGAACATGATTACCTCATAATTTTTGAGATAATCTACATTCCCTTTTTATTCAAAGTAGTACTGTACAATTTTGCTGAATATATAAAAGAATACAATGTACCTTCAATATCGAATATCTGCTGACTCTAGTAGTCGATAGTCTCTGGAAGGTAATTCTTCTAGTCCAAAATCAACAATCTGTGGAGTGGAAAATAAGGGGTGAGTGACAACGTGCTCAGTAAAGAAGGTGTATGTTGCTTTATAAAAATAAAAACTATATCCCACAAAACGTTTATTTTCCCTAACAACATACCAGTAGGAAAATAGTGGATATAGTAAACAGTCTTTAATATTTAAATCACCAGCTAAATAGTTTACAATATAATGTAGTAAACAGTAAATAGGATTCAGTAAATCCTCTCAGTAAACAGAAATCAGCAAGTTGAGACTAGGCATCACCCTACAATTAAATCATGCTATCATCGTTCCCACAGGAACACAAGTCATCCGCTTTTGGGGTGCACTCGTAGGCCATCACCCCTCACGGCTTTCTTGGAGTGTGCCCTTAGGCCAAAACTCCAATTCGCATCCCCACTAGGACACAGCTAGATCTATGGCACTAATCAGCCACGTGAATAGTAATGCATAAAACTCGGGGCCTAAAGTCTCAAATATCAATTTATATCTCATAAAGAACCTTTAAGGAATATTTCCCATATTTCATCATTTCTTTAAAATGATTGTTTTTCAGGAAGGCATTATATTTTCTGTTTACAAAACACAATAAAAACAGCCCATAATCTCACCATTTTTTTGTGTGAGAAAACACAAGTTAAACTGGCTCGCCCCTTACCAGCTCGCCCATTACAGCTCGCCCCTCAGAGTGGATTGAGTTCGCATGTTTTCATTCGCCCATGTGGCGAACTAACATCACCCACTGTGGCTCTCACACCGAACTGAATTGGGGGTCGCCCACAAAATATTTCTCTTAAAAAAAAACAAGGGATCACCCACTGTTGGCTCGCCCTGAATTATATCAAAAGGGTCACCTATCTTTAGCTCGCCCGGATTTTATTAAAACAGGGGTCGCCTTTCTTTGGCTTGCCTAGAAAACAACATAGGGGTCGGCTTTATAGCTCGCTTAAATCATGGTCTGTGAAAACAGTTTATCAAACTAATGCATGTCTCAAACCAAAACATTTTTCTCAATATTTTTATAATATTTTACTCCATAGGACATGCATTTCACTTCACATACTACTCCCTTACCTGATCTTACGAAACCGAGCTTCCTGGTTGCGTCTACCGAAATCGTACTTCTCGGCTGCAAAATAATTTTATCGAAAATTAGTAATAATTTTCTTCTTAATTTTAAGCCACTAGCTTTTATAAAATGCAGCAACTAAAATTTTAACATGTATATAACTAGTATAATTTATACTGGTGCTAAAACAAATCTTGCTCGTTTTAGATCCTTTTTCGATTTCGATTTCATCTATATTTCCCCTTTAATTTATATAGTCCATTTCTGACCTCAAACCATAAAATTCAGTATGGTATCATGGCCCATTCAGCTATGGTCAAAACCTTCTCAAAGCCGCTTTCATGATTTTAAACTTTATAATCATCTTATTCATGTTTCTTTAACCATGTCTCATCATTCAACTATAATTTCCAGCAAGGTTCTTATTTATTTATTTTTCCAACATAACATCCCATTTGATTCTATTTTCACATTTTAAAAAGATTTACTTAAGAACCATGCTATATCCATGTTTATCCTATTTTAGATCATAGATATTTACCATGGAATACTGAAAGAACCATAAGGATTTACTAGCTTACCTTGACCGAATCACCCAACACTACAGCAGTGGGGTTTTTTGGTCCACGTAAGTCCCTCCTCTCCTTGTGTTTAAGTGGTCTTGAGATGAAATAAAGATTTAGCAAAGAGGGTTAAGTAGTCAGCTAGCGAGGGGGATGAATTTTCTGCTAAACTTCCTTGGAATAATGAGAGCAAAACGATCAAACCTCCAGCTACAACAACAAGGTTGGCGAGCAACATAATAACTCGGGAAAAATAGGAGAATTGCTGGAGTATTTGGTCCTATGCTTCCTCTTTATATTCATGTTACTCAATATCCCTTTGTCGCATGTTCCCTTAGCTTTTTCCCTCATCAATTCTATTGTCTTGTAGTGTATTAATTCATGAAGAAATTCACAACACAAGAAATCGGCTGGGCTCTCTTTTCTTTCCTACACGTTATTGACTTAGTTGGCTTATCTTTTTGATGGCTACCTCAGCCAATAAAGTCCACCTTTCCTCCAATCAACAATTCCTTTCCATATAATTACCGTTTATGCCTTTATCACATGAACAAAAGTACCTCTCAGCTTGCATCAAGCCGTATGGCATCTTACAACATCATGTTTACATGTGATCCCATTTGCTGTGCCTTTTGCTTATCTTCCTCATCACTTCATGTCTGATTTAGCATTAAATACATGAAGAAAACTGCAGCAAATGGAATAGCTATGGAAGGCAAATTGCTGCAGGTTTTTTTTGACTATTCCTTCCCTCTTTTGGAGACTTCAATCAATAGAGAAAATATTCCCATGTTGACTTTGTTGACTCTTCTTCCTTAAGTATCTCTTATATTGTCTTTATACTATTAATTTCCTAATCTTCCAGCCTTAACAAAAAAGGGGAAAGGACATGTAATAGCAGCAAAAGAATTGTTCTTTGCGTGTTGTTCATAATTTCTTGACTTTTCTTGCCACCTTCATACCATTGCAACCAATCACCATTAATCCTATGTGAAACCATTTAATAGAATTTTACATTGACAATTTTGCTTTCAAACCTTTTTGAGTAGTAACCGAACACTACATGCAACCATGTAGTGGTGTGATTCACCATTTCTTGTTTTTTTTCTTTGCTTTATTTTAACCAATAGCAATTCTAATATAAAGTATTCTTTGACTTCATTTCTACTTATTTTACATTATAACAACCAAGTCTTTATTAGCCATTTTATGTCCAACCGATTGGTACACAAAGAGAGATCAAGTGGTGTTAAAGTCCACTTGTAGCCACTTTTCTTGACTTCTCTTAACCTCTTTTGTTAGCTATATCATCCAATAAAATTCTAGCCTTGTCAATCTCTAATTAATTTCATGTTCTTTTATAATATGTTTCCTTAATATTTTCTACTCTTAAAGTCATACTTAAACCGCCTTTGAAAAGGCTAGATGGAAACGTATCGAAGCAACAGAATTCGGTTGGCATGAATGGTTGCATATTTTGTCTTTTCTTTAAGTGTTTCCAGCCGTATAAGACACACAGCTGCAACAAAAAAAATGGCTTGAAGTTCAACTTTGGCTGCACGGTTAGACTTGGTTCCTTTCTTTTTGAAGGCTCCAAACAATAGCATTTAACCTTCTTTCCAAATACATAAAATTCCCTCCATTTAAATCTCATTTGTTTGCATTTTACACCATACACATTTACAATTTAATGCCATTTAAATGGGTCCAGCCGAGCAGTAGTATATAGCAAAAGAAGTGGCGCTAGGATCAATTTGTTGATCGGTTTTGACTCATTTCCTCCTCTCTTTTATATACTTCAACCAATCTCAATTTTTCATTTGTCCACTTCATTAATTTCCTTCTCAAAAATTCATTTATTTGTAATCTCTAAAATTGAAATTGCATTTCAATTCCAATTTTTCAGATTTACTTTATTGTTTATTCCTATACTTCCAATTCATCATTTAATATTTATTTCACCTCTTATACACCATATTATAATTCATAAATCCAATAAATCCAAAATTCAAAGTGGAAGTTCACATTCAATATTTCTTTAATTTCACAAAGAAATTTATTTCCACTTTCAAGGATTTACTAAAATTATGGTGTACAGTATTATAAAATCGGGTCTCACAGATCCAAGCACTGCCACCGCTACCCTGACATCGGCGAAGGCGAACCAAAGGGAGAGGAGCTGCCGGTGGTGGAAGAGAAGGCGGAAAAGAGGGAGAAAAAGAGGAGGAGAAGGTCGAAAGTTCCCGTTCCAGAACCGGTGCCGTCGCCGGTGATGGGGACAAACGAAGGCCATATCTGGCTTCGTGGTAACCCGAGGATGCTGTGGAGTGGCTAAACCGCCAGCAATGGTGCCCGCCGGTGGTCGAACCGGCAGAATGAGGCCGAATCGGTCTGAACCGGTCCGAACCGGTTCGGACCAGGAAAAAGGAAAAGAAAAGGAAAAAAAAGAAAAGAAAAAGAAAAGAAAAAGAAGAAAGAAAAGAAAAGGAAAAAAAAGAAAAAAAGAGAAAAAGAGAAAAGGAAATTTTCGGGAATTCGAAAATTCCCCAGAATTTGGAAAATACGAAAATTACGAAAAATTCGGTAAGAAATTTTGAAAATTAATTTCGAATGAATTTTAATAAATTATGGAAAAATTCTAAAGTTTAGAACTTTAATTCCATAAATCATTCTCGGCGAACGAGATGATGGAATTGGAAGAGATGGAGTTTGGGCGCGACTGATAACGAGGAAGTCACCGACCCGGATAAGTTAAGGGATGCATGTGCAGCACTGTAAGGATATTCAGTCTGCATATTTTTAAATTATGAAATATTTTATGAAAATATTATGATGATTCTTTGGTTGGAAATTTGTGATGATGTGCTGGCTGGAATTATAAATTGTATTTTCCGTGCAGAATGCTAGCCAATCGGCAGCCGTTGTACTGTCGAAAAATTATTGAAAATTTCCGAAAATTTCTAGAAAATTTCATAAAATCATAATAAATGATTTTATTTCCTGAGAAATGATTTTCAACCATGAAAATTGAGAAAATGATTATTTTTCATAAAACATGAATATATGAAATTTTAATTTTAAAATATTCATGTTCTCGAGAATGGTGATAATGAAATCACCGAAAATTCTCTTGCTATGTAAATTACATGTAATACACGATGAAAAATGAAAAGAAATAAAGTGAAAATTTTTATCTATATTTCTTAAATATTCACTAAATGATTTTATAACCTTTATGGTTTTAAATTATGAAATTATATATTTTTATAAATTCCATAAAGGTTTATTGATGATGAAAAATACTGTTTTGAGACTAGTTGGCAACCTTATCATGCTGATATGTGATATGTGATATGTGATTTGTGATTTGTGACATGTGATATATGATATGTGATATGTAGTCCCGACCGACACCTGATTAGTGATCCGCCGAGGACAATTATAGATTATGGCCATAGATCTGACACGATTATTTTATACCCTTCGGGGTCTATAGCATGATATGAGTGATGATTGCCTCAGTCTCCATATATGAAAATGTTTTATGTGATATGTGATACGTGAAATGTAAATGTTTTACATGATATGTGACAAGTTAAATGAAAATGATTTATAGCATTTTACATAGTGCTTATTACGGTACTGATGATAGTATTGCATGATGATTTTTCAAAAAAAGTTTATAAGTCTAATATTCTTACTATGATTTTAAATTGAATATTAGACTATATGTGACATGAACATGTGATATGTTTTCAAAAAGGAAAGAGGAGGAAAATAAATCTAATATTCTTATTTTAATTTCTTAAATTGAATATTAGATTTAAATAATATATATGTTATACGAAAAGGAATTTGTAGCTTATTTTGCTATTTAAAGTACTGTACTAATTATGATTGTACAGTAAAATATGAAATGAGTTTAAATGAGAATGATAATGATTTAACTAATATTCTTTTCAAAGAATATATGAATATTAGTTACTTTATTTAAATGCTTTATTTCATATAAGCATTATTTTGAAAAGAATATGAAAACGATATGGAATAAAAAGGAAAAAGATTTAAATTTCAAACAAAATGAAATTTATTACTCTTTACAATTGCTTTTAGGTTTCAGGATAAGATAGGTATTTCAAAAAACCTACCTTACTCCATCCGGATCCCTAACCGACTGTAATATCCTTCCTACATGCGAGCATAGAGCCCTATAGGAAAGATGAAAAAGTTTTTCAGCATATAGATAGCTGAATATCAAGTGATGCATATAATTTTCTTACTAAGCCATGATTTGCTCACCCCTTAATTTTAACATTTCAGATTTTCAAGGACTGAGAGTCTGACAGCTAAAGGATATCGGCTGTGCATTTGGGGATGATGCGACAACTTGATTTATTACATAAGGTACGATCATTTATTTTCTGTATTTAGACTTATCTACAGTACTACTTCCTTATAAATTAAGATAGGGGATGTAATTCATATTATAATTTTATATGAAATTGTTTATATGTAAAAGAAAAATAAAGTATCGCAGACAGCTCAACCAAATAAGATGTATAGAAAAAGATGAAAAATAGGGTCACGGGCTATGACAGATAGTGATGAGAGTGGAGATGAGGAAGAAAAGGAAATGGCATTGTTTGCCAAAAGGTTTAATAAGTTCATGAAGATAAAGGAGAGAGAGAATAATAGGAGACATCAAAAAGGAGCGTCAAGTAGAAGACAAAAGGACCTCTTAGTTTGTTATGAGTGTAATGAACCGGGTCATGCTAAGCTAGATTGCCCCTTACTTAGGAAGGAAAAAGATAGAAAGCCTAAGAAGAAAGCTTTTGTGGCTACATGGAGCGATAGTGATAGCTCCGATGAGGAAAACGTTGATGATGAGGTAGCCTACTCATGCTTTATGGCTACTAGTGATGATGAGGCTAGTTGTAGTTCTACAGAAGATAATATATTATACATTTGATGAACTAAAAAATGCCTTTAATGAATTAGCAAATGAATTTCAATGCATGAACTCCAAATATAAGAAAATCATTGCTAAATTAAAATTGGAAAATGAAGGCTTGACAAATGCCAAACTTGAATTTGAGAAGAAATTAGAAAAAGCAAATCTAGAAATTGATGAAATAAATAAAAAGAACATAAATTTGCATAATTCATTTTCTAGATTCTATATGGGTCAACAAAAGCTAGATCATATGTTAGAGACATAAAGAGTTTTCTTTGACAAAGATGGGTTAGGATATAATGCAATACATAAAGAAACTCATCTAAAGAATTTTCTTGTGAGTAAAAATACCATACATGATTTGTCTCTTACATGCTCACTTTATAATAGAATAGGACACTCTTCACAAGCATGCACATATAGAAAAACCACATTTAGAGGAAGAGTAGTTAGAAAAATGTGGGTGCCAAAGCATGTTGTAAATAATGATGAATTGTGTTTGAAATGGATCCCAAAAGGATCTAAAATTATTTGCACTAACTCTCATGGACCCAAGAAAATTTGGGTACCAAAACATGCATGAATGTGTTTGTTGTAGGAGTGTTAGAGCATGGGGTTACAAAGAAACAATGGAGTTCAAATGCTCAACACATGCTCATGGAGATTGCTTATGCCAATGAGAAAGAGGAAGAGCTTAAGAATCCATCCTTGGCAAGGTCACAACAATTCTTCAAAGAATGGCTCAAGATGGATTCAACAATTCAAGGCAAAGCATTCTCAAGCAAGGAGTTTTGTAAGCTTAAATTCTATCTTTTCAAAACTTATATGTGTTAAAATTATTTGTTTGGTTTAATGAGGCATTTTGTTAATGATTCATGATGCATTGTGAGTCGAATGATTGAACAAAAGGCATAATAAATGATTTTTGATTGTTTGATGGACAATTCTTGATGATTGGATGAAAAACATGTTTAATGATTTTGAAATGATGATTGGATTTCTGCATTTTGAGCAAGTTTTCTATGTATTGATAATGTATTTACTTGCTTCAAAAATTGCCAAATATGTCATATATGCAAAATGTCATGTCATGAGCATTAATGAAGAATATGCATGTTAGAAATCATGGCATGATATTCACAAGTATAGTGATTTGATGATATATGTGCTTAAATCTATGTGAACAAGTTTGTCTTGACATATTTATGTATTTCAATGCATTGGTTTTGACAAAATATGCATAACTCTTAAAATGACATCTTTTGAGACAAAAAATACATTTTATAGTGCAAATTCTTCCAAAATTGCAAAATCTATTGTAAAATGGTTTTTCATTCATGTTTTTCATTCATACAAGTCCAAAATCATGTTTCAAAAATGTTTAAACTTTTATTTGGACTTAAAATACTTAAAAACGAAGTTTTGGCACCTCACAAGTTGAATTTTCTGTCAAAAATCTGC
This sequence comes from Heritiera fomes, assembly GCA_032173925.1. NCBI lineage: Eukaryota > Viridiplantae > Streptophyta > Magnoliopsida > Malvales > Malvaceae > Heritiera > Heritiera fomes. The sequence continues at coordinate 5,715,892 of JAPDPM010000012.1, read as the reverse complement.
TGAAAATGGATGAGAGATCGATCCCTCAACATAAAGGATCGATCCCCTTGGACAAACATGCAAAAAATTACATTCTGGAGTTTAGGGATCAATCCCTTTGCTCTAGGGATCGATCCCTCTAGGCAAAATGTACCTATTTCTGCACTTTTTAGCAAAAATTGAGAAGTTTTTCTTAATTTTCTTGATATCTTCTTTCTTCTTAACTTAAAATCTAGTATTTTAACTTTTTTTTTATGATATTTACAATATGAAAAATCTTTTTTCACTGATATCATGCCTCAACTCCATCAATTTGTATTATTTCCAACAGTTGCTATCAATATCATTTTTCATTGAGCTCACAAGTACAAAATCAATTTTCCTTGTCGAAGACATTCATGAATTACATAAATCCTGAAATAATCTTGAAATATATTTTCAATGAATGCTTAAACATAATTTTGAGAATTATTTCATTGATTTGTGAATTTGATGAACTTGTAATGAATATTGTTCATAGTATTGTTCATCTTAGTCAAGCATGCATAGAGAATTTTATCTTATAGCTTGACTCACATATTCTATTTAGGCATCATGATGCAATTCTTAGTGGAATATGAATAACTAAAGGTCAATACATATGCTTGACTGATGAAATGATCATAACTTGACCTTAATGATACAATTTAAATATGACTTAGGTCAATGAAATATTTGAGATACAAAAAGCTTTACCTAAAGTCATAATTGATCTTGGCCTACATTTTGTGATGATAAATGGATCCTAAATGTTCAAATGCATAAAATTTATCATCCATGTACTTAAATTTTTCTTATGGCCAAACTATTAAAGAACTTAGGCTTTAATGACAACATCAACATTTAAGGATAGATGTAAAACTTGAACAAATGCACTTTGATTGATATCCATGTATGGATTCTTGATTGTCTTGATTTTGAACTTACATGCTTACTTGAGTTGAATCAATAATCATGCCTAAGAGATGAGAATAGTTGTTTTCATGATATTATGTGCTTAATCTCACCATAGATTATGGATTTTAATGTTAAAATATTCTTTAAGCATGATATTGATTTACTTAATCAAAACCATTTTAGTTAAAATAGCATATACCCTCTAGAACATTAAAATGATGATAACAACTAGGGATATTGCTTTGAATTGATTAAAATGGTAATTTTGGAATCCTTCCTTGCTCATAATTAATTAAGGACTTGAATTGGATAATGAGCATAGGATTTGAGTGCTTATAACTATGGAAGAAAATGTGTGTGCTTGAATGACTCAAATCTTTGAATCTTCCATATGGTAAAATTTTGTGAAAATGAATATGGATTAATACTTTATGATAGTATGCTAATATTTAATTAATCCATATGCCTGTTTGATAGTGTGTGATTGTGTTCTTACATGTTTGACTTGATTATTCACTAAGCACACCACACATAACAATTAGCATAATGCAAAATATCTAAGTCAATCATTGGTAACAATATTTTCAACAATTGATAAAAGCCAAAACTGAATTGACAATTGGTATGAGCTTTAAATTGACAATTCTTCTTGTGCTATTTAGATTGAAATGACAAATAGAGAAGAATTCATTTAGGACACTTTTGCATGAGGTACTATTGTGCTAGAATTCGTAGTTAATTGCTATATGTCCTAATTCTATGCACACTCTTTCTTGAAAGTGATTTTATGAGCTCATGCATATGATATGTCATCTAATTTCAGCTCATAATCATGATGCTTTGTCATGCACCTTAGTTGGACCTTAGAGAACAATTGATATACTTAGGTGCTTGATAGAATTGGAATAAGCAAGTTATAGAACATAGTAGAAAATTTAGAAACAACTTGCTTAATCTCTTACCAATTGGAGACTTCTTGCAAAACTATTTATAAACAATTCGTATAGGTTCATAAGTCAAGTTCTTTGCATGTACAAATATTTCATACTCTTTATGAACATTGACTTATTTATTTGTGCTGAGTCCCATGTACTAACATGTTTCTTGTTGGATGTAGCATATTTTATCTCTTCTCACATAGCCATAATTTTAGGGGGAGCATACTTTTTATTTTTCATTCTTTTTGCTATGACAAAAAAGGGGAGAGATATTAAGATTTAAGGGGGAGAAATAGTTTGAAATTTTCTTTTAGAAAATTCTCTTCAAACCATGCTTACATTAAGGGGGAGCTTTATAAAATTCTGCTTTATTTAAGGGTGAGTATTTTATCAAAGAATTTTCAAAGCAAATTTACCTTAAGTTAAGTCATATCAAATAGGGGGAGATTGTTAGCTTTAAATTGACATATATATTTTGAAATGACAAAAACTTAAGTAATCTTAAATGTTTGATTCATATTGTAAATTTGCTTTATCAATTATGATTTTCATAAACCATATTAAGTGCTTTTATCAAATATAAAACCATGATTTAATTGATTATCTTTATTGGCTTTAATCAATTTAGAAAACATTTTTTAATTATTGCTTTAAGTAATTTTCTTATGGAATTATTGAATATATTTTAAGAAAATTACTTGATAAATTTTTTGGACTCAAATTCATGTTTTCAAAGTGATGTCATATTTAAAAATACTCAAAATTGGTTTTAGAATGTTTTTAATGCATAAAGACCTAGAAAAGGCAAATGAATATTGTATGGGATGGATCCCCTTATCAAAGGGATGGATCCCCTGTCTGAAGGGATGGATCCCCTGATAAAAGGGATCGATCCCCTGAGGGAAGGGATTGATCCCTTTATGGCAGAAAGCCTCCAACGGCTAGTTTCTGTGAGATATAACAACTAGTTTCTGTTTTGGCTCCAACCAACGTTCACAAATCATCCAAGGGACTATAAATAGAGGCTTAGAAGCTCAAGGATGCAAGAGGAACTACTCAGCAACTCCATTTCTCATTTTCCTCAAATCCTCAAGCCTCAACAATACTTCAAGAGCTACAAAGTCTTCATCTTCCATCATACTCACATTCCTTGTATATAATAGCACAAATATTGTTTAGGATTTTCTTGTGCTTAATTCTTGTAATCACTTGCCTACCTAGAGGCCTTTCTTTGATTACATCTCTTGTAAACCAATTCATTCCTTGTAAAAGGGGAGGTTTCTCTTTAGCCTAAGAAAAAGAGGGAGGTTTCTCTTGAGCCTAGAAAAAGAGAGAGAATAGGTTACTCTTGAGCCTTAGAAAAAGAGGGATTGTAAACACAAATTCAAGGATAGTGAATTTAGAGAAAATCCTTTGGGAGCGTCTCAAGGTAGAGGACGTATGCAAGGTTGCTGAACCTCTATAAATCGCTTGCGTACAATTTTCTATCCCTACTCTCTTTACTTATTTGTAATTATATTTGTGTTTATCGTATTGAATTTATATTGCATACTTGAGTAGCCCAGAGAACTCAGAAAATATCAATATAGGCTAGAGAATTTAGAAGAATCGAAAAACGAACTTAAGGTTAGCGAAAAACTGATCCACCCCCCCTCTCGGTATAGCCTATAGAGCCAACAAAGTTGTTAGACTACATGGAGTTTCAGTGAACATTACCTCTAACAGAGATTCCAGGTTTACTTCTCATTTTTCGGAACATTTCCAAGAAACCATGGGATCTCAATTGAACTTTAGCACAACTTTTCTTCCGCAGACTGATGGTCAGTCCGAGCACACCATTCAGACGCTCGAGGACATGTTGAGAGGTGCTGCTATGGATTTTAACGGGCTCATGGGACGACCATCTACATTGGTTGAGTTTGCTTATAATAATAGTTATCATGCAAGTATCGAGATGGCACCATATGAAGCCTTATATGGTAGAAGGTGTCGATCTCCGATTGGGTGGGAAGAAGTGGACGAGCATGAATTATTAGCTCCAGATTTAGTCGAGGAAGTCTCTAAGGATGTTAAACTAATTTGTCAAAGACTTAAGATAGCTTAGAGTCGACAAAAGAGTTATACAGATGCTCGACAGAGACCACTTAAAATTTTGGTTGGGGATTCAGTGTTTGTGAAAGTTTCTCCATCCAAAGGAATTATGAGATTTGGCCAATGAAAAGAATTAATGTCAGAAATTTTGAGGTAATTAAATGATATATATGGCTGATGTGAGAAAGAGAAGAAGAGAATTAAATGGTCAAATGTCAAAGGGTCAAGGGAAGTTAATGGCTGAGATTATTAAAGGATAAAGAGGCATTAAATGCAGCCATGAGTCATCTTCTTCATCAGCCAAAGTCAGCAGCAACTTAGCCCCCTCTCGTTCCCTCTATTTCTCCAAGTTTCAACAATATTCACCTTGACAAACTACCAATTCTTGTCATCGATTCGTTAAGCTCACTTAACGAAAAACGATCCTTGTCACTAGCTTAAGCTAAGCCTGTAATATAGAAGGCTTATTCAAAGGAATAGAGGAGATCTAATTTCTGTCCATTTTGGTAATTGCCAAAGGTAAGAAAAGAAATTAATTTAGTCAAATTCAGTTATGGTTTGGAGTTGTATTATGTTGGTATAATATATTTATGGTATAAAAATGAAAGAAAGTTAAGGTTTGAATGATGATGTTTATAGCTTTGAAGAAGTAAAGGAAAGGAATTGGAGCCACCAAGCGATTACGTGTTTTGGATTAATCGAGGTAAGGAATATGTGTAACGGACGTAGGGAGACCATGTTCATTTTGGTTGCATAATTGGTTTGAAATAAAAGTTGTTTCAAGTGCAGGAAGGTTAAAATCTTGGTTTTTTCTCCCAGTACGATTTGGCTCGGGTAGCTGACTGCCCTAAATAGCAACCGACTACTCAGAGACAGTCGTGACATAACTTTTTTCGAAAACGACATAGAGCAGCCGACTGCTCTATATAGCAATCGGCTGCCATTTTCCAGAAGCATTCTGTTTGCAAACCAGTCGATCGCATTTCTCGAAAAACTTTCTGTTTGCGGACTAGTTGACCGCCCTATTTGACCAATCGACTGCCCTACTTGCCTCCGAAATTTTAAATATTTTAAAATTAAAAAGAAAATAAAATTATTGAATTTTTATATGCTATAGCAATCAACTGCCCCTTTGAAAATAATGATTTTAAACTTATTTATATAAATGTATTTGGATTATCATTAAAGTATATAACAAGGTTTATGAATATCAATGGTTTTCTAAGAAGTAGTTTTGCTACCCAATGTTTTGAGACTATGAATCACTTAATGATCATGCACTATCGATATTTGTTGGAGGGACTCTGATCAAGTCCTCAATATTATGTGTTATGTGTATTTAGGCTGAGGAACCATAATTCAGGCCTCAGTTGCCACAGATGTCACCTGACTAGTGTTCACTGTGGTCTATAGACAATGGCCATATGTCTTTTATGTGTTTTGGCTTAGGGGAGGATCCCTGGCCCATGCGTGGGTACGCCACTTATTTAATATCCCTTATGGGAATTACTTGGTGCATGATTCTATTGGGTGTCCACCGTCTCCACAAGTATTTGAAGATTATTTGTAATTCAATTCAAGTGAATTGATACATATGAAAGTATTTGAAGTATATGAATATATTTGAGTTATTTGAATATTTGCAAGTGACTTCATATGAAAGTATGTGAAAGTATTTGAAGTTATTTGAAATCGAAGTTAATTGTATTTGTACATGTGATTTCAAGTGTATTGAAAGAAATTGAAAGTATTTGACTTATTTGATATTATATGTATATGACATTTGAAGAAATTATATGATATATGCTTCATAATGGTTTTACATGACATTATAGAGCCAAGCAGGAAAACTGCATATAGTGGCATAGTACGCTCCTTTACATTTATTTCTTACTGAGCGTAAACTCACCCTTTTATGAACATTTTTCATACAGATTACCTGAAGTGAATTCCGCTCCAAATAGAGGAGCTTGCATTTGAGACCTTATAATATACCTTGGAGATACGCTTCCCAAAAACTATTGAAGGTATACTTATGTATTATGTGCTCCAGACTATTGTACAGCACAACATTACATTAATGTATATTAGGAAGTTTGGGGATATAGGATATGTAAGTTATGTGAGATCCTGATGTATGTAACGCAGGTATATATACATATAAAAAATTTTTATTCATGCAAATTTGATATCGTGCTATAAGTAATAAAGCATGAAGTATAAGAAGAAAGAAAGGATGACATTGACGAACGAGTCTAGCTAAACGGCATGTGAAAGTAAGAAGTTAGTTGATATTTGGGTAGTGACGAGAATGTCACAGAAACGGTTCTAAGTTACATCTCGACTAATTTAACAAAATATGTACTGTGCATCAATTAAAGTCTTACATATAAACAAGCGTTTTATAAAGAACGTATACCTCAAAAGACTAGTACCAAGCCCATATACCATATCCAGAGGCCTACTCAAAAGCCCTCATGGTAGTTTAACTCAATTATTTGAAAAGAGATGAAATTAAGTAGGGTGAGCAAAACCACGGCTCAGTAAGATACTAATATAAATGTTGGATTATGCCCTTAGAACCATTCATTAGATGATTGACTTTGGCATTTTTATGTATCATGACATTTTTATTTATAGTTCATTATTATATTTGTCTTATAACTGCGTAATATAATCTTATATGATAATGTCCTTAAAATAGTAATAACACACTATTCTTAAAATATCCCTAGTCAAGTATTATTGTGAACAAGGATAACAATGATACGATAAGACTAGTATGCGGTTGACTGATGACCATTGTCATGGATATAAGATATCAAGTCATCATATAGGTACATGTTAGAGAACTATGTACTGGATCGACCCTCCATGAGAACGCTATATGGATTGTTATATGAGTGTCATAAGCGATTCTCATAGTGATGATGGTGTATGTGATCCTTTGACTTGAGATCATCAGAGATCCCAACATAGAGAATTGCATACTTTAATGCTGCTAGAGGTCATTCGTAACAGGATGGACTATAAAGGTAGTAATTGGGTATGCCTTGATCTATGTAAAGGGATGTTGAGTGATCAAGATAGGATTTATCCCTCTTATATAACAAGAGTGATGTCTTGGGCCCTTTGATAGAGTGAGACTAAAAATGCATGGCCGTGCTCGAATAAGTCAATATGAGATATTGATTTTATTTGTTTAATTAGTCTACTCAGGAATCAAGAAACGCTGATTAGACTATACAAGTGTGACACATTCCATGACTTGTGTCTAATCAAGACATCAAAGGATAAAAGGATTAGACTACACGGTAACATCTATCAAGAATAAGGTTATGTCGAGTCATTGACATTCTCGTTACATGGGTAGCAATGATGTGTTGCTAGATACCGCTCATTGCCTGTGACAATTTTGTCATTGCCATTGTTTTGAGAACCTATTGGGTCGCACACTTAGAACGGATCAATGAGGAGCTTAATTAATCCTATTCTGAATTGGATTAAGGATATATCTAATCCTATTCTGAATTGGATTAAGGATATAGTTAATCCTATTCTAAGTAGGATTAGAGTTCTGTTTGGCAGTAAATTTTAGGGTAAAATTTACTGCTTATAAAAGGATGTTTTTCTAAAACGGAGCCGCACAATTAAAAAAACAGAAACGGTATTCTTTTAATCGAAGCTAGCAAATCGATTATAAGAATCAAAAACGCTCTTTAAGGCTTCTGATCGTGAGATGTTCAAGAGTCGTGAGATCCGTTCGTGTGGATACCATAGAGGCAGGAACGAAAAGTTGTTGCTTGTGACTCGACCAACGACAGAAATCAGAGAAAACGTTAGGTAAAATCTCGAAACCCTAATCAGGCAACTCTCCGAATCGATCCTGGTGGAGGCCGAATGATTTAAATTCCGCTGCATGTTTGTTTCGATTTCCTTCACTGGCATCAGCGCCAGATTCGGAGTCCCTGATTTGTTTTGATAAAAGCATGATCTCTGGTTACTTTCTATTTATGATTACATGCAATCGTTTTAATGAGATTAATACGGATTAGAATGTATAGATATATTCAGAGGCTAGAAATCGAATTGTTGAAAATATATATATGATATATATCAATTTCGATTCAACTTATATGTGAGATATAATCTGTGATGCGAATTATTAATGGCGGTTTCTGTTCTGCATAAACGTTATGGAAGAAACAGAACAATGTTGAAAGTGTTCTAATGCGACTAAAATTATAGTCAGTATGAGATACTGGCTGGAACATCCTGATAAGATTAGGACACTTCCGGATAAGGGCCGCCCCTGGGAACCCCGCTGTCAGGATCATAATTCTTTTCAAATATGCCTCATTAATAAAACTAAAAGTTGAAATTGCATTACACTTGTTTGTATAACACGGTGGTTGTTGTTTGAGCATGGTGCATAGTTATAGCCCTAGCCCAATATGATTTTATTTTGGTGGTTGTAAATTTTAATAAATACGACCTGCATGTCGTGCCTTGTTCTTGAAATTCTAGTTGTACATTCTTTTCTCATCTTACTCCCCTCAAATGTAACTCGAGGTTTCTCTTAAACTATGTAATTGTAACGTAGTATAGGGTTAGAATTTAGCTAAGTATGAATTGATGGTGATCAACACTAATGGAGCTGACAACCATGCAAAGGAAGACCAAAGAGGCACTTGGAGAAGATGCTATTACCCTTAGGTTAACCCTTAGGGTTTCTCATTGGCTTGGGAAATCCATTTAGTTTGGGCTATAACTATGTCACGTTTATTTTATTGCTTAATTGCATGAGATGCATGGTTTATTTTGTACGTTTATGATATGAAAATCATATGATAATTTAAAAAAAAAAGTAAAATTGGTGAGATCTTATTCAATAAACTAAGAAAATCCCTCAAATTAAATTAAGTCAATAATAGATGCCTACCAATGAATAGCACTCGTCAAGGCTAGAATCGATTTTATTATGTTTGCCAAAGCAAAATATCATATCTATCTTAGTAAGACGCGATGGGATAATAGTGATATCCAAAGGCTATAAATTGGGTTGACTTAACTAGATTTCCTCAATAGGATTGGGAATTTAGAGGCATAAAGTTGGGCTTTCGTTCATGAGATGAATTAGAACAAGTGTTGTTCACCCAACTATCTAAGAGTTACATGAGATGTAATTGGTAAGTGTTGCCTACCTAAATAGCCAAATCTTGGGCGATTAGCCAAAGCTAACTCTAGATAAGGTGAAATATGGATCTTGGCCCACTAGAGAAATTATGTGATAATTTTTCTGAATTAATTGTGAGGGTTGTTGATTCGATAAAAAATAGTGGGAGCATCATTTAATAAATAAATATTTAATTAAATGAATGCATTCATGATACTTATATTTTGCATATTTCTGTTGTATCATGGCATCAAACACAAATAACACACTTTTACTGCGATCTGTCCTTGAGAAGGACAAGTTGAATGGGACAAACTTCCTGGATTGGTACAAGAACCTGAGGATAGTCCTCAAGCAAGAAAAGAAGTTGTATGTCCTTGAGATTCCCTTACCTGAGGAACCACCCTCTAATGCTCCAAGGGCAGAAAGAGATGCTTATAAGAAGCATCAAGATGATGCATTGGATGTTAGTTGCCTTATGCTTGCCTCCATGAATCCTGAGCTTCAAAAGCAACATGAGGAAATGGATGCGTTCGATATGATCGAGCATCTCAAGCAACTTTATCAAGAGGAAGCTAGGCAAGAAAGGTACAATGTCTCTAAGGCATTGTTTCAGTGTAGGATGGCAGAGGGGACTCCCGTTGGTACTCATGTGCTCAAGATGATTGGGTACATTGAAAACCTTGAAAGATTGGGATTTCCTTTGGGCCAAGAGTTGGCCATTGATGTGATTATGCAATCGTTGCCAGACAGCTACAGTCAGTTTGTTGTTAATTACAACATGAATGAAATTGACAAGACTCTGCCACAGTTACTTAGCATGTTGAAAACAGCTGAATCCAACACGAAAAAGGCCAAGCCCAAAGATGTCTTAATACTTAAGAAAGCTAAGGGCAGGGCTAATGCAAAGGGCAAGAAAAAGGGTAATAAAGCCAACGGCAAGTTCAAGCCCAATGATACTGCACTGAAGCCTAAAGGTGGGGTTGCCAAAGAAGGGAAATGCTTCAATTGTGGTGAGACCGGACATTGGAAGAGGAACTGCAACAAATACCTGGAAGAGCTAAAGAAGAAGAGAGGAAGTGAGACTACCACTTCAGGTATTTATGTTATAGAAGTTAATCTATCTACTTCTTCATCATGGGTATTAGATACTGGATGTGGTTCTCACATTTGTGTATATATGCAGGAACTCAAAAGGAGTAGATCGTTGACTAAGGGTGAGGTCGACCTATGAGTGGGAAATGGAGCAAGGGTTGCTGCATTAGCTGTAGGAACTTATATTTTGACATTGCCCACAGGGCTTGTTTTAGAATTAGATGATTGTTATTATGTGCCTTCCATCACTAAAAACATTATTTCTATTTCTTGTTTGGACAAGAAGGGTTTTTCATTTATAATAAATGACAACTGTTGCTCCATTTATTTAAATGATATCTTTTATGGTAGTGCACAACTAATTAATGGTCTTTACATTCTAAATCTTGATATGCCTATTTATAACATAAATGCTAAAAGGATTAAATCTAATGATCAAAATCCAACATATCTCTGGCAATGTCGCTTGGGACACATAAATGAGAATCGCATTTCCAAACTCCATAAAGATGGAATTTTGGACTCATTTGATTTTGAATCGTATGAGACATGTGAATCTTGTTTGATGGGTAAGATGACTAAAGCCCCTTTCAAAGGACATAGTGAAAGGGCAAGTGATTTATTGGGTTTAATACATACAGATGTATGTGGACTTTTAAACACACAGGCCAGAGGTGGGTTTATGTACTTTATTACATTTACTGATGATTTCAGTAGATATGGCTATGTGTATCTTATGAGACACAAGTCAAAATCTTTTGAAAAGTTCAAAGAATTCAAGAATGAAGTACAAAACCAACTTGGCAAGAGCATTAAGGCACTTCGATCAGATTGAGGTGGTGAATACTTAAGCCAAGAATTTTATGACTATCTTAAAGAGTGTGGGATTGTCTCACAACTCACTCCTCCAGGTACACCACAATGGAATGGTGTATCTAAAAGGAGAAACCGAACTTTATTAGATATGGTTCGATCAATGATGAGTCATACAGATATTCCAGAATCCTTTTGGGGAAATGCATTAGAAACAGCTGCTTTTACACTGAACCGTGTTCCATCTAAATCGGTTCCAAAGACACCATATGAGATATGGACTGGTAAACGTCCCAGTATGTCTTTTATGAAGATTTGGGGTTGTGAGGCTTATGTAAGACGTCAAGTCTCTAACAAACTTGCACCTAAATCTGATAAGTGCTATTTTGTGGGATATCCTAAACTAACTAAAGGATATTATTTTTACAATCCCACTGAGCGCAAAGTGTTTGTAGCTCGAACAGGTGTCTTTCTAGAAAGAGAATTCATTTCTAGAAGAACTAGTGGGAGAAAAGTACAACTTGAAGAAATTCAAGAGCTACAAGATAGCACACCCGATGTTGAGATGGAGCCTGAGCAAGCACCACAAGTTGTTGTGGAACTAGAACCACAAGCTATTGTGGAGCAACCGCCTGCTTAAGAGACACAAGCCTTGCGTAGATCAGTTAGAACACATCGTGAGCCACAGAGATATGGATTTCTAATGACTCAGAACGGTGATGTATTGCTCATGGACCAAGATGAGCCTACTGCCTATCAAGAGGCTATTACAGGGCCAGACACTGAGAAATGGCTTGAAGCCATGAGATCTGAGATGGAATCCATGTATGCCAACCAAGTTTGGACCTTGGTTGACTTACCCGAAAGGGTAAAACCTATAGGGTGTAAATGGGTTTTTAAGAAGAAAACCGACATGGAAGGAAATGTTCATACCTATAAAGGGCGATTGGTTGCAAAAGGTTTTAAACAAATTCATGGTATTGACTATGATGAAACTTTTTCACCAGTCGCGATGATCAAATCCATTAGGATCTTGCTTGCGATAGCTGCATACCATGATTATGAAATCTGGCAAATGGATGTCAAGACCGCTTTTCTTAATGGAAAGCTACTCGAGGATGTGTACATGACACAACCTGAGGGTTTTGTTGATCCAAAAAATGCTGGAAAGGTTTGTAAGATGCAACGTTCTATTTATGGACTAAAGCAAGCTTCTCGAAGTTGGAATCTTGGTTTTGATGATGCAATCAAAGAGTTTGGTTTCATCAAGAACGAAGATGAACCTTGTGTCTACAAGAAGGTCAGTGGGAGCACTATTGTCTTCCTGGTGTTGTATGTAAATGACATACTACTCATTGGGAATGACATCCCTACCCTTCAGTCTGTAAAGACTTGGTTAGGGAATTGCTTTTCAATGAAGGACTTGGGCGAAGCTACCTATGTACTGGGTATAAGGATCTATAGAGATAGATCAAGGAAATTAATTGGCCTAAGTCAAAGTGCATACATAGATAAAGTGCTAAAGAGGTTTAGCATGCAGGATTCCAAGAAAGGATTCTTGCCTATGACACATGGCATTACTCTCTCAAAAGAACAGTGTCCTACAACACAAGAAGAGAGAGAACCTATGAGTAAAGTTCCATATGCATCTGCTATTGGATCCATTATGTATGCCATGTTATGCACACGTCCCGATGTCTCGTATGCCTTGAGCATGACGAGTAGATATCAAGTTGATCCTGGTGAACGTCACTGAATCACTGTCAAGAATATTCTTAAGTACTTGAGAAAGAATAAGGATACATTCTTGATATATGGAGGTGAGGAAGAGCTCATTGTAACAGGTTACACTGATGCTAGCTTCCAAACTGATAAAGATGACTATAGATCGCAGTCTGGTTATGTGTTTTGCCTTAATGGTGGTGCTGTGAGGTAGAAGAGTTCAAAGCAGGCGACAGTGGCCGATTCTACAGCAGAGGCTGAGTTTATAGCTGCCTCTGAAGCTGCTAAGGAGGCTGTTTGGATCAGGACGTTCATTACTGAGCTTGAAGTTGTTCCTAGCATTATAGATCCGATTGAGCTCTATTGTGACAACAATGGAGCCATCGCACAAGCTAAGGAACCTAGATCTCACCAACGATCCAAACATATACTACAGCGCTTCCATCTCATTCGAGATATCATCAAGAGAGGAGATGTGAGGATATTCAAAGTACCAACTGACGATAACATCGCCGACCTACTGACGAAGCCTTTGATGCAGCAGAGACATGATCGTCACACTAGGTCACTAGGTATTAGATACATGAGTGAATGGTCTTAGTGCAAGTAAGAGATTGCTGGATTATGCCCTTAGAACCATTCATTAGATGATTGACTTTGGCATTTTTATGTATCATGACATTTTTATTTATAGTTCATTATTATATTTGTCTTATAACTGCGTAATATAATCTTATATGATAATGTCCTTAGAATAGTAATAACACACTATTCTTAAAATATCCCTAGTCAAGTATTATTGTGAACAAGGATAACAATGATACGATAAGACTAGTATGTGGTTGACTGATGACCATTGTCATGGATATAGGATATCAAGTCATCACATAGGTACATGTTAGAGAACTATGTACTGGATCGACCCTCCATGAGAACGCTACATGGATTGTTATATGAGTGTCATAAGCGATTCTCATAGTGATGATGGTGTATGTGATCCTTTGACTTGAGATCATCAGAGATCCCAACATAGAGAATTGCATACTTTAATGCTGTTAGATGTCATTCGTAACAGGATGGACTATAAAAGTAGTAATTGGGTATGCCTTGATCTATGTAGAGGGATGTTGAGTGATCATGATAGGATTTATCCCTCTTATATAACAAAAGTGATGTCTTGGGCCCTTTGATAGAGTGAGACTAAAAATGCATGGCCGTGCTCGAATAAGTCAATATGAGATACTGATTTTATTTGTTTAATTAGTCTACTCAGGAATCAAGAAACGCTGATTAGACTATACAAGTGTGACACATTCCATGACTTGTGTCTGATCAAGACATCAAAGGATAAAGGGATTATAATACATGGTAACATCTATCACGAGTAAGGTTATGTCGAGTCATTGACATTCTCGTTACATGGGTAGCAATGATGTGTTGCTAGATACCGCTCATTGCCTGTGACAATTTTGTCATTGCCATTGTTTTGAGAACCTATTGGGTCGCACACTTAGAACAGATCAATTAGGAGCTTAATTAATCCTATTCTGAATTGGATTAAGGATATATCTAATCTTATTCTGAATTGGAATAAGGATATAGTTAATCCTATTCTAAGTAGGATTAGAGTTCTGTTTGGCAGTAAATTTTAGGGTAAAATTTACTGCTTATAAAAGGATGTTTTTCTAAAACAGAGCCGCACAATTAAAAAAAACAGAAACTGTATTCTTTTAATCGAAGCTAGCAAATCGATTATAAGAATCAAAAACGCTCTTTAAGGCTTCTGATCGTGAGACGTTCAAGAGTCGTGAGATCCGTTCGTGTGGATACCATAGAGGCAGGAACGAAAAGTTGCTGCTTGTGACTCGACCAACGACAGAAATCAGAGAAAACGTTAGGTAAAATCTCGAAACCCTAATCAGGCAACTCTCCGAATCGATCCTGGTGGAGGCCGAATGATTTAAATTCCGCTGCATGTTTGTTTCGGTTTCCTTCAGTTCTATATGCTTATTGTTTTCAGACTTCCAGATAGTCTTTTAGATAATACTGTCAGTATACTTTAAAATCAGGATCACTATTAAACCATTACTTATCATTTTTCACAATACATTTATACTCTCAAAGAATTACTTTATCAGATCGAGAGTTCTCACTTTCCATTCCTTTCGCTCCATATATATTTGACACTATTTATCATCCGTTTTTCTCATTTGATGCCAAGTCATTATAGCTTGGTAGCTATCATTTAAATGATTTAATCATTAGTATGTACTTGTCCCAGTAGCCTTTAAATTTAGTGCACTCGCTCTCCATATATTTTCAAGCGTTCACATATTCGCTCGAATGTTTATATTAGTATGGAGCGATGCTGTCAGTAAATTTGGAATCTCAAGGCCCTTTGCTATTTCCCATAAGCATATGGCAACTCAAAGATTCCCATCACTTGTATGCTCACTGGAACTTCACATATATTCTCATCATTCCATAATCATGATCCGACTATGGCACTAGAGAAATTTAGAAGCCTGATAATGGAAAGTGATTCTATTCAGACAATCAGTCCTTAATCACTTCCATATCATCATATCTCTTCTAGACTCTTAATTGTTATCCCTAATACTCATTTTCATATTTATTTCATCAAGGCTGCATCTCATTGCCGACTTTACTGTTAATCATCTCTTGCCATAAATGCAACATTTATCAATCACATTCTCTTTATATCTCTTTTCATGTAGTATTCTTATTACATCTCCTATTCTTTTGGTATACTCGATATCACTTAGGTTTTAGAATATACCTGAATATGAAATCTTTTCTTAATTTAGATTACATAGGTGACTAATAAAATCATCAATTTTGTCATCATGTTATCCATACAATTTCATCATTCTGAGGTGTGTGTATATATATATAATTTTTTTTTCATTTACATAGCTGGTAGTAAATCATATAATTCATCTATTTACTCCTTTGAGTATCATTATATTTCATTTGTCGAGTTTGACTCGATCTTACATCAACCATAATCATGTGATAACCAAAGTGAAATCACTTTCAGTCTTAAATTCGAGAACTGCTTCATATTAGTGTTACCTTATAATTCGAAATCATAATTTCAATTCCCAATAGTCCTCATAATTAAGGTGGGATTGTACTTTCAATCAAGCCATATACTTTGGTTCCATTAGTTTCATTGGCGTAATGCTACAAGTTTGGGTGACCTTATAAGACAAAACCCTTAGATTAAGCTCACTATATTGCTCAAGTTCCAAGTCATCACGTGACCTATCCTAGGTCAACTATGTTAGGTCATTCCATTGGCAATTCTTTTACCTCTTTCAATCCTTCTCACTTTACATATCGATCATATCTTGTGCGATCATTCTATTATCTTCAAAATATAAAATCACTCAATCAATCATTCTCGATCGTTCAATATCTTATTCCTTTAAGATAATGCACAATTCTTCCATACAGTATCGATACCATTCATTAACTATTCCTAGCCCGTTTCAATAGGCGGTCAATTGGCATCCTTTATGTTAAGGCTCAGCCCGTTTCAATAGGCGTCGACTGGTATCCCCTAGGTGCTCCGACCCCGGTTTACCTTGACTCAACCATATTGTCCTTATTTTCTAAGTTAAATCAAAATAAAACCCATACCAATAGTATATTAATCTTGGTATAGATCGATAACCAGCAAGTTTACATGTAGACATCACACAGTACATGAGATGTAACACTATCAAGGTCTCAACTACACTGACACATACTAGACAAACCATGCTCTGATACCATTAAATCTGTCACGACCCGAAGGCCGCGACGTCCACTTGATACTTATACTTTTTCAATCTTACAAATTTATGGACTAAATTTTTCATTTTCATTTTACGGTTTGTATTCGATGTCAATGTAGTTACTAAACTATCTAGGTGAACTATAATCATTTCACTTAAATATTAAACTAGCAAGGAAACGGTTCTAAACTACATCCCGACTTATTTAACAAAATATGTATTGTGCATCAATTAAAGTCTTACATACAAACAAGCGTTTTATAAAGAACGTATACCTCAAAAGACTAGTACCAAGCCCATATATCATATCCAGAGGCCCACTCAAAAGCCATCATGGCAGAGTTTAACTCAATTATCTAAAAAAAGATAAAATTAAGTAGGGTGAGCAAAACCACGGCTTAGTAAGATACTAATATAATGCAGGAGTAGAATTATGCTGTCTGAACTGTAATGCATAAAACCTGCAAATTTGCAATTACAGTTCATCATCTCAATCGATAACATCTCATCATCTCAATTCTTGTCATCTGTCTATGACTCAGACCTCTAAATAAATCAACTTAATCATTTTTTAATCTTTTCATCTTTATACTATAATGCATTGCACAACAATACGTCGTGTATAATTTGAATATCAAATACTATTAGTCCATACTCACATCAATCTCATAGTACATCATGTCCAATTGAGATATCATATTAAGTCACTTTACGTTTCATAACCATACTCCTGTATTCTATCAACACATATCACTTTCCATATGGAGAATCATGATCACGGTGGTACGAAGTCATAATTCTCTTCGTATAAATTTTTATGTTCATGTAACGTATCATATCATGACATCATATAGAAGGAATATCGTTAATGCCGAGTCATGACACTCCTCATATAATTCTCATGTTTGTGTACAAGATAAGGTCATGACATATCTCATGTAAAAAACATATTATTATGTCATGATTTAGTATACAAGTTATGTAACTTTATTGTATAAACCGCTATCATTTCAAATCATATCACGTATACTTTTAGAGCATGCTCAAGCATGTAAATTTTCAATTCATTTCATATTTACTTTTAAAACATGGTCGGAGCATGTAAAAATTGCAAATCATATATTCACTTTTAGAGCATGTCTAAAACATTTGCGGTTTTCAAAATATTTTTCATATACTGTAAAGTCATATCAGGTCTAGAGTTCATATCAAATAAAACTATACTCTAGACCACATATCATATCACGTTCGACATATAATCATATATGAATCATATGAAGTATCAAAATCATATCACATGTACTTTTAAAACATGTTTAAAACATGTATAGTTCCAAAACATATCTCAGCTCAAGCATGGCTCATGTACTGTATAAATCATGTCAAGTGTAGAGTTCATATCAATAAAATCATACTCTAGACTTCATATCATATCAGTTTGAGACTAGGCTAAATCCCTAATGCTCTATCAAAAAAGGCTTAAATCACTGTAGCTAGAAGTGAAAATCATGTTATCGTCCCCTGGAAACCAACTAGGGCGCTATCTATGGCCATAGACCTCATCTCTCTCAGCCCCACTGTTCAGGTGTGACTGAGACCTGTCCACGACTATTGTCGGACAAGCATCTTTGCCTAATGAGTAATCTCCAATTAGGTGGTTTTCACTATGCTTAATTGAGTTTAACTCTCTTAGGGTGCCTATAGTCTCATAAAACATTTAAACATTTTGTTTTTCTTATCAAAATAGTATAAGGTATGTAACACGCTTCTTTAAGATCATTTACATATATCAATACATACACTTACACTATATATTCAATCTTTTCAAAATAATTTTAAACATGAGGTATTCATATAAATATCACATGAGTAAATCCTTTCAAATTCTCAAGTTATAATTAAAGTATACTTAAAAAGGCAATGGAAATTAAAACTTGAGTTTAACACGATTTACTATCATGCTCATGCATGGTGTCGATGCAATATCATTTGGATAGTACTAACTATAATCCAAATTTCTCATTTTCATCCTTTTGATTTTAATAGGATCATACCTAATAAGTAATTTCAATATTGACTGTGGTTCCTCAATATTCAATATCCTTTCTCAGTAATTATCGACTATAACAATCTGTAACATCCTGAACCTACAGTAATACACAATATTTACTCATATTTACCTATTTTCACTGATTGGGTTGTCAGTAATACTTAACCATCCGCTAATCACTTTAGTAATAATTAGTACTCTTATTCATCGTTCCAATATGGAAGTATGCATTGTTACATTATTTCCTTAAGATATATATACATTCCCTTCTACTCAAAGTAGTACTATACAAATTCGCTGAATATATAAAAGAAAATCATATACTTTCGATATCAAATATCTGCTGACTCTAGCAGTCGCTAATCTCTGGAAGGTAATTTTCTTAATCCAAAATCAACACCCTGTGGAGTGGAAAATAAGGGGTGAGCGACAACGTGCTCAGTAAGGGAGTTATATGCTGCTTTATAAAATAAAAACTATATACCACAAAACGTTTATTTTCCCTAACAACATACCCAATTGGAAAACAGTGGATATAATGAACAGTCTTTAATATTCAAATCACTGGCTAAACAGTTTACAATATAGTCTAGTAAACAGTAAATAAGATTCAGTCAATCCTTTCAGTAAACAAAAATCAGTAAGTTGAGACTAGGCATCACCCTACAATTGAATCATGTTATCATCGTTCCCGAAGGAACACAGTAATCGTCCCCACTGGGACACAGTAGATCTATGGCCATAATCTATAGGTGGTCTTCGGGTACACTTACTAGGTGACCTCGAGACCTCTGATGACTTGGCGGGTCAATCAGCCACGTGAATAGTAATGCATGAAACTCGGGGTCTAAAGTCTAAAAAAAATCACTTTATATCTCATAAAGAACCTTTAAGGAATATTTCACATATTTCATCATTTCTTTAAAATGATTGTTTTCCAAAAAGGTATTATGTTTTCTGTTTGCAAAACACAATAAAAACAGCCAATAATTTCACCATTTTTTTGAGAAAAACACAAGTTAAACTGGCTCGGCCCTTACCAGCTCGCTCATTACGGCTCGCCTATCGCGGTGGATTGAGCTCGCCCAAATTCAAAACAGTTTATCAAGCTAATGCATGTTTCAAACCAAATCATTTTTTCAATATTTTTATAACATTTTTCTCCACAAGACATGCATTTCACTTCACATACTATTCCATTACCTGGTCTTACGAAACCGAGCTTCTCGGTTGTGCTTACCGAAATCCATACTTCTCAACTGCAAAATGATTTTACCAACTCATTAGCTTAATTATCCTTTTATATTAAGCTATGATTTATATCAAAATACAAATATAAGTAAGTCTTATAGCTAAAATGGCTATTCTTCATTCCATTTTCTCTTTTTTCTTCCTCTATGGCCGAATGGCCTTTATTTAATTAAAGATCATTTTTTTATTTTTGCACAATGTAAATATGCTACCTTCTTCCTTGACATTTTCCATCTTTTAAAAAATAAAATGTAATATTTTATTCTCTTTATTTCTTTCATACTCGGCGGCACACAGACTCACCTTGTTTATGAATATTTTCTAGTCAAGTTATGGTTATTTTCTTTGCTTATCTCTAGCCTTCATATTTGACTTTCTTTACCTTGATTAATTAACCAAATTTCTCCCTTTATTCCTCCTTCTTTCCACGCCACACTTAGCCATTTTCTTTCTCATTTTATGCCTCACTCTGTGAGAACTGTGTATTTAGGTATTGTTTCACATGTAAGGACACTCACACTATCCATTTTTCTGTGAATTTCGCAGATACGAGCCAATACAGTGTGGTGGGCCCCACAGGTTATACAGTACCGGATGGACTTGAGACCGGAAAGATAATACACAGAGAGTCTAATAAATATACGGTATGAATTTTAAGTCTAAATTTCCTCATTTAGATTATTTTGGAAGAGTATGGAAACAAATTAGGAAATGACGTTTAAGTCCATAACCCGGTGGCATTTTCGTAAATTGAGGTCAAAATAAATGGGAATTTAATGTAGTGATTAAAAAATGTTATTCTACATGAAAATAAGTCCTGGGTTATGTAAATAGATATACTGAATCGGTAGTCAAATTAGAATTCTACGCGATTTACCCGATAAGGGTATTTTTGTAATTTCACCTTATCGGAGAGGTTAAACCCGAGCCAAACCCCAACCATTTATCAAAATACACTTAATATGAATTTTTGGTGATGGAAAATAAATTTTTGGAGTTCAACTGCCTAGTTATAAAAATTCCGAAAGAAAAAGACCGAAAAACCTATCATTAATGGCATTTTTGTAATTCTTAGCATTTTAAAATAACTACAAACCATTTTATATATTTCCAGCTGCTGCCAGCACTGTTGCAGTTTCTTCTTTCTCTTCATCTCGTGACTCCATGGAAGAACAAAAGAAAACAAAAGAAAAGCGTCCAAAAAATCACCAAAAACACATTATTTTCATTAAGCTATTTCTATAAAAATTGCTCTACTCATCTTCCTCTCTCAAACCATACCAATAGCCCCTTGATTAAGTGGATAAATCAAGAGGAAAGTGAAGAGGAACTTTCGGCCAAAGTACTCATTTATTATGTATTTATATTCTTTGATTTCTAATGGTTGATTTTAAGAGAATTAAGCTTCCTAAGCTTGTTCATGGCATTAGATTCATTGGAAATTAGCTAAATCAATTTCAAGCAATTCAAGAGGGTTTTGGCCATGCTTAGAATATTAGGAAATTATAGTGTTTAGTGCATAAGAATAATTCTAGATTGATGAATAAGCAATATCAAGACAACTATAAGTGGAAATTTGTTGAAATTCAACAAATTCAATAAGAGGCCATTTTCGGTCAAGGTGAGATGGGAAGGTTTAATTGCTTCAAATTATGATGTTAGGATGTTAAGAGACTGTAGAAATTATAAGAAGACTGATGGTGAAGTAGGATTTCAATTTAGAGCTAAATTGGCGAAGTTAGGTTTTAGCACTGGTGCGAATTATACTGGTTTAATATTTTCTACTGGAAATATAGTAGAATTTAATTCTAGAAAAATTATTAGAATTTAATTATGGTGAATAATGGTCTTGGGTGAATTTTATTGCAGCCCGGGAGTGGTAAATTGTACGTGGTGCTATCGGGCGATTAGATTTCATCAGACAGGTAAGGGATGTGTGTGTGAGCCGTAAGGATACTGTAAATGCATGGTTTGGTTCACACTATTTTTATAAAATAATTTGGATATAAATTGCCTTGAGATTGGTGAAAATTTGGTGGAATTGTGGCTGTTGTTGAAATATTAAACTGTAATTTTCGTGCAGGGAGGCTAGGTTAGAAATAACGTTACTCTGCCGAAAATTACAGAAATAATTAAGAAACATTTCTAGTATTTTTTTAAAGTGAAATTTTGAGAAATTTCCATGAAATTCATTAAATTGCATAATTTTATAGTTTACAGAAAAACTATATTTAAATATTCCTGATAAGGAATTTTATTTATGTGAGAGTACCAGCATGTGCCTTTATTGTTTTATAAGTATCTAGAACATTTTCTAGAATGATTGTTATAGTACGAATATTTTATGAATTTTTATTCATAAAATGAATATATTTTCAATTTAAATATTTATATATTAATTGAAATTATATTCAGTGGAATTGATTTCATAAATGGTGTTTATATCACGTGTTTACTATTTTGAAACTATTAGGCCCCGTATCATGCTCACGTGTCACGTGTTATTGCTGATAGATACTGATCCTATTTTCAGCGTCTCCAGTGGGCACTTGATCAGTGCACACTGTGGACCTCATAGACTATGGCCATAGATCTCATGTGTTTCCCCTATTTGGGATGATATTATAGCATGATATATTTAGGGTGTTGCCTGGTCTCCATGATACTGTACTGATAATTGTACCTTTTACTAAACTTTTAGCTGGTACTAAATTAATTGCAGCCACTGAGTTTTTAATATACTACGTGTTGAACTGAATATTATACAGTGTTTTACAAGTGTGAAAATGAATATCTTTTTGAAAGGAATATTAATTTCTCATTTATTTACTTAAGTATTTTATCAATCAATTATTTTTAGCATATAGATTTTATAGTATCAGTTTCGCATACAATTCTCTTTCTGAGCGTGTTAGCTTACCCCTTTATTTTCTCACTCCATAGACTATCTTCAGTGATTCTGTTCCACAGACTTGGCTGCGTCGTAGTTGACCCCGAGGCAGCACTTAGTGGATCCTGGTGGTAGCATTTCTTTTATATGTTTTCAGACATAGTTGTACAGTACTACTTTTGTATAATTCCTTTACCGGGGATGTAGAACACATGTATATACTGTATATATATATATATTGCAGTAAATATTCTCATCGACTATTGATTTAATTTAAGTATATTAGTAGTTACTGTTTTCATAAGTGAGGGACAACGGCATCGCAGACAGCCCAATCGGCACGTGTGGTGTTATAATATGGTAAAAACTGTACATATTTGGGATGTGACACACTCATCCATTTCATCTTTCTCTCTTAGTTTCACACCACCTTAGCCACTATTGTTGACTATTTGTTCCTTAGATCATTTCCTAATAACTTAGTCTTTCTTCTTTCTTTCTCCCTCATCTCCACGTCAAAATTAGCCAATTTTTTAATGACTTTTATCACTTAACCCTTCATCATAATTCAGCCCATATTCCACGTCCCAACATGGACTTTTTTTTCTTCATCCTTTCACGTCACATAGCCTTTATTTCTGATTCTCATTTTTAGCCTCTCCACATTCGGTCAGCCACAATAATTCCTCATCACATTTCATTCGATTTGCAGCCTTTCTTTTCTTTCTTATTTCAATTACTCATCAGCCCCTTTTATTGACTATCATGCCATCTCCATAGCCATGAGTCAACACCCTCCACTTTCATATTTCGATTTTTTTTTCAATCTTCCTTTTCTTGGTTTGGTTTCCAGCACTTCATCTTCAATTTTTTTCCATGCTTTACTTTATGTTTTCACACCTTAACTTATTAAGATCAACTCCTATATATTTTCTATATTTTCCCTCATGTTAAATCTTACCTTTTATTCTTTACGGTAGACACACATAGCAGCAGAATTTTCTGCTTCCTTTATTCACACCATTAACGCCATCAAAAACATATAATTAAACCATAGTAAATTGCTACATGTTCTTATGCCAAGCAATATACACACTCATCACCTAATTAACATATCATCATTATAAACCAAGAATTAAATACATGAACATTGGCTGAAAACTTTATTTACCTTGTTTGACTGAACCAACATAGTTCAAAGTTTGTATTGTTTCCTTCCACGTTAGTCCTCCTTTTCTTGGCTCTTAGAGGATTTTAAGGTGAAAGAAAGGTTTATGAGGAAGGTGTAAATGCTTAGTTAGCAAGGGATGAGATGTTTGATGAATAATATGGAAGAAACATGAATAAATAGAGCAAGAGTGAGCTGAAAAATAGAAAATTATAGAGCAGTAGAGTAGCATCGATAGAGGAAGAAATTTGGCTGAAGTTTGATCCACTTTAGTCTTCTATTTCTCCATATAAACCAATAAAACTTTGTCACCTATCTAATTATTTCATTTCCTCATTAATTCATTGTCTTATGAGCATTAATTCATGAAGAAAAATGCAGCAAAAGAGCAGTTGAAGGAGCATTAAAATGGGGTAGAAACTGCTGCAAAACGAATGACAACAGCTCATTTTTTCCTTACACGTTATTGACCTCTTTTGCATCTGTTGTTGAATATTCCAGCCAACAAAATTCATACTATGTTAGACTTTAATATTCTTTTCCTCAATTCATCATTTATGTTGCATTTTTTTTCTCCTTTGTTATCTTTTCTGTCGTGTAATATACTACAAGAGCAGGTGACGTGCAGCCTACCTTGCTTGCACGGTTTTACTTGTTTGTTTCTTCTTGTGGTAGACTTCCATCAATAGGAATTAACCTCATTTTAAATCTTTAAGTTCTCTTCTTCTAAATCTTATTTCTATTGTATTTTATACCTTAAGATTTTGCTATTCAATTTGCATTAGCTGTGAAGTACACAGCAGCAAAAGTTGACGTGCAATGCAATTTATTTTTGCTGCACAGTTTGGACTTGCTTTCCACCTCTTTTCATATATTCCACCAATCAAATTTACTCATATGTCCAATGAATAATTTTCCTCTCTCATGAATCATTTATTCATTTAATTCCATTAAATAATTTATTTCCACTATCAACAATTTACAAAATTATGGGGTACAGAGTTATAAAATCGAGTCTCACATTTTCTCCTCACCTTAAGAAATTTGGTCCTCCAAATTTCACTTGCATCTATCGTTGAAAGAGCTATGGATACCTCTCAAGCATAAGGCTCTCTAACTCCCAAGTAGCCTCCTCCTCGGTATGATATTGCCAGAGCACTTTAACCAAAGGAATCATCTTAGATCGCAATACCTTATCCTTCCTATCCAAGATTCGTACCGGTTTCTCATTGTAACTCATGTCCTCTCTGATCTATAATGGCTCATGTTGAATTACGTGAGAAGGATCTGGATGGTATTTTCTCAACATCGAGACATGGAATACGTTATGCACTCCTGATAACTCTAGCGGTAGTGCTAACCGATATGCCACATCTCCTACGCAATCTAAGATCTCATAAGGCCCAATGTATCGGGGACTCAACTTTCCTCTATTCCTGAATCTCATTATACCTTTGGACGGTGAGACCTTTAAGAATACATAATTACCTGCTAAAACTCTAGTGGCCGGCGTCTAGTATCTGCATAACTCTTCTGCTGACTCTGAGCCGTTCTGTGCCTCTCACAAATCATCTGTACATCTCGGGAAGCCTGCTCGACCAAATCGGGAGTTAATAGTTCACTTCTTCCCATGCTATCGGGGATCTGCATCGTTCGCCATATAGGGCCTCATAAGGTTCCATACCGATACTCGTATGAAAGCTATTATTATAAGCAAACTCTGCTAGGGGTAAGTTGTGATAACCGTAAATTTTTCATTTATTGGAAATTAGAAATATTGAAAATAAATATTGGAGAAAATAAATCAAAGGAAATAAATAAAATTTTGCGAGAACGGGATATGGGTGAAAATCCCGAAAAGTAAGAAAGTGAAAGAATCGGGAAATTGGTGTAAAGGAAATTAAATTGGAAGTGAAAATAAAAATAATAGAGAGAGGAAAAAAGAATTAAATTGGATAAATTAAAAAAAATCCAAATTTAAATAAAAAAAACGAGAAATGAAAATAAGGTATGTTTATATAATTACAAAAATTATAAATGTATTTTATACAAATACGTATGTATTTAAAATACTATATAGTATATTTTAGTGTACGTATATATATGGAAATATATACTATTTCATGAATTTAAATAATACATATGTATATAAACATAATATTTTATGTGTATATACATATTTATATAAATACATATGTATATATATGAAATATAGTATATATTATAAAATGAAATATATACTTTTTTGTCTTAAATAAATACATGTGTATATTTTATATACAAGTATGTATATAAATAAATATATATATATAATATATATATTAAATTTATTTAAAGTGTAAATATATATTGTTAAAATAATATATAGATATATATACATTATTAGAAATATAATTATATATATAATTATAAATATAATAAAAAAATAAAAAAATAAAAATAAAGGAGAAAGGATCGGGTTACCACCTGATTCCCTCCCCCATTTTGTCCTCTGTTTACAACAGAGGAGAAACCAGATGAAGTCAACGGCGCTGGTGGCCGACGGCGTCGGCGAAGGAAGAGGTGGAAAAGAGAAGGCTGTCGTCGGCGAGAAGAGAGGGAAGTGACCGGCGACAGCCCAAAACGGAAAAGAGAGAGGAAATCAGGAAGCGGAAACTCGAGGAGAAAAAGAGAAGTGACACAGCGGTGCCGGCCGATTCGGGCACCGCCACCGCCACCAACGCCACCGGCAAGGACCAACGAAGGGGAATGAGGCCACCGACGGTGAAGGAAACGGCGGAGGAGGGAAGAAACAAAGGAGAAAGAGATCGAAACCCACGGACCCAGATCCGGCGCCGTCGCCGGTGATGAGGTGAAACGGAGGCCAGATCCGGCATCCTCGCAAAGTCGGCCAACTGTGGGAGGCGTGAACCGGCGAAAAAGAGGACCGCCGGTGGCCGAATCGACGGGATGAGGCACAAACCGATCTGAACCGGTCCGGCCATAGAAAGGGAGAAAAAAAAAAGGGAAAAAGAAAAAGAAAGAAAAATGGAAGAAAAAGAGGAAAAGGAGAATTTCGGGAATTCGGAGATTCCCGGAAATTCGACAACCCGGAATTTACGAAAATTCGGTAAGAAATTTCCGAAAATTTAATTTCAAAAAAAATTAAATAAATTATGAAAAAAATTCTAAAAATTAGAATTTTTATTTCCAGAAATTATTTTCAGCGATCGGGATAAGGAATCGGAAGAAAAGGAGTGCGGGCGCGATCGATAAGAGGAAGTCGCCGACCCGGAAAAGGTAAGGGATGAATGTGCAGCACTATAGGGATATTCAGTCTGCATATTTTAATTTGAAATATTTTATGTAAATATTTTATGAAAATTATTATGATGCATGATTTGCTGAAATTTTTGAGATGAAGTACTGGTGATAATGAAACCACCGAAAATTCTCGGAATAAATAAATTACACGTAATACGAGGTGAAAGATGAAGTGAAATATAGTGAATATTTTTATGAATATTTTTATAAATATTCACTAAAGGATTTTAATACTTATGGTTTTAAATTATGGAATTTTATATTTATATAAATTCCATAAAAGTTTATTTTATGATGAAAACTACGGTTTTGAGATTGGTTGGCATTCCTATCATGCTGATGCATGATATGTGATATGTTTAGTCCCGGTCGACACCTGATACGCAACCCACAGAGGACAATATAGATTATGGTCATAAATTTGACCGGTTTATTTCTGTACCCTTCGAGGTTTATAGTATGATAAGATTGATGTCTATCTTAGACTCCATAAATGATAGGTGATATGTTAAAAAGGAAAGTGTTTCACATGATATGGAATCTTGCTTATGACTTGCATGTTATGTGTTATAGTTTGGTTGTGGTTATTGAATGTGTAAATTGTATACTTTTTGGTGCTTGCATTTTAAATAGTAGTTGTTAGAAAGGAAATCTTACTTTTGACTTGCATGTTATGTGTTATAGTTTGGTTGTGGTTATTGAATGTATAAATTGTATACTTTTTGGTGCTTGCATTTTGAATAATAGTTGCTAGAAAGGAAATCTTGTTTATGACTTGCATGTTATGTGTTATAGTTTCATTGTGGTTATTGAATGTGTAAATTGTATACTTTTTGGTGCTTGCATTTTGAATAGTAGTTGTTAGAAAGGAAATCTTGCTTATGACTTGCATGTTATGTGTTATAGTCTGGTTGTGGTTATTGAAGGTATAAATTGTATACTTTTTGGTGCTTGCATTTTGAGGAATGCATTATGCATAGGAATTAATTAAATCGAACCGTGGGAGCCACCTCTAGAGTCCTTCGGGAACTAAGTGCTACATGAGTTTCGATGTGTTAGTAGTCAATCTAAGTACTAAAGGCCAAACCGAGCAAAGACTTGAGTTCCAAACCGTGGGAGCCAGCTCTAGAGTCCTTCGGGAACTAAGTGCTACACGAGTTTCGATGTGTTAGTAAGAAATTTCTGTACCGTGGGAGCCACCTCTAGAGTCCTTCGGGAACTAAGTGCTACATGAGTTTCGATGTGTTAGTAAGAAATTTCTGTACCGTGGGAGCCACCTCTAGAGTCCTTCGGGAGCTAAGTGCTACACGGGTTTCGATGTGTTAGTAAGAAGTTTCTGTACCGTGGGAGCCACCTCTAGAGTCCTTCAGGAACTAATTGCTACACGAGTTTCGATGTGTTAGTAAGAAATTTCTGTACCGTGTGAGCCACCTCTAGAGTCCTTCGGGAACTAAGTGCTACACAAGTTCCGATGTGTTAGTAAGAAGTTTCTGTACCGTGTGAGCCACCTCTAGAAGACTCAAGGGACCTACGTGCTACACAGATACCAGTTGGACCGTGGGAGCCACCTCTAGAATCCTTTGAGCACTAAGTGCTACACGAGTTCCTCGATATGACACTTAACTTCATTGTTAGTTAGAATGGATGTCGTAACTGAATCAGTGAATTGGGGCTTACGCCTAAAGTGATTAAGTAATCGGTTATATTGGAATAGATTTTAATAGCTTATTTTGCTCTTTAAAGTACGGTACTAATTAAGAGAGTACATTAAAACATGAAATGAGTTTTAAGGAAATAAGACGATGATTTAACTAATATTCTTTTCAAGGAATATACGAATATTAATTATTTTATTTAAATGCTTTATTTCGTAGAAGCATTATTTTGAAAAGTATATGAAAAAAGTTATGAAAGTTTAAAAAGGAAAAAGGATTTATTAATTCAAAAAGAAATGAAAATTTCTCTCTACAACTACTTCTAGGTTCCGTAACAAGTATGGTATTCTAAAATACCTACCTTACTCCATTCGGATCCCTAGCCGACTGTAGTATCCTTCCTACATGCGAGCCTAAAGCCTATAAGAAAAATGAAAAAGATTTTCAGCATATAGGAAGCTGAGTATCAAGTGAGGCATATAATTCTCTTATTGAGCCATGGTTTTACTCACCCCTTAATATTAAACATTTTAGGTTTTGATGCTTGTGAGTTCAGTGGATTGTGGATCCCAGCTGTACACGAAGAAAAATGTGACAGACCGACTGAGTTATTTGAGGTATGATCATTTATTTTCTATATTTAGACATGCCAACAGTACTACTTATCTGATTAATTACGATGGGGGATGTGTATAATATAAACAATATTATGTAAAATTGTTTAACAGTCATTACAAGTGAAGTATCACAGACAGCCCAACTGGTGAAGTTGTGAACAATAAGGTGAAAAATGTGGTCACGGGTCGTGACAGATTTAATGGTATCAGAGCAATGGTTGGCCTGATGTCTGTGGATACTTTTGGAAAGAAAAGAGTTAAACATCCCCTGTAGTACTGTGTCGTCTGAATATATAGAGAAAATAAATGATTGTAAATGGAGAAAAATGATTTAAAGGGAGTGAGAAAGTATGAACTGAGAATGTTAAAGAAGAAAATAGGCTCAGAAATTACCGAAATATTGGTGATTCTTCTAACCTAAATGAAGGCATGTTCGGTAAGGAACAGAAATGGACTCGGTGAGGGCCCCACTAGTACTTTTCTGTTCGAACCGAACTGAGAGCCGAAAGTGATGGTATAAAGGAGGGGAATGAAATATCATCATTAAATACACTTTAAGATCATCGATTGAGGGTAATTTGAAGAGAGAGAAAATTTTTAGCCAAAAATGACCAAAATACCCCTACCCTAAAATTTTACTAGGAGTCAAAATAGATCACCAGAAGTTGGAATTGATTGATTTGACAAAGAAATTAAAGATATAAAGCTGAATTACAAGCAAAATAATCCCATTATGGATTTTAGTGAACTTCTCCGTCGAAAATCGAATGAGATCTAAATTACTATTATAAGTATCAGAAAGGATACTATCAACACATAGATGATCAGTTCGTTGATTTGAATGTATATTGAAGAGAAAGAAATAAATGTCGAAATGACGAAAATACCCTTATTTGGGCGATGCTCGGAACAGTGATAAAATCGAGCTGAATTGGAATCCATTGATAGTAATGGAATTATTAATGTCATAGAGGATGTCATATGAATATAACGATCCCTATTACTGATTCCACTAACACTTAGATTACGGACGCGAGGAAATCCGTGAGGGGCTAAGTGCCACGTCTGTGTGATGGGGGCCACCTCTAGAACCCAGAGCGGACAGTACAGATGTGTACAGGCGGACGGCGGACGGCGAACGACGTACAGCGGACAGGCCGGGGCCTTATATGATGCGATCCAAAGAGTGTAGTGGAATGTCATCAGATGATTGGCCCGGTTATTGACTGTAAGGGTCGAAAAATTTAGAGTGTATTGAACGGGATTGTTGAATACTATGAAGAGTGAAATAATTACAGGAATTGACTGATAAGGTGAATAGTATCGATAATGAAATACATACTGGTGTGGTTACTTATGGTTCTATACGTTTTCACTACTTTGAGGTGTCAAACAGATAATCTTATATAGAACCGACATATCTTGAAATATGTGCTACAGAATGAGGTACTGTGTTGAGTACTGTAAATTAGAGAATAATTGTAAGAACAGTGAAGTGATAAAAAGAAGATGACAGTGAACCTAAATTCTTTAGGACCCTTGAGACAGAATTGTGATGGGCGACTCAATGATGGGCGACCCGTAGTGGATCATGTGTTATGAGATACAGGCGAACTATGTCATTGCCGACTCACTAGTAAGGGTAAACCTGGGGCGAAAGAATCACCTAGGGGTGCTTGCCGACAGTCGATACGAACGGGCGGGGCTCTTACAATTATCTCAATGGTAACACGAGAGTAAGGAACTAGGTATGTAAGGGTGCCAAGATTCAAGCCTTGTGGAGAATATACTCAAGGGAACTAAGCCTGAATTCAGTAAATGGAAATGGTTTTAAAGTGAATAACTGAATTGAAACGGGTAGCTGTAAAGTGTGTTGAGAACCATTGTATTTGATACAGCTTACCAGGATGAGTACGTATCAAAATGATTTGAATATTGAATGTCTCTGCCTTGAGAATACACTGTGAAATGATGGGACACAATAATGAAGATCCAAAATGATAAAAGAAGTGTGGTTAAAGAAACTACCGAATGAGAATCCCGATAAATTTCAGAGTAACATAGATTGAGAAATCAGGTTAATGTTGACTCGATCGTGGATATGAAATTTATTCTTAAGCTTGTATCGAAGAATATAGAAGAAATGTGACAAGCTTAAGAAAATAATTTTTGGAAAATATTATGGATGATGAAATTCACAAGTATCGATGTAAAGGATGGAAATACAAATGATATGATTTGAGGATGAATTAAATGATGTATTAAAATTTTTGTTATACACTAAAGTTCTTATGTAGAACAAATAAATATCATATGGAAGTGATGCCTTAAATATGATTTAATGGGAGATGTATAAGGAGCTTATAAGAGCAATCTTTGTAAAAGGCATCATCAGATGAAAAGTTGAAGAACGATGGTCACAAGATGATAAGAAATGTATGATTAAAGAAAATATCAGATTTGATTTCTGATAGAACTTCCAGAGTTATATAAATTAGAGGAATATAGATAACATTGACTCGATTTTGAATATGAAGTTAAATTCTAAGTTTATATCGGAGGATGTAGAAAGAATCCGAAAGGCTTAAGAAAATAACTCTGGAAATTGTGTGAATAATGAAATTCATGTGTAAAGGTATGGATGACGAAAATACAGATAATGAAAAAATTGAGAATAATGAAATTGTCTGTATAAGTATAAATGAGAGAAATACAAATGATATTGAGTTGTAGATGAATTAAAAAGGATGTATTAATTTCCTATCATTGATAAAGTTCTGGTGAAGAACAAGTATTCATCTACATGAAAACAGACGCTTTATTGAGCTGATTAGGGATGTGTGAGGAGTTAATAAGACTAGCCTCAGTATAAAGAGTCCTTAGATAAAAGATTGAAGATTGGTGTCCATAAGATGATGATTTGAACTCGGAGTGAATTTTACGAGTTCCTATTGAAGTTACAAGGCTAATGAGTTGCCTTGTAAAGTAGATAAGCCTAAAGAATGAGGCATCCTTACATGAGTAAATTGATGAAATACTGATTGAGTCCAAAGTATAAATAGAACATGAGCAGCATTGTGATATGATCCTTAAACTCTTAAAGACTGTGGGATTGTGCTAAGATTTGCAACTAAAGATTTGGCTAGACAGTATCTCCTCTTGAGATATAAGATCTCGAGACGACAGGATGACAGTGAACCTGTCTATGATATAAAGATAATGATCGAGATACGAAAGTAATGAGTCTAGCTAAATACTATTGCCAGCCTATAAAAGAGTGATGAGACTAGCTGCTCTATAGATGAGATCTAATTAAAGAAATTAAAGTCAGCAGATGGCAAGTGTAAAGAAAAAGATGGTATGCGAGATTTTAAAAGATCTTAGCAGTATAGTACCATGCCAATTAAAAATATATATATGTATATATATATGAAGAGATAAATAGTGGAAATATGAAAACGAAAATGAAAGTGGAATAAGGAAATAAATTGCACGATGAGAAGGGAACATCAATATAAAACAGTTTCTGAAGTTAAGACTGAGGGTGATTTGTGTTGGTTATCACATAACTGTGGCAAGATGTAAAAGCAAGCCAACTTTGATAAGTACAATTAATGATACTCAAGGGAGTAAGATAATTGATATGTTTACTGCTAGTATATAAATAAGAAATGTTTGCACATGTAACCACCTCGAAATGATAGAAATGGTGGAATTGTATAGATAATGTGGTGCTTAAATGGATAATTCGAGGATTCAATCACAGAATCTAAATTATGAAAGGAGATTTAAAGACCATACTACATGAAGAGAATATGATAATCTCATGAAATATGATTGTGAGAGATGATCTATAGTAAAGTCAGTAAATGAATAAGTGTGAAAAAGAATATTGTGGACAATAAAGAGTCCAAAAGAGAAATGATGATATGGAAGTGATTAACGACTGATGATTTAAATAGAATCACTTTCCATTATCAGACATCTAGATTCTCTGTGCCTTAGTCCAAGTATAAGTGTTAAACGGTGTGAATATGTATGTACAGTTCCAGTGAGCCTTACATGTGATGGGAGTCTCTATGTTGCTATATGCTAATAAGAGATAGCAAAAGGCTTTGAGATCCCAAGTGTATTGATAGCACCACTCCATACTGATATATATATATATTTATATATATGAGCGTGAGATGTAACCGCTCCATAATATTGAGAGAGCGTGTGCATGAGATGTGAAAGCTACTGGGACACTTACATATAATTGATTGACATGAGTACATGATAGTATCAAATTATGTCGACTCGGCACTAAGTGAGAGGAATTGATGATGAACAACATAGATTAGCTGTAATATTAAAAATATTATGTATAGCTCTTATATGAAAAGAGTAAAAGTGAATAACTCTCGATTTGAGAAAATGAAATTACATGAGCATAGACATATATGATGAAAGACAGCATGTAGTGGTCTAAAGTACTATTGACGTTGAAAGTGTACTGGCAGTATTATTTGGAGGATGAACTAGAGGTCAGAAGCCGTAAGTATACGGCATGTACCCCCTTTGGACTTAACTTAAATTCGGAGGACCGAATTTCTTAAGGTGGGGAGGATGTGATAACCGTAAATTTTTCATTTATTGGAAATTAGAAATATTGAAAATAAATATTGGATAAAATAAATCAGAGGAAATAAATAAAATTTTGTGAGAACGGGATATGGGTGAAAATCCCGAAAAGTAAGAAAGTGAAAGAATCGGGAAATTGGTGTAAAGGAAATTAAATTGGAAGTGAAAATAAAAATAATAGAGAGAGGAAAAAAAGAATTAAATTGGATAAATTGAAAAAATCCAAATTTAAATAAAAGAAACGAGAAATGAAAATAAAGTATGTTTATATAATTACAAAAATTATAAATGTATTTTATACAAATACGTATGCATTTAAAATACTATATAGTATATTTTAATATACGTTGGTATATATATGGAAATATATACTATTTCATGAATTTAAATAATACATATGTATATAAACATAATATTTTATGTGTATATATATATTTATATAAATACATATGTATATATATGAAATATAGTATATATTATAAAATGAAATATATAATTTTTTGTCTTAAATAAATACATGTGTATATTTTATATACATGTATATAAATAAATATATATAATATATATTAAATTTATTTAAAGTGTAAATATATATATATATATATTGTTAAAATAATATATAGATATATATACATTATTAGAAATATAATTATATATATAATTATAAATATAATTATATATATAAAAATAAATAAATAAAAATAAAGGAGAAGGGATCGGGTTACCACCTGATTCCCTCCCCCATTTTCTCTGTTTACAACAGAGGAGACACCAGACGAAGCTGATGGCGCTGGTGGCCTACGGCGTCAGCAAAGGAAGAGGAGGAAAGGAGAAGGCTGTTGCCGGCGAGAAGAGAGGGAAGTAACCGGCAACAGCCTAAAACGGAAAAGAGAGAGGAAATCGGGAAGCGGAAACTCGAGGAGAAAAAGAGAAGCGACACGGCGGTGCCGGCCGATCCGGGCACCGCCACCGCCACCAACGCCACCGGCAAGGACCAACGAAGGAGAATGAGGCCACCGGCAGTGAAGGAAACGGCGGAGGACGGAAGAAACAGAGGAGAAAGAGGCCAAAACCCACGAACCCAGATCCGGCGCCATCGCCGGTGATGGGGTGAAACGGAGGCCAAATCCGGCATCCTCGCAACGTCGACCAACTGTGGGAGGTGTGAACCAGCGGAAAGGAGGACCGCCGGCGGCCGAACCGGCGGGATGAGGCACAAACCGGTCTGAACCGGTCCGGCCAGAGAAAGGGAGAAAAAAAGAAGGAAAAAGAAAAAGAAAAAGAAAAGAAAGAGAAAGAAAAAGAAAAAGAAAAAGAAAGAAAAAAGGAAGAAAAAGAGGAAACAGGAGAATTTCGGGAATTCGAAGATTCCCAAAAATTCGACAACCCGAAATTTATGAAAATTAGGTAAGAAATTCCCGGAAATTTAATTTCAGAAAAAATTAAATAAATTATGAAAAAAATTCTAAAAATTAGAATTTTTATTTCCAGAAATAATTTTCAGCGATCGGGATAAGGAATCAGAAGAAAAGGAGTGCGGGCGCGATCGATAAGAGGAAGTCGCCGACCCGGAAAAGGTAAGGGATGCATGTGCAGCACTGTAGGGATATTCAGTCTGCATATTTTAATTTGAAATATTTTATGGAAATATTTTACGAAAATTATTATGATGCATGATTTGCTGAAAAATTTTGAGATGAAGTACTGGCTACAAATTTATGACTGTATTTTTCGTGCAGGAGGTTAGTAACTTGGCAGCTATTATGCTGTCGAAAATTTTAGAAAAAATCTCATAAAATCATATTAAATGATTTTATTTTCAAAAATCGATATTAAATCACGAAGAATGAGGACATTACTAAATTTCATAAAACATGAATATAATGAGATGGAATTTTAAAATATTCATGTATTCGAGAATGGTGATAATGAAACCACCGAAAATTCTCGGAATAGATAAATTACACGGAATACGAGGTGAAAGATGAAGTGAAATATAATGAATATTTTTATGAATATTTTTATAAATATTCACTAAAGGATTTTAATCCTTATGGTTTTAAATTATGGAATTTTATATTTATATAAATTCCATAAAAGTTTATTTGATGATGAAAACTACGGTTTTGAGATTGGTTGGCATTCCTATTATGCTGATGCATGATATGTGATATGTTTAGTCCCGGTCGACACCTGATCCGCGACCCACAGAGGACAATATAGATTATGGTCATAGATTTGATCGGTTTATTTCTATACCCTTCGAGGTTTATATTATGATAAGATTGATGTCTATCTTAGACTCCATAAATGATAGGTGATATGTTAAAAAGGAAAGTGTTTCACATGATATGGAATCTTGCTTATGACTTGCATGTTATGTGCTATAGTTTGGTTGTGGTTATTGAATGTGTAAAATGTATACTTTTTGGTGCTTGCATTTTGAATAGTAGTTGTTAGAAAGGAAATCTTGCTCTTGACTTGCATGTTTTGTGTTATAGTTTGGTTGTGGTTATTGAATGTATAAATTGTATACTTTTTTGTACTTGCATTTTGAATAATAGTTGTTAGAAAGGAAATCTTGTTTATGACTTGCATGTTATGTGTTATAGTTTGGTTGTGGTTATTGAATGTGTAAATTGTATACTTTTTGGTGCTTGCATTTTGAATAGTAGTTGTTAGAAAGGAAATCTTACTTATGACTTGCATGTTATATGTTATAGTTTGGTTGTGGTTATTGAAGGTATAAATTGTATACTTTTTGGTCCTTGCATTTTGAGGAATGCATTATGCATAGGAATTAATTAAATCGAACCGTGGGAGCCACCTTTAGAGTCCTTCGAGGACTAAGTGCTACACGAGTTTCGATGCGTTAGTAGTCAATCTAAGTACTAAAGGCCAAACCGAGCAAAGACTCGAGTTCCAAACCGTGGGAGCCACCTCTAGAGTCCTTCGGGAACTAAGTGCTAAACGAGTTTCGATGTGTTAGTAAGAAATTTCTGTACCGTGGGAGTCACCTCTAGAGTCTTTCGGGAACTAAGTGCTACACGAGTTTCGATGTGTTAGTAAGAAGTTTCTGTACCGTGGGAGCCACCTCTAGAGTCCTTCGGGAACTAAGTGCTACACGAGTTTCGATGTGTTAGTAAGAAATTTATGTACCGTGGGAGCCACCTCTAGAGTCCTTCGGGAACTAAGTGCTACACGAGTTTCAATGTGTTAGTAAGAAATTTTTGTACCATGTGAGCCACCTCTAGAGTCCTTCGGGAACTAAGTGCTATACGGGTTCTGATGTGTTAGTAAGAAGTTTCTGTACCGTGTGAGCCACCTCTAGAAGACTCAAAGGACTTACATGCTACACGGATACCAGTTGGACCGTGGGAGCCACCTCTAGAATCCTTTGAGCACTAAGTGCTACACGAGTTCCTCGATATGACACTTAACTCCATTGTTAGTTAGAACGGATGTCGTAACTGAATCAGTGAATTGGGGCTTACGCCTAAAGTGATTAAGTAATCAGCTATATTGGAATAGATTTTAATAGCTTAGTTTGCTCTTTAAAGTACGGTACTAATTAAGAGAGTACATTAAAACATGAAATGAGTTTTAAGGAAATAAGATGATGATTTAACTAATATTCTTTTCGAGGAATATACGAATATTAATTATTTTATTTAAATGCTTTATTTCGTAGAAGCATTATTTTGAAAAAAATATGAAAAAGGTTATGAAAGTTTAAAAAGGAAAAAGGATTTATTAATTCAAAAAGAAATGAAAATTTCTCTCTACAGTTGCTTCTAGCTTCCGTAACAAGTATGGTATTCTAAAATACCTACCTTACTCCATTTGGATCCCTAGCCGACTGTAGTATCCTTCCTACATGCGAGCCTAGAGCCCATAGGAAAATCGAAAAAGATTTTCAGCATATAGGAAGCTAAGTATCAAGTGAGGCATATAATTCTCTTACTGAGCCGTGGTTTTGCTCACCCCTTAATATTAAACATTTCAGGTTTTGATGCTTGTGAGTTTAGTGGATTGTGGATCCCAGTTGTACACTAAGAAAAATGTAACAGACCAACTGAGTTATTTGAGGTATGATCATTTATTTTCTGTATTTAGACATGTCAATAGTACTACTTATCTGATTAATTACGATGGGGGATGTGTATAATATAAACAATATTATGTAAAATTGTTTAACAGTCAGTACAAGTGAAGTATCACAGACAGCCCAACCGGTTAAGTTGTGTACAATAAGGTGAAAAATGTGGTCACGGGTCGTGACATAAGTGATCATCCCATAAGCCTCTAAAGTCCAGTGCACACGCTCTCAACATATCCTCGAGCGTATGTATTGTACGCTCTGACTGTCCATCAGTCTGTGGATGAAAAGCGGTGCTAAAATTTAGATAGGATCCCATAGCCTCCTAAAATCTTTCCCAGAAATGGGATGTGAAGCAGGAATCCCTATCAGATGTAATACTCACTGAAACACCATGTAATCTCACTATCTCCCTGACATACAATTCGGCTAAGGCACTAACTGAATATGTAGATCTCATGGCCAAGAAATGAGTAGACTTAGTCAATCTATCTACGATCACCCAAATAGCATCATAACCCTTCCAGGTCCGTGGTAAACCCATAACAAAATCCATAGTCACATGCTCCCATTTTCATGTAGGAATCGATAATGGTCAAAGCATACCTGTAGGCTTTTGATGCTCAATCTTAATACGCTCGCATGTCAGACATCTAGCAACAAAATCAGCGATGTCCTTCTTCATCTTAGGCCACCAATATACTCTCCGAAGATTTTGGTACATTTTAGTACTACCCGGATGTAATGTATATCTAGAGGTATGGGCCTCGGATAAAATCAAGTCTTTAATCTGCTGATCAGTGGGAACACATATCCTACCTCGGAACCTCAGTAACCCATCGGTGCCAATCTCAAAATCTTACACAACTCCCATCTGAATTTGATTAGCAACCCGGATGCAATAATTATCACTCCTCTGAGCTTCCCTAATCTGATTCATCAAATCCGGCTCTATACGAAAACTAGCCGTAAATCCATATTGGTCAGGGGAATTAACCGTCAAGCTGATGCTAGAGAACTGCTCTATCAAATCATGCTCCTTGATCATCATGTAAGAAACCATGCCAACATGTTTACGGCTCAGAGCATCTGCCACTACGTTCGCCTTACCCCGGTGATACAAAATCTCACAATCATAGTCCTTTAGCAGTTCCATCCACTATCGCTACCTTAAGTTCAACTCTCGCTGCGAGAATATGTACTTCAGAATCTTATGGTCTGTATATATCTGAAATTTCTCCCCGTATAAGTAATGCTACCATATCTTTAGTGCAAACATTACTGCGGCTAACTCCAAATCAGGTGTCGGGTAATTCCTTGCATGATCCTTCAACTGTCGAGAACCATAGGCTATAACCCAACCATGCTGCATAAGCACACACCCTAAACCTTGAGCTGACACATCAGTATACACCATAAATCCACCTGATCCGCTGGAAAGGGCTAATATGGAGGTAGTAGTCAATCTCTTCTTAAGCTCAAGAAAACTGTGCTCACACGCATCATTCCACTCAAACTTCACATCCTTACGTGTGAGCCGTGTCAGTGGAGCAGCAAGTCTAGAAAATCCCCCTACAATTCTACGATAATATCCGGCAAGACCCAAAAAGCTTCGTATCTCAGTAACGGTGCTAGGCCTTTTCCACTTTACAATGGCCTCGATCTTGGACGGATCAACTGACACCCCGTCCTTTGACACTATGTGTCCCAAAAAGATTATATGGTCAAGCCAAAAATCACACTTACTGAATTTGGCATACAACCTCCGGTCTCTGAGGGTCTGTAATACCATATACAAATGCTGCTCATGCTCCTCTGGAGTCTTAGAATAAATCGGAATGTCATCTATAAATACTATGACAAACTTATCCAAAAATGGATGGAACACCTCATTCATCAAACTCATAAAAACTGCAGGGGCATTTTTCAACCCAAAAGGCATCACCACGAACTCATAGTGACCGTGAGTCCGAAATGTTGTCTTATGCATTTTAACTGGTGGTAGCCTGATCGGAGATCTATCTTGGAAAATACCTGTGCACCCCTGAGCTGGTCAAATAGGTCATCGATCCTGGGTAGTGGATACTTATTCTTAATGGTAGCCCGATTCAACATCCGATAATCTATACACAACCGAAGACTACTATCCTTCTTCCGAACAAATAATACTGGAGCTCCCCACGGTGAGACACTGGGACATATAAATCCCTTATCTAATAACTCTTGGAGCTGCTTCTTAAGCTCATCTAACTCAGTCAGTGCCATCCGATATGGGGGTCTAGAAATCGGCTCCATACCGGGTACCAACTCGATCATAAACTCTGTCTCTTGATCTGGTGGTAAGCCTGGTAAATCCTCTGGAAATACATCCGAAAAATGCTTGACCATAGAAATCTCTTGAATCTCTGGATGTTTCCTCTCTACATCCTCCACACTAGCTATATATCCTTTAATCACATCGATAGAGGCGTCGGCAGTCTCATGATCCATCGCGTACACCCGACCCTGAGTCACAACATTTTTACCCTTCTTTACGGCTGTCGCCCACCTAGGCTATGAAGGTGTTGCCTTTTACGGCTCACTCAAAGTTTCCGATGCCGCTATCTGAGGTAATGTAAAAGGAATATAGAAACAGCTGACTCTTTGAGCATCGGGCAATTCCTGATAAAGCCCCCTGTCTGTCCACATCTAAAACATGCCTTAGACATCAAAGGACAAAGGCGTGAACCATGCGACCTTCCACAATGTCTACATAAGGTCGCAACACTCTTCTGAGTAGTAATGGGGCCACTAGCAGGGGTAGAAACTGCTGATATAGGAAATCACCCCTCTATGATCTGTATGCCCGAAGACTTAGTCCTCTTGGGCTGCTCTCTACTATATTTACCCTCAAAAAATCTTTTACCCTTATCTTTACTTTTACTCTTGCTCCTACCACCGGCCTTTATATGGTACTACTCATAATCCCTCTCACATAGTTGAGCCCGTCGTACTACCTCATCATAGGTTAAGATATCAAATGGGGCTAGCTTCAATCTGATGGAGGGTCTCAAACCAGCCTTAAATCTCTCGATCTTATGTCTCTCATTAACACTGGTTTGTGGATCAAATTAGCTCAAGGTGGTAAACTTAGCCTCATACTCGTCCACTACCATACTCCCCCGAGTCAAATCCATAAACTCCTACTGTAGTTTCTGCTGGGCAGTATCAGGGATATATCTTAGTCTAAAAGCATCTGTGAAAATATCCCAAGTAATATCTTGGTGTTGGGAGAATAATACTGTCTGAGTAGCCTTCCACCAGTGCTCTACATCATCTGTCATCTGGAACACTACTAGACCTGCCTTCTTGGTCTCCGTACACCTCATAATCCTTAATAGCTTATCTATAACAATTATCCATTGCTTCGCCGCCAACGGATCCCTAGTACCTTTACACTTAGGTGGATCCAACTTCCTAAATGATCGTACCAAAACAACATCACAATACGACTCCATGTCTCTAGGCGGCTAAGCTAATGGCTGTGGTAGAGCTACTTATGGTTGAGGTGCCAGTGGTGGAATAGGCTGAGACTCGGGCATATCTGGTGCCGGTGTGGCGAAACTGGTGCAACTGCGGGAGCTGCTGCTCTCTCCCTCTCCGCCCTATCCGCAGCTCTATCCGCCTGATACATAGCCATAAAATCGGCTAAAACCTCTCTACCCGGTTCACACGAGCATCAGTGCTCTCTGGCCATAGGGGACGTGCAGGTCTTAGGGTAGGTTCCGGTGTCTGCGGCTCCGGAATCTGTGCCGCCCTACCTCGGCCTTTACCTCTAACTGAGCTTGTCACCCTTCTTCCACTCATATCTGTACCACAGAGATCATTTAATTCACTTATCATTAGTGTTTCTATTATACATTCAGATTATACAGTACTACCGGGAATGTTTACTATTCACTTTTCGTTTTAAGAACTACTAGACATCCGAATAACCCTGCTCTGATACCATTAAATCTGTAACATCTTGAACCTACAGTAATACACAATATTTACTCATATTTACCTATTTTTACCGATTGGGCTGTCAGTAATACTTAACCATCCATTAATCACTTTAGTAATAATTAGTACTCTTATTCATCGTACCAATATGGAAGTATGCATTGTTACATTATTTCCTTAAGATATATATACATTCCCTTTTACTCAAAGTAGTACTGTACAAATTCGCTGAATATATAAAAGAAAATCATATACTTTCGATATCGAATATCTGCTGACTCTAGCAGTTTCTAATCTTTGGAAGGTAATTCTCTTAATTCAAAATCAACACCCTGTGGAGTGGAAAATATGGGGTGAGCGACAACGTGTTCAGTAAGGGAGTTGTATGCTGCTTTATAAAATAAAAACTATATACCACAAAACTTTTATTTTCCCTAATAGCATACCCAGTAGAAAAACAGTGGATATAATGAACAGTCTTTAATATTCAAATCACTGGCTAAACAGTTTACAATATAGTCTACTAAATAGTAAACAGGATTCAGTAAATCCTTTCAGTAAACAGATGTCAGTAAGTTGAGACTAGGCATCACCCTACAATTAAATCATGCTATTATCGTTCCCGAAGGAACACAGTAATCATTCCTACTGGGACACAGTAGATCTATGGCCATAATCTATAGATGGTCCTCGGGTACACTTGCCAGGTGACCTCAAGACCTCTAATGACTTGGCGGGTCGATCAGCAATGTGAATAGTAATGCATGAAACTTGGGGCCTAAAGTCTCAAAAAAATCACTTTATATCTCATAAAGAACCTTTAAGCAATATTTCACATATTTCATCATTTCTTTAGAAT
This sequence comes from Heritiera fomes, assembly GCA_032173925.1. Taxonomy (NCBI): domain Eukaryota; kingdom Viridiplantae; phylum Streptophyta; class Magnoliopsida; order Malvales; family Malvaceae; genus Heritiera; species Heritiera fomes. The sequence goes on along the minus strand of JAPDPM010000012.1, from coordinate 5,672,840 downwards.
GATTGTTGTAACGACCCGTTACCACATTTTTCACCTTATTTTACGCAACTTATCCGGTTGGGTTGTCTGTGATACTTCACTTTACACTTAATGTTAAACAATTTCATATAATAATTAATATTATATACATCCCCTATCTTACTCTATAAGTAAGTAGTACAGTACACATATCTAAATACAGAAAATAATTGATCATACCTCATAAATCTCAGTCAGTAGTCGTAATCCATAAATGTCGGATCTCACAATCATCAAAACCTGAAATGTTAATATTGGGAGTGAGCAAACCACGGCTCAGTAAGAGAGTTATATGTCACACTTGATATTTAGCTATCTATATGCTGAAATTTTTTTTTATTTATTTTCTTTAATATCTTCCTAACTGGCTCTAGGCTCACATGTAGGAAGGATACTACAGTCGGCTAGGGATCCAGATAGAATAAGGTAGGTATTTTAGAATACCATACTTGTTCCGGAACTTAGAAACAACTGTAGAGAATACTAAATTCGTTGTTTTTAAAACGATATAATTTTCGTTTTTCCACAGAGTAAACCACTTATTTCTTTTCACTTCAGTATACTTTAAAACACGTGGCAGTTCAGTAATAAAAACAGTGGCTTACTTCTCTTCTCTTCAGTACAGTAAAAATAGTACAGTACAGTGATTTGTAAATATCCAATCATTGGATAATTACTTCTTTGATTATCTCTATCGTAGAAATAATTTCTTATGTTATTTTTTTAGAATAAACATTTATCTCTCTTTTCAAATCAGTAACCGTATCATACTAAAACTTCGTAAGAAATGCATTTAAAATAGTCATAGTATCGATATATGCAGAAAACAAATGCCATAATAATGCATTTCATACTTTAAATCATTGTATGAATTCTTTAATACATATATCAAAAATTCATACTTGTTTCAAACATACATCATACTTTAGAAACTTAACATCATAATTAATAAAACTTATCATACAGTTCATGGAGACTAGGCAGAATCATATAGCCAGTATGCGGGTCATGACACTTACTTCATCCTCCGAAGAGGGAACAGAACATCATCCTCCGAAGAGGGAACAGAATACCTATGGCCATGGTATGGGCTGTAGACCTGATCAGGGTCGTACAACGAACATTGCACCACGAAGGACCAAGATACCCACAAGGGATGAAAACATGCACGACGTGGGCTAAACATATGCCACAAGGGATGGAAACATGCACAATGTGGCAAGCATGATAAGCAATAACATAAACTATAGGAAGGCCTTAGTCTCAAATCTCACTTACTTATATAACTTCTTAAATTATACATTTGGTACAAAATAGTAAGGATCGGGCCTGCCTGGGTCTAAGTTAGCCAGGGGTTTGCCACTCCAATCACTGTTTCGGAAAACATACTTATTTACTTTCATACATAAAAAGCTTATTGAAAAATATGCATAGAAATCATAAGGCTCGTTTAGCTAATTATCAAAAAACTATGGGAATTAATTTCAAAACGAAATTCATGCTTCAAACATTTCTTTATAAATTGCGATGAAGACAGTTTGCGAAATCATCACTTAAAATATAGAAGGGCAAAACTGTCCTTTATCCACCATAAAACACATATGTATGCTTTTCCGTGCATTTAATCGAAAACATGGTTTTATAATTATCGAAATTCAAATAGATTATTTTTATAATTTATGAAAATAAAATATTTATTTTCTAACTTTAAATTCCCATCACCATGTTTTCTTCTAAAAACACGTGTAGAGACCTCTAGTCTTGAAAATATAGTTGTTCATCATTTCTTAACCTTTATGAAATTTTCATAATTAATTATTTCCATAATTAAAACTATAAAGATTTTATATGAAATCCAGTTAATATTTAAGAATATTTATAAAAATATTCACTTCAATCTCTTTCTCATTTTCTTCTCGTTTCACGTGAAATATCACCTACAGGATGAAATTTCGGTGATTTCCTTTTTACCATTCACGAAAACATGAATATTTTAAAAGCAATTATCATTATATTCATGTTTTATGAAATTTACATAATTTCTCGATTTTCATACCTAAAAATCGTTTCACGTGAAATCAAATCATTTATTATGATTTTCGGTGATTTTCGGTAAATTTTAGTAATTATTCGATAATTTTTCTGCAGTATAATGGCTGCCAATTTGGCTAGCCTCCTGCACTGAAAATACAGTTTATATTTCTCAACTGGTATTTCACCACAATTTGAAATCGATAAATCACCACAAATTTCAAAACTAATCATTGTCAAATGCATTTATAAATTAAATGCATAATTTAAAACTTGTGACCGAATATCCTTACAGGCGGCACATGTCTCCCTTACCTGTTTCGGGTCGACGACTGCCTCTCGAAGGTCGCGCCCGTGTTCACCTCGCCCGATTCCATCGGTCATCGAGGGAATTTTCTAGAAATTAAATTCTAAAATTTAGAATTTTTCCATAATTATTTAAATAAATAAATTATTTAAATAATTTAACATTTTTCGGGATTTACCAATTCCCGTAATTCTTAGGATTTTCCGTAATTTCTGAATTCTCGAAAATTTTCCAAATTCTCGAAATTCCTATTTTTCTTTCTCTTTCTTCTTTTCTTTTTTTTTCTTTTTCTTTTTCCTTTTTCTTTTTCTTTTTCCAACCGGACCGGTCATCCCCCCTCACCGCTGGTTCTCCTCCGGTGGTAGGTTCTCTAGCGGTTCGGTGGCACAACAGCTGGCCGGCACCACGGCGAAGCTAGATCTGGCCTCCTTTCGGTCTGGATCGACGGCATGGCGGCGGATCTACTCGGTTTACCTTCGGTTTCTTCTCCTCCTCCGTCGGCCTTCCTCCGCCATTTTCTGCCTCAACCGTGGCCTCCTACCTCTTCCTCTTCCTCTTCCTCCGGCGATGCTTCGGTGACAGTGGCGGTGACCGATTTGGCCGGCACCGCCACTTTCTCTTCCTTTTTTCTTCCCGGCCTTCGTTGATTTTTTGTTCGATTTTCCTTCCCGTTTTCGCCGTTTCATTTTCTCTTTCGGTCACTGGCTTCTTCTCCTCTCCTTGCCGGCGCCGTCTTCCTCCATCATCTCTCTTCCTTTCTCCGGCGAAGGGCCGGTCACCCTTCGGGGAGACAGAATCAGGAGTCTTCCCGATTCTGTTTGTTTTCTTTTTTTTGTATTTTATTTTAATTATAATTATATTTATAATTATATTATTTTATTATACAGTACTTTGTACTATATATTATATAAATATATATTATATATTAATAATATATATTTACACATAAAAATGTATATTTTCATGTACTTTAAATTAAATAACATTTACATAAATATTCATATAAATATAATAATTTCATATATATATTATATTTACAATATATATACATTCAAACTTTAATGTAATTTAATATTTACATTTTCTCAAATATGTATAGGGATGGCAACAGGTAGGGTACCCGCTAATTTTGAGGTACCCTACCCCGAACCCGTTTATATATTACACTACCCGAATCCTATAATTACCCGGATATTTTTTATCCTTCCTACCCGAACCCTACCCTAATAATTTTGGCACTACCCATTTAATTACCCGAACCCGTTTAATTACCCACTTAACAAGTCAAACGTTTGACTTTCAAACTATTTCGAAAAATACCAGATATTTAACCCGAACCCGAATCTGTATTGACAAAAATTCTAAATTATGTATTTTCGTATTAATTAAAGACAAGATCAAACAATAACTAAAATTAAAATATAAAGTCCATAATTTAACACAATTTTAAAAACACAACAAACAACTTTAAAAATACAACACATAACAACTTCAAGTTCATAGAAATTTACTTATGAAACTAAAAACAAACATAATTTGATAAAAATCAACCCAACAACATTTAAAGTTCCTTCAATCCTTGACCAATAATTATTCTTCATCACCGACAAACATAAAATCCATAGCAGCACTTGGACCTCCTACACAAACAAAATAGATAACATATTATTGCAACCCTTGAAATGAAATATAAAAATATATTCTACTTTTAAATAAAAAATAAATGAAATAAAAATATAGTAAGTGAATTATTTACCTCCTAGCTCATTCCTTAACCAATTTTGAGAGCACATCAATGCCTCTAAAGTATCCGGATGAAGCCTACTTCGATGATTGCTCACTACTCTCCCATTAGTGCTAAAGGCAGATTCGGATGCAACTGTAGAAATAGGAATAGCAAGAAAGTCTCTAGCAATCAATTGCAAAGTGGGATACTTTATCCCATTTGTCTTCCACCAATTAAGAATATCAAAAACTTGTGTCCATGGCAAAACCGGCTCATCAAGATAGTGATCCAACTCTGACTTCACATTCACACTAGTAGAAGAATTATTAAGGAATGCAACCAACTTTGAAAAATCATCTTGTTGAGAAGAAGGGATAGTAGGCGCTTGAACAAGTGGTGTTAACGATGCAAGGCAAGAATTATGTGATTTTGTTTTGGAGGATCTATGTTGGTATTCATGAAGTAAATCATAACAAGTTTTCTTAACTTGTTCAACCTCAAAGATTGCCTCATCACCATAAATTTCAGGAAAATAATACTCTACCACCTTCATTTTATACCTAGGATCCAATACAATGGCCACAGCTAACACAATATGAATTACACTCCAATATTTGTCAAATTTATCAAACATTTTCTTAGCCATTGCACTAAGGACAACATCATTAATAGACATCCATTTCAGTAGTGCACTTCGAAGTTGACAAATTTGAATAAAATAACAATTAGCAGTAGGATACTTCGTCCCAGAAAATAATTCAGTGGCATTATAAAAGATTTCCAACTTTTCAGCAATAGTTTCTGTCATCTCCCAATCTTTCTCACTAGGCACTCTAGTATAAAGTTTATCCCTAAGTGTCAACCTAGGAAAAAGATCTTTGTATCCAATAGCAGTTTGAAGCATCAAGTAAGTTGAGTTCCACCTAGTTCTACAATCAAGCATCAATTTTTTAGAACACAACACTTTTGCTTGACGTGCCACATCCTCAAATTTTTCTACTCTAGAAGGACTAGCTGACCAAAATGCTACACTCTCACGGATATTGTCAATTGCATATTCTATTGTAGATAATCCATCCTTGACAATTAGATTCAAAATATGTGCACAACATCTTATGTGAAGGATTTTTCCATCAAGTAAAAGTTCAGAATATAACTTATCTGCTATGATAGAAACCATACCATCATTAGAACTGTAATTATCCACAGTGATAGTAGAAATTTTGGTCTCTATATTCCATTGAGTCAACGATGTCATCAATTCTTCCGCAAGAACCTCCTTGGTGTGAGGTGCTGGTACATAAACAAACCTACATGTTTAAAATAACATTAAATGATTTGTTAATACTTTGTTCATAGAAACATTAATGAATAATGTACCAAATGTTAAAAGATTCAAAAGAATTATTTACCTCAAGACACAACTTTGCAACACCCAAGAATCATCAATAAAATGAGCAGTGACGGACATGTAACCTTTCTTTTGGTTTGAAGTCCACATATCCGTCGTAATTGCTATTCGACTTTTTAGCTTCTCAAACACACCCATTAACTTCACCTTCTCCAATTGATAAATCTTGAGAATGTCCTCCTTAATTGTATTACGAGAAACCATCTTAAAAAGAGGTTGGAGACTAGCAACAAATCTCCTAAAACCAACATGATCCACAATGGAAATAGGATACTCATGCAAGATTATAGCACGAGCTAACTCATTTCTTGAAACATCTTGATCAAATGTGAAATTTCCAAAACGAACCCTCCCATCTCTTTTTTTATCCACACTAATCATCTTTTGCTTTTCAAAGCATCCTTCGATGGTTGAATTCTTTTTACTTGGACAAGAACCCATGTGGTTTTTCATAGCTTTTGTTCCATTCTTGCTATCAGCCTTAAGAACCCTTTTACAGTAATTGCAAATTGCTACATCTTCTCCACTTATAGTTTTCTTTTCAAAGTTCTCCCAAACCTCCGAAGTTAACTTGCTAGGTCGTTTCTTATTTGAATCCGGTAATGGTGGTATTGATGAGGTAGATGATGTCGGGGCTAAATTAGGAGGAGTAGAAGAGGGCATGCTAGGAGCATGCATGTCTGTGTTTCCCGAACTTGAACCGATAGCTGATGGATTGATCACAACCTTTTCATTCTCATCGACAATCTCAACATTTCCAATAGATGACATTTTCAAAGACCTATAAACAGATTGAAGATTTAAAATTAAATACAATAATGCTTAAATTCACAAACATTAATTTTAACATCCAAACAAAATGCACACATATAAACTGGTTTAATATATATAGATATATAATATATTTTTTACAAGTTAGCACCCAAACAATATATAAATATATATTTGTGTTGCAAACTTGCTAATAACCATAGATCTAAAACAAATTATTCCAGCAAACAATATATATTTCACAATGTGGCAATGGCTTCGAAAATACATTTTGAATATATATCTTTACCGTTGTTAGCAAAGCACATCTCAAGAAAATAGTTATGAAAATAGTTATGGAATTGGATCTAGTGGTTTTTTTTTTTAACTTTGATTAACAGCTTATATAATGTAGACCAATTAATATTAGTATTCTCTTGTTGGTTTGTCATTATTTTTATTCATAATAAAAATCAAAATTTATATTCTAAATAATAAATGTGTTTTGGTTGGTTTCTGCCTAATCCTATTCTGCGTTAATTGTTCATCTCGAATAAAAAGAGAACAATTTTATAGGAAAAACAAATAATGCACCTACACCCAACTAAAGCAAAGAGCAACTACGGTGATTTACACAATGATCTAGATTTAATATGAATAGTAAATGAAAAAAAAACAATAATCACTAAGAAAAATATGCAAACAAAAAAATTAATTGAACTCAAGAATGTCGATAAAACAAAAAAAAAATATTCTTTTTGTTTTAGTTCAAGCAGAATAATTAAATTAACTAAAATTCATTGAACAATTAATTAAGTTTTGAAATTTTGCAGTATTGATAGGATTAATTGCAACCAAACACATTTAAGAAAATAAGAAAATCTTGTTTAGTTTAGAGGAAGGTGAAAGATGAAAGTTTTAATTAATATTAATCATATTAATTCGAACTACCGTTGTTAGAAAATGGTTATGAAAAAAAAGAAGCTAAATCTAATCAAAAGACAATCATATTAATCAAGATCTAAGCTTGTTTAATTAGATCTGAGCTTATTTAACTTAGATCTGACCTAATTTAACTTAGATCTAAGCTTATTTAACCTATATCTAAACTTATGTAATTTAGATCTAAGCTTTTCTACAAAAATTTTAACAAAATAACAAAGAATTGTTAGATTATACCTTGAGGTGTGGGTCTATTGAAACTAACGAGAGGCTCTGTGAGTGAAGGTTGGAGGAGATAGGCGTGGCTACGTCACTGGCACTGCGTGAACAGAACAGAACAGCCGGAGGTGTACACAGTCAGGCGGGACTCGACAGAGGCGCAATGCAGAGCAAATTTTTGAAGTGGCTAGGTTTGACTTTTTGCGTTTTTGGTTCAGAGGAATTTGGCTCTTTTGTTTTCTCTTCACTTTCTAATCGGGTGGGCCATCAGCCACGGGTTATTGACTTATTATTTTCACTTTCATTTTTTGTTTGTTAAATGTTATGGGCTACAGGGCTAGATATGGGTTAATTTATGGATTGATTTTATTTGGTTGTGGGTTATGGATTGATTTGGTTTTTTTAAGTAAGAATTATTTAATTAATTTTAAATTATTTGATTAAATAAATCATTAAAATTTAAAAAAAATATTTTAAATATACTAATATTCATATTTTATTTTTTCTTCAAATAATTTCTTATACATTATAATATGATTTAAAATAAATTATATATATTTAATTATCTTAAGTATATATGAGATATTTGTATATATATTAATGTTACAATATAATATGTGCTTCTTACTATCTTATCATAATATATATGATAATAATCTCTTTTCATATTTATCTTATCATAAAAATTTGCATATGTTAATATTACATTGTAATATATTCATCTTTCTATCTTATCATAATGATTTGTATATTATATATATAATAATCTCTTATCATGTATATTATCTTATCATAATAGTTTGTATATGTTAATATTACATTGTATTATGTGCATCTTACTATCTTATCATTATGATTTGTATAATATATATTATACTAATCTTTTATCATGTTTATCTTATCATTATAATTTGTGCATGTTAATGTTATTGTGTAATATATGCATCTTACTATCTTATCATAATGATTTGTATATTATATACTATAATAATCTCTTATCATGTTTATTTTATCATAATAATTTGTACATACTAATGTTACATTGTAATATATATATATATATATATATATATATTACTATCTTATCATAATGATTTGTATATTATATATTATAGTAATCTCTGATTATGTATATCTTATCATAATAATTTGTACATGTTAATGTTATACTGTAATAGTCTCTTATTCTTATTATGTGATATAAAAAAATATAAATCTCTTAAAATATACAATTGTTTTTAATTTTAAATGTTTTTCATTTTAATTTCTTATTATAGGTTTAGAATATATTATTATTTTTAATTTCAAAATATAATTTCATATAATATATCCATATAATTGAGATTAGCTTGATTAATAACCATATTTATAATCTCTTATAATAGAACAATATACAAATACATATTTATATATTTTAAGATTTATATATTATAATGAAATTGTGTATAAATTTATATATTATACTAAAATATCATATATGTTAAGAATTTTATCTTAACTTATTATATAAAATTTTCATAATTTAATTTCAATATTTTATGTATAGATTTTAAATATCTTATTATCATAAGCATTATTAAGTAATAAATTTAGTTTCATAATAATAATAATTATAATAATTTCATAATTATTATTATTTGCTACCAACAACATTTTATTAAATTGGATCATTAAACTTTTAAGTATAATTTGTTGTAAGATATAAATAAAATTTTATGACAAGTTATATCAGATAAAAACGTTGGAACAGATGGTAAGGCATATGCTGGAATTTTTTGGCCAGGGTTCAAACCTCCACAACAACATGTCTATTTGTACATATAAATGGGTATCAGGTTCGGATACCCTAAACTACCCGGTAAAATCATAATCGGGTTTAGGGTACCCAAGAGGTGTTACCCAAACCCTACCCAAATCCGATTCGGGTAATAATATTATTACCCGAACCCTATAATTACCCGTTTATAGGGTACCCTAACTCGGTATAATCGGGTCGGGTACGTACGGGTACCCGATTAAATTGTACTCGTTGCCATCCCTAAATATGTATATACTTATATATACATAAAATGTCATACTTGAATACATATGTATTATTTAAATTTATCAAATAGTATATATACTTATATATACCAATGTATATTTAATATATACTATATGCCATACGGTATTTAAATACATATGTATTTACATCAAAATACATTTATATAATTTGTAATTATATAGACATATTTTATTTTCATCTCTCATTTTCCTTATTTAATTTGGATTTTAATTTATCCAAGTTAATTTTCCTCTCTTCATTATTTTCCGAATTTCCAATTATTCTTATTTCCAATTTAACTTCCTTCACTCGGATTTCCACCATCCGTTCCTTTCTCAATTCTCGGGATTTTCACCAATATCCCGTTCTCACAATTTTATTTATTTATTTCATTATATTTCCAAAATTTATAATTTCCAATAAATGAAAATTTTATGGTTATCACAATTGTTTTCCAAAAAGGTATTATGTTTTCTGTTTACAAAACACAGTAAAAACAGCCAATAATTTCACCTTTTTTTTTGGAGAAAAACACAAGTTAAACCTGCTCGCCCTTTACCAGCTCACTCATTACGGCTCGCCCATCGCAATGGATTGAGCTCGCCCAAATTCAAAACAGTTTATCAAGCTAATGCATGTCTCAAACCAAATCATTTTCTCAATATTTTTATAACATTTTTCTCCACAGGACATGTATTTCACTTCACATACTACTCCCTTACCTGGTCTTACGAAACCAACCTTCCTGGTTGTGCTTACCGAAATCTGTACTTCTTAGCTGCAAAATGATTTTACCAACTCATTAGCTTAATTATCCTTTTATATTAAGCTATTATTTATATCAAAATACAAATCTAAGTAAGTCTCATAGCTAAAATGGCTATTCTTCATGCCATTTTCTCTTCTTTCTTCCTCTATGGCCGAATGGCCTTTATTTAATTAAAGATCATTGTTTTACTTTTGCACATTATAAATGTGCTACCTTCTTCCTTCACATTTTCCATCTTTTAAGAAATAAAATGTAATATTTTATTCTCTTTATTTCTTTCATACTTGGCAGCACACATACTCACCTTGTATATGAATATTTTCTAGTCAAGTTATGGTTATTTTCTTTGCTTATCTCTAGCCTTCATATTTGACTTTCTTTACCTTGATTAATTAACCAAATTTCAGCCTTTATTCCTCCTTCTTGCCACGCCACACTTAGCCATTTTCTTTCTCATTTTACGCCTCACTCATCCATTTCATCTTTCTCTCTTAGTTTCACACCACCTTAGCCACTATTGTTGACTATTTGTTCCTTAGATCATTTCCTAATAACTTAGTCTTTCTTCTTTCTTTCTTCCTCATCTCCACGTCAAAATCAGCAAATTTTCTAATGACTTTTATCACTTAACCCTTCATCATAATTCAGCCCATATTCCATGTCCCAACATGGTCTTTTTTTCTTCATCCTTTCACGTCACATAGCATTTATTTCTGATTCTCATTTTCAGCCTCTCCACATTCAGTCAGCCACAATAATACCTCTTCACATTTCATTCGATTTGTAGCCTTTCTTTTCTTTCTTATTTCCCTTACTCATCAGCCCCTTTTATTGACAATCATGCTATCTCCATAGCCATGAGTCAACACCCTCCACTTTCATATTTCGATTTTTTTTTCAATCTTCCTTTTCTTGGTTTTGGTTTCCAGCCCTTCATCTTTAATTTTTTTCCATGCTTTACTTTATGTTTTCACACCTTAACTTATTAAGACCAACTCCTATATATTTCTATATTTTCCCTCATGTTAAATCTTACCTTTTATTCCTTACGGTAGACACACATAGTAGCAAAATTTTCTGCTTCCTTTATTCACACCATTAACGCCATCAACAACATATAATTCAACCATAGTAAATTGCTACATGTTTTATGCCAAGCAATATACACACACATCACCTAATTAACATATCATCATTATAAAGCAAGAATTAAATACATGAACATTGGCTGAAAAACTTTATTTACCTTGTTTGACTAAAGCAACACAGCTCAAAGTTTGTATTGTTTCCTTCCACGTCAGTCCTCCTTTTCTTGGCTCTTAGTGGATTTTAAGGTAAAAGGAAGGTTTATGAGGAAGGTGTAAATGCTTAGTTAGCAAGGGATGAGATGTTTGATGAATAATATGGAAGAAACGTGAATAAATAGAGCAAGAGTGAGCTAAAAAACAGAAAATTATAGAGCAGCAGAGTAGCATCGATAGAGGAAGAAATTTGGCTGAAGTTTGATCCACTTCAGTCTTCTATTTCTCCATATAAACAAATAAAACTTTGTCACCTATCTAATTATTTCATTTCCTCATTAATTCATTGTCTTATGAGCATTAATTCATGAAGAAAAATGCAGCAAAAGAGCAATTGAAGGAGCATTAAAATCGGTAGAAACTACTGCAAAAGGAATGACAACAGCTCATTTTTTTTCCTTACACGTTATTGACCTCTTTTGCATCTGTTATTGAATATTCCAGCCAACAAAATTCATCCTATGTTAGACTTTAATATTCTTTTCCTCAATTCATCATTTATGTTGTATTTTTTTCTCCTTTGTTATCTTTTCTGCCGTGTAATATAATACAACAGCAGGTGACGTGCAGCCTACCTTGTTTGCACGGTTTTACTTATTTGTTTCTTCTTGTGGTAAACTTCCATCAATAGGAATTAACCCCATTTTAAATCTTAAAGTTCTCTTCTTCTAAGTCTTATTTCTATTGTATTTTATACCTTAAAATTTTGCTCATCAATTTGCATTCGCCATGAAGTACACAGCAGCAAAAGTTGATGTGCAATGCAATTTATTTTTGCTGCACAGTTTGGACTTGCTTTCCACCTCTTTTCATACATTCCACCAATCAAATTTAATCATATGTCCAATGAATAATTTTCCTCTCTCATGAATCATTTATTCATTTAATTCCATTAAATAATTTATTTCCACTATCAACAATTTACAAAATTATGGGGTACAAAGTTATAAAATCGGATCTCACACAATCACTTGTACATTTCATCATCAATACTAGGACCACCTCCATCAATATGAGTCCTCCTAGTTTCTATGAGCATTTAAATTTCATATTTCTCTATAGCCATCAAAATACTGGAATTAGACAATATCGATTTCGTCATTCAAGATCTATTCCAGAGTCGACATCGAGGATATAAAACCACAAGATCAATAGTCATCTATCAAATCTATATGTGGTCTAACATATTGGCACCCATTCGTATTTTCGACTTGATGCCCAATTTCATTCACTATCACAAACTCAAATCACAGTTTTCAATCAATTTTCATATGGCCTGTATAATATAATACCATGCTAGAATTATTTTTAACGATATTTTCAAGTCAAATTTAGGTTAGCAGTTTACTCACTTAAGAGGTTTGGCCAATTTCCACTATCAACAGTATTTCAATCGTATAAGTCACCTTACGACCATCCATATTATTGCAAGAATCTCAGTTCACATCTATTTAATATAGACATGTATAAGTATACTTTTATGTAGACATGTGCCTATCAATTGTCCACAAGACATCACAATTTACTTTCTTATTCTCATCGTCTCAATCACACTACTAAGATGGACCATTCATCATGTCCTCCAAATTTCTCCAAGTCACTCAAATGTGAGAGAATATTTTTCAAGACTTATTCCAAAGTTATAATCGAAGTCATATAGTCACGTGTGTGACACTCATTTATTTGAATCTATCAATGATTAGATTTCATCGAAACTTCAACCTCAATTTTAACTTGATAACCAATTCATGATATTAAGATAAATCACTTTATCGATTCTATAAGGCTTACACAATATAACTCATCATATTATCATGCTTGATCATTTACTTTCTCAAACTATTCCAAAAATCAAGTTTTCCAGCAATACGATAAAGTCCTTTCAAAACTTATCTTTCGATAATTCTTTCCAAAATTCCATTTATACGAGAAAACCTTAACCTTTTTCATCAAACACTTTCCTATAAATTTCAGTAGCATAACATTTCAGGGACTAAAACCTCCTGCAACAATTCCAAATAGACATTGTAACGATCTGAGTGTACATTTTACACTATATTTATTCATAATTCACACTCTTTTTACCGGTTGGGCTATCTGTGATGCTTACAGTAAAATAATATCTATCGTATTAAACAGTACTTCATTTACACTACAATATTCTGAAACATGAATATTTCATTATTTTATATCAGAGTTACATTCCCAGTATTACATTCCGAATTTAAGTAGTACAGTACAAAATTTTTGAATATATAAAAGAAAATAATATACCTCCGATGTCTAGAGTATGCTATCTCGGGTAACCGAACTAGCAGCCAATACTTCGGATGGTATGTCTCTTAATCCAAATAAATACCTGTGGAGTGAGAATGAACGGGTGAGCAAACCACGTGCTTTGTAAAGGAGTTGTATGTTGCTCGATATAATGAATCTATATGCTGTAAAACGATATATTTCCTATAGGAGTACTAAGTACAAATAGGAAGGATACTATAGTCAGTCGGGAAATCCAGATAGAGTATGAGAGGTATTTTCAAATACTTGTCGTGTCCCGGAAACACAGAGCGACTAGAGGAAGAAATTTGAAATTCATACTTATAAAATAGTATGATATTCCTTCTTCCATAAATTAAAATTAGAAATAATCATTTATTTCCTTTTCACATCAATACAGTTTCAAATCAGTAATTTCAATAAACAGTATTCAGTAAACAGTGTACGGTAAACAGTGTACGGTAAACAGTATTCGGTAGATAGTGTACGGTAAACAGTGTTCAGTAAACAATATTCAGTAACAGTGGGTTAAGACTAGGCATCACCCTAAATCATGTCATGCTATAATTGTGATAACACTTATTTGCGATATTAATCGTAAGTATACTAGAGTAAATTTTAACTAACTTAAGGTTATTTTGGAATTTTGGACAGATTATGGAAGCTGAGTATATCCTGGTCACCTTGGTCAAGAATTGGTGGATATATATATATGTAAATATATAGGTATTAAGATATAAAGTAGGAAATTAATTAATTAATTAAGATATACTATAAGGGAATTAAATATATATGTATATATATATATAAGATATGGAAATTAAATTTATAAAGACAATAAAAAATTTGGAGACATATAAACATAGTCCAAATTATGTCTCAAAGAAAAAGGCTAGTTTAGGAGACATTATTATTTGCTTGAAACAATAATCATTTATCTACTAATCCATTAATATTAAATTGGGTTATTAGAAGCTGATGTTACAAGAGTAAAGGGCTGGTAACACAAGTCAAGGGCTGGAAAAAAAATAATAACGTGGGCTCACTCTAGGTTTAACTATTCCCCCTTTTTTTCCTTCTTTTAAGCTCAGCCATTTAAAGACATGGAAAAGAAAAGAAAGCTGTCTAAACAGCCACGATGGAGAGGGAAATTCATGAAAAAATTCAAGAATCAAAAAGAAAAGAAAAGAGGAAATCTTGAGAGGATCCTGATATAGCCTCTGCTTGTGTGTTTACCGGGAAAGACCAAGGATTCAAGAGGGAGAGGCATTCGGTTCCAAGAGCTTTGGGTAAGAAAGATGAATTTCTTGCAATTTTGGAAGTTTATACCTCATGAATACTATGTTTGATGGGGTAAATGTGGATTGCATGTAGTCTTTCAGGTGAATCCAATAAAGCTATGAGGAAGTAGTCTGGGTTGTTTCAACAAATTCTGGGTTTTGCATCGATTCAAGGGGTAAGGTTCTAACCTTATAATATTTGATTATTATGCATGAAAATGAAATTGTGATGAACTAAATCAAATGATTATTGTATAGACAAAGGATTAACTGAATTCTGACTTGATGTTCAATCTGGAAATTGATGTCCTGTTCTGGGTGGAAATTGAAACGATTAGTTTAATTGTTCTACATGGAGAAAAATTCTGGAAAAATTATGATTAATAGCCCTTTAAGTTGAAAGAAATTCAGTTTTGGAATTTCTTGAATTGGATTTATGTAACTTGAGTTATGCACAAATGAGTGCAGGGTATTCTGTCAAGAAACGTGAATCAGGGTCTGACTTTGAAAAATTGTGGCAAATAGCTTAAATTGAATTAGGTTGCAAGCCTTACATTTCTAGAAAGGTAGTTAAGTTAGGATTGTGATGGTTCTGAGTTTGCATCAATTGGATATTCCTATAACTAGATATTAGATAAATTGTGAAAATTGGTCAGTGTTATACTGTGTCAGAAAACTGCTGAACATACTAAAATTTTTGAAAATTTCTAGTGTTGATATAGGAAGAGTTAAATTATAAACCTTACACCTATAGATAGGGAAGTGAGTTGGTTTTCATCTAGTTTTGGAATTTCCAGATTTGGAACTTTGTGGCTTAAGATATGTATAAATGAATGCAGGACACTCACTGCTAGGGACAGATTACCTAGTGTCAACTTCAAAATTTCATAGGAAATAGCCCAGATCAAGTATGATTGCAAAATTTACATTTTCAGAAAGATAAATGAGTCATGATTGGCATGGTATTGGGTTTGTACAGATTTCATATCCCTATAGCTAGTAATATATATATATATATATATATTTTACTGAACACAGGACAGGAAACTATCCTTCCTAATGTGCCAGATTTGGACCAAAGTTTAGATTTTGATGAGAATTGGCACAGGATTAATTAGGAAATATGCCTTATACGTCCGAATAGGGATCTGAGTTAGAAGTAATATAAAATTACGGCTTGACAATTAGATTCTGAAATTTATACTTAAGGCTAGCACAATACCATAAGGTCTAAAACCTTAAAGGGCAGAAATGAACCAAGTGGGTTATAAGTAGTTCAAGTGAATGAAAAGATAATAAACAGTACTAGGAATATTTGAATAATTCTGGAAACACTGCCAAGTATCGTTTCTTGTTGAATTATATAATGCTTAATGTTAGCTTATAATTGGAAGTACTAAGATTGATGGAAGTATCGAGATTGATTCAATCTACTATGTGTTACGTAGAGGGTTGTCCTAAGGACTAAGCTTGACCCGAAATCTATCGACACTACAAGACTTATTAGGCAAGGGAGAATTGATTCAGAAGCTAAGGAAGTACTGTAAGTAACCCTAAGCGACTACTTGAATCCAAATTGTTTAATGTTATAAATTCTTGGAACTTGGCAATTGAAACAAAATAAATGCTGCATATGAGATTTCTTCCCTTGACTGTTGGCTTTGCTTGACTAGAATTGGTTTGTAAACAGGTGATGGGTTCACAAGTAATGTATTGTTTGCGCGTATTATATAATCAAGAAATATTTTAAACGTTTTAAAGGTTTAAACTAAATTCTAACTTAATATGATTTCATATTTTGTATTGTAACCTTTTTGATATTTTAAATGTCTTATGAGCCTTGGTTTGTGGAATTACCTCTTTATGAACTATGATAATTGCTATGAGGTCAGGGAAGAATGATTTTTAAAAAATTACTGGATTTCTATTTTAGACCCGAGGTATTGAAACCTTAGGGTACTGTACTTTGAGAATTTTGTAGGCACTCTTGATTGACTTAGAGCATTGATTCTTGAGCATTAGTCTTGGAAACGATCGGCTTGTCCAGTATATTACGTTTGGACAGGTCCCGATGTCATATGCGCAAAGAACCGGGATGGATTGGTCTATGCATAGGCAGTGTCCCTTTTCTGGGAGATTGCTACGGTTAGCTACCGTAGACGTTAAAGTGTTAGCTTTAAGTAGCTTGATCGATACTATGCGAACTCTCTTGGTACTATGACTGGTTTTATTGATTGCCCTGCATACTTTATGTATTATTTGATATTGAGACTTCTAATCTAATGATGGAACTCTACATTTGACTATGATTTGTTTTTGTGTTTCCATACTGTATTTTAAGTTTAATGCAGCATAATTGATTTGATGTATTTGAAAGTGAATTAAATTAATTTTCACAAGTGAGAGATGCTTGGTATGATTTAGTTGCTTATTGTTGTTACTTACTGAGTTACGACTCACTCCCCTCTTCTTTCCCCTCCTTTTCAGAGTGATCGATATCGCTACTGTTTATTTTGGCTTGGGAAGCTTCTTGAGAGTGGTCTTCCCTGCACCGTTTAACGTATATGGCTCCCAGCAGATTGTATAAACATATGTGGATGATGGCACAGTGTATTGAAAATCTTTTGGTTGTATATATATACTTATGTGACGATTCTGGGATGTAAGCTAGGTTATGTTATTATTAGAATATTATGACTGTTATACTTTTTGAGTTGGCATTATGTATGTTGGTAGATATGCCTGAATATGTTAAAAGTCTGATGTAGATGATCTTGATATATCACTGTGAAGTGGCAGGGAATTTAGCTACCAACAAAGTTAATATGTTAATAAGTAATCTTAGTGATCCAAGGGTTATACAAAATCGAAAGGTAGCCTGCACAGTCACCTACAAACAAGAAGCGAAGTAAAGGGACAAAAAAAAAAATTTAGCCTGCAATTTAAGCTTCCGTAAGATATTAAGAAAGACCGGATGTGGCAGTTTGGTATCAGAGCAGGGTTTGTTCTTGTTTGTGTAGGTCGATACAGTTAGCTTACATCCTTGTACACTGTGCCTATGCCTATCCTCGAACTGCGGTTGCCATATAAATTGTACTAAATTGTTGTTAATGTGACAGGAAGTAAGTGATAATGAAGAGGAGAGGTAGACCACGACGAGTTCTTCTTATAGAGCAGTCTAGGTCTCCTACTCCCCCGCCTCTACCACAGCCTCCTCAGGCCCCATATCTTAACGTAGAAGTGGGCCAGCTATCGAGGACTGTGGGAGAACTACAACAGACGGTCCAAAATCTTGCAGCTTTTATAGCGCAACAATTCGGAGGCAACCTTAATCAGCCTCCAGCTCAAGCTCAAGCACGAGCACAAGTCCCTCCTCCTGTGCCACAACCTCAAGCTGCTCCGCAGCAACAACCGACTGTACCACCACAGCCACCAGCACCACTGCAACCACCTGCAGCTCCACAGCCGCTAGCACCTCTAGTGCCACCACCACAAGTTGGAGATCAGGTGGATAAGAACATGAACAGACTTTGACAGTTTCAGAAGATGAACCCGCCCACTTTTAAGGGCGAAAAGGACCCAGAAGTAGCAGAAGAGTGGCTCAAACAGCTAGAGAATTTATTCAAGTGTATGGGTTACAGTTCTACTGAAAAAGTAAGATTAGCTGTATTCATGTTCTGAGAGAAGGCAGAAGTTTGGTGGGAATTAGCTGAGAAACTATTGACAAATCAGAACCCGGAGATTACGTGGGAAGCTTTTCTGGAGAGCTTCTTTAAGCAGTATATTCCAATGCCTGCTCAGAGAAAGAAACAAGCAGATTTTCTGAGATTGACTCAAGGTTCCAACATAGTGGATGAATATGAGTCAAAGTTTATAGTCTTGTGTCGGTATGATCTTTTAGCATCCAAGGATGAGAAAGCTAAGACCATCAAATTCATTTCGGGATCGAAACCCGCTATTCGGAGTAAGATGGCAGTGCTGGATATCACTAATTATGCAGAAGCTCTCAGACAAGCTCAGATGGTCAAGCTTGAACACGACCTGATTCAGCAGGAATATGGTCCAAGTGGAAGAACAAAGGAAAAGATAAGAGAGTAGATGATAGAAAGCCCTACAAGGGCAAGCAGTTAAAAAAGAAGCAAAAGAGAATAGGAAACAAATAGAAAGGGGATGAAACTAAGAAGGGTCCAACTTGTCCTAAGTGTGGAAACAATCATGGTACTAAACCTTGCTATAGAGATACAAGAGCTTGTTTTCACTGCGGGAAATAAGGACATATGATCAAAGATTGTCCCCAACGCAAGACTGTAGAGAGGGCCTTTGAGCATTCGGCTAGTGACAAGGGTAAAGCAGTTGATAAGGGCAAGAAGGCAGTAGCTCAGAGTTGAGTCATTGCGTTGGATGAGGCTTCTGCACATGGAAGAGACTCCGTGGTCAAAGGTAAGCTTACTATTGCTGATCTTGAAGCTTATGTTTTAATAGACTCTGGTTCCACTCACTCCTTTATTGCTCTATACTTTGCTTGCAAGATTAAATTAGAACTTGTAAAATTAGATCGTCTGCCTCATATGAGCACTCCTTTAAAGGAAACCCATATAACTGATATTGTATATAAGGATTGTGAGGTTAAGGTAGGAGATAGGAATCTGCTAGTCGATTTGATTTTGTTAAATATGAAAGATTTTGATGTAATCCTAAGAATGGATTGGTTAGCTAGACATCATGCTTGGTTAGATTGTTATAAGAAAATAGTGATATTCTCCCTACCTGAAACTGTTGTAATCTCTTTTGATAAGTAGTAATAAAGTGATGAATTGTTTTTGTCTGATTATTTTGCCTAAGAATGCATGATGTTTGTGAAGGATATTTAGCCTACGTGGAAGATGCCTCCAAGAAACATCCTGAATTAAAGGATATACCAATTGTAAGAGAGTTTCCAGATGTATTCCCTGATGACTTGCCAGGCTTACCACCCAAGCGAGAGACTGAGTTCACCATCGACTTAGTCCCGGGTACTCAGCCTGTCTCAAGGGCACCTTATAGATTGGCTCTTGTGGAACTGGATGAATTAAAAAAGTAGTTGCAAGAGCTACTTGATAAGGGATATATACGCCCGAGCGTATCTCCCTGGGGTGCATCGGTGTTGTTTGTTAGAAAGAAGGATGGAAGTTTAAGACTGTGTATTGACTACAGGTTACTCAACAAGGCAACAATTAGGAACAAGTACCCATTACCGAGGATTGATGATTTATTCAACCAGTTGAAGGGTGCTACGGTGATTTCCAAAATAGACCTTCGATCCGGCTATCATCAGCTAAGGATTCGAGAGGATGATGTTCCTCAGACGGCCTTTCAGACTAGATACGGCCATTATGAATTTCTAGTGATGCCATTTGGCTTGACTAATGCACCAGCGGCTTTCATGAGCTTGATGATTGAGGTGTTCAAGCCTTTCTCAGACTTATTTATGATTGTTTTCATAGATGACATCTTGATATATTCAATAGACGAGCACGAACAACATTTACGAACAGTACTCCAAGTCCTTAGAGATAAGGAGCTGTATGTTAAGCTGAGTAAATGTGACTTCTGGTTGGATCAGATTGCGTTTCTGGGGCATATTATGTCAAAGGACGGGGTGTCAGTAGATCCGTCCAAGATTGAAGCCATTGTGAAGTGGGAAAGGCCTCAGACTGTAACAGAAGTCCGAAGTTTCCTGGGTTTAACAGGTTATTACAGGAGATTTTTAGAAGGTTTCTCCAAGATTGCTACACCACTGCATCGACTCACTCGGAAAAGAGTGTACTTTGATTGGAATGAGGCATGTGAAAATAGCTTTCAGGAGTTGAAGAGACGGCTTACCTCTGCTCCAATATTGACTATTTCTAGTGGATCAGGAGGTTTTGCTGTCTACAGTGATGCTTCGTATCAAGGATTAGGGTGTGTCTTAATGCAGCACAGGAAGGTAATAGCTTATGGTTCTCGTCAGTTGAAGGACCATGAGAAGAATTATCCGACACACGACCTAGAACTTGCTGCAGTAGTGTTCGCGCTCAAGGTTTGGCGCCATTATCTCTACGGGGAAACATTTCAGATTTTTACAGATCATAAAAGTCTGAAGTAATTATTCTCCCAAAAAGAGTTGAATATGCGCCAGCGGAGATGGATGGAATTGTTGAAGGACTACGACTGTGAAATTCTTTACCATCCAGGCAAGGCTAATGTTGTAGCAGATGCGTTGAGTAGGAAAGGCACTGCTATGGTCTCTATGTTGATGGTCCAGGAATGGTGTATGCTACAGCAGTTTGCAGACTTGAGATTAGATATAGAACTCGTCAGAGAGGGTTGTATGATAGCCAGTATGAGGATAGAGCCTGAACTGATTGATTGAATCCATCAAAAGCAAAAAAAGGATCCTCAATTAAGAGAGATTGTTTGTGAAAATGAAGGGAACTAAAATGAAGAAACAGAGTTTAGGTTCGACAATGATGGCATTTTGAGGTATAGAGGTCGAATGTATGTTCCGAATGATTCAGAGTTGAAGAAGTTGATCCTAAAGGAAGCTCATAGCTCGAAATATGCTATGCACCCTAGCAGTACTAAGATGTATCAGAACCTGCGTAGCTTATACTATTGGTTTGGAATAAAGAAAGATATCGCTGATTTTGTTGCAAAATGTCTAGTCTATCAACAGGTGAAAGTTAAGCATCAAAAGCCCGCGGGGTTGCTTCAACCATTGTCTATTACTAGCTGGAAATGGGAGCACATCACCATGGACTTCGTGCTAGGTCTTCCAAGGACTAAAAGACAGCATGATGCTATCTGGGTGATAATGGATAGACTAACGAAATCAGCCCACTTTTTAGCCATTAAGGCTACAGATTCTCTCAGTGCTTTGGCCGATCTCTATGTTCGGGAAATTGTTTGGCTACACGGTGTCCCAGTGAGCATTGTGTCTGATCGAGATTCCCGATTTACTTCTAGATTTTGGGAGAAGTTTCAGGAAGCAATGGGGACTCAGTTACACTTCAGCACCGCTTATCATCCCCAAATCAATGGTCAATCCGAGAGAACCATTCAGACTCTCGAGGACATGTTGAGAGCGTGTGCACTTGATTACAAAGGCTCTTGGGATGAACATTTACCATTGGCAGAATTTGCATACAACAATAGCTTCCACTCGAGAATAGGGATGGCCCCATATGAAGCACTGTACGGAAGAAAGTGTCAATCTCCGGTTGGATGGGAATAAGTGGGAGACAAAAAATTGTTTGCACTTGACTTGGTTCAGCAAGCTTCGGACAGAATAAAACTTATATGTGAAAGACTTAAAACTGCCCAGAGTAGACAGAAGTCATATGCCGATAATCGTAGGAGACGTTTTGAGTTTAAGGTTGGTGATTCGGTATTTTTGAAAGTTTCTCCTTCGAAGGGCATTATGAGATTCGAGAAGAAGGGCAAACTTAGCCCGAGGTATGTGGGACCGTTCGAGATTTTAGAGAAGGTTGGTGAAGTGGCATACAGGTTGGCTCTACCACCAACGCTAGCGGGTGTGCATAACGTATTTCACGTGTCAATGTTAGGTAAATATCACCCGGATCCTTCGAACATGGTAGATTATGGAGAGTTAGATGTTCGAGAAGATCTCACATATGAAGAGAAGCCTGTTAGGATCTTAGATTGCAAGGAGAAGGTGTTAAGATCCAAAACTATCCCACTAGTGAAGGTATTGTGGCAAAGGCATTCAGAGGAAGAAGCCACCTGGGAAGTAGAGAATCTAATGAAGGGAGGTACCCTCACTTGTTTTGATGTAACAGTACTCAAATTTAGGAACCAAATTTTTCAAGGTGGGAAGAATGTGATAACCCTTATTTGCGATATTAATCATAAGTATACTAGAGTAAATTTTAACTAACTTAAGGTTATTTTGGAATTTTGGACAGATTATGGAAGCTGAGTATGTCCTGGTCACCTTGGTCAAGAATTGGTGGATATATATATGTAAGTATGTAGGTATTAAGATATAAAATAGGAAATTAATTAATTAATTAAGATATACTATAAGGGAATTAAATATATATATATGTATATATATATATATAAGATATGGAAATTAAATTTATAAAGACAATAAAAAAGTGGGAGACATATAAACATAGTCCAAATTATATCTCAAAGAAAAAGGCTAGTTTAGGAGACATTATTATTTGCTTGAAACAATAATTATTTATCTACTAATCCATTAATATTAAATTGAGTTATTAGA
Organism: Heritiera fomes; assembly: GCA_032173925.1. Classification (NCBI taxonomy): domain Eukaryota; kingdom Viridiplantae; phylum Streptophyta; class Magnoliopsida; order Malvales; family Malvaceae; genus Heritiera; species Heritiera fomes. Next base: position 5,649,499 of record JAPDPM010000012.1, on the reverse strand, counting down.
AGTTGATGTTACAAGAGTAAAGGGCTGGTAACCCAAGTCAAGGGCTGGAAAAAAAAAATAATAACGTGGGCTCACTCTAGGTTTAACTATTCCCCCTTTTTTCCTTCTTTTAAGCTCAACCATTTAAAGACTTGGAAAATAAAAGAAAGCTGCCTAAACAGCCACGATGGAGAGGGAAATTCATGAAACAATTCAGGAATCAAAAAGAAAAGAAAAGAGGAAATCTTGAGAGGATCCTGATCTAGCCTCTGCTTGTGTGTTTACCGGGAAAGACCAAGGATTCAAGAGGGAGAGGCATTCGGTTCCAAGAGCTTTGGGTAAGAAAGATGAATTTCTTGCAATTTTGGAATTTATACCTCATGAATACTATGTTTGATGGGGTAAATGTGGATTGCATGTAGTCTTTGAGGTGAATCCAAGAAAGCTGTGAGGAAGTGGTCTGGGTTGTTTCAACAAATTTTGTGTTTTGCATCGATTCAAGGGGTAAGGTTCTAACCTTATAATATTTGATTATTATGCATGAAAATGAAATTTTGATGAACTAAATCAAATGACTATTGTATAGATAAAGGCAGAAGCACATAGCCACACTTGAACAACCTCCTACGCGTTAGATAATCCAAAAATTGGAAATCCATTTTGATAAGTAATAAAAAATGACTTTATTAAATATCCTTATGGGTTCTTGACAATTTTGAATTAGAAATGAGACAATGAAAGTGTGTTGGATAGCTTGCAATAAAGACAATGAAACAAGTTTTCATATTGCTTGTAAATGAGTAAAAAGACATATTTATAAATAGAAATCAACTCTCAAGAGTAAATTAAAGTCAAAGAGAAAATTGGTTTTGACCATAGGCTTTGCTTAGGGCTTTAAAATTGTTGGCTCTATAACTAAACCGAGAGGGGGATGAATCGGGTTTTAGCTACTCTTTAGTTCGTTTTTCGGTTCTTTTAAATTGTCTAGCCTATATTGAATTTTCTAAGTTCTCTAGGCTACACAAGCATGCAATTCAAGTTCAATTCAACAATCACAATATAAATGCAAATAAGTAAAGAAAGAAGGGAAAGAGAAATGTACACAATCGATTTATAGAGGTTTGGCAACCTTGCCTACGTCCTCTACCTTGAGACGCTCCTAAGGATTTTCCCAACCCCACTAGCATGGATTTGTTTCACTCTTTTTCTTAGGCTTAAGAGTAACCTTTACATCTCTCCTTTTTTCGAGCTCAACGAGGAAACCTTACACCTTCTTTTTCTGGGCTCAAGAAGGAAACCTTAAAACCTCTCCCTTTTATGGCTCAAGGAGAAAACCTTTTACCCAATCCTTACTTACAATAAAGCACTCAAAGGTTCATTCGCTTTTACAAATTGTGAATGGGTTTTCTAGTTTCTTTAATCAAGAAGATACCTCTAGATAGGCAAATGATTACAAAGGTTAAGCTTAAAATAAAAACTATATAATATTTGTGCTATTTTATACAAAGAAGATGAGAATGATAAAATATGAAGAATTTTTAGCACTTGAAATGTTGTAGAACTTGAGGAAGATGGAGAAGATGAAGAATATTGTTGCTCAACTATTCCTTTTACTTTCTTAAGCTCCCAAGCCTTTATTTGTAGTCCCTTGGACGTGTTCTTGACATTAAGTGGAGCCAAAATCAAAAGTTATCGTTGTATCTTACAAAAACTAGCCGTTGGAGTGCTTTCTAGAGGTAAGGGATCGATCCTATGCCCTAGGGGATCGATCCTGTGCATGATTTCAAGCGTCTAGAGCATTCTGCCATGAAGGGATCGATCCCTTCCCTTAGGGGATCGATCCTATGCCTCAATTTTGTTTCTTGGAGTATTCTACCACTAAGAGATGGATCCCTTAACATGGGGGGATCGATCCCTCAACCCAAACTTGCACTTTTCTGGGCTAAAATGGGTTAGAAATGATGTAGACTTTGATTTTAATTCACCCCAAAACATTTTTGAATTTTATAGGAGTTTTTCTTGACTTTCTCAAATGAAGACTTAGTCCAAAAACTTATTAAGTAATTTTCTAAACTTGTGTTCAATATATTCTTGAGAAAATTACTTAATGAAAACATTCAAACTCATTTTGTAAAGTATTAAGACCAATAAGAATATACAATTAAATTGTGGTCTTAATGTTTGATATGAACACTTAAAATGGTTTGAGAGAATCATGTGTCATAAAGCAAATTTATAATATGAATGTAACATTAAGGCTTACTTAAGTTTTTGTCATTTCAAAATACACATGTCAATTTAAAGCTAACAAAAATATTTTTAAAAGGTCAAAGATAGGCACTTGGGTTCTTGGCTATTTGACTTAATCAAATTTTTTATTTTTTGACAGAAATATTTTAAATTCAACTTTTGAATTTAAAAAAACATTTTAAATGTTCACCTTTTATATATGGAGATATGATTTCTAGAAATATTTACTCCACATTTTGACTTTACACAAATAACTCTAAAGGCTTTGTTGTATCCGGGGGTAACTTGCTTCTATGTGAAGCAATATTACACTCAAGATAACGTAATTCTACACGACTCAAAATATTCACTATTATTTTCCTAACAAAGTGAGCTCACTGTAGGGTAAGATTGCAAAGTTTGTGGAGGCCAAAAGAGTATAAAAAATAAGAAATTTGTTTATAGCATTGCTTCAATATCCAAAATATCAACATAATGTGTTAACGTTTTCTTTAAAGGTGAATCAAATCTAACAAAAAAAATTCAAACTCAGTTTTGTCTAGCCTTAATGGAAGCATTAATTGGTATGCGAAGCTAATTGGTAGCAAAGAGGTTAGTGGGATGGGATGATTAGGGTTTGACTTTTCAAACCTAATAAAAACCTAAAAATAGGGGCCAATAGTAAAGAAAAAGGGCATAGATAAGAGCTTTTATAACAGACTAAAGCAACAGAGATTATCAAAGGGGAGCAAGAATCCATAAGTGAAACTGACTTAAAACGACGAGAAACGGGAGCAAAGAGGGCAGAGAAAAAAGGCAAGGAAGAAGTATAGAAATCACTATACATGACTGAAGCATGTACTGGAAGGAGGTTTTGGTGAGAGAAGATGGTCGGTGTCTTGCAATTGGAACAGTAAAACAGATAAATAGGAGGCCACGGGTTGCAATCAAGGAAACAAAAGGGGGAAGGACACAGGAGGGCAAAAGTAAAATACAAATTGTTCATACATTTGACACTTCATTAATGAGTAAATTAAAAAGATGTTAAATGCTTAAAATTTATACAAATAATTTTTTTCTATTTGTTCGGAAAGAATTGGGGTAGTTAGGCTATTGACTCTTTCACTTACTCAATTTTTTTATTTTTTCATAGAAATATTTTAAATTTTGTTTTCGAATTTAAAAACGTTTTAACTATTCCAACAAACATATTTTCATTTATGTTTGAAACAGTTGTGTTTGGAATATTTACTCTACATTTTAACTTTTCTCAAACAACTCTAAAGACTTTGTTGTATCTTGGGATAACTTGCTCCTATGTGAAGCAATATTATACTTAAGCTTGTGTAATCTTACACACCTCAAAGCCCTATCCACCATTATTTTCCTAACAAAGTGAACTCATCGTAGGCTAAGATTGCAAAGTTTCCGAACTAAATTTTTTCTTTTCGATATTATCTTTTTCTTTCGATTAATCGGTATTAATAGGTTTGCGTTCGGTATTGGTGTAAATACAATCTATCTTTTTCATTTCAACTAATTCAATATACCATTAATTTAATTACTAATAATAAATTAAATACAGACTATATAATAACTACGATTCTATTCACAATAAACTTCACATAAGTTACATCCCACTAAATTCAGATTTATATTTACGCTCTATTTCATAAATACAACTGCTGTGCAAATACATGTTTGAATATAAATAAATATTTAACAAATGATCACTTGGTACTTCTAACTTCTAACGATTCCTTCGACTAACTAAAAGCATTTGACTTCTTGTATACCGATAAGCTATCTGGGGAGATAAGTAAGGGTCAACTTTGGAAAAGCCCAGTAAGAAACATATATAAAAGTTGGGCTATATGTGATTAAATAAAATTAAATGAATTTATTTGCGTACTGTAAAAATAATTGCAAATATGCATTATGTAAACAATTTTTGTCAATCAGTTCAGTAAACGGTTTAGAATAAAATCCAATAACGGTTTAGTAATCAATTTAGTATCAGTTATAAATTCAGTTCAATAAAACAATTTTATACAGTGGAAACAGTCACATCCAATATAATCATGCACGGTCTCGTATCCTCGAAGGGAACTCGTATCCTCATAAGGATGAAATAGTAACGAATGGCCATCGTCGAAACAGTGCTCACTATGGAAACCTGTGGATTTGACCATAATCCCACAGTAATATACAGTATCTGCGACTTGATTAGGGTCGCAGTCATATAAATCACATAACAATATGCATGATCACCAAGAGCCACTATCTCAAAAACATTTTCATAAATCAATTCATTTAACAGTAGAAATCATTTTCAATTAAATCATTTCATGTAAATCACTTCATGTAATTCAATTCATATAAATCTTTTCTTGTAATTCATTTCATGTAAATCAGTGTATATAAATCACTTCATGTAAATCAATTCATGTAATTCATCTCATGTAAATCAAATCATGTAAATCGTTTCATGCAATGCAATTCATGTAAATCATGTCGTGTAAATCATTTCTTATAGTTCAATACATGCAAAATCATTTTATATATTTCAATTCATGTAAATCGTTTCCTATGCAACTCTTATATATGTTCCTTACCTCAACTCTCGTGTTGTATAAATCCCGTAGTCCCATATACGCCTCTTCGCCTTTCCATTTCCCAACAGTAGACAATAATTCTAAATTGTACTTAGAATTCTATATTATGATTCTAACAAATATTTCGTAATTTTTCACGTTTTCTTTATCATTCTGTCACGACCCGAAGGCCGCGACGATACCTCTTACTTGTACGGATGCGTAGAAATTAGGGCTAAATTTTTTCGATTTCCTATACTTATTTTGTCTAAGTGCAATGTAATGAATTTCGTTTCGAGACGTTAACTCCCTCGCCTATTTTTATCACTTTACCCAGGTTAATTTCCTGCATAAAAATTTACAAATAATTCCAGCTCATGCTTCCCACAATAACAGTTGATTAATTTCTAGCATTCCTATGACCAAGTTCATTTCCATATCATGACATTTCATCTTATGATTTACATTCTTTTCCTAATTGGTCACTTGTTCATGCTATTCAATCTTCATATCCGTACTCATGCAAAATTAACAATTCTATACTTCCACCATTACTATAGTCTAGATGTCATTCTCTATATTAGATTACATCCCATCTAAGTACTGAATCAAAAACAGCCTGAATTGATGTTAAATGCAAAAGAAGAGTATGTATACCCAAAATATTCACAAAAGTCTTCTTGGAGAGTTGGGACTATATTTTAGGCTTGGGACTAATTCGGAAAGCTCCGAAATACTCCCCCAACTCCGTGCTCAATTTGAAAAATTTAAATAGCGTTTAATGAGCAAGGCTCAGTAAGTCATCTATATAAGTGCAGAGTTAGAATTATACTGTTCTATATGCCATGCATGATGTCATGTGAGGAGAATTCATTATTGATCATTTTCTTATTCATCATGCAGCATTTACATGTATTTTCCAACTCAATCCTATTATGCTTCAACATATCATGAAATGTCTAAGTCTTGAAGTCATAAGGTGATCTTGAACATGTAATTATGAATGAAGCAGTTACAATCATAAAACATATACTACATGTTCTTTTCCAACAAGTTTCAAGGCATGTGAAGTATCAATACATTTCATGTGTTCTTTTAAGACATGCTTGAAATATGTAAGCGTTTACATTTCATGTCAAATATACTTTTTAAAGCATATTTTATATCACATATACTTTTGAAATACATTTCATATCACATATGCTTTTGAAACACATTTCATATCACACATACTTTTGGAATACATTTCATGTCACATATACTTTTGAAATACATTTCATATCACATATACTTTTGAAGTATTTCATATCATATATAGCATCAAAATGCGTTTCATATACTGTAATTCAATATCGAGTTTAGAGTTCATTTTCATTTTAAAGCCATACTCTAAATTTCATTTCATATCATTTGAGACTAGGCTAGATCCTTATCTCTCTATCAATAAAGACTTAGTTCACTGTAGCTAGCAGTGAAGAATCATATCATCGTCCCCTGGAAACCACTAGGGCGCTATCTATGGCCATAGACCTCATATCTCTCAGTCCCACTGATCAGGTAAGACTGAGACCTGTCCACGACTATTGTCGGACAAGCTATTATGCCTAATGAGTAATCTCCAATTAGGCGGCTTCCACTATGCTTTATTGAATTTAATTCTCTTAGGGTGCCTATAGTCTCATAAAGCAATTCAATCTTTCGTATAAAAATAGCTTAATGTACGTAATGCTTTTCTGAAGATCATTTACATGTATATACGTACATATGTGAAAACTATCATTTCATTCTTTTCAAAACCATATAAGCATCAAGCATTCTGATAAGCATGATAAGAATAAATCTTTTTCGTGTTTCATGCATGGTACTAAAGCATGCTTAATGGTAAAAGAATTCAAGTAGATGAAATGAAAGCAGTATAATGTAGTGCTCATGAATCACATGAATGTCTATCATTCCATCTCGTGATGTCTATAAGTTTCTACCATATCGATTCATTTACGATTAATATCATACCATTTTGGCACTTTATCGAGTCTAACATCGTACCTGCATTTCATTTCGTTAAATCTAATCTCTAAGTATTCAAATCATTTTATCGTAAGATTTAATCCTATACAGGATAATCCTACTTCTACGTTATATAAACGTCTTACCTAAGGCGAACTTAGTTTGAGCGTGTCCCGTGTCAAGCTCGACCGTGTCCGCCATTCTCCGTCATGCTACACATTCAAAAAATCCAACTTAATCATGCCTAGCCCATCTCTATATACTTGTAAAAATTTAGATTCCAATTTAATACGCATATATATATTGATATTCATATACATATGTACACACTTAACATTAAGATAATTCCAATTCTCCAGTAAGATTTATCTCATCTTCGTACCTCTATCTATATATATATATATCTGCATTATATTTCCACATATATATATATATATATTTCCTTTCTTTCTAATCCTTTTTCCCTTTTTTTTTCATTTCTTTGTCTCTTATCTTGTTTCCAAGTAAGTAGTGCATATATATATGTGTGTATATATATATATATATATATATTTAACGCTGATATAATATAAATCCTTAAATTCAATTCTCTCATTTTCCAACGTGTGTAAATGTATATATATACATATATATGTGCACCATTCATACATATATATTTTTAAACACACTATATTTGCATATGTATATATATATATATACATATTTATAAAAATATATACATATATATTTTTCCTATTTCTTTTCTTTCCTCTCTTTATTTCTTACCTTTCTTTGCTTTCTCTCTTCCTTCCTTTCGGACCAGTTTATAGCGTAGGATTTTGCCCCCTTTGAACAACCTCAAAATACACTCAAAATCCCCCTTTCACGTGGCTACAACCAGAACCAAAATAGTCACCAAAACAGCTTCTTTTCTCAGCCTTGTCCTTCTCTGTCGTGGCAGCCTATAACCCTCCTTTAACAACCACGTTTCTCAGCTTCAAACACAGTACCCATAGTCCTTTAATGCCTCACACGAAACTCTATTCTTTATCTCTATTCATTGCCTTTCTTCACGACTGTGTAACCACCAACATCAGCCCTTAAATGGTCTTGCAACATAGCCTGAAAATACCTCAATCAGCATGAACAACCTCGTTTCTTCTCGTCTGAACCAACGCCCAATGAAATCTTACAGTTCAGCTCACTTCCTCGTTCAATAGCCTCCAAATGAGGCTCGGGTTTTGCTCCTCTATCCAACTCTGTTTCAAATCAAGGCCATAAGGCAGCAGAACCACCAATGTTCAGCCTCCCATTCATCCTTATTTTTAGACTTAAAAATTCAGCCACATTTGCTCCATCATTACTCAGTTACTGGATCTTGTTACAGCACCGAAAGCCCTCTCTAGCTTGCCTCCAAATCAGTTTTCTCACACCCAAAAGCACCTTAGCTTCTCTCTTTCTCCTCGTCACACTAAACTCTCCTTTCTTCTTCACTGTTTCCGTTTCTTTCCTTTACACGTTTTGCTTGTATCCTTTCTAGCCGAAGTCTCCTGTTCCAGCCCCCTTTTACTTTGCAACAGAATGCCACACACGAGACCCCTTGAAATCAGTTTTCCTATCCTTGTTTCCTGTCCTCAAATGGCGTCCTTGGAAATCACAGCAGTGCCCACTTTGCTGTTGCAGCGTCTGTCTTTATTTTGTGCCGTCGTTCATCTGTTTCTCTCCACTTAGATCCACTCAACAAGACAAGAGGGATGAAGGAAAGGAAGGTGCATCGGTGTGTGGTGAGAATGGACTGCCGTGTGAGGTAAGCATCAGCAAGGAGGAGCTGCAAGGTTAGGCTGAAATGGGAGGGTTTCTTGAGAGTAAACAGTGGCAAGCTTATACGGGAAGCAGAAGAAACCGACTGAAGAAAATGGTGAAGGAGAAAGAAATTTTCAAAGGAAACAAGGAAGTGATGGGTCTCTGTGTGATGAGACGGGTTAGTGGGACTTTTTTCCATTAACCCGTAAAAATATATATTATATATATTTTAATCCTTTTATTATTTTATTAAAACTTTTTACACATATTTTCATTAACATATGCTATTTGTTTAAAGGATATACATATATGTATATAAATACATCATTAATTACATCACTGTATGTATTTATATATATATATCTAATATATACATTTCTATTTATTAACATGTGCAGGTATTTATTCTTATGGTACAATTATAAATATATATATACCCATGTTTGTACATATTTATTTATATGTACCATAATTTATTTATTTATTTATTTTTCTTGATTTGATCCTCTCTCTCACTATATATATATATATCTATGTTCGTATCCATTTATATATATACATATATTTATTCATTTATGTGCTTATGTACGTTCATGTTCATTACATGCATGCACTTTTACGTACGCATACATGAAATGCATGTTGCATGTATACACCTTACGTACTCTTAGTTTGGCTTACGTGTATGCACAACTCCTTTCAATTATAGAATTTCAACTCCTTTCGTACTTATTTAGTGTGCATTGCATATATTGTATTATCGTATATTTCACATTGCTCTCGGATACTTGACTTTTATGAATATGAACCAAATCTTATACTTGAATTTCCAAGAGTATATTATCTCTCTTATGTGTGAAATCCCCAATTTCATGTAAAGTCCTCTTATTTGTAAAGTACTATAAGCAGAAATGATTTAAATGAATATGAGAATTAATGTACAAATGATGTAAGGAACCTAGAAGAAGTAATGAAATGGATAGTCAAATGGTCAATGAATTTAATGTTGACATAGGAAAATACTAGAGAATGATAAAAGAAGAATAAGTATCATATTTTCATAATTAAATGATATGTGTGGCTGACATGAAGAAGGAAAGAAGAAGAAAAATTAATTGGTGATCAAATTGTCAAAGGGCTAAGGAGTTATGGCTGGCATGAAGGGATAAATACACATTTATGGCATTTAATGCCAACTTTTCCAGCAAAGAGGGCCGGCAGCCATAGCTCTTCCTCTGAAAATTCTCGAAGGTTTTCTTCCATATTCACCTTGTAGAACTGCCTTATTCCTCCAACGAATCAACAAACTCCTTAAACGAAAAAAGTTCTTTATCACTAGCTCTACTCATACCTATAATATGGAAGGCTGAAACAAAGTATTTGAGGAGATCAGAAATCCTGTAAATTTGGCTATTGACAAAGGTAAGAAAAGAAATTGATTCATTTGATTTCGTCCATAATTTGGAGTCATGTGATGTTGGTATAGTATCCTTAAGGTGTTGAAATGAAAGAAAGTTAAAGGTTTCAATTTATATGAATTATGCAGTTTTGAAGAAGTGAAGGAAAGAATTGGTGCAACCAAGGGATTTCGTGTTATTTGGCTATTTGAGGTAAGGAATATATGTAACGGACGTAGAGTGACTATGTCCGCATGTTTTAAATGTTTTGGGATGAAACAAAAGTTGGTGTAAGTGCAGGAAATGTAAAATTCGCGGTTTTCGCCCAGTTACGATTTGGCTCGGGGCAGCCGACTGCCCTAAATAGCAGCCGACTGCTCAGAGACAGTCGTGATGTAAATTTTTCCGAAACCGACTTAGAGCAGCCGACTGCCCTATATAGCAGTCGACTGCCATTTTTCCAGAATCCTTCTGTTTGCAAACCAGTCGACCGCTAAAGAGCCAGTCGACTGCATTTTTCCGAGAAACATTCTGTTTGCGGGCCAGTCGACTGCCCCATTTTAGCAGTCAACTGCCCTACTTGCATCCGAAAATTAAATATTTTAAATGCAAAAAGAAAATAAAATTTATTGAATATTTTTATACTATAGCAGTCGACTGCCCTAAAAGAGCAGTCAACTGCCCCTTTTGAAAAATAATAATTTTTAATTTATTTATATAAATGTATTTGGATTATCATTAAAGTATATAAGAAGGGTTATGAATATCCATGGTTTTACAAGAATGAGTTTTACTACTCAATATTTTGAGATTAACGACTCCATTGGTGATCATGCATATTACTTGATTATTTGTATTTGGCTGGGGGACTCTAGTCAAGCCCTCAGTACCACGGGTGTCACCTGACTAGTGCACACCGTGGAATATTGACAATGGCCATTAGTCCTTTATATGTGTTTGGCTTAAGGGAGGATCCCTGGCCCATACGTGGGTACGCCACTTTATTTGGTGCATGATTCTATTGGATGTTGACGGTCTCCCCCTATTTGAAGACTATTTGTATATGTAATTTCAAGTTATTTGACATATATATGTGAAAGTATTTGAGTTATTTGAATACGTGCAAGTGACTTCATGTGATTTTATCATGTGTTATATGGTATTTGATGAACTTATATGTTATATGTTTTTACAAGAATATTACATGACATTATAGAGCCAAGCAGGAAAACTGCATATAGTGGCATAGTACGCTCTTTTATGTATATTTCTTACTGAGCGTAAACTCATTCCTTTATTATATTTTCATCCAGATTATTTGCAGTGAAGTCTGCTCTTGGTAGAGGAGCATATATTTGGACTATACGATATTCCTTCGAGGCTAACTTCCAATCCCTTGAAGGTAGATACATTTTGATTATGTAATTCAGACTATAGTACAGTGATGTATATTAGACACATTGGGGATGTAAATTGTTAAAGAGATTAGTACGTAATTTATATTAAAGTTTTAGACTTATGTGTAAGACGATCCTGTATGTGTATGAGAAATATATCATTATGTAAACAATATAGTGTTAGCTATATTAAAGAAGAAGGATGCACCGTTGAACAGCCTAACCAAAACTATGGGAAAGAAGAAAAATTTAGTTGGTATTTGGGAGTGACGAGGATGTCACAGATTGGTATCAGAGCAAGGTTAGTCTGACGTTTGACGGCGTCATTAGGCTAGAAATAGTGTACATCCCCATGTACTGTACTTGTCTGAATACATATATGTGGTTGAATTGCTGAAAGTGTACTAAACGCTTGACCTTGTGGTGATATTGGCAGAATGAACACTCGTAGAAGGGGTACTGGTAGAGGACGAGGACGAGGACGGGGTAGAGTAGAACCGTCCCCAACACAGTCCCCTCCTCCATCTCCATCGGGTAGCCCGAATGCTCGACTGTCGAGAGTGGAGCGAAGTATTGAAACTATGGCCACTCTATTTAATCAGTTCATGTCTAATTTCCCAAACGTGGCCACTAATGCATCAACAGAACCACCTATAGTACCTCCTATTCCGTCTGGGAATGCTCCTCCTATTCCTCCAGTACAGCCCCCACCGGCACAGCCTGAGTTGCCCCCACCAGCTCAAGTTAATGAGAGGCGAGATCCTAAGGCCTACTGCAGTGTGGTCTTAATTAAAGAATTTAAGAAGCTGGATCCGCCTAAGTTTAAGGGGGATAGAGATCTGTTGACCGCCGAGAACTGGGTGAAGGCAGTCACCAAATCTTTTGGGTACATGACCTGTTCTGAGAAAGAAAAAGTGGGTTTGGCAGCTTATTTGTTAGTAGACGATGCCGAGCATTGGTGGCAGTCTACTCGGGCTAGTTTGGAGACTCAACACACTGAGGTTACGTGGGATAGATTTTTAGAGGCCTTTAATGAACAGTACATCCCACGCACTGAACAGACTAGGTTGAAGATTGAGTTTTTGAGCTTGACTCAGGGGACTATGACGGTAAATCAATATGAGTCGAAGTTCATTTCTTTAAGCAGATTTGACCCTGAAGTCCTAAGGAGTGAAGGACATAAGATCTACCGATTCATAGAGGGATTAAGGTCTCCTATTAGATCGAAGTTATATCCTATGGATATCACTACTTATAATGAGGCAGTCCGTAAGGCTCAATTGTGTGAGCAGGACTATAATCTTCACCATGCTGATTTTCGAGCCAAGGGTAAAGGCAAAGAACCGATGAAGCGGAAGTCAGATGAGAGAGCCTCTAGTGACAGATATCCATCTAGAAAAAGTAGACCATACGAAAGAGCTTCGGCAGGTAAGAAGATAAATTATAAGAGAATGACATGTATCTTAGTTTAATGGTTATATGGAAATATACTAAATTTTGAAGGTTTATGATAATTATGGTACAGGGACTCCTAGATCTACCGGGATTAAGATAAATGATGAAAGATCCCGATATTCAGCTGGCAGTACAGCAAGCTCGCCGAAAAGTGTGACGCAGAAATGCGAGCATTGCGGGAGATTCCATGGGTCACAGCCGTGTCGTATGGCGAGTGGGGCTTGTTTTTGGTGTGGCGAGAGGGGACACATGATTAAAGATTGTCCCAAGATTTCTAAAAGACTGTCTGAAGAATCGGAAAGGACCACCCAACCACAGCCTAAGGCCACAGCTGCTGAGAAAGGAAAGAAAGCTGTGACTCAAGGACGAGTATTTGCTATAGACGAGGAGTCTGCTGATGCTTCGTCCAAGGTGATTAAGGGTAAGATTCACCGCTTTTATATAAGTGTTACTGCTTTATTTGATCCAGGCTCTACACACTCCTTTGTTTCTCCCATAATTGCTACAAGATTACCTGTTGAACCTGAGCCTTTAGGGCATTTGTTACAAATAAGTACACCATTTAGAGAATCCCAGATGACAGACATAGTGTATCGTAGTTGTAAGCTACGGGTAGGAGAGAGAGAATCGATAGCTGACCTAATCCTACTGAATATGTATGGATTTGATGTCATATTAGGAATGGATTGGTTAGCTAAGAATCATGTGATATTGGATTGTTATGATAAAAGCATGATCTTCTCTTCTCCCGTTAGCTATGTTGTAAATTTTGCAAATGTTTAATACAAAAGTATGTTTATTAATTTATTTATTTGTAAAAGAAATTAATAGAGAATATATTTGTTATGTGAAGGATTCATAGCGTATGTGGTGGACGTAGAAAGGAAACGTCCCGAACTTCATGAAATTCCAATAGCCAATGAGTTTCCATGTGTGTTTCCGGATGATCTTCCAGGACTTCCTCCGGATAGGGAAATCGAGTTTACTATCGATTTGGTGCCAGGGACTGATCCCATTTCGAGACCACCCTATCGGATGGCCTTAGTGGAATTGGAAGAACTTAAGAAACAGCTGCAAGAGTTACTAGATAAGGGGTTTATACGGCCAAGTGTATCCCCATGGGGTGCTCCTGTGCTATTTGTCCGGAAGAAGGACGACAGCTTGAGGCTTTGTATTGATTATCGATGGTTAAATAAGGTGACAATCAAGAACAAGTACCCTCTTCCTAGGATTGACGATCTCTTTGATCAGCTTCGGGGTGCACGAGTCTTCTCCAAGATAGACTTGAGATCGGGATATCATCAATTGAAGATCCGAAGTGAAGATATCCCTAAGACTGCGTTTAGGACACGGTATGGTCACTATGAATTCCTAGTGATGCCGTTTGGTTTAACCAATGCACCCGCGGCTTTTATGAACTTGATGAATGATGTGTTCAAACAGTATTTAGACCAGTTTGTCATTGTTTTCATCGATGACATATTGGTGTATTCAAGATCATGGGAAGAGCATGAGCAGCATTTGAGGATAGTTCTACAAACCCTCAAAGATCGAGGATTATATGCCAAGCTAAGTAAGTGTGAGTTTTGGCTAGATCAAATATCCTTTTTGGGTCACATAATCAATAAAGATGGAGTTTCGGTCGATCCATCGAAGATTGAAGCTGTGGTGCAATGGGAGAGACCGAAAACAGTGACGGAGATTAGGAGTTTCTTGGGTCTAGCCGGCTATTATCGACGATTTGTAGAGGGTTTTTCGAGGTTAGCTGCTCCCTTGACGCGCTTAACGCGCAAAGAGGTGAAGTTTGAATGGAATGATGCCTGCGAGCGCAGTTTCCATGAGCTGAAGCGCAGGTTAACTACTGCACCTATTCTCACCATTCCTAGTGGTTCTGGAGGATTTTCTGTATATAGTGATGCCTCTGCACAAGGTCTAGGTTGTGTGTTAATGCAACATAGTAAGGTAGTTGCATATGGTTCTCGTCAATTAAAGAACCATGAGAAGAACTACCCGACTCATGATTTGGAGTTAGCGGCAGTGGTGTTTGCTCTAAAGATTTGGAGGCATTATTTGTATGGTGAGAAATTTCAGATTTTTACGGATCATAAAAGTTTGAAGTACTTGTTCTCTCAAAGGGAATTGAATATAAGACAGAGGAGATGGCTTGAGCTTCTGAAGGATTATGATTGTGAGATCCTATACCACCCGGGAAAAGCCAATGTGGTGGCAGATGCTCTGAGTAGGAAGCATATGGGGATAGTATCATACATGATGGTAAGAGAATATGAACTACTTGAGCAATTTGCAAGCCTTAATCTCAATGTTGTGCCTTATGAGCATTTTGGAATGATAACAAGTTTGATGATTGAGCCGGAGTTGATGGGTAAAATTCGGATTGCTCAAAGGGAAGATGATCAATGTATGGAGGCCATGAATCAGATCCAATCAGGTATGCCATCGGAATTTAGCATTGATAGTAATGGACTCTTGAGATTTAAGAATCGTATATGTGTTCCTAAGGATAAGGAGTTGAAGAAGTTAATTTTGACTGAAGCACACTCCACTAAGTATACTTTGCATCCGGGAAATACGAAGATGTATCATAATCTTCGCAAGGTGTATTGGTGGACTGGCATGAAAAGAGACATAGCAGAATTTGTAGCAAGGTGTCTCACGTGCCAGCAGGTTAAGGTAGAGCACCAAAGACCAGCAGGTTTACTACATCCTCTACCTATACCGATGTGGAAGTGGGAGCACATTACGATGGATTTTGTCATGGGACTACCTCGAACGAGGAGGAATCATGATGGTATTTGGGTCATTGTGGATCGGTTAACTAAGTCAGCTCACTTCCTGCCTATGAAGTCTACAGATACACTTAGTGCTTTGGCAGATTTGTATGTGAAAGAAGTTGTCAGACTACATGGAGTTCCAGTGAGCATTACATCTGACAGAGATTCCAGGTTCACTTCTCATTTTTGGGAACATTTCCAAAAGGCCATGGGATCTCAATTAAATTTTAGCACGGCTTTTCATCCACAGACTGATGGTCAGTACGAGCGCACCATTCAGACGCTCGAGGATATGTTGAGAGCTTGTGCGTTGGACTTTAAAGGCTCCTGGGATGAGCATCTGCCATTGGCTGAGTTTGCATACAACAATAGTTACCATGCAAGTATCGGGATGGCACCATATGAAGCTCTATATGGTAGAAGGTGTCGATCTCCGATTGGGTGGGAAGAAGTGGGCGAGCGTAAGTTATTAGCCCCAGACTTAGTCGAGCAAGCCTCTGAGGATGTTAAGTTAATTTGCCAAAGACTTAAGACAGCTCAGAGCAGACAAAAGAGTTACGCAGATGCTCGACGGAGACCACTTGAGTTTTTGGTCGGGGATTCGGTATTTTTGAAAGTTTCTCCATCCAAAGGGATCATGAGGTTTGGCCGAAGAGGTAAGCTTAGTCCTCGCTACATAGGGCCATTTGAAGTCTTAGACCGAGTCGGAGATGTTGCTTATAGATTGGCACTACCTCCGGAGCTATCTGGAGTACATAATGTTTTCCATGTGTCGATGCTTCGGAAGTATAATCCGGATCCATCTCATGTCATTGAATATGAGCCCTTAGAGATTCGGGAAGACATGAGTTATGTGGAGAAGCCGGTTCGGATTTTGGATAGGAAGGAGAAAGTGCTAAGGTCAAAGACAATTCCCTTAGTCAAAATTCTCTGGCAATACCATACCATGGAAGAAGCTACATGGGAGCTAGAGAGCTTAATGAAGGAAAGGTATCCGGAGCTATTTGAGTAGTAACCCGATTTAAATTTGGAGGACCAAATTCTCAAAGATGGGGAGAATGTGAAATCCCCAATTTCATGTAAAGTCCTCTTATTTGTAAAGTACTATAAGCAGAAATGATTTAAATGAATATGAGAATTAATGTACAAATGATGTAAGGAACCTAAAAGAAGTAATGAAATGGATAGTCAAATAGTCAATGAATTTAATGTTGACATAGGAAAATACTAGAGAATGATAAAAGAAGAATAAGTATCATATTTTCATAATTAAATGATATGTGTGGCTGACATGAAGAAGGAAAGAAGAAGAAAAATTAATTGGTGATCAAATTGTCAAAGGGCTAAGGAGTTATGGCTGGCATGAAGGGATAAATACACATTTATGGCATTTAATGCCAACTTTTCCAGCAAAGAGGGCCGGCAGCCATAGCTCTTCCTCTGAAAATTCTCGAAGGTTTTCTTCCATATTCACCTTGTAGAACTGCCTTATTCCTCCAACGAATCAACAAACTCCTTAAACGAAAAAAGTTCTTTATCACTAGCTCTGCTCATACCTATAATATGGAAGGCTGAAACAAAGTATTTGAGGAGATCAGAAATCCTGTAAATTTGGCTATTGACAAAGGTAAGAAAAGAAATTGATTCATTTGATTTCGTCCATAATTTGGAGTCATGTGATGTTGGTATAGTATCCTTAAGGTGTTGAAATGAAAGAAAGTTAAAGGTTTCAATTTATATGAATTATGCAGTTTTGAAGAAGTGAAGGAAAGAATTGGTGCAACCAAGGGATTTCGTGTTATTTGGCTATTTGAGGTAAAGAATATATGTAACGGACGTAGAGTGACTATGTCCGCATGTTTTAAATGTTTTGGGATGAAACAAAAGTTGGTGTAAGTGCAGGAAATGTAAAATTCGCGGTTTTCGCCCAGTTACGATTTGGCTCGGGGCAGCCGACTGCCCTAAATAGCAGCCGACTGCTCAGAGACAGTCGTGACGTAAATTTTTCCGAAACCGACTTAGAGCAGCCGACTGCTCTATATAGCAGTCGACTGCCATTTTTCCAGAATCCTTCTGTTTGCAAACCAGTCGACCGCTAAAGAGCCAGTCGACTGCATTTTTCCGAGAAACATTCTGTTTGCGGGCCAGTCGACTGCCCCATTTTAGCAGTCAACTGCCCTACTTGCATCCGAAAATTAAATATTTTAAATGCAAAAAGAAAATAAAATTTATTGAATATTTTTATACTATAGCAGTCGACTGCCCTAAAAGAGCAGTCAACTGCCCCTTTTGAAAAATAATAATTTTTAATTTATTTATATAAATGTATTTGGATTATCATTAAAGTATATAAGAAGGGTTATGAATATCCATGGTTTTACAAGAATGAGTTTTACTACTCAATATTTTGAGATTAACGACTCCATTGGTGATCATGCATATTACTTGATTATTTGTATTTGGCTGGGGGACTCTAGTCAAGCCCTCAGTACCACGGGTGTCACCTGACTAGTGCACACCGTGGAATATTGACAATGGCCATTAGTCCTTTATATGTGTTTGGCTTAAGGGAGGATCCCTAGCCCATACGTGGGTACGCCACTTTATTTGGTGCATGATTCTATTGGATGTTGACGGTCTCCCCCTATTTGAAGACTATTTGTATATGTAATTTCAAGTTATTTGACATATATATGTGAAAGTATTTGAGTTATTTGAATACGTGCAAGTGACTTCATGTGATTTTATCATGTGTTATATGGTATTTGATGAACTTATATGTTATATGTTTTTACAAGAATATTACATGACATTATAGAGCCAAGCAGGAAAACTGCATATAGTGGCATAGTACGCTCTTTTATGTATATTTCTTACTGAGCGTAAACTCATTCCTTTATTATATTTTCATCCAGATTATTTGCAGTGAAGTCTGCTCTTGGTAGAGGAGCATATATTTGGACTATACGATATTCCTTCGAGGCTAACTTCCAATCCCTTGAAGGTAGATACATTTTGATTATGTAATTCAGACTATAGTACAGTGATGTATATTAGACACATTGGGGATGTAAATTGTTAAAGAGATTAGTACGTAATTTATATTAAAGTTTTAGACTTATGTGTAAGACGATCCTGTATGTGTATGAGAAATATATCATTATGTAAACAATATAGTGTTAGCTATATTAAAGAAGAAGGATGCACCGTTGAACAGCCTAACCAAAACTATGGGAAAGAAGAAAAATTTAGTTGGTATTTGGGAGTGACGAGGATGTCACATTATGTTTGCTAGATTACATAAGAGGTACACATTTAGCTAGAAAATTTACGGTTCTTACATCCTCCCCACTTTGAAAATTTTGGTCCTCCAAATTGCTGCAAGTTATTCGAGAATAAGTGGGGGTACTTCTCCTTCATTACACTCTCCAACTCCTATGTAGCTTCTTCTGAGGAATGGTGTTGCCACAGCACCTTTTCCAAGGGAATTGTCTTGGACCGCAGCACTTTATCCCTTCGATCCAAAATCCGAAGCGGTCTCTCAACATAGCTTAGGTCTTCCCTGATTTCCAAAGGTTCATAATCAATCACATGGGAGGGATCTGGATGATATTTTCTAAACATAGATACGTGGAAGACGTTGTGCACACTTGACAACTCTGGTGGTAGCGCTAATCGATACGCCATGTCACCCACTCTGTCTAGTGTCTCAAACGGACCAATGTACCGATGACTCAACTTTCCTCTTTTACCAAATCTCATTATGCCTTTAGATGGAGAGATCCCTAAAAATACCTTATCTCCAACCTGAAACTCCAAGTGTCTCCTGTGATTATCGGCATAGCTCTTCTGTCTACTCTGAGCTGCTCACAGCCAATCACATATCAATCTAACATTCTCTGAAGCCTTTTCCATAAGTTCGGGAGCAAATATCTTCCTTTCACCCACTTCTTCCTAGCCTATCGGGGATCGACATCTACATCCATACAACACCTCATACAGTGCCATCCCAATGCTAGAGTGGAAACTATTGTTATATGCAAATTCAGCCAGTGCCAAATGATCATTCCATGAACCCTGAAAATCCATGACGCACACTCTCAACATATCCTCAAGAGTTTGAATTGTTCTCTCGGATTGCCCATCAGTTTGAGGATGGAAAGCAGTGCTGAAACTCAATTTAGTTCCCAAAGCATCCTAGAAATGTTCCCAGAAACGAGAAGTAAACCGATAATCTCTATCTGATACTACGCTCACTAAGATCCCATGTAATCTCATGATCTCCCTAACATACAAATCTGCAAGGGCACTAAGTGAATCAGTGACTTTCATAGCCAAAAAGTGTGCCAACTTTGCCAATCTGTCGACAATCACTCAAATGGCATCATGGTTTCTTCGGATTCTTTACTATCCAACAATCATCATTTCACAATTTAGCTAAGACTGCACTTTATTTGTAGACTTTAATACCAATCATCACTTATAGTGAATAAGACATTAGGTAATAATTTTTCCTCACATCTCTTTTCATATAATATTACCCTTACATCCTTT
This sequence comes from Heritiera fomes, assembly GCA_032173925.1. Classification (NCBI taxonomy): domain Eukaryota; kingdom Viridiplantae; phylum Streptophyta; class Magnoliopsida; order Malvales; family Malvaceae; genus Heritiera; species Heritiera fomes. The sequence goes on along the minus strand of JAPDPM010000012.1, from coordinate 5,629,313 downwards.
ATTCTTATAGTACATGTAATATCACTAAATTTTAGGATGTACTTGAGGATGTAATTTTTTCCATAATCAAACTCTGTAATTGAATTTATCAAAATACTAATTCTGTCTCCACATTATTACTTATGCAATTTCACGGGTCCAATATATATACATAGATGCATATATATATCCATTTAAATGACTGGCAATACTTCATTTATTCACTCTTCTGAGTATAACTAATTCTTTATCTGTTAAGTTTGGCTCGATCTTATATCTAGCCATAACCACATGAAAATCAAAGGAAATTACATACAATCTTAGGTTTGGAAACTACCTCATAATTCATGTTCCCTTATCATTATATGATTTGTCTTTTAATACATTTTCATCTTTTCACATTTATTACTTCCGTTGCTTTTCCAAATGGTATAGTACTCTCCCATTAAAAATCTTTTAACAATTTCGAATACTTTATTCATACATATTCATTCACTTCCACATAATTTTCTTATATGTATGTATCATATCAGTAAAGCAACCAATTCCACAATTCCTCAACAAATCATTTATATTATTCAGGTAAACTTCGTAATTTTTGTACCCCAATAACTATATTTTAATCTTACTCACTTGGCAATAACCTCTTTTTAAACAAACCAATATTCACTTTATCATTTGAGACCACACGTCTCTACAAAGGTACTGTTCAGTTAAAACTCATATTTACTGAACTTGATAACAAAATTCTCAGTTTCCAGAAGTTTGTGGAATTGTTCAAGGATGCTGCTTATATTCTTCAAATAAATATACACATTCACATCTCGTGGTTTCATGCCATCATAATTTATCTGTATGTGATTGAAATATTTCATTCATTAAATCCACAAACGTCACAAGATATTTCATAAATCTCTTAAGTACCACAAAAGACTCGTAAGAGTTATACTAAGTTCTGAACATCACTTTATGAACACTTATCTGTAAGCTTTTTATCCGATAATATCTTGTTCAAAGATTGATATTGAAACTCTACATACACCATTGAGTGGATCAAGTAAAACATCAATCTTGAACAATAACTTATTCATTCTCAATAATAATACTATTAAGTACTCGAAATTTGGTACACAATCATAAGCTATGCTTATCCTTTCGAACCATATCATCTGTGTTTCTACCAGTTACACTAATACAAATGGGTTCTTTATTCATTAATCTCTAGAGTAATTTCTTAAACTCTTCAGACTCTTTTATGTTCCCTGATAAGAGCTTATAAATAGGTTCCATGTTGTGAATCGAGTTAATAATCTCTCGAATCCACATTACTTCAAAAATTATTTAGAAATTCATCCAGTAACTTCTAAATCATAACCTCATTTCATCTTGGATGTTTCGTTATTTACATTCTATAATTCTAATATGTATCCTTAAAACACATACGTATAACTTTCAAATCATTTTACATATATTTCACATCGATTCACTTATTTAGTCACACTTAGTAAGTGTATTACTTTTCATAATATCCAATAATCCCTAACCAAATACCTCGTCTTTTCACATTTAATTTAGGCCCTAAGAATCCATAATAGGGCCGACTATCTCACGACCTCCCACAGTATACACTTCGGTCGCATTACTCATCAAAATATAAGTGGGGCTCATAGTAGGGACCATTATACCTATAATACATTCTTTGCACCATTCATTATTTTAGTACCATCAATCGGTTCCAAATCAATTTAGTCATCTATGATTCGGTTGAATTATTTCAATATAGGGTATATTCGTCATTTCTCAATTTATTTCTCTCTCTTCAAGATACCTTTTAAACAAGTGATCTTAAAATCCATTGACTAATGATATCCCCTTTCATTCCAACATCATCATTTCAGAGTCTTAATTCGATTCGGATAGAGAAGTCCTGGTGGGGCCCTCACCAAGTTCCTCTCAGTGCCTTACCGAACAGACCTAACATCAAGATTATAAGATCACCTATTTCAAGTAAAATTCTCAGATTACAATCCCCTTTTAATTTCAAAGTTCAATACTCAATAACTTTGCCAAATTTGATGTATCTCGTAAGTTCATATCTTGTGACTATTCATCCTCTTATACTTTAAAAACTATCAAGCTAGGTCAAGATCAATAGCAAGAAATTATGGTCTTGCGTGTCTTATTTCATGCAATCTTAACTTTCACATCAATTTGTTATCTTGCACGACATACCTTATAAATCTCTAACATTTACAAAAGATTTATAGTATATAGCATCTCATATTCAATCTTAATTCTACCAATGACAGGTTTGAAGAGTCCCTCTTTTTTTTTGTAAGTCACAAAACCTTACAAGCTATTGTGTTACTTATCGAGGTTTCAAATCATCAATCACTTAGTAGTCTTCTTTACTTTGTTATCATTTAATTTCTACTTAAAAAAAACACATGCATTTAGAACAGTATTTTGCACTTACTGAGCACTTAACAATCAGGCAATTACAGTACTATGGGATGTAAACCATTCTAACTCATCTACACTGACATGCACTAGACAATCTCGGCTCTGATACCACTAAATCTGTCACGACCCGAAGGCCGCGACGGTACCTCTTACTTGTATGGATGCGTAGAAATTAGGGCTAAATTTTTTCGATTTCCTATACTTATTTTGTCTAAGTGCAATGTAGTGAATTTCGTTTCGGGATGTTAACTCCCTCTCCTATTTTTATCACTTTACCCAGGTTAATTTCCTGCATAAAAATTTACAAATAATTCCAGCTCATGCTTCCCACAATAACAGTTGATTAATTTCTAGCATTCCTATGACCAAGTTCATTTCCATATCATGACATTTCATCTTATGATTTACATTCTTTTCCTACTTGGTCACTTGTTCATGCTATTCAATCTACATATCCATACTCATGCAAAATTAACAATTCTATACTTCCACCATTACTATAGTCTAGATGCCATTCTCTATATTAGATTACATCCCATCTAAGTACTGAATCAAAAACAGCCTGAATTGATATTAAATGCAAAAGAAGAGTATGTATACCCAAAATATTCACAAAAGTCTTCTTGGAGAGTTGGGACTATATTTTAGGCTTGGGACTAATTCGGAAAGCTCCGAAATACTCCCCCAACTCCGTGCTCAATCTGAAAAATTTAAAAAGCGTTTAATGAGCAAGGCTCAGTAAGTCATTTATATAAGTGCAAAGTTAGAATTATACTGTTCTATATGCCATGCATGATGTCATGTGAGGAGAATTCATTATTGATCATTTTCTTATTCATCATGCAGCATTTACATGTATTTTCCAACTCAATCCTATTATGCTTCAACATATCATGAAATGTCTAAGTCTTGAAGTCATAAGGTGATCTTGAACATGTAATTATGAATGAAGCAGTTACAATCATAAAACATATACTACATGTTCTTTTCCAACAAGTTTCAAGGCATGTGAAGTATCAATACATTTCATGTGTTCTTTTAAGACATGCTTGAAATATGTAAGCGTTTACATTTCACGTCAAATATGCTTTTTAAAGCATATTTCATATCACATATACTTTTGAAATACATTTCATATCACATATGCTTTTGAAACACATTTCATATCACACATACTTTTGGAATACATTTCATGTCACATATACTTTTGAAATAAATTTCATATCACATATACTTTTGAAGTATTTCATATCACATATAGCATCAAAATGCGTTTCATATACTGTAATTCAATATCGAGTTTAGAGTTCATTTTCATTTTAAAGCCATACTCTAAACTTCATTTCATATCATTTGAGACTAGGCTAGATCCCTATCTCTCTATCAATAAAGACTTAGTTCACTGTAGCTAGCAGTGAAGAATCATATCATCGTCCCCTGGAAACCACTAGGGCGCTATCTATGGCCATAGACCTCATATCTCTCAGTCCCACTGATCAGGTAAGATTGAGACCTGTCCACGACTATTGTCGGACAAGCTATTATGCCTAATGAGTAATCTCCAATTAGGCGGCTTCCACTATGCTTTATTGAATTTAATTCTCTTAGGGTGCCTATAGTCTCATAAAGCAATTCAATCTTTCGTATAAAAATAGCTTAATGTACGTAATGCTTTTCTGAAGATCATTTACATGTATATACGTACATATGTGAAAACTATCATTTCATTCTTTTCAAAACCATATAAGCATCAAGCATTCTGATAAACATGATAAGAATAAATCTTTTTCGTGTTTCATGCATGGTACTAAAGCATGCTTAATGGTAAAAGAATTCAAGTAGATGAAATGAAAGCAGTATAATGTAGTGCTCATGAATCACATGAATGTCTATCATTCCATCTCGTGATGTCTATAAGTTTCTACCATATCGATTCATTTACGATTAATATCATACCATTTTGGCACTTTATCGAGTCTAACATCGTACCTGCATTTCATTTCGTTAAATCTAATCTCTAAGTATTCAAATCATTTTATCGTAAGATTTAATCCTATACAGGATAATCCTACTTCTACGTTATATAAACGTCTTACCTAAGGCGAACTTAGTTTGAGCGTGTCCCGTGTCCAGCTCGACCGTGTCCGCCATTCTCCGTCATGCTACACATTCAAAAAATCCAACTTAATCATGCCTAGCCCATCTCTATATACTTGTAAAAATTTAGATTCCAATTTAATACGCATATATATATATATATATATTGATATTCATATACATATGTACACACTTAACATTAAGATAATTCCAATTCTCCAGTAAGATTTATCTCATCTTCGTACCTCTATCTCTATATATATATATATATCTGCATTATATTTCCACATATATATATTTCCTTTCTTTCTAATCCTTTTTCCCTTTTTTTTTCATTTCTTTGTCTCTTATCTTGTTTCCAAGTAAGTAGTGCATATATATATGTGTGTGTATATATATATATATATATATATATTTAACACTGATATAATATAAATCCTTAAATTCAATTCTCTCATTTTCCAACGTGTGTATATGTATATATATACATATATATGTGCACCATGCATACATATATATTTTTAAACACACTATATTTGCATATGTATCTATATATATATACATATTTATAAAAATATATACATATATATTTTTCCTATTTCTTTTCTTTCCTCTCTTTATTTCTTACCTTTCTTTGCTTTCTCTCTTCCTTCCTTTCGTACCAGTTTATAGCGTAGGATTTTGCCCCCTTTGAACAACCCCAAAATACACTCAAAATCCCCCTTTCACGTGGCTACAACCAGCACCAAAATAGTCACCGAAACAGGTTCTTTTCTCAGCCTTGTCCTTCCCTGTCGTGGCAGCCTATAACCCTCCTTTAACAACCACGTTTTTCAGCTTCAAACACAGTACCCATAGTCCTTTAATGCCTCACACGAAACTCTATTCTTTATCTCTATTCATTGCCTTTGTTCACGATTGTGTAACCACCAACATCAGCCCTTAAATGGTCTTGCAACATAGCCTGAAAATACCACAATCAGCATGAACAACCTCGTTTCTTCTCGTCTGAACCAACGCCCAATGAAATCTTACAGTTCAGCTCACTTCCTCGTTCAATAGCCTCCAAATGAGGCTCGGGTTTTGCTCCTCTATCCAACTCTGTTTCAAATCAAGGCCATAAGGCAGCAGAACCACCAACGTTCAGCCTCCCATTCATCCTTATTTTTAGACCTAAAAATTCAGCCACATTTGCTCCATCGTTACTCAGCTACTGGATCTTGTTGCAGCACCGAAAGCCCTTCTCTAGCTTGCCTCCAAATCAGTTTTCTCAGACCCAAAAGCACCTTAGCTTCTCTCTTTCTCCTCGTCACACTGAACTCTCCTTTCTTCTTCACTGTTTCCGTTTCTTTCCTTTACACGTTTTGCTTGTATCCTTTCTAGCCGAAGTCTCCTGTTCCAGCCCCCTTTTACTTTGCAACAGAATGCCACACACGAGACCCCTTGAAATCAGTTTTCCTATCCTTGTTTCTTGTCCTCAAATGGCGTCCTTGGAAATCACAGCAGTGCCCGCTTTTCTGTTGCAGCGTCTGTCTTTATTTTGTGCCGTCGTTCCTCTGTTTCTCTCCACTTAGATCCACTCAACAAGACAAGAGGGATGAAGGAAAGGAAGGTGCATCGGTGTGTGGTGAGAATGGACTGCCGTGTGAGGTAAGCACCAGCAAGGAGGAGCTGCGAGGTTAGGCTGAAATGGGAGGGTTTCTTGAGAGTAAACAGTGGCAAGCTTATACGGGAAGCAGAAGAAACCGACTGAAGAAAATGGTGAAGGAGAAAGAAAGTTTCAAAGGAAACAAGGAAGTGATGGGTCTCTGTGTGATGAGACGGGTTAGTGGGACTTTTTCCCATTAACCCGTAAAAATATATATTATATATATTTTAATCCTTTTATTATTTTATTAAAACTTTTTACACATATTTTCATTAACATATGCTATTTGTTTAAAGGATATACATATATGTATATAAATACATCATTAATTACATCACTGTATGTATTTATATATATATCTAATATATACATTTCTATTTATTAACATGTGCAGGTATTTATTCTTATGGTACAATTATAAATATATATATATACCCATGTTTGTACATATTTATTTATATGTATCATAATTTATTTATTTATTTATTTTTCTTGATTTGATCCTCTCTCTCACTATATATATATATATCTATGTTCGTATCCATTTATATATATACATATATTTATTCATTTATGTGCTTATGTACGTTCATGTTCATTACATGCATGCAGTTTTACGTACGCATACATGAAATGCATGTTGCATGTATACACCTTACGTACTCTTAGTTTGGCTTACGTGTATGCACAACTCCTTTCAATTATAGAATTTCAACTCCTTTCGTACTTATTTAGTGTGCATTGCATATATTGTATTATCGTATATTTCACATTGCTCTCGGATACTTGTCTTTTATGAATATGAACCAAATCTTATACTTGAATTTCCAAGAGTATATTATCTCTCTTATGTTTGCTAGATTACATAAGAGGTACACATTTAGCTAGAAAATTTACGGTTCTTACATCCTCCCCACCTTGAAAAATTTGGTCCTCCAAATTGCTGCAAGTTATTCGAGAATAAGTGGGGGTACTTCTCCTTCATTACACTCTCCAACTCCTATGTAGCTTCTTCTGAGGAGTGGTGTTGCCACAGCACCTTTTCCAGGGGAATTGTCTTGGACCGCAGCACTTTATCCCTTCGATCCAAAATCCGAAGCGGTCTCTCAACATAGCTTAGGTCTTCCCTGATTTCCAAAGGTTCATAATCAATCACATGGGAGGGATCTGGATGATATTTTCTAAACATAGATACGTGGAAGACGTTGTGCACACTTGACAGCTCTGGTGGTAGCGCTAATCGATATGCCACGTCACCCACTCTGTCTAGTGTCTCAAACGGACCAATGTACCGATGACTCAACTTTCCTCTTTTACCAAATCTCATTATGCCTTTAGATGGAGAGATCCCTAAAAATACCTTATCTCCAACCTGAAACTCCAAGTGTCTCCTGTGATTATCGGCATAGCTCTTCTGTCTACTCTGAGCTGTTCACAGCCAATCACATATCAATCTAACACTCTCTGAAGCCTTTTCCATAAGTTCGGGAGCAAATATCTTCCTTTCACCCACTTCTTCCTAGCCTATCGGGGATCGACATCTACATCCATACAACACCTCATATAGTGCCATCCCAATGCTGGAGTGGAAACTATTGTTATATGCAAATTCAGCCAGTGCCAAATGATCATTCCATGAACCCTGAAAATCCATGACGCACACTCTCAACATATCCTCAAGAGTTTGAATTGTTCTCTCAGATTGCCCATCAGTTTGAGGATGGAAAGCAGTGCTGAAACTCAATTTAGTTCCCAAAGCATCCTAGAAATGTTCCCAGAAACGAGAAGTAAACCGATAATCTCTATCTGATACTACGCTCACTAGGATCCCATGTAATCTCATGATCTCCTTAACATACAAATCTGCAAGGGCACTAAGTGAATCAGTGACTTTCATAGCCAAAAAGTGTGCCAACTTTGCCAATCTGTCGACAATCACTCAAATGGCATCATGGTTTCTTCGGATTCTTTACTATCCAACAATCATCATTTCACAATTTAGCTAAGACTGCACTTTATTTGTAGACTTTAATACCAATCATCACTTATAGTGAATAAGACATTAGGTAATAATTTTTCCTCACATCTCTTTTCATATAATATTACCCTTACATCCTTTATTCTTATAGTACATGTAATATCACTAAATTTTAGGATGTACTTGAGGATGTAATTTTTTCCATAATCAAACTCTGTAATTGAATTTATCAAAATACTAATTCTGTCTCCACATTATTACTTATGCAATTTCACGGGTCCAATATATATACATAGATGCATATATATATCCATTTAAATGACTGGCAATACTTCATTTATTCACTCTTCTGAGTATAACTAATTCTTTATCTGTTAAGTTTGGCTCGATCTTATATCTAGCCATAACCACATGAAAATCAAAGGAAATTACATACAATCTTAGGTTTGGAAACTACCTCATAATTCATGTTCCCTTATCATTATATGATTTGTCTTTTAATACATTTTCATCTTTTCACATTTATTACTTCCGTTGCTTTTCCAAATGGTATAGTACTCTCCCATTAAAAATCTTTTAACAATTTCGAATACTTTATTCATACATATTCATTCACTTCCACATAATTTTCTTATATGTATGTATCATATCAGTAAAGCAACCAATTCCACAATTCCTCAACAAATCATTTATATTATTCAGGTAAACTTCGTAATTTTTGTACCCCAATAACTATATTTTAATCTTACTCACTTGGCAATAACCTCTTTTTAAACAAACCAATATTCACTTTATCATTTGAGACCACACGTCTCTACAAAGGTACTGTTCAGTTAAAACTCATATTTACTGAACTTGATAACAAAATTCTCAGTTTCCAGAAGTTTGTGGAATTGTTCAAGGATGCTGCTTATATTCTTCAAATAAATATACACATTCACATCTCGTGGTTTCATGCCATCATAATTTATCTGTATGTGATTGAAATATTTCATTCATTAAATCCACAAACGTCACAAGATATTTCATAAATCTCTTAAGTACCACAAAAGACTCGTAAGAGTTATACTAAGTTCTGAACATCACTTTATGAACACTTATCTGTAAGCTTTTTATCCGATAATATCTTATTCAAAGATTGATATTGAAACTCTACATACAGCATTGAGTGGATCAAGTAAAACATCAATCTTAAACAATAACTTATTCATTCTCAATAATAATACTATTAAGTACTCGAAATTTGGTACACAATCATAAGCTATGCTTATCCTTTCGAACCATATCATCTGTGTTTCTACCAGTTACACTAATACAGATGGGTTCTTTATTCATTAATCTCTGGAGTAATTTCTTAAACTCTTCAGACTCTTTTATGTTCCCTGATAAGAGCTTATAAATAGGTTCCATGTTGTGAATCGAGTTAATAATCTCTCGAATCCACATTACTTCAAAAATTATTTAGAAATTCATCCAGTAACTTCTAAATCATAACCTCATTTCATCTTGGATGTTTCGTTATTTACATTCTATAATTCTAATATGTATCCTCAAAACACATACGTATAACTTTCAAATCATTTTACATATATTTCACATCGATTTACTTATTTAGTCACACTTAGTAAGTGTATTACTTTTCATAATATCCAATAATCCCTAACCAAATACCTCGTCTTTTCACATTTAATTTAGGCCCTAAGAATCCATAATAGGGCCGACTATCTCACGACCTCCCACAGTATACACTTCGGTCGCATTACTCATCAAAATATAGGTGGGGCTCATAGTAGGGACCATTATACCTATAATACATTCTTTACACCATTCATTATTTTATTACCATCAATCGGTTCCCAATCAATTTAGTCATCTATGATTCGGTAGAATTATTTCAATATAGGGTATATTCGTCATTTCTCAATTTATTTCTCTCTCTTCAAGATACCTTTTAAACAAGTGATCTTAAAATCCATTGACTAATGATATCCCCTTTCATTCCAACATCATCATTTCAGAGTCTTAATTCGATTCGGATAGAGAAGTCCTGGTGGGGCCCTCACCAAGTTCCTCTCAGTGCCTTACCGAACAGACCTAACATCAAGATTATAAGATCACCTATTTCATGTAAAATTCTCAGATTACAATCCCCTTTTAATTTCAAAGTTCAATACTCAATAACTTTGCCAAATTTGATGTATCTCGTAAGTTCATATTTTGTGACTATTCATCCTCTTATACTTTAAAAACTATCAAGCTAGGTCAAGATCAATAGCAAGAAATTATGGTCTTGCGTGTTTTATTTCATGCAATCTTAACTTTCACATCAATTTGTTATCTTGCACGACATACCTTATAAATCTCTAACATTTACAAAAGATTTATAGTATATAGCATCTCGTATTCAATCTTAATTCTACCAATGACAGGTTTGAAGAGTCCCTCTTTTTTTTTGTAAGTCACAAAACCTTACAAGCTATTGTGTTACTTATCGAGGTTTCAAATCATCCATCACTTAGTAGTCTTCTTTACTTTGTTATCATTTAATTTCTACTTAAAAAAAACACATGCATTTAGAACAGTATTTTGCACTTACTAAGCACTTAACAATCAGGCAATTACAGTACTATGGGATGTAAACCATTTTAACTCATCTACACTGACATGCACTAGACAATCTCGGCTCTGATACCACTAAATCTGTCACGACCCGAAGGCCGCGACGATACCTCTTACTTGTACGGATGCGTAGAAATTAGGGCTAAATTTTTTCAATTTCCTATACTTATTTTGTCTAAGTGCAATGTAGTGAATTTCGTTTCGGGACGTTAACTCCCTCGCCTATTTTTATCACTTTACCTAGGTTAATTTCCTGCATAAAAATTTACAAATAATTCCAGCTCATGCTTCCCACAATAACAGTTGATTAATTTCTAGCATTCCTATGACCAAGTTCATTTCCATATCATGACATTTCATCTTATGATTTACATTCTTTTCCTACTTGGTCACTTGTTCATGCTATTCAATCTACATATCCATACTCATGCAAAATTATGGTCTTGCATGTTTTATTTCATGCAATCTTAACTTTCACATCAATTTGTTATCTTGCACGACATACCTTATAAATCTCTAACATTTACAAAAGATTTATAGTATATAGCATCTCGTATTCAATCTTAATTCTGCCAATGACAGGTTTGAAGAGTCCCTCTTTTTTTTTGTAAGTCACAAAACCTTACAAGCTATTGTGTTACTTATCGAGGTTTCAAATCATCCATCACTTAGTAGTCTTCTTTACTTTGTTATCATTTAATTTCTACTTAAAAAAAACACATGCATTTAGAACAGTATTTTGCACTTACTGAGCACTTAACAATCAGGCAATTACAGTACTATGGGAAGTAAACCATTTTAACTCATCTACACTGACATGCACTAGACAATCTCGGCTTTGATACCACTAAATCTGTCACGACCCGAAGGCCGCGACGGTACCTCTTACTTGTACGGATGCGTAGAAATTAGGGCTAAATATTTTCGATTTTCTATACTTATTTTGTCTAAGTGCAATGTAGTGAATTTCGTTTCGGGACGTTAACTCCCTCGCCTATTTTTATCACTTTACCCAGGTTAATTTCCTGCATAAAAATTTACAAATAATTGCAGCTCATGCTTCCCATAATAACAGTTGATTAATTTCTAGCATTCCTATGACCAAGTTCATTTCCATATCATGACATTTCATCTTATGATTTACATTCTTTTCCTACTTGGTCACTTGTTCATGCTATTCAATCTACATATCCATACTCATGCAAAATTAACAATTCTATACTTCCACCATTACTATAGTCTAGATGCCATTCTCTATATTAGATTACATCCCATCTAAGTACTGAATCAAAAACAGCCTGAATTGATATTAAATGCAAAAGAAGAGTATGTATACCCAAAATATTCACAAATGTCTTCTTGGAGAGTTGGGACTATATTTTAGGCTTGGGACTAATTCGGAAAGCTCCGAAATACTCCCCCAACTCCGTGCTTAATCTGAAAAATTTAAATAGCGTTTAATGAGCAAGGCTCAGTAAGTCATTTATATAAGTGCAGAGTTAGAATTATACTGTTCTATATGCCATGCATGATGTCATGTGAGGAGAATTCATTATTGATCATTTTCTTATTCATCATGCAGCATTTACATGTATTTTCCAACTCAATCCTATTATGCTTCAACATATCATGAAATGTCTAAGTCTTGAAGTCATAAGGTGATCTTGAACATGTAATTATGAATGAAGCAGTTACAATCATAAAACATATACTACATGTTCTTTTCCAACAAGTTTCAAGGCATGTGAAGTATCAATACATTTCATGTGTTTTTTTAAGACATGCTTGAAATATGTAAGCATTTACATTTCATGTCAAATATACTTTTTAAAGCATGTTTCATATCACATATACTTTTGAAATACATTTCATATCACATATGCTTTTGAAACACATTTCATATCACACATACTTTTGGAGTACATTTCATGTCACATATACTTTGGAAATACATTTCATATCACATATACTTTTGAAGTATTTCATATCACATATAGCATCAAAATGCGTTTCATATACTGTAATTCAATATCGAGTTTAGAGTTCATTTTCATTTTAAAGCCATACTCTAAACTTCATTTCATATCATTTGAGACTAGGCTAGATCCCTATCTCTCTATCAATAAAGACTTAGTTCACTGTAGCTAGCAGTGAAGAATCATATCATCGTCCCCTGGAAACCACTAGGGCGCTATCTATGGCCATAGACCTCATATCTCTCAGTCCCACTGATCAGGTAAGACTGAGACCTGTCCACGACTATTGTCGGACAAGCTATTATGCCTAACGAGTAATCTCCAAATAGGCGGCTTCCACTATGCTTTATTGAATTTAATTCTCTTAGAGTGCCTATAGTCTCATAAAGCAATTCAATCTTTCGTATAAAAATAGCTTAATGTACGTAATGCTTTTCTGAAGATCATTTACATGTATATACGTACATATGTGAAAACTATCATTTCATTCTTTTCAAAACCATATAAGCATCAAGCATTCTGATAAGCATGATAAGAATAAATCTTTTTTGTGTTTCATGCATGGTACTAAAGCATGCTTAATGGTAAAAGAATTCAAGTAGATGAAATGAAAGCAGTATAATGTAGTGCTCATGAATCACATGAATGTCTATCATTCCATCTCGTGATGTCTATAAGTTTCTACCATATCGATTCATTTACGATTAATATCATACCATTTTGGCACTTTATCGAGTCTAACATCGTACCTGCATTTCATTTCGTTAAATCTAATCTCTAAGTATTCAAATCATTTTATCGTAAGATTTAATCCTATACAGGATAATCCTACTTCTACGTTATATAAACGTCTTACCTAAGGCGAACTTAGTTTGAGCGTGTCCCGTGTCCAGCTCGACCGTGTCCGCCATTCTCCGTCATGCTACACATTCAAAAAATCCAACTTAATCATGCCTAGCCCATCTCTATATACTTGTAAAAATTTAGATTCCAATTTAATACGCATATATATATATATTGATATTCATATACATATGTACACACTTAACATTAAGATAATTCCAATTCTCCCGTAAGATTTGCCTCATCTTTGTACCTCTATCTCTATATATATATATATATATCTGCATTATATTTCCACATATATATTTGCTTTCTTTCTAATCCTTTTTCCCTTTTTTTTTTCATTTCTTTGTCTCTTATCTTGTTTCCAAGTAACTAGTGCATATATATATGTGTGTATATATATATATATATATATTTAACACTGATATAATATAAATCCTTAAATTCAATTCTCTCATTTTCCAACGTGTGTATATGTATATATATACATATATATGTGCACCATGCATACATATATATTTTTAAACACACTATATTTGCATATGTATCTATATATATACATATTTATAAAAATATATATATATATTTTTCCTATTTCTTTTCTTTCCTCTCTTTATTTCTTACCTTTCTTTGCTTTCTCTCTTCCTTCCTTTCGGACCAGTTTATAGCGTAGGATTTTGCCCCCTTTGAACAACCCCAAAATACACTCAAAATCCCCCTTTCACGTGGCTACAACCAGCACCAAAATAGTCACCAAAACAGCTTCTTTTCTCAGCCTTGTCCTTCCCTGTCGTGGCAGCCTATAACCCTCCTTTAACAACCACGTTTTTCAGCTTCAAACACAGTACCCATAGTCCTTTAATGCCTCACACGAAACTCTATTCTTTATCTCTATTCATTGCCTTTGTTCACGACTGTGTAACCACCAACATCAGCCCTTAAATGGTCTTGCAACACAGCCTGAAAATACCTCAATCAGCATGAACAACCTCGTTTCTTCTCGTCTGAACCAACGCCCAATGAAATCTTACAGTTCAGCTCACTTCCTCGTTCAATAGCCTCCAAATGAGGCTCGGGTTTTGCTCCTCTATCCAACTCTGTTTCAAATCAAGGCCATAAGGCAGCAGAACCACCAACGTTCAGCCTCCCATTCATCCTTATTTTTAGACCTAAAAATTCAGCCACATTTGCTCCATCGTTACTCAGCTACTGGATCTTGTTACAGCACCGAAAGCCCTTCTCTAGCTTGCCTCCAAATCAGTTTTCTCACACCCAAAAGCACCTTAGCTTTTCTCTTTCTCCTCGTCACACTGAACTCTCCTTTCTTCTTCACTGTTTCCGTTTCTTTCCTTTACACGTTTTGCTTGTATCCTTTCTAGCCGAAGTCTCCTGTTCCAGCCCCCTTTTACTTTGCAACAGAATGCCACACACGAGACCCCTTGAAATCAGTTTTCCTATCCTTGTTTCCTGTCCTCAATTGGCGTCCTTGGAAATCACAACAGTGCCCACTTTGCTGTTGCAGCATCTGTCTTTATTTTGTGCCGTCGTTCCTCTGTTTCTCTCCACTTAGATCCGCTCAACAAGACAAGAGGGATGAAGGAAAGGAAGGTGCATCGGTGTGTGGTGAGAATGGACTGCCGTGTGAGGTAAGCACCAGCAAGGAGGAGCTGCGAGGTTAGGCTGAAATGGGAGGGTTTCTTGAGAGTAAACAGTGGCAAGCTTATACGGGAAGCAGAAGAAACCAACTGAAGAAAATGGTGAAGGAGAATGAAATTTTCAAAGGAAACAAGGAAGTGATGGGTCTTTGTGTGATGAGACGGGTTAGTGGGACTTTTTCCCGTTAACCCGTAAAAATATATATTATATATATTTTAATCTTTTTATTATTTTATTAAAACTTTTTACACATATTTTTATTAACATATGCTATTTGTTTAAAGGATATACATATATGTATATAAATACATCATTAATTACATCACTGTATGTATTTTTATATATATCTAATATATACATTTCTATTTATTAACATGTGCAGGTATTTATTCTTATGGTACAATTATAAATATATATATACCCATGTTTGTACATATTTATTTATATGTATCATAATTTATTTATTTATTTATTTTTCTTCATTTGATCCTCTCTCTCACTATATATCTATATCTATATATATATATATATATCTATGTTCGTATCCATTTATATATATACATATATTTATTCATTTATGTGCTTATGTACGTTCATTACATGCATGCACTTTTACGTACGCATACATGAAATGCATGTTGCATGTATACACCTTACGTACTCTTAGTTTGGCTTACGTGTATGCACAACTCCTTTCAATTATAGAATTTCAACTCCTTTCGTACTCATTTAGTGTGCATTGCATATATTGTATTATCGTATATTTCACATTGCTCTCGGATACTTGACTTTTATGAATATGAACCAAATCTTATACTTGAATTTCCAAGAGTATATTATCTCTCTTATGTTTGCTAGATTACATAAGAGGTACACATTTAGCTAGAAAATTTACGGTTCTTACACATTCTGAACAATTTATTTAATATCTACTAATTACCAAAATATAAGTTTTAACTAAACCCCATTCTTTCTTTAATTATCATGTCACTAATAATTTTAGATTTGTATTTAAAATCCCTTATTATTATTATTATTATTATTATTATTATTATTATTATTACTTTTCATTTTTTAAGTTTTCAATAATTTTATTTATCTAATTTCCTATTAAATGCCTTAATATATTTATACTTAAATTAAGACCTTTCCCAATTCAAATTTTACCAATAATTCCTATTTAAATTTTAATCGTTACTTTATTAATCTCTATTTTCTATTTTATCACTTTTCTTAGTAAATTATTTTATTTCTTATTAAATACCAAAATTCAACTATAATTATAGTGCCTTACTTTCTCTAATCTTAATTTCATTAAAATTCTCTTATCTTAATTATTTATTAAAATCAAATATTTTCTTCTTATGTTATAGTTATTATTTCCCAATTCAATTATGCAAATATTCTTTGTTCACTATTAATATTAATTTTGCCATTTGCTTAGATTAAAGTTATTTACATTTTATTTATTTTCACAATTAATTTATTTTATTTTTCTATCAATTATCACAATATAATCACAATTAAATTATATTCTCTTTTCCTAATTTATTCTACCAATATTGTTAATTTTAACAATTACCTTATTTCATTTATTTAATTCCCTACTAAATGCCACTACATGTCTACACTTGAATTTCAATCTTTTCTAATACCACTCGTAATTATATTAATATTGTTATATCATTTCTTATCTATTAATTACCAAAATTCTTAATATTTCATCTCATAAAATGTGAGGACCCCAATTTTCTCATATTTAATATAATCTACAGAATGTAGGAATTTAAAAATATATATATTAATTGTTAAAATATTTAATAAAGGGTCCGTTCGATGAGGTTCATAGAGGTACTCGGTGAGGGTCCCACCAGAACTTTCTCTGTCTAGATCGAAATGAGACCCTAGAATGATGACATTTAAGTTAAAATATAAATGTAGCAAGAATCTGTATCCCAAAATCACTCTGTTTGAGTGTATTTTGAAAAGCGAGAAACAAATTCGAAAATATTCGTTAAGGGGTGGTTTCGTAATTTCACTACCTATATTTGGTCAAATCACTTTGAGAGTCAATAATTTATCATGTTTGACCCAAATATAAAATATAATAATAAAAATAAAAATATTAAATCTAAATTTTAAATTATTAAATTAATTATAGGACATAAATGAAAATAGTGAAATTATACAACGGTAAAATGGTCATTTAATATGAGAGGCTGGTCAATTGATCAAAGTTGACCAGAATTGACTAAATAAATTAAATTAAATTAAAATTTAAATCTAAAATTTGAAAAATAGTAAAATAAACTAGGAAAGAAATGGAAATATTGAGATAGTGTAAGGGTAAATTAGTCATTTCTGAAGTGGTTGGTCAAAGCTAGTCAACCTCTGATTTTTGTTGGTAAAAATAAATAAAATTTAATAAAAATAACAATATACAATCTGATTTGGAAAGTCTAATGGCAGAAAATGTAAATATAAAATCTATTAGTTAGCTATGTGGCAATCTCCTATTGGATGGAACAAAAATAAAAGGAGACCAAATAAACTAAAACTGTGAGGACCACATTTTCCTAAAAGATAATGAAAAATTTACTTTTCAAGATAAAAAGTCATTGAAAATGAATAAATTAATTCATTGAAAGTAATTGGTAAATTTAATTAAGGATTGGAAATTGTGAGGATAAAAATATCATGAGTTTGATCGGAGTATCGAAATGATAAACCGTAAAATTCTTTGGAAAGCTAACTTAATTATCTTTCCAAACATATAGGCTTCTTATTCTAGTTTCTTATGGATCAATATCAGAAATTTTGTAAAGTTATCCCATGAGCAGTAGATTCTACCATTCGACTTATCTGTAAAGATTCACTCATAGCGGTTGGTAGGAAACTCCGATTAAGGTGTTTCAAAATCTATTAGAAAGCTAACTTAATTATCTTTTTATCCATATAAGGTTCATATTTTAATTCATTACAGATTAACAACAATAAATTCCTACATTCACGTCATATGTAGGGAATTTAGAATTGAGCAATCAGCAAAGAGTCGGACATAATTTGTGATAGGGAACTCCAATTGAGGTGATTCAAATTGCGTTGGAAAGTTAACTCAAAGATCTTTCCAGCCATATATTGCTCATAGTTTTATACATTTTGGATTGATCTTGGTGAATTTTTAAAGTTGGTTATAAGTGCAGTAGAGCAATTAGAAAAATGAGATTTATGTTTTAAACATGATATATATATATGTAAATGAAATATATTATATGCCAAGGATATGTTTATACATATAAAATTGTAAATATATATTTATAATATATTTATATAATATATATATATATATATATAAAAGAAAGAAAAGAAAACTGCAGCAAGCTTCCACGAAACTGCAGCAAGCTTCCCGTGGAAGCTTACTGCCAGCACTTATTGTTAAAAAGTAAAAATAAAAATAAAAAGAGAAAAGAGAGGAAATGAATTAGTGGACTATGTGGCCAATTTCTATTGGATGAAATGTCATTAAAAGGAGTCATTCTTAGCCATTTCTCCTAGCTCCATCACCGACTTAACCTTGTGCTATTGTTCTGTTTCACATTTTACTTTTATTCACCATGGGTTTTCCATGTTTCAACTATGGAAACACCCTCTTCCTCTCACCAAATCACCAGGTTCCTTCATGAAAATTGTTCTTCACCTTAAGAGCTTCATAACCATCCTCATAGTTCAGCCTAAAACCACCAAACATGACTGCACTGTTTGCTGGACAGAGTCGTTTTTGGTACAGGTAATTGGCAGCCAAAGTTTCAAGCTCTTTTACATCTTGTTCATGGTTGTATTGGTAAGGTAGATGAAGTATATAATCATAGTTTGGAATAAAAACATATAGGCATCTCACTAGGGTGTTCAGCTATAGTGGGAATTGTGTGGAAATGGTGTTGAATTGTCATGGCTAATGGGAGAAAATAACGATTTGTAGTGTAGTGAACACAGCCATATAAATAACTTGACTAAAATTTGGTCTTGGTGGGTTGCTATGTAATTAGTCATGGTGATTTTGGGAATATGACCATGATGTTGTGCGTGAATGATGAAAATGAATGCTGGCCACAACATAAACACAACCATGAAATTTGATTGACTAAAATATAAATTGGTGAGCTGGTTATTTTTGGCCATAGCAGATATGGTGGAACGATGATGCTGACTTTGAGAGATGAAAGGTGTAAATTGATTATATGTAAGTGTAATGCACATAACAATGATGGAAATTTGATATAACAAGTGAGATTTAAGAATATAGGTTCGTCAAGGCTTAGTGGAAAAATGTTGATGTGAATTTAGGTATTTGATGATGGTAAAATATTGCATAACATGAATGAAAATTAGTTGTGGAATTTAATTTGGAAAATGACTAGTGTTGGATAAGGATGTATTGTAAAAACTACAAACTTTGTACCATATGATGTGAATAAATAAGAGACATGGAGTAAGTTGAGTACCATGATGTATGTTGTAAGTAATAATCTTATGCCAAGTAATAAGGAGGAAACCTCAAATTAGTGGAATTAGAAAACAAATAATTTATACTTTTGTGTCATTTAGAAAAATCTCATAACTAAGTTCAATAATTTAAATATGAATTAATGGGATGCATAAATTCCACCAAATACATAGGTAGGTTTGTTTTAATAAAACAAAGTACATAAGCATACTAAAGGAAATGTAGTATGCATGAATAATAAATAATTAAGATAAATTGAAGAATTCATATGTATACACATACCTTACAAAAAAAAAATTTATACTAGATATGAAAATACTATATGTATACACATGTATATATATATATATATTTATATGAATATGTATAAGTATATATAAATATATATTTTATAATAATTAAGATTTTTAAACATAGGTATATTTACCTATTAAATGTAAAAAGTATAATAAAATAAATAAATACATATGAATATATGATTGGTATATAGATAAATATATATTATTTAAAGATAATTATAAACTATAGGAATTTTGGATATTTAAAATATATTTATAATAAAAAAATTAATTAAGTAGGTGTTAGTGGAGTTTGATGGGACTTTCTCCCATCAAACCCCACTAACAATTGCCGGCACCAACAATCAAGCTTCTAAAAGAAGCCTTGTAAGTAAAACAAGGAAAACGAGAGTAAGGAGGAGAGCCAACCCACTGCCCTGGAAACACCATCTACCATTAACCCACACCAAACTCGTCCGCCTAAGTTGAACCCGAGGGAAGAAAACCAAAAAGAAAACAAACAAGGAAAGAAAGGAAATTTAGCAGAGGCGTTCGATGAAGAAGAAGGGATTCGAGTGAGAAGGAAAGAGTGAATCATGAGTGTTGTTGCTGCTGCCTAGGACGCCCGATAAAATAGCAAAAACAAAACTGAAGCAAAGGTTTCTGTTCTGGTGTCGGTACAGGGACCAAAATAATGGCTAATGGCTAATGTTGTGGTATTGGAAGAACAGGTTTGCAATTACTGAAGTTAAAGGCACTTAAATCGGACTGTACAGGGCTGTAATTTAGAGCTGGGTCTAGGCATTGAAATAGGGTTTCGAGGTGCTGGAATGGAGTTGTGATGATACTATAAACATCAGGAAGGTTAGGGAAAGAAACGTGAAGCAGCTGAGACACCATTTAGTGTTTCTCTCGGTTTCAGGATAAGGCAACGAGGGGGGAAACTTGGATGGGCAAGAAAGCTACAGCAACAGACCAATTGGTGCAGGAAAACTCCTCCCCTCGGCACATACGGGACAGCCATAAAGAAGCTTGATTAGCTTCTACCTTTTGGTCCAATGAAAACCTAGAACAAGTGTGGTTTGGTTTAAAAGGTTCCAAGCGGTAAGATTTGTCTCCCTTTGTTAAGTTTAATAAATGTGTTTAATTTGTAAATCAATATGAAATGATGTTTTATTTAATAGGTCAATAGGTGTATATATATGTCAAATAATATGGCGAGGATGGTGAAACAAAATTGGCTAAATGCATACACATATATTATATGCATGTCATTAGTAAACATGAGGAAGTAAGTATGAGTAAGGTAAAATGATATATATATACATATATATACACATACATATAGGTATTCATATATATTCAAGAAAGGCTAGAAAGAAATATCTAAGCCACAAAAAGGAAAGCCTAAAAGAGGTAAGAAAATATACATTTAATATGAGAAGAATAGAGTTGAGAACCTTAATATATCAATATTAAGCATATGAATATATATATATATGTGTGTGTGTGTGTGTGTGCATGTATATATATATTAATTACTTGGAAACAAGTAGGGAACAAGAGAAAGAAATAAAATGAAAAGAGAAGAAAATAAGACTTGTTGAGATATAAATACAAGTATAATTGTATAAGTGTTTAAGATATAGTTATAATTATTTAACTATTCGATTATATATAAATATATTTCAAATAAAAAGGGAAATAGCTTATAGAATTTAATAAACCTCTTATTATCTTATAAAGAACATAAGTAAAGAGTTATTAAATCGGATAAGTAATGTTTCGAAAGACACATAAAGAATCTAGTCCCTCACCAAAGAAATGAGTTGGAATAGTTTAGATCCTAAGATATATAATTGATATGTGATCAAAATGTAATTAAGACATGTTATTGAAACACCATTTGATTTAATTGTAGTGAATTTGGAGCGGTGTAGGAGTTTAGCTTGAGTTGCGGATCGAGGAAAGGTAACCTACCAAACACCGAGGTAAGTGGGTTAAGTAAAGCTTGATAGCACCATCTCGTAGGAATGGTTTAATTTTATAAAATCGTTTATGCTTGGGCTGGATCGAAACTTATTTTCTGCTTTGAGTATTGTGGCCAGCCAAGCGTACATGTTAAGTGAAATGAACCGATGCATACATGCATTTACGTATAGCATGTTTTGAGTTCAATTTTGGTAATGCTTATGTTTTAATGACTTGCATCATATGTTATATTTGCAAAGTCTTGGTTTGAACCAACATTTGAAATAAATCGAAAGTCCTTTATATTTCGAATTCAAAACTGATTTAATAGTGATTTGGAATCCGTGAAAGCCTAGTGCTACATGAGGAAATTGATTTCAAAACTGTTTTTGAGTGCAGGCATGTCCTACGACCTTCGGGTCAGTTATAGCCTATCGAGCTTAGCTCTAGGCCTTATTGCCCGTCTATTGAGCTTTGTGCTCTAGACTATCGTATTGTACCTATCGAGCCTAGTGCTCTAGGTAGATTGATACTTGTCTGGAAAACCAGCAAGTAAGTTCCAGCTCTCGATTGATCAGTGAGACTGGATATCGTGCTATGGCCATAGATTTAGTGTTGCTTGCAACACCATTCCATCGCTAGCTAGGATGGATATCGATTGATTGATTGATTGAGGATCATTGCCTAATCTCTACTTACCATTGTTCCATTTCTAATACTGCTTTTAGTGAACTGAGGCAATATGCCTAATCGTTATCGATTTTCTTGATTTATGACTAATGTGTTCTTGAAAATCTATATGGATCGAAATGATTGCAATACTTATTGATTGTTATCGAATGCTTATTGATTGTTTTATCAAAGTAATTACCGATTGACTTATCGAATTATACCGATAGTTTATTTGAATTGCACAACATACTGAATCCAACCGAAGGCATAGCGAACTCATTTAAATGAATTGCGTAGTAACTTTTGTTTTAATTAAGTGCATATTGAAAGTGTTCTATAATAGAAATGCATAAAGAAGTGTTTGGTTTATGATCATGCATTAAATATCGAGTTCGCTTATTACTTCGGTATTGTTTTCCACACGTGCATATAGAACGACATGAGTCTAGCATGCATTTACTTAAGCTACTTACTGAGCCGTGGTTTTGCTCACCCCTTATTAATAACATCGCAGATCATACCAGTTAGGCTCCCACTTGGAGTTTGGGTGCGAAGCCTCGGGGACAGACTTTGAGTAGCTATATCGGTCCGAATCCTCCGAGTGCTGTTTTGTTGCACTTGAGGTATAATATCGATTATTTTGTTATCCATGTATGACATGTTAAGTTTGCACAGTACATGCTTATGGGATTGCTTTTGGGATGTAACTTAGGATCGTCCTAGATTATTATAGGCTTTTATGATTATCGAGTACGATCCGAGAAGTGAACTGTGATGATTTTGAGCTGTAAATTGTCCTTTATATATAATTGTTGATTTTGGAAGTATGTGTGGTATATAGTGAAATGAACTACGAAACTTTGGGTTGAGATATGTGGCTGGAATTAGTTGAATTTATTGCAGGTTAATTAGCTGGGGAAAGTTGATTTTATATAAGGGGGAGTTTTCGACGTTTTTCTTTTAATGGCCTAGTATTGAAAACAAGAATACTAAGTCGAATAATCTTAAGAAATGACAAATAAATAATGAATACAAATCAAGTTAAGAACGTGAAGTTAGTTTAAAGAGGACACTGACACCGAATGCAAACTTTAAAGAAAAAAAAAATCTAGTTCGTAAATATTGGTAATTGGTAAATGGAGTGATAAATGAATACGTCACGGCCTTCGGGTCGTGACAGATTAAATGGTATCAGAGCCCGATTTGTCTAGTACGTGTCAGTGTCCTAGAGGTCATTATTAGTGTTACATCCCATGTACTGTGCAATGTCTGCATGTAGTGTACTGTTACCGACTTATACTAAGATTGATCTGCTCTTGGTATAGGTTCTCTCTTGATTGACATACAATAAGGAGGATTAGAGGTAGACCGAGGGGGTTGGCTTGAAGATATCCGATTACACGGCCGCCCTTATCCGCAGTACCTCCATCATCCTCAAATCCGACTCCTCCACCCCCAGATAGTATGGAAGCGAGGATGGCCCGAATAGAACAAAGCCACGAGACTATTACTGCCTTACTGCAACAGTTGGTGGCTAACCAAGCTAGTGCACATCAGGCTGCACCACCACCACCTGCACCTCTAGTGCCGCCACCTCCTGTACCTTCTGTACCTCCTGTACCTCCACCACCACTGCAACAGGCACCACCTACACCACCTCCTCCTACCGTGCCACAGGCTGCACCTTTACCGACTGCACCTCAGGCAGTTATGCCTACGCCCGCTGTACCTGAAGTTGGGAACCCAGTGGATAGAAATATGACACTCCTCCGTCAATTCCAGAAAATGAATCCATCACAGTTTAAGGGGGAGAAAGATCCAGCGAAGGCAGAGGAATGGATAGAGGAGATGGAGTTTCTCTTCAAATATATGGGGTGTGGTACTACTGAGAGGGTTTCATTAGCAGTGTATATGATGAGGAGTGATGCGCAGAAATGGTGGAAGACCCATGAGACGTTCTTATTGGCTAAGGATCCGGTTATTACATGGGAGAGGTTCTTAGAGGCCTTCATGAACCATTATATATCTAAGGCTGCCAGACGACAGAAAAAGAAGGAATTTATGGAACTCACTCAAGGCTCGATGAGGGTGGATGAGTATGAAACCCGATTTACTGCCCTAGTGAAGTATGACACGGATTATGTTGCCAATGATGAGAAGAAGGCAGAGAAGTTTGCTTCGGGATTGAGACCTAACATCCGAAGTAGGGTCACTCCATTTGAGCTTACCGAGTATGAGGCAGTGGTGAGGAAAGCTCAGACTGTTGAGCAAGAGTTGGAGATTACTCAGGCTGAGTATGGGACAAGGAAGCCTCTCAGAGCTAAACCATTCATAGATAGGAGAAATGAGAAGAGGAGGTTTGAGCCGAGTAGATCACAGGGACAAAATAAGAGGCAGAGGTTTGTTGCGCCTCGACCACAGGCTACTAGGCCTACAGCTACTACTACTCCTCCTAACAGGGCCTTAGCCATTATCCCTACTGCTACTGCTACATCTCAGCCATGTGCCACTTGTGGACACAAGCATGGCAACAGACCTTGTTATGTGGTTACTGGAGCTTGTTTTAAGTGTGGCAAGACTGGCCATAGAATCAAGGATTGCCCCCAGATGAAGGCCACAGAGACGCAAGCCGGGGGACGGACCATGCCACAGCAAAGGAGGACACAAGACAAAGGCAAGAGTCCAATGGTACAAGGTAGAGTGTTTGCACTTGATCAGGAGACAGCTGATGCTTCTGGTTCGGTTATCAAGGGTAAGCTTACTATCTGTGACTTAGAAGCATTCGTACTCATTGATCCAGGCTCAACTCATTCATTCATTTCACCTGCATTTGCTAGTAGATTGCATATAGAGTCAGAGCCTTTAGGTTATCCTTTATACATTA
Source organism: Heritiera fomes (assembly GCA_032173925.1). Taxonomy (NCBI): domain Eukaryota; kingdom Viridiplantae; phylum Streptophyta; class Magnoliopsida; order Malvales; family Malvaceae; genus Heritiera; species Heritiera fomes. The sequence goes on along the minus strand of JAPDPM010000012.1, from coordinate 5,603,742 downwards.
CTACTCCTCTCAAAGAATCTCAGACAACTGAATATGTTTATCGTAAGTGTAAAGTGAAGGTGGGAGATAAGTGCTTAACAGTAGATTTGATACTATTGAATATGTATGACTTTGATGTAATACTAGGCATGGATTGGTTAACCAACCATCATGCTAGTGTAGATTGCTATAAGAAGATTATAACTCTCTCCCTACCTGAAGAGTTTGTATTATGCCTTGGAAATGATAAATAGAATGATTTTAATTGTTGTTGATGTCTCACTAATATGAGATTAATTGTTTATGAAGGCTATCTCGCGTTTGTCGAGGATGCCGAAAAGAGCCAATCGGAACTGTCTGACATCCCAGTTGTCAAGGACTTCTCCGATGTATTTTCGGATGAGCTACCAGGGCTACCTCCGGAAAGAGAGATGGAGTTTGCCATAGAGCTACTCCCAGGCACTCAACCTATATCCAAGCCCCCGTATCGAATGGCCTTAGTTGAGTTAGAGGAGTTGAAAAAGCAATTACAAGAATTGTTGGACAAAGGGTTCATAAGGCCGAGTGTGTCACCATGGGGAGCTCCGGTGTTGTTTGTGAAAAAGAATGATGGCAGTTTGAGGCTATGTATCGATTATAGGCAGTTGAATCAAGCAACGGTGAAGAATAAGTATCCACTGCCTAGGATTGATGATCTATTGGATCAATTGAAGGGTGCCCAATTATTTTCGAAGATCGATTTGAGGTCGGGGTACCACCAATTGAGGATTAGAGGGGAAGACGTGCCAAAGACAGCCTTCAGGACTCGATATGGCCACTACGAATTCCTAGTTATGCCATTCGGTCTAACGAATGCCCCTGCAGCATTCATGGCATTGATGAATGAAGTATTCAAGCCTCACTTGGATAAGTTCGTCATTGTGTTCATAGATGACATACTGGTGTATTCCCGATCCCGGGAAGAACATGAGCACCACCTCCACATAGTACTCCAGACTCTTAGAAAGGAAGGGCTATACGCAAAGTTTAGGAAGTGTGAGTTTTGGTTGGAACAAATCAGTTTTCTGGGGCATGTGGTATCAAAGGATGGTGTAGCAGTTGATCCAGTTAAGATAAAGGCCGTGATGAATTGGGAGAGGCCTAAAACAGTGACCGAGATTCGCGGCTTCTTAGGGCCTGCAGGTTACTATAGGAGATTTGTAGAGGGATTTTCCAAACTTGCTACTCCACTAACTCGACTCACACGCAAGGATGTCAAGTTTGAATGGAATATTACGTGTGAGCGTAGCTTTCTAGAGCTTAAGCAAAGGTTGACTACGGCTCCTGTGTTGACGGTTCCAAGTGGATCCGGAGGATTTGCAGTGTATAGTGATGCTTCTCTACAGGGTCTAGGGTGTGTGTTGATGCAGAATGGTAGAGTAGTGGCATATGGTTCAAGACAGTTGAAGGACCACGAGAGGAACTACCCTACTCATGATCTGGAGTTGGCAGCGGTAGTGTTTGCGCTAAAGATTTGGCGCCATTATTTGTACGGTGAGCGGTTCCAGATTTATACAGACCACAAGAGCTTAAAGTACTTATTCTCGCAAAAAGAGTTGAATATGAGACAGAGAAGATGGATGGAGCTATTGAAGGACTATGACTGCGAGATTCTCTATCATCCGGGTAAAGCAAACCGGGTAGCGGATGCATTAAGTAGGAAGAGTGTGGGTTTTGTTAGCTACATGATGGTCCGAGAATGGGATTTGATGGAAAAATTTTCGGAGTTGAATATCAACCTAGAGCCCGAAGGTGACTGTTTGATGGCTAGCTTGAGGATAGAGCCTAGCATTATGGATCAAATTAGACAAGCCCAGAAAGAGGATCCTAGACTTGTGGAGATTATTGGTGGAATACAACCAGACCAAGACTCAGAGTTTGAGATTTCAGATGATGGGTTATTGAGATATAGGGGTAGAATTTGTGTCCCAAATGATGAGATGTTGAAGAGGCAAATTTTAGAAGAGGCACACAGCTCCAAATACACTATGCATCCAGGTAATACGAAGATGTATCAGAATTTACGCAAAGTGTTTTGGTGGGCTGGTATGAAGAAAGATATAGCGACCTTTGTGTCCAAGTGCCTAGTGTGCCAAAAAGTTAAGATTGAACACCAACGGCCAGCAGGCTTACTAAAGCCTTTGCCCATACCTACATGGAAGTGGGAGCATGTGACTATGGACTTCATTATAGGGCTCCCGAGGACTCGTAAGAATCATGATGCAATCTGGGTGATAGTTGACAGATTGACAAAGTCCGCTCATTTCCTAGCTATGAAGGCTACCGATTCGCTTAGTGCCTTAGCAAATATGTATGTTAAGGAGATTGTGAGGTTACATGGAGTCCCACTGAGCATAGTTTCGGACAGGGATTCTCGGTTTACTTCCCGTTTCTGGGGACACTTCCAAGATGCTATGGGAACTAAACTAAGCTTTAGCACAGCCTTCCATCCTCAAACCGATGGGCAATCAGAAAGGACTATTCAGACACTTGAGGACATGTTGAGGGCACGTGCTATGGATTTTCGAGGCTCATGGGATGATTATTTGGCACTGGCGGAGTTTGCATATAACAACAGCTTTCACTCTAGTATTGGGATGGCACCTTACGAGGCATTGTATGGGCGTAGGTGTAGATCTCCTATCAGTTGGGAAGAAGTAGGTGAAAGAAAGTTATTCACTCCGGAGATGGTAGAGAAAGCTTCCGAAGATGTGAGATTGATATGTGATAGACTGAGGACAGCCCAAAGTAGACAGAAAAGTTATGCCGACTGTCGAAGGAGGCCTTTAGAGTTTCAAGTGGGTGATAAAGTGTTCTTGAAAATCTCTCCGTCTAAAGGCATAATGAGATTTGGCAAGAAAGGGAAGTTGAGTCCTCGATACATCGGTCCGTTCGAGATATTGGAGAGAGTGGGTGACGTAGCATATCGACTACCATTACCCCCAAAGCTATCGGGTGTGCATAACGTCTTTCATGTGTTGATGCTACGGAAATATCATCCGGACCCATCTCATGTGATCGAGTATGAGCCACTGGAGATTAGAGAAGACTTAAGCTATGTCGAGAGACCAATTCGGATCTTAGACAGGAAAGATAAGATATTGAGGTCTAAGACAATCCCTTTAGTCAAAGTGCTTTGGCAGCACCACTCTTCAGAGGAGGCCACATGGGAGTTAGAAAGCTTAATGAGAGAGAAGTACCCTCACCTATTTCAGCCAGACACGGAAAATTTGGGGGACCAAATTTCCTAAGGTGGGGAGGATGTAAAAACTACAAACTTTGTACCATATGATGTGAATAAATAAGAGACATGGAGTAAGTTGAGCACCATGATGTATGTTGTAAGTAATAATCTTATGCCAAGTAATAAGGAGGAAACCTCAAATTAGTGGAATTAGAAAACAAATAATTTATACTTTTGTGTCATTTAGAAAAATCTCATAACTAAGTTCAATAATTTAAATATGAATTAATGGGATGCATAAATTCCACCAAATACATAGGTAGGTTTGTTTTAATAAAACAAAGTACATAAGCATACTAAATGAAACGTAGTATGCATGAATAATAAATAATTAAGATAAATTGAAGAATTCATATGTATACACATACCTTACAAAAAAAAAATTTATACTAGATATGAAAATACTATATGTATACACATGTATATATATATATATATTTATATGAATATGTATAAGTATATATAAATATATATTTTATAATAATTAAGATTTTTAAACATATGTATATTTACCTATTAAATGTAAAAAGTATAATAAAATAAATAAATACATATGAATATATGATTGGTATATAGATAAATATATATTATTTAAAGACAATTATAAACTATAGGAATTTTGGATATTTAAAATATATTTATAATAAAAAAAAATTAATTAAGTAGGTGTTAGTGGAGTTTGATGGGACTTTCTCCCATCAAACCCCACTAACAATTGCCGGCACCAACAATCAAGCTTCTAAAAGAAGCCTTGTAAGTAAAACAAGGAAAACGAGAGTAAGGAGGAGAGCCAACCCACTGCCCTGGAAACTCCATCTGCCGTTAACCCACACCAAACTTGTCCGCCTAAGTTGAACCCGAGGGAAGAAAACCAAAAAGAAAACAAACAAGGAAAGAAAGGAAATTTAGCAGAGGCGTTCGATGAAGAAGAAGGGATTCGAGTGAGAAGGAAAGAGTGAATCATGAGTGTTGTTGCTGCTGCCTAGGACGCCCGATAAAATAGCAAAAACAAAACTGAAGCAAAGGTTTCTGTTCTGGTGTCGGTACAGGGACCAAAATAATGGCTAATGGCTAATGTTGTGGTATTGGAAGAACAGGTTTGCAATTACTAAAGTTAAAGGCACTTAAATCGGACTGTACAGGGCTGTAATTTAGAGCTGGGTCTAGGCATTGAAATAGGGTTTCGAGGTGCTGGAATGGAGTTGTGATGATACTATAAACATCAGGAAGGTTAGGGAAAGAAACGTGAAGCAGCTGAGACACCATTTAGTGTTTCTCTCGGTTTCAGGATAAGGCAACGAGGGGGGAAACTTGGCTGGGCAAGAAAGCTACAACAACAGACCAATTGGTGCAGGAAAACTCCTCCCCTCAGCACATACGGGACAGCCATAAAGAAGCTTGATTAGCTTCTACCTTTTGGTCCAATGAAAACCTAGAACAAGTGTGGTTTGGTTTAAAAGGTTCCAAGCGGTAAGATTTGTCTCCCTTTGTTAAGTTTAATAAATGTGTTTAATTTGTAAATCAATATGAAATGATGTTTTATTTAATAGGTCAATAGGTGTATATATATGTCAAATAATATGGTGAGGATGGTGAAACAAAATTGGCTAAATGCATACACATATATTATATGCATGTCATTAGTAAACATGAGGAAGTAAGTATGAGTAAGGTAAAATGATATATATATATACATATATATACACATACATATAGGTATTCATATATATTCAAGAAAGGCTAGAAAGAAATATCTAAGCCACAAAAAGGAAAGCCTAAAAGAGGTAAGAAAATATACATTTAATATGAGAAGAATAGAGTTGAGAACCTTAATATATCAATATTAAGCATATGAATATATATATATATGTGTGTGTGTGTGTGTGCATGTATATATATATTAATTACTTGGAAACAAGTAGGGAACAAGAGAAAGAAACAAAATGAAAAGAGAAAAAAATAAGACTTGTTGAGATATAAATACAAGTATAATTGTATAAGTGTTTAAGATATAGTTATAATTATTTAACTATTCGATTATATATAAATATATTTCAAATAAAAAGGGAAATAGCTTATACAATTTAATAAACCTCTTATTATCTTATAAAGAACATAAGTAAAGAGTTATTAAATCGGATAAGTAATATTTCGAAAGACACATAAAGAATCTAGTCCCTCACCAAAGAAATGAGTTGGAATAGTTTAGATCCTAAGACATATAATTGATATGTGATCAAAATGTAATTAAGACATGTTATTGAAACACCATTTGATTTAATTGTAGTGAATTTGGAGCGGTGTAGGAGTTTAGCTTGAGTTGAGGATCGAGGAAAGGTAACCTACCAAACACCGAGGTAAGTGGGTTAAGTAAAGCTTGATAGCACCATCTCGTAGGAATGGTTTAATTTTATAAAATCGTTTATGCTTGGGCTGGATCGAAACTTATTTTCTGCTTTGAGTATTGTGGCCAGCCAAGCGTACATGTTAAGTGAAATGAACCGATGCATACATGCATTTACGTATAGCATGTTTTGAGTTCAATTTTGGTAATGCTTATGTTTTAATGACTTGCATCATATGTTATATTTGCAAAGTCTTGGTTTGAACCAACATTTGAAATAAATCGAAAGTCCTTTATATTTCGAATTCAAAATTGATTTAATAGTGATTTGGAATCCGTGGAAGCCTAGTGCTACATGAGGAAATTGATTTCAAAACTGTTTTTGAGTGCAGGCATGTCCTACGACCTTCGGGTCAGTTATAGCCTATCGAGCTTAGCTCTAGGCCTTATTGCCCGTCTATTGAGCTTTGTGCTCTAGACTATCGTATTGTACCTATCGAGCCTAGTGCTCTAGGTAGATTGATACTTGTCTGGAAAACCAGCAGGCAAGTTCCAGCTCTCGACTGATCAGCGAGACTGGATATCGTGCTATGGCCATAGATTTAGTGTTGCTTGCAACACCATTCCATCGCTAGCTAGGATGGATATCGATTGATTGATTGATTGAGGATCATTGCCTAATCTCTACTTACCATTGTTCCATTTCTAATACTGCTTTTAGTGAACTGAGGCAATATGCCTAATCGTTATCGATTTTCTTGATTTATGACTAATGTGTTCTTGAAAATCTATATGGATCGAAATGATTGCAATACTTATTGATTGTTATCGAATGCTTATTGATTGTTTTATTAAAGTAATTACCGATTGACTTATCGAATTATACCGATAGTTTATTTGAATTGCACAACATACTGAATCCAACCGAAGGCATGGCGAACTCATTTAAATGAATTGCGTAGTAACTTTTGTTTTAATTAAGTGCTTATTGAAAGTGTTCTATAATAGAAATGCATAAAGAAGTGTTTGGTTTATGATCATGCATTAAATATCGAGTTCGCTTATTACTTCGGTATTGTTTTCCACACGTGCATATAGAACGACATGAGTCTAGCATGCATTTACTTAAGCTACTTACTGAGCCGTGGTTTTGCTCACCCCTTATTAATAACATCGCAGATCATACCAGTTAGGCTCCCACTTGGAGTTTGGGTGCGAAGCCTCGAGGACAGACTTTGAGTAGCTATATCGGTCCGAATCCTCCGAGTGCTGTTTTGTTGCACTTGAGGTATAATATCGATTATTTTGTTATCCATGTATGACATGTTAAGTTTGCACAGTACATGCTTATGGGATTGCTTTTGGGATGTAACTTAGGATCGTCCTAGATTATTATAGGCTTTTATGATTATCGAGTACGATCCGAGAAGTGAACTGTGATGATTTTGAGCTGTAAATTGTCCTTTATATATAATTGTTGATTTTGGAAGTATGTGTGGTATATAGTGAAATGAACTGCGAAACTTTGGGTTGAGATATGTGGCTGGAATTAGTTGAATTTATTGCAGGTTAATTAGCTGGGGAAAGTTGATTTTATATAAGGGGGAGTTTTCGACGTTTTTCTTTTAATGGCCTAATATTGAAAACAAGAATACTAAGTCGAATAATCTTAAGAAATGACAAATAAATAATGAATACAAATCAAGTTAAGAACGTGAAGTTAGTTTAAAGAGGACACTGACACCGAATGCAAACTTTAAAGTAAAAAAAAAAATCTAGTTCGTAAATATTGGTAATTGGTAAATGGAGTGATAAATGAATACGTCACGGCCTTCGGGTCGTGACATGTATGCATTCGACCGAGGCTGTTTGGAGGTGATATCAAGCTGCATTTTATGATTTTAATGTGCAAAAATAATGTAGAAATTAAAAGGAATCCAATGGTGCAATCGGATTTAAGATCCGATTTAAAACAAAGAAGTTAAGTTTCACTATCGATAGAAAATATGCTGCATAAATAATTGTAGTATACAATGTGGCTGCAATCAAGCATAAATAATAGCTTAAAAATAAGTATTAAGTGAGCTAATATTTTTTGTGAAATTATTTGCAATCCAGGAATATCGGATTACGAGTGGTGCACTAGAAAAGGTCAACTATGCTAGACAGGTAAGGGATGCGTATGTGAATTGTAAGGATATTTCGTGTCACACCCCGGAAATGTGGAAGTCTTGGGGTAACTTTTTCATTTTTTTTTAATCTTAATTTCTTACTTAGGTTGCATTCTTGCCAGTGTAGGTTACTTATTATTTTTTTTTTATAGAAATTTCGGCAGCATAACAGCTGTAACTATCCTAACCCCTACATGAAAACGCAGTTTATATTTCCCAATACAGTTCATTTCAAAGTACATATTTATAATTTCACAACAGTTGATTTTATTTATGCTTTCTTAACTGTAACCATAAGATTTCATAAAACTTATACAACATTCATAATATCCCAATTTTCTTAAATACCCATCACATCATATTGACCTATTCCTCGGAATAACATTTACGTTCATACGATATCGACTACATCCCAAAAGTATCGTTTATATACAAATATCTGTGCTGTACAGGATGTCTGGTATCAAAAATAAGAGTATACCTTACGTGTGTACAAAAAGTAGCTTGAGGAGAGACATGTCCCTCAGCCTACGTCGTATACGCAGCAGGCAAAGGGATGATCACTGCAAATAATTTGGAAGGATAGAGGGGGGTGAGCTTTTGGAAAGCCCCGTAAGAAATGCATTTAAAATAGTCACAGTACCGACATATGCAAAAAAACAAGATGTCATAATAATGCGTTTCATACTTTAAGTCATCGTATGAAATCTTTAATACATATATCTAAAATTCATACTTCTTTCAAACATACATCATACTTTAGAAACTTAACATCATAATTAATAAAACTTATCATAAAGTTCATGGAGACTAGGCGGGATCATATAGCCAGTATGCGGGTCATGACTAATCTTCCTCTGAAAAGGGAACTGAGTACGTATGGCAATGGTAAGGGGTTGTAGACCTGATCAGGGTCGTACAGCAAACATGCACCACGAAGGACCAACATACCCAAAAGGGACGGAAGCATGCACAACGTGGGCAAGAACATGCACGACGTGGGCTAAACATATGCCACAAGGGATGGGAACATGCACAATATGGCAAGCATGATAGGCAATAACATAAACTATAGGAAGGCCTTAGTCTTAAATTTTACTTACTTTTACAACTTCTTAATCATAAATTTGGTACAAAATAGTAAGGACCGGGAGTGCCTGGGTCGTGTTAGCCAGGGATTTACCACCCCAATCGCTGTTTCAGAAAACATACTTATTTACTTTCATACTTAAAACATTATTGAAAAATCATACATAGAAATCATAAGGTTCGTTTTCTTAGGCATCTTTAGTTAACATAAAACATGAACTTCGGTTTTAAAGCGATAAACTCTTTTTTTAAAAATCGGTTGGTACGTCTAGCTGGTTTTCGAAAGACTTTGGAAATTAACTTCGGAACGTAATTCATGCTTCAAACATTTCTTTATAAATTGAGATGAAAGTAAGGGACACCATCACAACTTTAAATTACATCCCTTACCTATTAGATATCGAGGCAGCAACTTTCCTCAAGTCTCGAATGTGCCTCGATTTGCATGCCTACACTACTTGCTGCCCAAAACAATTTCGAAACCATCAATATATACTCATACTTATCTTAGCATACCTTAATATATCTTAAGTAACCATAAACATCATTAGAGTTGGCCTTATTCACTAACTTTTCTACTTGCTTGGTTTTTACTATAAATGTGCCATTTCGATATATTTATATTCCCTAGACTTAAACTCACCAAAATAATGTTTTACATGTTCTTTTAACACTTTACATAATACTTCAAGACTTGTTAAATTGCCAAATCCTACCATTTCATCGTTTTCGATTAAATTAAATCTTAAACCGAACTTTTCGGTATTAAACTAACACCCTCCAATCATCAACCAAGCAAACTTCACCATTTTTTATAAAGAACCTAAGCTATCCAAAACATAGCCTAACCCTAGAAAATCCATTTCAAAATTCTACTTTAGCCAAAATCATGCAAATTCAACATACACCAATCATATTTCAACTTCATCTTCTTCCAACAATTTTACCTTATGTTGACCAACTTTGACCAAAGATTCATCCACCAACAATCACCCTCAGCTGTAGATCAACATGTATACAACTTAGAAACACCATAAACAAGCTTAAAAATCCATTAAAAAAGTAAGGAATTAACTTTCTCTCACCTTGCAAAACAGGGCAGCTCTGTCCAGATTTCTTCTCTCTAACTTTTCACTAACCAAATGACCTTTGTTTTGGCTGAGTTTTTTTTTTGTGTAGGGGACTTATGGATGAACAATCGGTCCTTCTTGGCCGAACTCCAATTCAACTTGGAAGGTGGTCGAAAAATCCCACAAGATGAAGCAGATGAGGACGCTTACGACAGATTGACAGGGGGATTTCTTTCTGGTCCCGTCGACTTAAAGAGGCTATAATACCATTCTGGAGACTGAATTAAGTCTACTGTCATGGGCTAAAATTGCAGGCCCAAACTCCACTCGTATCTCGTTCAATTTGACCCAAAACCAAAACCTAGCAGTGAGCAGAAAATCTGGCTGCTGGCTAGCCTGCACCAATAAATCCATAACATTATTTTCCAACCCATTTTTGTGATTTAGCCATTTCTCAAGTGTTTTACTATGTGTCCAGTATATTTTTATTTTGGCCCTACATAAATACCAAATTCATACATTGAACTTCTTTCTAGTTTTCAATTTAATAATAATATGAAAATTTTGGGTTTCACATTTTGAATGTATGATTTTAGTGCAAATAACTTATGAAAATGTCTTGAAGTGCATTACCTTGAAAAATGTGAAATATGTGGTTGTTAACTGGAAATCTATTGTGTTTGAATTGCAAGAAGGCTAAGGTATAAGCAGTCGTTACGCTGCTGAAATTTCTTAGAAAATTCTTTGAAAATATCATGAAATATTTTAGTGCATATTTGAATGGTTCCCTAGCCTTGAAAATGATGAATTTAATGTTTTTCATAAAACATGAATATTTTGAAAAATATTATTTAAATATTCATGTTACGAGTTTAATGAAAGTGAGGCTACTGAAAATTCCTTCTATATGTTTTACAGTATATGAAGTGGTTTATAAAGTGAAAAGTGGAAAGGTGAATATTTTATAAATTATTTTCCCTAAATATTCACCATATAATTTAATAAGACCTTTATGGACTAACTGAAGATTTTACTCACTTTACTGGTTTCCATAAAGGTGATATCATCGTGTGAATATTGTTTTGAGACTAAAATGTTTTTATATGTGTTCTATGGTGAAAAATGTATTTATGGAATCACTATGAATTTTGGAAAATAAATATTACTATTTTTCATAAAGTATGAACTTACCGGAACATGATTTCCAGTAATCTTGACATTTGAATTTTGAAAGGAAAGTGTGGAAATACAGGTATATGTGTTTACGGTGAAATGGAATATTTATAAGATTTATTCTACAGTGTAATTATTTTATAACACTGTTTCACCATATAAGATAATGTGATTTATACCCTTATGGATTTTCTAAAAGATGTTATTAATTTTACTAAATTCCATAAAGGCAATGAGATTTCACATATACTGTTTTGAGATTGATAGGCCTTGTATCATGCTGATATGTGACATGTAATATGTGATATGTACATGCTGTGTGAAGCTGTTGACACTGATCTTGTCTTTAGCATCCCGGTTGACACCTGATCAGTGTACGATCGAGGGCACCTATAGACTATGGCCATAGATCTCACATGTTTACTGATACTGTTCCCTACGGGGATTATAACATGATATTTTAAGGGTATTGCCTTAGTCTCCACTATTTTTATGAGATGAAAAGTGATGGTTTTACATGATGACGACATGAAAAGATAAATGGTTATTTATATGTTTTAAATGAAAAGAGAGATGGTTTTCTAAACAGTTTACTGTACTAAATTGAGTACAAATACTGTTTACAATATTTTCAGTGATATACGTAACTCGTGTTTAAAAAGGGGAATGGAGATTTATAAATCTAATATTCCTTTTTATGATTCAAAATTGAATATTAGACTTTGTGAATAAAAGTTTTATATGCTGAAAAGATGGTTTTGAGATGAATACGAAATGTAATGGAAAAGTGAGTTATTTTCAAAAATATCACTTACTACCTGTAGTTGCTTCTAGATTCTGGAACAAGACAATATTTCAAAATACCTTCTTTACTCCATCCGGATCCCTAGCTGACTATAGTATCCTTCCTATTTTGGTCCTTAGTGAGCCTATAGGAAAATAAAGGATTTTATTGCATATAGATTTCGAAATATCAAGATTTGCATACAATTTCTTTACTGAGCTGTGGTTTTGCTCACTCCTTTAATTTTAACATCCACAGATTACCTTCAAAGGATTGAGGGATTACATACAGTGGATTGACTACATATGATTATTTTGATCCAAATTATAAAGAATCCTGGAGGTATTGTGTTACATTTTATATGTTCAGACATTTTTATACAGTACTACTTGTTGTAAATTTTAATTTCAGGGGATGTAAATTGATTCATACAGCTGTGAATATTATTTATTAATAAATAAATGTTGACTAAATGGTTTTACTGTTGTAGATGTATAGTGTTAAGGCATCACAGACAGCCCAACTGAAATTTATGTGTAAAAATGTCTTATTTATGGTACATTTGGACTGTTACAAAAACTCAGCATTTTTCCTTCATTTTCAGTCGACTTTCCCCTGTATCATCGACTTTCCTTACTGCAAATTTTTTGCTAAAAGTTCTTCCTTGTTTCCTTCAAGTTCTCCACATCTACCTTGTTAAATTCCTTTTTCCTTCATCAAGTTATTTAGTACCTTTCATAAAACCTATTTCTTCATGTCAAAATCACTTTAAAACCCAGAAAGGAGACGCTAACGTGAAGGAAACATAATGGAATTAAGGGTTGTAAGGTTCGGTGGCTACAAGTAAGCTAATGGAGTGATGTTTTCCTTGATGCTAGCCATGGTATCCATTTGTTTCAAGCTAGGCTGATGTAATTAGAGCCTTGAATTTAACTAAATAAAATTGTATAAGTGCAGAACATAATTTGTTGTGGAAGGAAAATGATGAAAATTTAACGATTTTAATGTATGTTGGATAGAAAATTAATAAGAGATTAAGAAGGGATGATGAATTAAACTTGATTGGTGATAGTTTGTAAAATATGGGTACGGCGTGAATCATGGAAGACTAGCCGGCCATGGAAGGGCTGGACGTGGGTGATGATGTTTTGAATGAATTGAATATGTTTGATATAATTACTAAGTGAGTATAAGATGGCTACAAGATAAGATTGAGCTAAGAATGAAAGAAAATCATGAAACTAAAACAGGGAGAAGCTAACAGCTAGTAAAAGAAAACAGAAAATAAAATAAAACAGAAAAATAAAGTATGAAAATGTGAGAACTGTAAATTTTCTTAAAACCAAACATGTACCCACCATGTAAATTTAAGTAAATACAATACAATAATGCAATTCTGGGATTTTGCATATATAAGATCATGCTTCGTACTTATAGAAACAAAGTCTTTGAGAGTAACGTGAAGCTTAAGTTAATATAGTATATGTAATGGACGTTAAATGGATATGGAAGGAGTTGTAATTATATGCATATATATATATATATATATATATATATATATTTCATACACATGTAAGGCAAACTGAAAGCACGCAACGTGGATACGTGCATACATATGTATGTACACGTGCAAGCATGCAACGTACATATGCACGTATGTAAAAGCATATATAAATAATAAATATATATGTATATACATATATGGAAATAAATTAAAATACACATAAATAAATACGTATGAGTATAGATGTGTATATATACCTATATTTATACACATAAGAATAGATGATGATATATATATATATATTTTTATATGTGTATATGAGAGAAAGGTATATATAGATATATATGTATATACAAGTATAAATAAATATATATATATATATGTATATTGGGCTTAAATATATGCGAATATGGAAATATATATATATATATCATATTTATACAAGAATAAAGTGTAATAGAAGGAATAAAAAAATTGTATCTATAAACATGATATTTATTTTAGAAAATTATAAAAGGTAAACATACATAGGTATAATAAAATATATATTTATAAATATATATTTATAAATATATATTTTAATATATAGAATAAATATATAAATATGTATTGAAATAAAGAAAGACATATCTTGAAAAAAATAAATAAAATAAAATAAAATGGAGTGGGTGGGAAAAGTCCCACCAACGCCTGCAGTGCTCTGCCATTTTGGTAGAGCACCATTTCAGCCTAACTTTCCCTTCTCATTTTAGTCTTTTCTCCCTTTCTCACCTCTGAGACTTTCTCCCTCTCATCATTCGCTTCACCCGATCATCATCTCCATATCAACTCTTTGTTGTTCTCCCTAAGGAAATGAAAGAGCAAAGCCTGGAGCAGAGATTCTCGAGTTGAAACAGGCAACGCGAGGGAAAGGAATGCAAGGCTGTTAAAGCTAAAAAACTGGAGCTAAAAACAAGGGCAAGAAGCCAACTTCAGGGGATGAGAAACGATAGAGCCATAGCGCTGAAAAATGGGAAGGAAAGTGTGGTTGTGGTGTTAGAGTTTTAGGCACAGAGCAGTGGCCTTGTTGGGGGCTAGAAAGGGTGGTATCCAGGGGCGATTTGGGTGACTTAGATGTTACATAACAATGCCTAAAACAAGGCACTGAAGGAAGGGTGATTCCAGAGGGTTTTTTTTTTTAGGATGAAAATAGGTATGTTTCAAGGGCTCTTGTGCTCGGGTCAGAGGCAATTTCAGGGGTTAACCTAGGGATATTGGTGAGACTGAAAAGGGCTGGCTGTAGGGGCTAAGCTGGAGGTATTAGTGCTAGTTTGGGGTGGCATGTAAAGGACTGAATGAGGGTTGAGTTGCTATCTACTTTAGCTGAAAATGGCAGCTATAGAAAGAGTGTTTAAGGTGGCATTTTCAAGCAGAAACAGTGGCTGTTAAGACCGACAAAAAACAAGGGAAATGGGGACGGTTTAAAGCTTGAAAATGTAGTGATCAGGGGCAGGAAATGGGGCTGACTTAAGGGGAAACAACTGCTGTGTTCGGTGCTAATCATGGCAGCAAATATAGGGTCCTTCAAGGGCTGAGTAGGGCTGCTAAATAAGAGTGTCTCGAGAGGCGTAGGCAGGACTTATCAAAGGCCATTCGGTGGTCTTTCTAGTGGCTGAATCGAGTGGATTCAAGTACTACAACGGGATGCTTGCAAGGCCACTTTGAGTGGTGTTCGCTGAGTGATAAGAAGGAAGGTTTAAGGCTAATGTTTTTGGGTTTTTTAGTAACTGTTTAAGGAGTGTATAGGGCTACCAAAACAGTGACCAAAAAGAGGTTTTAAAGGTTGAAAATAAGGGAGAAATATATACCAATGAAGAAAGGAAAGAGAAGAAAAGAAAGAATGGAAATTCAGTTTAGTGCACAAATTGGGTAAGAAATGGAATGGCCTTATATTTTATTTTAATAAAATAATTTAGAATAAATATTAGTGATAGATACTAAACCCTATGGATTATGTTTAAACATGTAGCTCGACGTTAAAGCGACAAACGCGAAAATTGCTAAGCCTAGGGCACTCACTTAATGTTTTAGTTTAAGGGAACTAGGTAAGCAGATGCCACTTTATTTTTATAAATATTTGGAATTTTATTAGATCGATGCTGAGCCATCATAATAATATTCGATAGGTAGCTCGACGCTAAGGCGACGATTTTAAGCTCGGTGAAGCTTGGCATGCAAACCCCCAAGATCAATAACAGTAAGATGTTTATATAATTCAGGTTTAGAATTATATTGTATAGGCATAGTTAGATTGTGTGATAATGATGATGACTAAAGGTTGATACTTAGTGATATATATAAGGAATAATATGTGACAACCGCAAATTTTCTAAATTAATATTAATTATATAGAAATTTAATTTGGATAAATTGAAATCCAAATTAAATAAAAAATAAAAAATGAGAATATCGATATATTTATATAATTAAATTATATAAATATATTTTTACATAAATACATATGTACATATATAAAATATATGTATAGGATATATATTGATATATATTATTTTATTTATCATTAAATATGTATGTATATATATATAAATATATATATATGAAAAATAAGTATTATTTTTCATTGAAGTGTATAGATATATATTTATAAATTGTTAACACAAAATATATATCTATATATATATTGAATACTATAGTGTAATTATATATATGGTATAATTATATATATAATTATAAAAAAAAAGAGAAGAAGAAACAGAATTGGGAGAACCCGACCCCGTTTCCTTCTTCTCTGTTAGAAACAGAGAAGAGAAGCCGACGGCAGCAATAGCTACCACCGCCGGCAAGAAAGGAGAGAAGAAAAGGAGAGGTCGTCGCCAGCGAGAAGGGAAAGAGGAGAAGCGACCGGCGACAGAAAGAAAGAAAAAGGAAATGGAGAAGCGAAGTGGAAACCGAAAAGGAAAGAAAG
Source organism: Heritiera fomes (assembly GCA_032173925.1). Classification (NCBI taxonomy): domain Eukaryota; kingdom Viridiplantae; phylum Streptophyta; class Magnoliopsida; order Malvales; family Malvaceae; genus Heritiera; species Heritiera fomes. The sequence continues at coordinate 5,587,380 of JAPDPM010000012.1, read as the reverse complement.
AAAAGAGAAAAGAGGAAACAGCGGTGCCAGCCGATTCGGGCACCGCCATTGCCTTCGGTGTCACCAGCGAAGGGAGGTAAAAAGGAAAGGGTGACCGACGGTGAATGGAGAAAGGAAAAAGGAGGGAGAAAAGAGAGGAGAAGAGGCCGAAACCCAGCATCCCAGATCCGATGCCGTCACCATCGATGGGGAGAAAAGGAGGCCAGATCCGGCTTTGTGGCAACCTCGGCCAACTTTGGAGTGGCTGAACCGCCGGAGATGGTGGCTGACGATGGTCGAACCGACGGGAAGAAGGTGGACCGGCCGAACCCAGTCGAACCGGTCTGAACCAATTTTGAACTGATCCGAACCGGTTCAGACCAAAAAAGAAAGAAAAAGAAAAAGAAATGAAAAGAAAAGAAAAGAAAAAGAAAAGGAGAAAGAAAGGAAAAGAAAAAGAAGAAAAAGGAAAAGAAAGAAGAGGAAGAAAAAGAAAAATGCGGTAGGAAATTTAGAATAAATTTCCAATAATTTATTATTATTATTTTGATAAATAAATTGTGTAAAATTATAAAATGTAGAATTTGTTGTAGAAAATCATTCTCGATGAATGAGATGATGGAATCGGGAGAAGTGGACTACGGGCGCGACGTAGTGAGGATGTTGCCTACCCGGAACTGGTAAGGGATACGTGTGTGAATTTGTAGGGATATCCGATAGCATGGTTTTCATGCTATGAATTTTATAAGATTTATAGGATATTGAATTACCTTGAAATGCTACGAAATTGTGGTTTCTAGCTGTTAAGACTGTGTTTGAAAGTGCAGGGAGGCTAGGACTCTGGCAGTCGTTATGTTGCCGAAATTTACTAAAGATATTTCCAAAATATTTTCAATATTTTAGTGCATTATTGGTATTTTTCCTAGCCTCAAAGGTGATAAATTAATTATTTTTCATAAACAGTGAATTTACCGAAAAGTATTTATTAAATATTCATGATACCGATTTCGGTAAAGATTAAACTAATGAAAATTCATTCCACGTGTTTTATAGGGAAATGTGTTATTGGTGAAGTGAAATGTGAATAGTGAATATTTTATAAATAATTTTCAGTATAATATTCACTAATTTATTATTATTTTCCTTTATGGATTAAATAAATTTTATCACGTGTAATGATTTCCATAAAGGCTTTATCACTGTCTAATTATTGTTTTGAGACTAAAATGTCTCTGCACGTGTTTTATAGTGAAAAATGTGTTGCTGGAATTATTGTTAGTTTTGAAAAATAAATATTTTTATTTTTCCATTAAGTACGAAAATATTGGAATTGATTTCCAATAACTTTGAATTTCAAGTTTTGGAAAGAAAGTATGGAAACATGTGTGTATGTATTCTACGGTGAACAAGAACAGTTATGAAATTTTATTACTACTATGTGATTATCTTATAAACTGTTTTTCACCGTACGAAATATTATGATTTATACCTTTATGGATTTTCTAGAAAACATAATTGATCTTACTAAATTCCATAAAGGTAATGAGATTTCTTATATACTGTTTTGAGATTGATAGGCCCCGTATCATGCTCACGTGTCACGTGTTTTATGTGTTACTCATGTGTGAAGCTGTTGACACTGATCATGTCTTCAGCGTCTTAGTTGACACCTGATCAGTGTACGACCAAGGACACCTATAGACTATGGTCATAGATCTCATGTGTTTATTATACTGTCCCTACAGAGATATCACATGTACCCTATTATTCCCTACATGACTTATAGCATGATATCATTTGGGTGTTGTCTAGTCTCCATTATAATTTCACGTGTTATTATCAATTTTAGTGATATTTTCAAAAAACTATGATGATTTTCTGAAGTATTTCATTTCTAAACTGTTATTATAATTGAATAATTATTTTACTGTTACACGTGTATAAGTGATGATTTCAGTCGTTGAAACCTTGAGATTTTCAAGTATTAAATTAGTGGTTTGATAAAGTGTTTTACTCAAGTGGATGATATATTTATATGCAGTAAATTGAATTAACTTTTATGTTAAAAAAATAAATTTCTACTCCTTATAGTCGCTCTGGGTTTCCGGGACAAGACAAGAATTTCAAAATACCTTTCTTACTCTATCTAGATTTCCCGGCCGACTATAGTATCATTTCCTTATAGTGTGCCCAGCATACCGATAGTAAAGTAAAAGATTTTACTGCATATAGTCTTCGTGATATCAAAATTTGCATACGATTCTCTTACTGAGCCATGGTTTGCTCACTCCCCTACTTTTAAACATTTCAGATTTTCAGTGACTGTGAGATCTAACATCTGAGGATTTTGGACTGCATATTTGAGAATGTGACAGCTATACTGAAATATGAGGTACGATCATTTATTTTCTATATTTAGACTTGTCTACAGTACTACTTTATTGTGAATTAAAATAGGGGATGTAAACGACATTATAATTTTAATATAAAATAGTTTAAATGAAAATGAAAAGTAAAGTATCACAAACAGCCCAACCGTATAAGATGTATGAAAAAATGAAAAAAAAACATGGTCACAGGCTGTGACATAATATGCCTATGGTATGATAACAAATTGAAGAAATGATTGAATAATTTACGGTGAATGAGTTCAATTATATTTGAATGATTGTAGTGTTATTGTTAAAGTTGCTAGGGAAATATATGGTTATACGTGAAATACTAAGAGGACCCATATTGGTGGTGGGAGGTTTAGTATTGATATTGAAAGTAAAGGTCATTGATTTAATTGGTAAATTTTGTGAAATGGTAATGAACATTGTGGAACGATAGAGGATATTGAAGTGATCTATTAAGTATAATCTGATTGAAATCGAAAGGATGGAAATGCTGAATTGGGATTGTAGTTAGTGCTATTTCGAATGATACTGCATTGATATGTTTCATGAGCATGATAGCAAATTGTTTTTAACTCATGTTTTAAATTACATTGCTTTTAAGAATGCTTTGTTTATAACTTGAGATTTTGAAAGGATTTAATCATGCGATACTTATATGTATACTTTATATGTTTGAATTGTTTTGAAAAGACTGAATATATAGTGTAACTGTATGTATTTACATATGTAAATGATATAAAAAAATGTGTTACATACTTTACACTATTTTCATAAGAAAAGTGAAGTGTTTAAATGTTTTATGACACTATAGGCACCCTAAGAGAGTTAAATTCAATAAAGCATAGTGGAAACCGCTTAATTAGAGATTACTCATTAGGCAGAGATGCTTGTCCGACAATAGTCGTAGACAGGGCTCAGTCACACCTGATAAGTGTGGCTGAGAGACATGAGGTCTATGGCCATAGTTAGCGCCCTAGTTGGTTTTCAATGGACGATGACATGATTTTCACTGCTAGCTATAGTGATTTAAGTCCTTATTGATAGAACATTAGGGATTTAGCCTAGTCTCAAACCGATATGATATGTAGTCTAGAGTATGATTTTATTTGATATGAACTCTGGACTTGACATGATTTTTACAGTACATGAGATATGTTTTGAGACAGTACATGTTTTAGACATGCTATAAAAGATGAACATGAGATATGTTTTGAAACTGTACATGGTTTAAACATGCTTTAAAAGTATATATAATATGATTTCGATACCATATATGCTTTATATATGACTATATGCCAAACGTAATATGATTTGAAAAGATAGCCGTATTGCACAGTAAAGCTTGCATGAGTTTGCATATCGGATTATGATATAACAATATGCTTTCTACGTGGAAGATGTCATGACCTTATGAAGGAAACTGAAACAAACATGCAGCGGAATTTAAATCATTCGGCCTCCACCAGGATCGATTCGGAGAGTTGCCTGATTAGGGTTTCGAGATTTTACCTAACGTTTTCTTTTGATTTCTATCGTTGGTCGAGTCACAAGTAACAACCTTTTGTTCCTGCCTCTATGGTATCCACACGAACGGATCTCACGACTCTTGAACGTCTCACGATCAGAAGCCTTAAGGAGCGTTTTGTTTTATTCTTTATAACCGAACTGCTAGCTTCGATTAAAAGAATACTTTTTTGTTTTCTAATTGTTGTTATTGTGCGGCTATGTTTCAGAAAACATCCTTTTATAGGCAGTAAATTTTACCCTAAAATTTACTGCCAAACAGAACTCTAATCCTACTTAGAATAGGATTAGTTATATCCCTAATCCAATTCATAATAGGATTAGTTATATCCTTAATCCAATTCAGAATAGGATTAATTAAGCTCCTCATTGATCCGTTCTAAGTGTGCGACCCAATAGGTTCTCAAAACAATGGCAATGACAAAATTGTCACAGGCAATGAGCGGTATCTAGCAACACATCATTGCTACCCATGTAACGAGAATGTCAATGACTCAACATAACCTTACTCGTGATAGATGTTACCGTGTAGTCTAATCCCTTTATCCTTTGATGTCTTGATTAGACACAAGTCATGGAATGTGTCACACTTGTATAATCTAATCAGCATTTCTTGATTCCTGAGTAGACTAATTAATCAAATAAAATCAATATCTCATATTGACTTATTCGAGCACGGCCATGCATTTCTTAGTCTCACTCTATCAAAGGGCCCAAGACATCACTCTTGTTATATAAGAGGGATAAATCCTATCTTGATCACTCAACATCCCTCTACATAGATCAAGGCATACCCAATTACTACCTTTATAGTCTATCCTGTTACGAATGACATCTAGCAGCATTAAAGTATGCAATTCTCTATGTTGAGATCTCTGATGATCTCAAGTCAAAGGATCATATACACCATCATCACTATGAGAATCGCTTATGATACTCATATAACAATCCATGTAGCGTTCTCATGGAGGGTCGATCCAGTACATAGTTCTCTAACATGTACCTATGTGATGACTTGATATCCTATATCCATGACAATAGTCATCAGTCAACCACATACTAGTCTTATCGTATCATTGTTATCCTTGTTCATAATAATACTTGACTAGGGATATTTTAAGAATAGTGTGTTATTACTATTCTAAGGACATTATCATATAAGATTACATTACGCAGTTATAAGACAAATATAATAATGAACTATAAATAAAATGTCATGATACATAAAAATGCCAAAGTCAATCATCTAATGAATGGTTCTAAGGGCATAATCCAACAATCTCCCACTTGCACTAAGACCATTCACTCATGTATCTAATACCTAGTGACCTAGTGTGACGATCATGTCTCTGCTGCGTCAAAGGCTTCGTCAGTGGGTCGGCGATGTTATCGTCAGTTAGTACTTTGCATATCCTCACATCTCCTCTCTCGATGATATCTCGAATGAGATGGAAGCGTCGTAGTATATGTTTGGATCGTTGGTGAGATCTAGGTTCCTTAGCTTGTGCGATGGCTCCATTGTTGTCACAATAGAGCTCAATCGGATCTGTAATGCTAGGAACAACTTCAAGCTCAGTAATGAACTTCCTGATCCAAACAGCCTCCTTAGCAGCTTTAGAGGCAGCTATATACTCAGCCTCTGTTGTAGAATCGGCCACGGTCGCCTGCTTTGAACTCTTCCAGCTCACAGCACCACCATTAAGGCAAAACACATAACCAGACTGCGATCTATAGTCATCTTTATCAGTTTCGAAGCTAGCATCAGTGTAACCTGTTACAATGAGCTCTTCCTCACCTCCATATATCAAGAATGTATCCTTAGTCTTTCTCAAGTACTTAAGAATATTCTTGACAGTGATCCAATGACGTTCACCAGGATCAACTTGATATCTACTCGTCATGCTCAAGGCATACGAGACATCGGGACGTGTGCATAACATGGCATACATAATGGATCCAATAGCAGATGCATATGAAACTTTACTCATACGTTCTCTCTCTTCTTGTGTTGTAGGACACTGTTCTTTTGAGAGAGTAATTCCATGTGTCATAGGCACGAATCCTTTCTTGGAATCCTGCATGCTAAACCTCTTTAGCACTTTATCTATGTATGCACTTTGACTTAGGCCAATTAATTTCCTTGATCTATCTCTATAGATCCTTATACCCAGTACATAGGTAGCTTCTCCCAAGTCCTTCATTGAAAAGCAATTCCCTAACCAAGTCTTTACAGACTGAAGGGTAGGGATGTCATTCCCAATGAGTAGTATGTCATCTACATACAACACCAGGAAGACAATAGTGCTCCAACTGACCTTCTTATAGACACAAGGTTCATCTTCGTTCTTGATGAAACCAAATTCTTTGATTGCATCATCAAAACGAAGATTCCAACTTCGAGAAGCTTGCTTTAGTCCATAAATAGGTTGCAGCTTACAAACCTTTCCAGCATTTTTTGGATCAACAAAACCCTCAGGTTGTGTCATGTACACATCCTTGAGTAGCTTTCCATTAAGAAAAGTGGTCTTGACGTCCATTTGCCAGATTTCATAATCATGGTATGCAGCTATCGCAAGCAAGATCCTAATGGATTTGATCATCGCGACTGGTGAAAAAGTTTCATCATAGTCAATACCATGAATTTGTTTAAAACCTTTAGCAACCAATCGCCCTTTATAGGTATGAACATTTCCTTCCATGTCGGTTTTCTTCTTAAAAACCCATTTAAACCCTATAGGTTTTACCCTTTCGGGTAAGTCAACCAAGGTCCAAACTTGGTTGGCATACATGGATTCCATCTCAGATCTCATGGCTTCAAGCCATTTCTCAGAGTCTGGCCCTGTAATAGCCTCTTGATAGGTAGTAGGCTCATCTTGGTCCATGAGCAATACATCACCGTTCTGAGTCATTAGAAATCCAAATCTCTGTGGCTCACGATATGTTCTAACTGATCTACGCAAGGCTTGTGTCTCTTGAGCAGGCGGTTGCTCCACAACAGCTTGTGGTTCTGGTTCCACAACAACTTGTGGTGCTTGCTCAGGCTCCATCTCAACATCGGGTGCGCTATCTTGTAGCTCTTGAATTTCTTCAAGTTCTACTTTTCTCCCACTAGTTCATCTAGAAATGAATTCTCTTTCTAGAAAGACACCTGTTCGAGCTACAAACACTTTGCGCTCAGTGGGATTGTAAAAATAATATCCTTTAGTTAGTTTAGGATATCCCACAAAATAGCACTTATCAGATTTAGGTGCAAGTTTGTTAGAGACTTGACGTCTTACATAAGCCTCACAACCCCAAATCTTCATAAAAGACATACTGGGACGTTTACCAGTCCATATCTCATATGGTGTCTTTGGAACCGATTTAGATGGAACACGGTTCAATGTAAAAGCAGCTGTTTCTAATGCATGTCCCTAAAAGGATTTTGGAAGATCTGTATGACTCATCATTGATCGAACCATATCTAATAAAGTTCGGTTTCTCCTTTCAGATACACCATTCCATTGTGGTGTACCTGGAGGAGTGAGTTGTGAGACAATCCCACACTCTCTAAGATAGTCATAAAATTCTTGGCTTAAGTATTCACCACCTCGATCTGATCGAAGTGCCTTAATGCTCTTGCCAAGTTGGTTTTGTACTTCATTCTTGAATTCTTTGAACTTTTCAAAAGATTCTGACTTGTGTCTCATAAGATACACATAGCCATATCTACTGAAATCATCAGTAAATGTAATAAAGTACATAAACCCACCTCTGGCCTGTGTGTTTAAAGGTCCACATACATCTGTATGTACTAAGCCCAATAAATCACTTGCCCTTTCACTATGTCCTTTGAAAGGGGCTTTAGTCATCTTACCCATCAAACAAGATTCACATGTCTCATACGATTCAAAATCAAATGAGTCCAAAATTCCATCTTTATGGAGTTTGGAAATGCGATTCTCATTTATGTGTCCTAAACGACAATGCCAGAGATATGTTGGATTTTGATCATTAGATTTAATCCTTTTAGCATTTATGTTATAAATAGGCATATCAAGATTTAGAATGTAAAGACCATTAATTAGTTGTGCACTACATAAAAGATATCATTTAAATAAATGGAGCAACAGTTGTCCTTTATTATAAATGAAAAACCCTCCTTGTCCAAACAAGAAATAGAAATAATGTTTTTAGTGATGGAAGGCACATAATAACAATCATCTAATTCTAAAACAAGCCCTGTGGGCAATGTCAAAATATAAGTTCCTACAGCTAATGCAGCAACCCTTGCTCCATTTCCCACTCGCAGGTCGACCTCGCCCTTAGTCAACGATCTACTCCTTTTGAGTTCCTGCACATTTACACAAATGTGAGAACCACATCCAGTATCTAATACCCATGATGAAGAAGTAGATAGATTAACTTCTATAACATAAATACCTGAAGTGGAAGTCTCACTTCCTTTCTTCTTCTTTAGCTCTTCCAAGTATTTGTTGCAATTCCTCTTCCAATGTCCGGTCTCACCGCAATGGAAGCATTTCCCTTCTTTGGCAACCCCACCTTTAGGCTTCAGTGCAGTATCATTAGGCTTGAACTTGCCATTGGTTTTATTACCCTTTTTCTTGCCCTTTCCATTAGCCCTGCCCTTAGCTTTCTTAACTATTAAGACATCTTTGGGCTTGGCCTTTTTCATGTTGGATTCAGCTATTTTCAATATGCTAAGTAACTGTGGCAGAGTCTTGTCAATTTCATTCATGTTGTAATTAACAACAAACTGACTGTAGCTGTCTGGCAGCGATTGCATAATCACATCAGTGGCCAACTCCTGGCCCAAAGGAAATCCCAATCTTTCAAGGTTTTCAATGTACCCAATCATCTTGAGCACATGAGTACCAACGGGAGTCCCCTCTGCCATCCTACACTGAAACACTGCCTTAGAGACATTGTACCTTTCTTGCCTAGCTTCCTCTTGATAGAGTTGCTTGAGATGCTCGATCATATCGAACGCATCCATTTCGTCATGTTGCTTTTGAAGCTCAGGATTCATGGAGGCAAGCATAAGGCAACTAACATCCAATGCATCATCTTGATGCTTCTTATAAGCATCTCTTTCTGCCCTTGGAGCATTAGAGGGTGGTTCCTCAGGTAAGGGAATCTCAAGGACATACAACTTCTTTTCTTGCTTGAGGACTATCCTCAGGTTCCTGTACCAATCCAGGAAGTTTGTCCCATTCAACTTGTCCTTCTCAAGGACAGATCGCAGTGAAAGTGTGTTATTTGTGTTTGATGCCATGGTAATCTACAACAAAAATATGCAAAATATAAGTATCATGAATGCATTCATTTAATTAAATATTTATTAAATGATGCTCCCACTATTTTTATCGAATCAACAACCCTCACTATTAATTCGGAAAAATTATCACATAATTTCTCTAGTGGGCCAAGATCCATATTTCACCTTATCTAGAGTTAGCTTTGGCTAATCGCCCAAGATTTGGCTATTTAGGTAGGCAACACTTACTAATTACATCTCATGTAACTCTTGGATAGTTGGGTGAACAACACTTGTTCTAATTCATCTCATGAATGGAAGCCCAACTTTATGCCTCTAGATTCCCAATCCTATTGAGGAAATCTAGTTAAGTCAACCCAATTTATAGCCTTTGGATATCACTATTATCCCATCGCGTCTTACTAAGATAGATATGATATTTTGCTTTGGCAAACATAACAAAATCGATTCTAGTCTAGACGAGTGCTATTCATTGGTAGGCATCTATTATTGACTTAATTTAATTTGAGGGATTTTCTTAGTTTATTGAATAAGATCTCACCAATTTTACTTTTCAAAAATTATCATATGATTTTCATATCATAAACGTACAAAATAAACCATGCATCTCATGCATTTAAGCAATAAAATAAACGTGACATAGTTATAGCCCAAACTAAATGGATTTCCCAAGCCAATGAGAAACCCTAAGGGTTAACCTAAGGGTAATAGCATCTTCTCCAAGTGCTTCTTTGGTCATCCTTTGCATGGTTGTCAGCTCCATTAGTGTTGATCACCATCAACTCATACAGCTAAATTCTAACCCTATACTACGTTACAATTACATAGTTTAAGAGAAACCTAGAGTTACATTCGAGGGGAGTAAGATGAGAAAAGAATGTACAACTGGAATTTCAAGAACAAGGCACGACACGCAGGTCGTATTTATTAAAATGTACAACCACCAAAAGACAATCATATTGGGCTAGGGCTATAACTATGCACCATGCTCAAACAACAACCACCGTGTTTATACAAACAAGTGTAATGCAATTTCAACTTTTAGTTTTATTAATGAAGCACATTTGAAAAGAATTATGACCCGATTGCGGGGTTCCCAGGGGCAGTATTAACATTGCCAACGCCCCTTATCCGGAAGTGTCCTAATCTTATCAGGATGTTCCAGCCAATAACTCATACTGACTATAATTTTAGTCGTATTAGAACACTTTCGACATTGTTCTGTTTCTTCCATAACGTTTATGCATAACAGAAACCGCCATTAATAATTCGCATCACAGATTATATCTCACATATAACTTGAATCGAAATTGATATATATCATATATATAATTTCAACAATTCGATTTCTAGCCTCTGAATATATCATATACATTCTAATCCATATTAATCTCATTAAAACGATTGCATGTAATCATAAACAGAAAGTAACCAGAGATCATGCTTTTATCAAAACTAATCAGGGACTCCGAATCTGGCTCGGATACCAGTGAAGGAAACCGAAACAAACATGCAGCGGAATTTAAATAATTTCGGCCTCCACCAGGATCGATTCGGAGAGTTGCTTGATTAGGGTTTCGAGATTTTACCTAATGTTTTCTTTTGATTTCTTTCGTTGGTCGAGTCACAAGCAACAACCTTTCGTTCCTGCCTCTATGGTATCCACACCAACGGATCTCACGACTCTTGAACGTCTCACAATCAGAAGCCTTAAGGAGCGTTTTTTTTTATTCTTTATAACCGAACTGCTAGCTTCGATTAAAAGAATACTTTTCTGTTTTCTAATTGTTGTTATTGTGCGGCTATGTTTCAGAAAACATCCTTTTATAGGCAATAAATTTTACCCTAAAATTTACTGCCAAACAGTACTCTAATCCTACTTAGAATAGGATTAGTTATATCCCTAATCCAATTCATAATAGGATTAGTTATATCCTTAATCCAATTCAGAATAGGATTAATTAAGCTCCTCATTGATCCATTTTAAGTGTGCGACCCAATAGGTTCTCAAAACAATGGCAATGACAAAATTGTCACAGGCAATGAGCGGTATCTAGCAACACATCATTGCTACCCATGTAACGAGAATGTCAATGACTCAACATAACCTTACTCGTGATAGATGTTACCGTGTAGTCTAATCCCTTTATCCTTTGATGTCTTAATTAGACACAAGTCATGGAATGTGTCACACTTGTATAAGCTAATCAGCGTTTCTTGATTCTTGAGTAGACTAATTAATCAAATAAAATCAATATCTCATATTGACTTATTCGAGCACGGCCATGCATTTCTTAGTCTCACTCTATCAAAGGGCCCAAGACATCACTCTTGTTATATAAGAGGGATAAATCCTATCTTGATCACTCAACATCCCTCTACATAGATCAAGGCATACCCAATTACTACCTTTATAGTCCATCCTGTTACGAATGACATCTAGCAGCATTAAAGTATGCAATTCTCTATGTTGGGATCTCTGATGATCTCAAGTCAAAGGATCACATACACCATCATCACTATGAGAATCGCTTATGACACTCATATAACAATCCATGTAGCGTTCTCATGGAGGGTCGATCTAGTACATAGTTCTCTAACATGTACCTATGTGATGACTTGATATCCTATATCCATGACAATGGTCATCAGTCAACCACATACTAGTCTTATCGTATCATTGTTATCCTTGTTCATAATAATACTTGACTAGGGATATTTTAGGAATAGTGTGTTATTACTATTCTAAGGACATTATCATATAAGATTACATTACGCAGTTATAAGACAAATATAATAATGAACTATAAATAAAATGTCATGATACATAAAAATGCCAAAGTCAATCATCTAATGAATGGTTCTAAGGGCATAATCCAACACCTTATACTTACATGAACATGGAATTTATATGAAAAGTGCCATGACTATATACTAACTGTGAACATGTCTTTCCCCATGAAAAGTGAGATGATTTAATAGAGTACATTGGCATAAGTTGTAGATGATAAATGATTTGATTGATATTGTGTTTGATCATGGTTTTCATGCGATATGTGATATGCCATGAGATTAATATAAGCATGGTTTCGTACCATACAATGTTGGATTATATAAGATGCACTATGCATGATATTTCGTCGTATAAGGACAAAAGGGTTGACAAATAATTGAATTGATACGATCAAAGGTTTATGTGAAAGACAGGTGCCAAGACGGGAATGATAAGGTATTTTCAAGTATCCTTCATCGACACCTTAAAACTCTTTGCCCACTTTTAGACTTTAGGACATGATCTAAGATGTTTTGATAAACAATTACAAATGGAACATGATATGAAAATCTTTATTTAAAGGTCTCATGCATTTGCATTAGAATAGTATAAGCCTAATTCTGCACTTATATAAATGACTTATTGAGCCCTCACTCATTAAACGAAAACTATTTTTCAGATTAATTTATGGGACACGTTGGATAGTTCTGGAGATTTAATAATGTGTCGACTTCCAAAGTCCCCACTATTGAATATTTGGTATTTTAATACTTCTCTCATATATGCTTTTATTTTCAGGCAATTTCTATAGAGTACTATAGGATGGGATGTAAACTAGGATAATGAGTTGTCGATATGATATTTTGATATTATATGATGTGTATGTGGTGATTAGTTGTGGATATTATTAATAATTCTCTCATATATGCTTTTATTTTCAAGCAATTTCTATACAGTACTATAGGATGGGATGTAAACTAGGATAATGAGTAGTCATATGATATTTTGATATTATATGATGTGTATGTGGTGATTAGTTATGGATATTAGGACTGCTGAGATGATACCTAATTGGTAAATATAATCTAGATTGTAGAAAATCTTGTTCTGTTGCATTATGATGATTTACAGGTAGTTAACTGGGAAAATCTCAAATATAAGGTGGGATATTTTCAACTTATTTCTAAGAAATAGTAAGTTATGGACTATAAATGATCTTTCCCTACCTTAGAGTAATTTAAATCATAATTGAATTTAAAGAATGAATGAATATGGTTTATGACTACACTGACACCAAATACAAATTGTAAAAGAAAAAGAAAAAATTTAGTTCATAATTTTACTAAGTGAAATAAATGTAACTGTTAAGTGAACGTCATAGCTTTCGGGTCGTGACAGATTGGGTAAGAAATGGAATAGCCTTACATTTTATTTTAATAAAATAATTTAGTAAATATTAGTGATAGATACTAAACCCTATGGATTATGTTTAAACATGTAGCTCGACATTAAAGCAACAAACACGAAAATTGCTAAGCCCGAGGAACTCGCCTAATGTTTCGGTTTAAAGAAGTAGGTAAGCGGATGCCACTTTATTTTTATAAATATTTGGAATTTTTTTAGATCGATGCTAAGCCATCATTATAATATTCGATAGGTAGCTCGACACTAAGGCGATGATTTTAGCTTGATGAAGCTCAGCGTGCAAATTGCCAAGATCAATAACCGTAAGATGTTTATATAATTCAGACTTAGAATTATATTGTATAGGCATAGTTAGATTGTGTGATAATGATGACTAAAGGTTGAGACTTAGTGATATATAAGGAATAATATGCCTATGGTATGATAACAAATTGAAGAAATGATTGAATAATTTATGGTGAATGAGTTCAATTATATTTGAATGATTGTAGTGTTATTGTTAAAGTTGCTAGGGAAATATTTGGTTATACATGAAATACTAAGAGGACCCACATTGGTGGTGGGAGGTTTAGTATTGATATTGAAAGTAAAGGTCATTGATTTAATCAGTAAATGTTGTGAAATGGTAATGAACATTGTGGAACAATAGAGGATATTGAACTGATCTATTAAGTATAATCCGATTGAAATTGAAAGGATGGAAATGATGAATTGGGATTATAGTTAGTGTTATATCGAATGATACTGCATTGATATATTTCATGAGCATGATAGCAAATTGTTTTTAACTCAGGTTTTAAATTACATTGCTTTTAAGCATGCTTTGTTTATAACTTGAGATTTTGAAAGGATTTAATAATGTGATACTTATATAAATACCTTATATATTTGAATTGTTTTGAAAAGACTGAATATATAGTGTAAGTGTATGTATTTACATATATAAATGATCTAAAAAAATGTGTTACATACTTTACACTATTTTCATAAGAAAAGTGAAGTGTTTAAATGTTTTATGACACTATAGGCACCCTAAGAGAGTTAAATTCAATAAAGCATTGTGGAAACCGCCTAATTGGAGATTACTCATTAGGCAAAGATGCTTGTCCGACAATAGTCGTGGACAGGGCTCAGTCACACCTGATCAGTGTGGTTGAGAGACATGAGGCCTATGGAAATAGATAGGGGCCCTAGTTGGTTTCCAGGGGACGATGACATGATTTTCACTGCTAGCTATAGTGATTTAAGACTTTATTAATAGAGCATTAGGGATTTAGCCTAGTCTCAAACCGATATGATATTTAGTCTAGAGTATGATTTTATTTGATATGAACCCTGGACTTGATACGATTTTTACAGTACATGAAATATGTTTTGAAACAGTACATGTTTTAGAAATGCTATAAAAGATGAACATGAGATATGTTTTGAAATTGTACATGGTTTAAACATGCTTTAAAAGTATATATAATATGATTTCGAGACTGTGTATGCTTTATATATGACTATATGCCAAACGTAATATGATTTGAAAAGATAGTCGTTTTGCACAGTAAAGCTTGCATGAGTTTGCATATCGAATTATGATATAACAATATGCTTTCTACGTGAAAGATGTCATGACCTTATACTTACATGAACATGGAATTTATATGAAGATGTCATGAATATATACTACATGTGATCATGTCTTTCCCCATGAAAAGTGAGATTATTTAATAGGGTACATTAGCATAAATTGTATATGATAAATGATTTGATTGATATTATGTTTGATCATGGTTTTCATGCGATATGTGATATGCCATGAGATTAATATAAGCATGGTTTCGTACCATACATTGTTGGATTATATAAGATGCACTATTTATAATATTCCATGGTATAAGCATAAAAGGGTTGAAAAATAATTGATTTGATACGATCAAAGGTTTATGTGATAGACAGGTGCCAAGACGGGAATGATAAGGTATTTTCAAGTATCCTTACATCGACACCTTAAAACTCTTTGCCCACTTTTAGACTTTAGGGCATGATCTGAGATGTTTTGATAAACAATTACAACTGGAACATAATATGAAAATCTTTGTTTAAAGGTCTCATGCATTTGCATTAGAACAATATAAGCCTAATTCTGCACTTATATAAATTACTTACTAAGCCCTCACTCATTAAACGAAAACTATTTTTTAGATTAATTCAAGGGACACGTTGGACAATTCTGAAGATTTAATAATGTGTCAACTTCCAAAGTCCCCGCTATTAAATATTTGGTATTTTAATACTTCTCTCATATATGCTTTTATTTTCAGACAATTTCTATACAGTGCTATAGGATAAGATGTAAACTATGATAATGAGTAGTCGATATGATATTTTGATATTATATGATGTGTATGTGGTGATTTAGTTATGGATATTAGGACTGCTGAGATGATACCTAATTGGTAAATATAATCTGATTGTAGAAAATGTTGTTCTGTTGCATTGTGATGATTTGCAGGTAGTTAACTAGGAAAATCTCAAAATATAAGGGGGGATATTTTTAACTTGTTTCTACGAAATAGTAAGTTATGGACTATAAATGATCTTTACCTACCTTATAGAGTAATTTAAATCATAAGTGAATTTAAAGAATGTATGAATATGATTTAGTAACTACACTGACACCGAATACAAATTGTAAAAGGAAAACAAAAAATTTAGTTCGTAATTTTACTAAGTGAAATAAATGTAACTGTTAAGTGAATGTCATGGCTTTCAGGTCGTGACAGAAAATTTTAGGAAGAGCAAGATGAGCTGTCGATCATGAAGGAAGAATGATAGGAAGTTGTCGGATATGACAAATTGGAATAGAAAATTTTGTAATTCTAATGATAAAAATTTGTATATAATAAATATATTAAGTAAAGAATATTTCTCAAGTTAAATGAAGAAAAGGAATGAGATTGAGCTAATTAAAGTATTTGGCCAATGCAAGAATATATAAGTTATAATGTAAAATTTTATTGTTGATAGTTAAGAAATAATTTATAAAGGTTAATTTGATGAAATTGGAAATTAAGAAAAGAAATGAATTTTGAACAAGTATAGATAAGAAATTACATATAACAAATATTAATATAATTATAAGTGGAATTGGAAAAAGATTAAAATTCAAGTGTAGATATGTAGTGGCATTTGGTAGAGAATTAAATAAATTAAATAAGGTAATTGTTGAAATTAAGAATATTAGTAGAATAAATAGGAGAAGAGAATGTAATTTAATTGTGATTATATTGTGATAATTAATAGAAAAATAAAACAATTAACTGTGAGAATTGATAAATGGAAGTAATTTGATATAAGCAAATGGTAAATTAATATTAATTAATGAATAAAGACTATTGGTAAGTTTAGAATTAGGAAATAATGAACATAATGTAATAATAAAATATTGGTTATGGGAAATGATTAAAGATGATAGAATTTTAATGAGAATTAAAATTTAGAGAATGAGCTAATTTAATTATAGCTAATTTTTTTGTATTTAATAAGTAATAAAATAAATTCACCTTCAAAAGTGATAGAATAGAAATTAGAGATTAATAAAATAATTATTAGAATTGAAATAAGAATATTTGATAAAAATTGGAATTTGGGAAGATTTTAAATTAAGTATAGTTATGTTAAGACATATAGTGGGGAATTAAATAATTAATTATTAAGACCTATAAAATGAAAAATATTATAGATATTCATGAGAATTTAAATAGAAATTGAAATTACTGATGATATGATAATTAAAGAAAGAATGAGATTTAATTTAAATTAAACTTTGATAATTTGTAGAAAATAAAATAAATGGATTGTTGAGAGTGATAAATAGAAAATAGAAGGTTATGAAATATTTATTAGAATTATAATAAAGAAAATTGAATGCAATTTAGAATTGTTGTGCAGTGTGGAATACGAGAAATAAAGAGGCTTAAATGGCACTAACAGACTTTATACTATGAGGAATAGAGGTAAGAGACATATATGGAAGTTGCATAGGAATAAATTAAATAAATTTCATTACATGAATGATTTACATGGATTGATTTTACAAAAAAAAGGGTTTACATGATTTTGAATTACATGAAATAATTCACACGAATTGCATTACATGAAAAGATTTACATAAATTGATTTACAAGAAATGAGTTACCTAAATTGTTTTACATGAAATGCTTTACATGATTTGGAATTTCATGAAATGTGTTACATGAATTGAATTTTAGGAAACGATTTACGTGAATTGATTTATATGAAACGATATACAAGTATATGAAGTGATTTTATGAGATTAATGTCTCCCTGATGATCGTGCATACGAGATAGTGATGATTAGGCTAGAAGACGTCCCAGACCTTCCCTTTACATGATATGACTGTGGGAGTTACTGTCAAACCCCACAGGTTTACGCAGTTAGCACCTGACCAGTGCAAACTGTGAGTGATCGACAGTGGCCATTGTTATGAGGTCCTTACGAGGTTACAAGGTCCCTTTTTAGGAGATACGAGATTGTGCATGATTCTTTGAGAGATTATTTTCTATCGATATGTGATATTTAACAAGTGATTGATTTATTGAATGATTTGATTTATGAGAATAGTACATGATTTGACTGAAAAGTGAAGAAAGAAGTGATACGAGTCTTATAGTATATGTTTTCCTAATACAAATGCATTTATCTTATTTTAATGATTTTATAAGAAATTTTTTATAGTATTAATTGAAATACGAAATGCATTTATCGCATTTAACGATTTTTAAGAATTGCTATGCTGCATTATATAAGAAATTCTCATGATTTGTGTGACATCCTCGTCACTCCCAAATACCAACTAACTTTTTCTTTCCCATAAGGTTTGGTTAGGCTGTTCAACGGTGCATCCTTCTTCTTTAATATAGCTAACACTATATTGTTTACATGATGATATATTTCTCATACACATACATGATCGTCTTACACATAAGTTGTAAAACTCTAATATAAATTACATACTAATCTCTTTAACAATTTACATGCCCAATGTGTCTAATATACATCACTGTACTATAGTCTGAATTACATAATCAAAATGTATCTACCTTCAAGGGATTGGAAGCTAACCTCAAAGGTATATCGTATAGTCCAAATATATGCTCCTCTACCAAGAGCAGACTTCACTGCAAATAATCTGGATGAAAAATAATGTAAAGGAATGAGTTTACGCTCAGTAAGAAATATACATAAAAGAGCGTACTATGCCATTATATGCAGTTTTCCTGCTTGGCTCTATAATGTCATGAAATATTCTTGTAAAAACATATAACATATAAGTTCATCAAATACCATATAACACATGACAAAATCATATGAAGTCACTTGCACGTATTCAAATAACTCAAATACTTTCACATATATATGTCAAATAACTTGAAATTACATATACAAATAGTCTTCAAATAGGGGGAGACCGTCAACATCCAATAGAATCATGCACCAAATAAAGTGGCGTACCCACGTATGGGCCAGGGATCCTCCCTTTAGCCAAACACATATAAAGGACTAATGGCCATTGTCAATATTCCACAGTGTGCACTAGTCAGGTGACACCCATGGTACTGAGGGCTTGACTAGAGTCCCCTAGCCAAATACAAATAAGCAAGTAATATGCATGATCACCAATGGAGTCGTTAATCTCAAAATATTGAGTAGTAAAACTCATTCTTGTAAAACCATGGATATTCATAACCCTTCTTATATACTTTAATGATAATCCAAATACATTTATATAAATAACTTAAAAATTATTATTTTTCAAAGGGGGCAGTCGACTGCTCTTTTAGGGCAGTCGACTGCTCTAGTATAAAAATATTCAATAAATTTTATTTTCTTTTTGCATTTGAAATATTTAATTTCCGGATGCAAGTAGGGCAGTTGACTGCTAAAATGGGGCAGTCGACTGGCCTGCAAATAGAATGTTTCTCAAAAAATGCAGTCGACTGGCTCCTTAGCGGTTGACTGGTTTGCAAACAGAAAGTTTCTGGAAAATGGCAGTCGACTGCTATATAGGGCAATCGGCTGCTCTAAGTCGATTTTCGAAAAAAGTTACGTCACGACTATCTCTGAGCAGTCGGCTGCTATTTAGGGCAGTCGGCTGCCCCGAGCCAAATCATAACTAGGCGAAAACCATGAATTTTACATTTCTTGCACTTACACCAGCTTTTGTTTCATCCCAAAACATTTAAAACATGCGGGCATAGTCACCCTACGCCCGTTACATATATTCCTTACCTCAAACAGCCAAATAATACGAAATCCCTTGGTTGCACCGATTCTTTTCTTCACTTCTTCAAAATTGCATAATTCATATAAATTGAAACCTTTAACTTTCTTTCATTTCAACACCATAAGTATACTATACCAACATCACATGACTCCAAATTATGGACGAAATCAAATGAATCAATTTCTTTTCTTACTTTTGTCAATAGCCAAATTTACAGGATTTCTGATCTCCTCAAAGACTTCATTTCAGCCTTTCATCTTACAAGTATGAGCAGAGCTATTGATAAGGAACGTTTTTCATTTGAGGAGTTTGTTGATTCGTTGGAGGAATAAGGCAGTTCTACAAGGTGAATATGGAAGAAAACCTTAGAGAATTTCAGAGGAAGAGCTATGGCTGCCGGCCCTCTTTGCTGGAAAAGATGGCATTAAATGCCATTAATGTGTATTTATCCCTTCATGCCAGCCACAACTCCTTAGCCCTTTGACAATTTGACCACCAATTAATTCTTCTTCTTCTTTCCCTCCTCATGTCAGCCACACATATCATTTAATTATGAAAATCTGATATTTATTTTTTTCTTTTATCATTCTCTAGTATTTTCCTGATATCAACATTAAATTCATTGACCATTGACTATCCATTTCATTCCTTCTTCTAGGTTCCTTACACCATTTGTACATTAATTCTCATATTCATTTAAATCATTTCTGCCTATAGTACTTTACAAATAAGAAGACTTTACATGAAATTGGGGATTTCACATTCTCCCCACCTTTAGAAATTTGGTCCTCCAAATTTAAATCGGGTTACTACTCAAATAGCTCCGGATACCTTTCCTTCATTAAGCTCTCTAGCTCCAATGTAGCTTCTTCCATGGCATGGTATTGCCAGAGAATTTTGACTAGGGGAATCGTCTTAGACCTTAGCACTTTCTCCTTTCTATCCAAAATCCGAACTGGCTTCTCCACATAACTCATGTCCTCCCGAATCTCTAAGGGCTCATATTCAATGACATGAGATGGATCCGGATTATACTTCCGAAGCATCGACACATGGAAAACATTATGTACTCCCGATAGCTCTGGAGGTAGTGCCAACCTATATGCAACATCTCCGACTCGATCTAGGACTTCAAATGGCCCTATGTAACGAGGACTAAGTTTACCTGTTCGGCCAAATCTCATGATACCTTTGGATGAAGAAACTTTCAAAAATACCGAATCCCCGACCAAAAACTCAAGTGGTCTCCGTCGAGTATCTACGTAACTCTTTTGTCGGCTCTGAGCTGTCTTAAGTCTTTGGCAAATTAACTTAACATCCTCAGAGGCTTGCTCGACTAAGTCTGAGGCTAATAACTTACGCTCGCCCACTTCTTCCTACCCAATCGGAGATCGACACCTTCTACCATATAGAGCTTCATATGGTGCCATCCCGATACTTGCATGGTAACTATTGTTGTATGCAAACTCAGCCAATGGCAGATGATCATCCCAGGAGCCTTTAAAGTCCAACGCACAAGCTCTCAACATATCTTCGAGCGTCTGAATGGTGCGCTCGGACTGACCATCAGTCTGTGGATGAAAAGCCGTGCTAAAATTTAATTGAGATCCCATAGCCTCTTGGAAATGTTCCCAGAAATGAGAAGTGAACCTGGAATCCCTATCAGATGTAATGCTCACTGGAACTCCATGTAGTCTGACAACTTCTTTCACATACAAATCTGCCAAAGCACTAAGTGTATCTGTAGACTTCATAGGCAGGAAGTGAGCTGACTTAGTTAACCAATCCACAATGACCCAAATACCATCATGATTCCTCCTCGTTCGAGGTAGTCCCATGACAAAATCCATCGTAATGTGCTCCCACTTCCACATAGGTATAGGTAGAGGATGTAGTAAACCTGCTGGTCTTTGGTGCTCTACCTTAACCTGCTGGCACGTGAGACACTTTGCCACAAACTCTGCTATGTCTCTTTTCATGCCAGTCCACCAATACACCTTGCGAAGATTATGATACATCTTCGTATTTCCCAGATGCAAAGTATACTTAGTGGAGTGTGCTTCAGTCAAAATTAACTTCTTCAACTCCTTATCCTTAGGAACACATATACGATTCTTAAATCTCAAGAGTCCATTACTATCAATGCTAAATTCCGATGGCATACCTGATTGGATCTGATTCATGGCCTCCATACATTGATCATCTTCCCTTTGAGCAATCTGAATTCTACCCATCAACTTCGGCTCAATCATCAAACTAACTATCATTCAAAAGTGCTCATAAGGCACAACATTGAGACTAAGGCTTGCAAACTACTCAAGTAGCTCATATTCTCTTACCATCATGTACGATACTATCCCCATATGCTTCTTACTCAGAGCATCTGCCACCACATTAGCTTTTCTCGGGTGGTAGAGGATCTCACAATCATAATCCTTCAGAAGCTCGAGCCATCTTCTCTGTCTCATATTCAATTCCCTCTGAGAGAACAAGTACTTCAAACTTTTATGATCCGTAAAAATCTGAAATTTCTCACCATACAAGTAATGCCTCCAAATCTTTAGAGCAAACACCACTGCCGCTAACTCCAAATCATGAGTAGGGTAGTTCTTCTCATGGTCCTTTAATTGACGAGAACCATATGCAACTACCTTGCCATGTTGCATTAGCACACAACCTAGACCTTGTGCAGAGGCATCACTATATACGAAAAATCCTCTAGAACCACTAGGAATGGTGAGAATGGGTGCAGTAGTCAACCTGCGCTTCAACTTGTGGAAACTGTGCTCGCAAGCATCATTCCATTCAAACTTCACCTCTTTGCGCGTTAAGCGCGTCAAGGGAGCAGCTAACCTCGAAAAACCCTTTACAAATCGTCGATAATAGCTGGCTAGACCCAAGAAACTCCTAATCTCCGTCACTGTTTTCGGTCTCTCCCATTGCACCACAGCTTCAATCTTCGATGGATCGACCAAAACTCCATCTTTATTAATTATGTGACCCAAAAAGGATATTTGATCTAGCCAAAACTCACACTTACTTAGCTTGGCATATAATCCCCGATCCTTGAGGGTTTGTAGAACTATCCTCAAATGCTACTCATGCTCTTCCCATGATCTTGAATACACCAATATGTCATCGATAAAAACAATGACAAACTGGTCTAAATACTGTTTGAACACATCATTCATCAAGTTCATAAAAGCCGCGGGTGCATTGGTTAAACCAAACGGCATCACTAGGAATTCATAGTGACCATACCGTGTCCTGAACGCAGTCTTAGGGATATCTTCACTTCGGATCTTCAATTGATGATATCCCGATCTCAAGTCTATCTTGGAGAAGACTCGTGCACCCCGAAGCTGATCAAAGAGATCATCAATCCTAGGAAGAGGGCACTTGTTCTTGATTGTCACCTTATTCAACCATCGATAATCAATACAAAGCCTCAAGCTGTCGTCCTTCTTCCGGACAAATAGCACAGGAGCACCCCATGGGGATACACTTGGCCGTATAAACCCCTTATCTAGTAACTCCTGCAGCTGTTTCTTAAGTTCTTCCAATTCCACTAAGGCCATCCGATAGGGTGGTCCCGAAATGGGCTCAGTCCCTGGCACCAAATCGATAGTAAACTCGATTTCCCTATACGGAGGAAGTCCTGGAAGATCGTCCGGAAACACACATGGAAACTCATTAGCTATCGGAATTTCATGAAGTTCGGGACGTTTCCTTTCTACGTCCACCACATATGCTATAAATCCTTCACATAACAAATAAATTCTCTATTAATTTCATTTACGAATAAATAAATTTATAAACATACTTTTGTATTAAACATTTGCAAACTTTACAACATAGCTAACGGGAGAAGAGAAGATCACACTTTTAGCATAACAATCCAATATCACATGATTCTTAGCTAACCAATCCATTCCTAATATGACATCAAATCCATACATATTCAGTAGGATTAGATCAGCTATCAATTCTCTCTCTCCTACCCGTAGCTTACAACTACGATACACTATATCTGTTATCTGAGATTCTCTAAACGGTGTACTTATTTGTAACAAATGTCCTAAAGGCTCAGGTTCAACAGGTAATCTTGTAACAATTTTGGGAGAAACAAAGGAGTGTGTAGAGCCTGGATCAAATAAAGCAGTAACACTTATATCAAAGAGGTGAATCTTACCCTTAATCATCTTGGACGAAGCATCGGCAGACTCCTCGTCTATAGCAAATACTCGTCCTTGAGTCACAGCTTTCTTTCCCTTCTTAGCAGCTGTGGCCTTAGGCTGTGGTTGGGTGGTCCTTTCCGATTCTTCAGACACTCTTTTAGAAATCTTGGGACAATCTTTAATCATGTGTCCCCTCTCGCCACACCAAAAACAAGCCCCGCTCGCCATACGACATGGCTGTGACCCATGGAATCTCCCGTAATGCTCGCATTTCTGCGTCACACTCTTCGGCGAGCTCGCTGTACTGCCAGCTGAATATCGGGATCTTCATCATTTATCTTAATCCCAGTAGATCTACGAGTCCATGTACCATAATTATCATAAAACTTCAAAATTTAGTATATTTCCATATAACCATTAAACTAAGATACAAGTCATTCTCTTATAATTTATCTTCTTACCTGCCGAAGCTCTTTCATATGGTCTACTTTTCCTAAATGGATATCTGTCACTAGAGGCTCTCTCATCTGACTTCCGCTTCATCGGTTCTTTGCCTTTACCCTTGGCTCGGAAATCAACATGGTGAAGATTATAGTCCTGCTCACACAATTGAGCCTTACGGACTGCCTCATTATAAGTAGTAGACCTTAATCCCTCTATGAATCGGTAGATCTTATGTCCTTCACTCCTTAGGACTTCAGGGTCAAATCTGCTTAAAGAAATGAACTTCGACTCATATTGATTTACCGTCATAGTCCCCTGAGTCAAGCTCAAAAACTCAATCTTCAACCTGGTCTGTTCAGTGCATGGGATGTACTGTTCATTAAAGGCCTCTAAAAATCTATCCCACGTAACCTCAGTGTGTTGAGTCTCCAAAATGGCCCGAGTAGACTGCCACCAATGCTCGGCATCGTCTACTAACAAATAAGCTGCCAAACCCACTTTTTCTTTCTCAGAACAGGTCATGTACCCAAAAGATTTGGTGACTGCCTTCACCCAATTCTCAGAGGTCAACGGATCTCTATCCCCCTTAAACTTCGGCGGATCCAACTTCTTAAATTCTTTAATTAAGACCACACTGTAGTAGGCCTTAGGATCTCGCCTCTCATTAACTTGAGCTGGTGGGGGCAACTCAGGCTGTACCGGTGGGGGCTGTACTGGAGGAGTAGGAGGAACATTCCCAGACGGAATAGGAGGTACTATAGGTGGTGCTGTTGATGCATTAGTGGCCACGTTTGGAAAATTAGACATGAACTGATTAAATAGAGTGGCCATAGTCTCAATACTTCGCTCCACTCTCGACAGTCGAGCATTCGGGCTACCTGATGGAGATGGAGGAGGAGACTGTGTTGGGGACGGTTCTACTCTACCCCGTCCCCGTCCTCGTCCTCGTCCTCGTCCTCGTCCTCTACCAGTACCCCTTCTACGAGTGCTCATTCTGCCAATATCACCACAAGGTCAAGCGTTTAGTACACTTTCAGCAATTCAACCACATATATGTATTCAGACAAATACAGTACATGGGGATGTACACTATTTCTAGCCTAATGACACCGTTAAACGTAAGACTAACGTTGCTCTGATACAAATCTGTGACATCCTCGTCACTCCCAAATACCAACTAACTTTTTCTTTCCCATAAGGTTTGGTTAGGCTGTTCAACGGTGCATCCTTCTTCTTTAATATAGCTAACACTATATTGTTTACATGATGATATATTTCTCATACACATACAGGATCGTCTTACACATAAGTTGTAAAACTCTAATATAAATTACATACTAATCTCTTTAACAATTTACATCCCCAATGTGTCTAATATACATCACTGTACTATAGTCTGAATTACATAATCAAAATGTATCTACCTTCAAGGGATTGGAAGCTAACCTCAAAGGTATATCGTATAGTCCAAATATATGCTCCTCTACCAAGAGCAGACTTCACTGCAAATAATCTGGATGAAAAATAATGTAAAGGAATGAGTTTACGCTCAGTAAGAAATATACATAAAAGAGCGTACTATGCCACTATATGCAGTTTTCCTGCTTGGCTCTATAATGTCATGAAATATTCTTGTAAAAACATATAACATATAAGTTCATCAAATACCATATAACACATGACAAAATCATATGAAGTCACTTGCACGTATTCAAATAACTCAAATACTTTCACATATATATGTCAAATAACTTGAAATTACATATACAAATAGTCTTCAAATAGGGGGAGACCGTCAACATCTAATAGAATCATGCACCAAATAAAGTGGCATACCCACGTATGGGCCAGGGATCCTCCCTTGAGCCAAACACATATAAAGGACTAATGGCCATTGTCAATATTCCACAGTGTGCACTAGTCAGGTGACACCCGTGGTACTGAGGGCTTGACTAGAGTCCCCCAGCCAAATACAAATAAGCAAGTAATATGCATGATTACCAATGGAGTCGTTAATCTCAAAATATTAAGTAGTAAAACTCATTCTTGTAAAACCATGGATATTCATAACCCTTCTTATATACTTTAATGATAATCCAAATACATTTATATAAATAACTTAAAAATTATTATTTTTCAAAGGGGGCAGTCGACTGCTCTTTTAGGGCAGTCGACTGCTCTAGTACAAAAATATTCAATAAATTTTATTTTCTTTTTGCATTTGAAATATTTAATTTCTGGATGCAAGTAGGGCAGTTGACTGCTAAAATGGGGCAGTCGACTGGCTCGCAAACAGAATGTTTCTCAAAAAATGCAGTCGACTGGCTCCTTAGCGGTCGACTGGTTTGCAAACAGAAAGTTTCTGGAAAATGGCAGTCGACTGCTATATAGGGCAGTCGGCTGCTCTAAGTCGGTTTTCGGAAAAAGTTACGTCACGACTATCTCTGAGCAGTCGGCTGCCCCGAGCCAAATCGTAACTAGGCGAAAACTGTGAATTTTACATTTCTTACACTTACACCAGCTTTTGTTTCATCCCAAAACATTTAAAACATGCGGGCATAGTCACCCTATGTCCGTTACATATATTCCTTACCTCAAATAGCCAAATAATATGAAATCCCTTGGTTGCACCGATTCTTTTCTTCACTTCTTCAAAACTGCATAATTCATATAAATTGAAACCTTTAACTTTCTTTCATTTCAACACCATAAGTATACTATACCAACATCACATGACTCCAAATTATGGACGAAATCAATGAATCAATTTCTTTTCTTACCTTTGTCAATAGCCAAATTTACAGGATTTCTGATCTCCTCAAAGACTTCGTTTCAGCCTTTCATCTTACAAGTATGAGCAGAGCTATTGATAAGGAACGTTTTTCATTTGAGGAGTTTGTTGATTCGTTAGAGGAATAAGGCAGTTCTACAAGGTGAATATGGAAGAAAACCTTAGAGAATTTCAAAGGAAGAGCTATGGCTGCCGGCCCTCTTTGCTGGAAAAGATGGCATTAAATGCCATTAATGTGTATTTATCCCTTCATGCCAGCCACAACTCCTTAGCCCTTTGACAATTTGACCACCAATTAATTCTTCTTCTTCTTTCCTTCCTCATGTCAGCCACACATATCATTTAATTATGAAAATCTGATATTTATTTTTTCTTTTATCATTCTCTAGTATTTTCCTGATATCAACATTAAATTCATTGACCATTGACTATCCATTTCATTCCTTCTTCTAGGTTCCTTACACCATTTGTACATTAATTCTTATATTTATTTAAATCATTTCTGCCTATAGTACTTTACAAATAAGAGGACTTTACATGAAATTAGGGATTTCACAATTTGGTAAAGTTCCACAATATTTTATTAAAATATAATACTGTTTTATTAAATAAGTTTAATTTGTTTAACTGCATATAGTTTAAACTTTTATATATGTTTCTTACTGAGCTTTCCCTAAAGCTCACCCCCCTTACGATTGTAGATAGCCCACCAATAGAAACACCAATTGCTGCAACAAGTTAGCTGAAGATAACTACTAGAAGTTTAAGGTACCAAGTGATCAGGTATTTGTTAAATGTTTATTTTGTCACGACCCGTGACCACATTTCTAACCTTATTGTACACAACTTAACCGGTTGGGCTGTCTGTGATACTTCATTTATACTGACTGTTAAACAATTTTACATAAGATTATTTATGTTATACACATCCCCTTATCGAAATTGATGTGATAACCGTAAATTTTCCATTTACTGGAAATTAGAAATATTGAAAATAAATATTGGAGGAATTAAATAAGAGGAAATAAATAAAATATTTGCATAAAATATTTCAATTTAAAATATGCAGACTGAGTATCCTTACAATGTTGCACATGCATCCCTTACCTTTTCCAGGTAGGTGACTTCCTCTTCTCGATCGCGCTCGTATTCCATCTCTCTCGATTCCTTATCCCGATCGCTGAAAATAATTTCTGAAAATAAAAATTCTAAATTTTAGAATTTTTCCATAATTTATTAAATTTTTTTGAAATTTAATTTCCGAGAATTTCTTACCGAATTTTCGTAAATTTTCGGGTTGTCGAATTTCTGAGAATCTTCGAATTCCCAAAATTCTCCTTTTTCCTCTTTTTCTTCCTTTTTCTCTTTCTTTCTTCCTTTTTTCTTTTTCTTTTCTTTTCTTTCTTTTCTTTTTTTTTCTTTTTTTTTCTCATTTTCTCTGGCCGGACCGGCTCAGACCGGTTTGTGCCTCATCCCGCCGGTTCGGCCGGTTCGGTCGCCGGCGGTCCTCCTTTCCGCCGGTTCACGCCTCCCACAGTTGGCCTACGTTGCGAGGATGCTGGATCTGGCCTCCGTTTCACCCCATCACCGGCGACGGCGTCGGATCTGGGTCCGTGGGTTTCGGCCTCTTTCTCCTCCGTTTCTTCCTTCCTCCGCCGTTTCCTTCACCGCCAGTGTTCTCCTTCACCTTCGTTGGTCCTTGCCGGTGGTGTTGGTGGTGGTGGCGGTGCCCGGATCGGCCGGCACCGCCGATCTCCCTTCTCCTTTTTTCCTTTCGTTTTTTTTCCCGCTTGCTTTGCGTCGTTTCCTTCTCTTTCCACCTCGGGCAGCCACCGTTCGCTTCCCTCTCGCTGGCGACGTCATCCCTTCCTTTTCCCCTCGCCGGTGGTGGCAGTTCCGCCACCGACAGTCTAGCTGGGAGGGTCGGGATTTCCTCCCCGATTTCTCTTTTCCTTTTCTGTTTTGTTTCCCTTTTTGGTTTTGTTCTCTTTCTATTTTTAGTATATAATACACTATATATTATACACTATATTTTATACATATAATATATATTATATATCATACATATATAATTTCATATATAATATATTACAATATATATTATATATATAAATTATATATATTGTATATTACAAAACATATATCTAATATATATATGTACATTTACATACTTTAAAATAAATAACATTTATATATATAGAATTATCTAAATGTTATAATACAATATATATATATATATATACCTATAAACTTTAATACAAAATAATATTTACATTTTCTATATATGTATGTATATATATATATATATATTTATATATACATAAAATATTATGTTTATATACATATGTATTATTTAAATTCATGAAATAGTATATATTTCAATATATATACCAACGTATATT
This sequence comes from Heritiera fomes, assembly GCA_032173925.1. Lineage (NCBI taxonomy): Eukaryota > Viridiplantae > Streptophyta > Magnoliopsida > Malvales > Malvaceae > Heritiera > Heritiera fomes. The sequence continues at coordinate 5,557,888 of JAPDPM010000012.1, read as the reverse complement.
AAAATATACTATATAGTATTTTAAATACATATATATTTGTATAAAATACATTTTATATAAAATTTGTAATTATATAAACATATTTTATTTTCATTTCTCATTTTCCTTATTAAATTTGGATTTTAATTTATCCAATTTAATTCTTTTTCCTCTCTCTATTATTTTTATTTTCACTTCCAATTTAATTTCCTTTACACCAATTTTCGATTCTTTCACTTTCTTAATTCTCGGGATTTTTACCAATATCCCGTTTTCGTAAAATTTTATTTATTTCCTCTTATTTAATTCCTCCAATATTTATTTTCAATATTTCTAATTTCCAGTAAATGAAAAATTTACGGTTATCACATTTATATTCAGACATGTATTTGCACAACAATTGTATTTATAGAATATAGCATAAATATGTATATGAATTTAATGGGATGTAACTTATGTGAAGTTCATTGTGAACGGAATCGTAGTTATTATATTATCGTCTGTATTTAATTTATTATTATCATTTAAATTGATGGTATACCGAATTAGTTGAAATGAAAAAGATGGATTGTACTTACACCGATACCAAACGCAAACCTATTAATACAGATTAATTGAAAGAAAAAGATAGTATCAAAAAAAATTTAATTCGAAATTTTCTAATTCCTGACGTTACTTAAAATATGCTTCGCCTAATTCACTTGTTCAAACTCATTTCTTTTCTAAATTTCCAATTTCATTAAAATAATCAAATTAACCGTTATAATTTACTTTTTAACTATCAACCATAAAATTTTACCTTATAACATTATGTATATTTTGCCTTGGCTAATTTCACATTTGTCCATATTTTTACTATTTTTCTCAATTTTAACTTTACAATAGATCTCAATTTATCGTTGTATAAATTTTATATTTATCAATTATTAATGATTACGTTAGCATTGTTCTTTTCTTTTCTTTTCTTTCCTTTTCTGTTGTATTTTCTGTTCTTTCGTGGTTTCTTTTCTTTTTCATTACACCTTTTCTTTTCATTTGCGGCAGCTTCATCTTGCCTCCTTCTCATCGTTTTTTACTTAATCTTTCTCAGCCTAAATTATAGACATCTTCTATTTCACTTAAGCTTTTCTAAAGTCATTTTCGTTTAGCCAAAACCCAAACTGATCCTCACCCCTGTTGACACCATTTCAGGTTTAGCAAAATTCATCACAGCAACCATGATTCAATTCAAGTTCCAAACAAATTTCTTCCATCAATTTTCTACTATTTCCTACCCCAACAACATTAAAATCAACAATATTCTTTCATTTTCTCTCCATGAACGATTCTGCTCTATACTTCTATACTCAGATTTAATTCAATCCCAGCCCCTAATTACCTCATCCAAGTTTAGTAAAAGTAAATATTATAACTAGTATGTAGAAGACAGCAGCCCATCACCTTACCTGTTGAAACCGAACCTTACAGCCCCTGAATTCAGTTTTGTTTCCCACGTTTGTCTCCCAAATTCTAAGTTTAAGGTAAGTTTGATATGTAAAACAGATTTTATAAAAGAGGTTGAAGGAATTGATGAAGAAAAGTAGGGTTATACCATGAAAACGTGAAAAGCTCATGGAGAAACAAGAAGAAATCGGCAGCAGAAAACAGAGCAGGGAAGTGTCGGTGAGGGAGGTGAAATTTTCTGCTGAGTTTTCATCCAAGTTGATCTTCTTTAATTTATGTTTCATCCAATAGTATTTTGCCACATGGCTAAGTAATTAAAATTCTCCCTAAAATTCCTTATATTTACAATTTTACCATTAAATATCTGTTTCTTTATAATTTTAGATTTTTAATTTAATTTTAAATTTATTTATTCAATATACATATATATATATATATATAAATATAATAAATCTATTTTATATTTACAATTGTGTACATATATAAAACATATACTATTTATATATATTTATATAAATATAATTTATACTTTCTATACATATATTTAAAACAGACATATATGTATAAATTGTATTACAAATATATATATTCCTTAAATCATATATTTTCCTATTTTATTATTTATTAATATATATTTTTATATATATACCTTAATTTAAAACAACATTTATTATTTATATATTTTTATATTTGTACATATAAATAGTTACATATATATACATATTTTTATTTCTTTAAGTTTTAAATTTTTTTTCTTAATACCAAATTAAATTTCTAATTTTTAAATTTCTAATTTATCAATTGATCAAGTATTATAATCTAGAAATATTCCAATGCCTTAATAAATTTATTTATTTATTTTAACTTTTATATTAACATCATAAGCTGAATTTACAAATTCCTAATTTCAAAAATGGAAAAATTCTCGATTATCACATCCTCCCCATGTGAAATCCACAATTTCCTTTAATCTTTCCATATTTGTATAGTATTCCAAGCTAGAATAATTTGATAAGTTATATTGAGAAGTTGCATTGTGTATTATAGGTAAAGGAGGAAATGTACCATGTGGGCCCTACAAGATAATATGTAATCTGAGCAGAACTCGAAGTGGCAAAATGTAAATCATGGGCTCAAAATACCTAAGTGGTAAGAAGACAACTTCCTGAAATTCTTTTGTTTAAGCATACTTAGGTTTATATGAAACAAATTTGTAAATAACGATTTTGTCTATAGGTTGGAAGAATATTTTAAAATAGCAAATCAATATAGTTGGACTTTTGACCAATAGACTGGCATAGATGAATCATCATGTGAAGATATCTTAGGCCATGTCAAGTCATAGCCTAAATCCATTGGAACTGTCAAAAATTAAGTGATCGTACCGTTAGGGGCATTTTAGTCATTTCACCCCTATTACCACCCCACTTATATCTTTAAGGTCAAATAATTGACTTCTATATTATTAGAAGATTATGATTATGAGAAAATAAATATAAAATCTTAACATATTAAAGTGATATGTGGGACATGGAACGAATAAGACAAATTTTTAAATGGTCAAAAGGTCAATGGTCAAAGGATGAGATTTAAATGGATAAATATAAATTAAATGAGATTTTTTTTATTTTGGTCATCTTCATCACTAAGAGGGCTGGCCACCATTGTTGTTTTTTCTCTCAAAATTCTCCAAGTTTCCTTTACACTCACCTTGACAAACACCCTTCTCCTTTCATCGAATCACCAAGCTTCTTTAACGAAAATTGTTCCTCAACCCTAGCTCTAGCTACACTTGTAATTTGGAGGGCTGAATCAAAGGCTTTGGGATTATCTTGTTGTTTTTTTTTTTGGTTACTAACAAAGGTAAGAGTAGAAGTTGTTTCTTTCAATTCTATCTAAGGTTTGGAGTTGTGTTAAGTTGGTATAACATGTTTATAGCTTTAAAATGATTTGATGCATAAGCAAGCATTTGATTTATTTGAATATACGCAAGTGATTTATGAGATTTGATTGTATGTTTACATGGTATTTGATGAACTCAAATTTATTTGGCATCTGTTTTATAGCGATCCCAACTTATACTTGTGAATATACGATAAATCCCTGTAGCCAAAAGTAGGACCCTGGACATGTGAGGTGCTATAAAGCATCCTTCCATACTCATCTGGCGATCCTTATCAGCTATAGCAATTCCTTCCTTTTGAACTATTAATGCTATTAAGGATGTTACATGACATGATAGAGCCAAGTAAGAACCTGCATACAGTGGCATAGTACACACTTTTATATATATTCCTTACTGAGCGTAAACTCACTTCCTTATTTTTCCACACAGACTATTTGTAGTGATTTTTCGCTCTTAGTATAAGAGCTTACATTTTTTGATTGTACAGTATTCCTTCGAGGCACGCTTCCAATTCATTGAAGGTATATTCATTTTGTTATGTATTTCAGGCTACTGTATAGTATTGTGATGTATATTAGACCATGTTGGGAATGTAAATTGTTAAAGGAATTAGTATGCACCTGAATGAAAGTTTTAGACCTATTTATAAAATGACTCATGTATATGTATAAGAAATACTTTCCATTGAAATTGATATCACCATGTTAAGTGATTAAATATAAAGTATAAGAAGAGGGAAGGATGGCCTGACAAACAGCCTAACCAATGTTAAGTGGAAAAAAAGAAGTTAGCTGGTATTTAAATTAAAAGAGGACGTTACACCCCACCTTTAAAGAATTTGGTCCTCCAAATTCAAGACTACTACTTCAACGGTTCACCGATTGTAACATCCAGAATTAGAAAATTCCGAACTAAAATTTTCCTTTTCACTTCTATTTTTCTTATTCACTTATTCGGTATCAGTTGGTTTGTGTTCGGTGTCAATGCAAGTACGATCTATAATTTCCACTTCGTATCTATATTTATCCCATTAAATCATTTAATCCATAAGAAATAAATACGAAATCAAAATATAAACTATAATAAAATTTTATAAAATTACTAATGTCCATTCAACTTTAGCACACCCCACAAATTTATATATATATATATTCTGAAATCAGTCACTACACTATTTACATCCCAACAACTATTTATAGTTACGGTGCATATATTAGTGTGAATACAAATATTAAAATTCTACTTATACCTGATCACGGGATACTTTAAACTTCTAAAAATTTTCTTCAACTATACTATCGAAGTGGTTGGCATGTACTCTGATGGGCTATCTAGGATGGTAAAAGGGCGGTGAGCTTTGGGGAAAGCCCAATAAGAAACACATATGAAAGTGCGTACTATATGCAGTTAAATAAATAATTTATTTTACTAATTATGAAAAAGGTATATTAAATATAAATATTAAAATGCAATAAAAACATTTATTTCCTAACGGCTCACTAGGGTTTTGCTATAAGAAGGATGCTATAGTCTGTTAGGGAACTGGGTGGAGTATGAGAAGTACTTTGAAGTACCTGTCGTGTTCCGGTCCCTAGATGTGACTATAGGGAGTAAGCGATTGACAGTGAAATCATTTATCAGTATAAACCATTTGATAATTTATGCAATGCAAGTTTCAAATCATTAATCAATATAAAAACCTTTAATAATTTATGTTATGCAATTTCAAATCGATATCAGTATATAAACAATTTATTTAAAAAATGCTATAGAAATCATCTCATGAAATATTTCAGTATGTAAATAGTCTATAAACAGTTAATTGAAAACACTATAATAAACAGTTTAATATGAGTAAATAGTGCAATATCAATAGACAATTCAGTAAACAGTGTAGTAAACAGTTCAGTATCCGTAAACGATTCAATATCAGTAAACTATTCAATATCAATAAGCAATTAAATATCAGTAAACAATTCAATTCGGTAAAACAGTACAATACAGTAGAGACAGTCACATCTAATAGAATCATGCACGATCAATAACAGTATCCCCGAAGGGACGATCAATGACAGTATCCCCATATGGACGATCACATATCTCGTAACAATGGCCATTGTCAACCGTCACAATTCGCACTGGTCAGATGCTCACTATGGAAACCTGTGGTTTTGACCATAATTCTCACAGTCATCTACAATACAATAAACCTACGGATTGATCAGGTCCCACAGTCATATTAACAATATGCATGATCACTAAGGTACGACTGTCACAAAAACATTTTCATAAATCATTTGTGATGCACCGGGGTGCACCCGCTGGTCCACTGATCCGATCCATCGCCCCAGGTGAGTCACTAATCCGTATTCTCCACTCTGGGGTGCACCACACAGGCCACCGCCCCACACGGATTTCTTTCACTTCCGAAGCGGCTCAAACCCTTAACTTCATTAAAGGTCAGGTCAGTGACTTAGGCCTCTGCACCGAGTGCGTCACTCATCTGTATTGTCTACTTCGAGGTGCACCACACTAGCCACCGTCCCTCACAGTATTATTGGGGAGTAACACAGCAATTCGCGTCCCCAGGGAATCGAACTCAAGACCCTTAGGTACCTAGTTCTTACATGCCTGGTACCATTGAGACAGTTGTCTCAACTGTCTCAATGGTACCAGGCGTGTAAGAACTAGGTACCTAAGGGTCCTTAGTTCAAACCCCTAGGGACGCAAATTGGGCTATCACTCCCCGAGGGCGGTGGCCTGCGGGTGCACCCCAAAGCGGACAATACGGATGAGTGACCTACCTAGGGCGGTGGCTCGGGTCGGTGGACTAGCGGGTGCATCTCGGGTTGTCACATAAAAATGCGCGTTTTTATGTCAAGACCCTACCCGTTTCAATAGGCCGTCGGCGAGCATCCCCTGAGCGATCCCACACACCCTAGGTTTATCTTGACACATGAGGTTGGCGGTCACCCACACTCACACGTATTGTCCGCTTTGGCGATCGCCCACACTCACATGTATTGTCCGCTTCGGCGGTCGCCCACCTCACGGCTTTATTTCAAGGGGCCTGAAGAACTCAGGATAATTCCCTTGAGCGCGTTTTCACTCATGTTCGATCCCAGGTACCCATAGGTACCTGGCTCTTACACTAGTGTTACCATTAAGACAAGTTGTCTCAATGGTAACACTAGTGTAAGAGCCAGGTACCTATGGGTCCTGGGATCGAACATGAGTGAAAACGCGCTCAAGATAATTATCCTGAGTTCTTCAGGCCCCTTGAGATAAAGCCGTGAGATGGGCGACCGCCAAAGCGGACAATACGTGTGAGTGTGGGCGACCTCCAACCTCACGTGTCAAGATAAACCTAGAGCTTTTGTGATCGCTCAGGGGATGCTCACCGACGGCCTATTGAAATGGGCGGGGTCTTGACATAAAAACGCGCAGTGGGGCTGAGAGACATGAGGTCTATGGCCATAGATAGCGCCCTAGTTGATTTCCTAGGGAAGCGAATTTGGGAGTTATTCCCCGATAAAGCCGTGAGGGGCGGTGGCCTGCGGGTGCAACCCAAAGCGGACAATACGGATGAGTGACCCACCTGGTGCGGTGGCCTGGATCTCGAACCTGTAGGTGAACACCGAGACGTCATAATAAAACACATATTTTTTGTGATGCCCCGGGGTGCACCCATGGTCTACCGACCCGAGCCACCGCCCCAGATGGGTCACTCATTCGTATTGTCCGCTTTGGGGTGTACCACACAGGCCACCGCCCCTCACGGATTTCTTTTGCGTCTGGAGCGACTCGAACCCTTAAGTTCATTAAAGGTCAAGTCACTCCTAACCAATACTACTAACCAATTGTCCCTAGGACTATTGGTTAAGAGTAACTTGACTTTTAATGAAGTTAAGGGTTCGAGTCGCTCCAGACGCGAAAGAAATCTGTAAGGGGTGGTGACCTGTGTGACGCACCCCAAAGCGGATAATACGAATGAGTGATCCACTTGGGGCGGTAGCTCGGGTAGGTGGACCAGCGGGTGCACCCCGGGGCATCACAAAATATGTCAAGACCCTGCCCATTTCAATAGGTCGTCGGGGAGCATCCCTTGACCGATCGCACACGCCCCAGGTTTATCTTGAAACGTGAGGTTGGCGGTCGCCCACACTTACACGTATTGTCCGCTTTGGCAGTCGCCCACCTCACGACTTTATCTGGGAATAATACCTAAATTCGCGTCCCAGGGGTTCGAACTCAGGACCCTTAGGTACCTAGTTCTTACACTCCTGGTACCATTGAGACAACTTGTCTCAATGGTACCAGGTGTGTAATAACTAGGTACCTAAGGGTCCTGAGTTCGAACCCTTTGGGACGCGAATTAGGGTATTATTCCCCGATAAAGCTGTGAGGTGTGCAACCTCCAAAGCAGACAATACGTGTGAGTGTGGGCGACGCCAACCTCACGTGTCAAGATAAACCTGGGGCATGTGCGATCGCTCAGGAGATGCTTGCCGACGGCCTATTGAAACGGACGGGGTCTTGACATAAAAACACGCATTTTTTTGTGACGCCCCGAGGTGTTCCCAATGGTCCACTGACCCAAGCCACCGCCCCAAGTGGGTCACTCATCCGTATTGTCCGCTTTGGGGTGCACCACACAGGCCACCGCCCCTCACGAATTTCTCGGAGTGTGCCCTTAGGCCACAACTCCAATTCGTGTCCCCAAGGGTTCGAACTCAAGACCCTTAGGTACCTAGTTCTTACACACCTGGTACCACTGAGACAACTTACTTGTCTCAATGGTACTAGGTGTGTAAGAACTAAGTACCTAAGGGTCCTGAGTTCGAACCCTTGGGGATGTGAATTGGGGTATTACTCCCCGATAAATCCGTGAGGGGCGATGGCCTGCGAATGCACCCCGAAGTGGACAATACGGATGAGTGACCCGCCTGGGACGGTGGCTCGGGTTGGTGGACCAACGGGTGCACCCAAGGCGTCACATCATTTCATTTTAATAGTAGAAATCATTTCAAATAGCAATTATCTTCAATCCTTCGAAAATCACATAAAAGAATATTTATTATATTTAGCAGTTATAAAATTCGTTAATACTTATTGAAACTTTAAATATCCGAAGAATTCATTTTCACATAAATAATAAATCATTGATGTAAAATCAATAAAATATACCTTTATAAAAACTTATAATGTATGAAGACTTGTATGCAATTTAAAACAAATTAAAACATTATATGCACTGGAAATAAATTTATGTTTAATGCAATTCAAATATTTCATGTAATTCACTTCATGTAAATCAACTCATATAAATCAATTCATATGACTTATTTCATGTAAATCAGTTTATGTACATTACTTCATGTAAATCAATTCATGTAAAATACTATTTTAATAATGTATTTCATGCAATTTAAAATCATATTATGCTTGTATGTATGAAAAATAAATTCTAATTCTTGTTTAGAAGGATTGGATGGGAAACGGTTACGATTTGGTTTCCGAAAATTTACGAATGCACGTAAAACAATTCCTAGGCAACTCTCAACATGTTCCTTACCTCTATTTTCATGCAGTATATAAGTCCAGTAACTCCTTTTGCGCCTCTTTATTCCTCGTACTTCATCCTGCACAATAATTCTAAATTACATTCAAAATTTTGCATTAGGATTCTAATAAACATTCCATCAATTCTATTTTCTATTTATCATTCTCAACAATTTATTTATTTTATTTTCTACTAATTACCAAATATAATTTCAACGAAATTCCATTCTTTCTTAAATTTTCATGTCACCCATAATTTCAATTTCTATTAAATACTATATCCAACAAAAATGAATATTTCTATAAATTCCTTGTTTTCATTTTGTAAATCTTAATAATTTATTTATTTAATCTCCTACTACATGTCTTAATATAGCTATACTTAAATTGAATTCTTTCTCAATTCTAGTTTCCCTAATGAGTCATTTCTCAATTTTAGTAATTATTTTATAAATCTTTATTTTATTATTTTTCATGGTAAAGATATATTATTTCTAATTGAATATCAAGATTTAACTATAATTAAATTAGCTCATTCTCTAAATTTTAAATCTCATTAAAATTCTATTACCTTTAATAATTTTACTATAGCCAAATATTTTATTCTTATATTATATCTATTATTTCTTAATTCAAATTTCACAAGTAACTTTTACCTTTTATTAATATTAACTTGCATAATCAATTTAGTTATTTTCTATTAATTATTACTATATATAACTATAATTAAATTATAAACTCTTATTTTAATTCACTCCATCAATATTTATGAAATATTTATTATAATCAAATTATCATTCTTAAATTCCGTAGAATTCTCATTTCCTTTATTAACTTAAACCATTAATTTACTTTATTTTCCTATTAGTTATCAAAACATAATTATAACAAAGTCATCCTATCAAATTCAAACTTAACCCATCATCTATAACTAATTCCTACCAAGATATATTAAAATCACAACAATTTTCCCCAATTCTAGAGCATAACCGAACCTGTCTTCTTCTTTTTTTTTTTTTACACTCATTTGATTTAATTCAAGGCTCTATTCACATTATCTAAACTTAAAACAAGTAGATTATATAGCTAATACTAAAGAAACGTCACCCATCATTTTACCTGTGCAGCTGAACCAAACTACAGCCCCAAACTAGTGGAGTTCTCTGCTGTCTAGCCCCTCTAATTCTGGGTTTTTGGAGTTCTTACGATGGGATACAGACTTTGTGAAGAATGATTAAAGTTTTGGTGGTGAAACATGATGAACTTGGGGGCAAAACAGGATGAAAACGTGAGGAACTTTGGGAAAGCATGGACAGAATCGGGCAACAGAGCAAACAGGGGGAGGAAATCGGTTTATGTTGGCTGAGAATGGCTAAGTTTGTTTTATTGTATCTTCTTTTATTATTGTTCCATCTTATAGAATGGTGCCACATGGTCCACTTATCCCTCTCTTCTTTTTTCTCTTTGCTTTGTTCTTTTCTTTTCTATTTTAATTTGTTTGCTATGCAGCAAACTTCCACGAGAAGCTTGCTGCGGTCTTTTTCTTTTTATATTATTATTATTATTTTTTTTCATTTCCTTGTCTGCTTGTGTAGACAAGAAAACGACCGATTTTTCCTTTCTCGTTTTTTTATAATATATATTTTAAATCTATTATATTTATAATTATATATATAAAAAACATATACTATTTATATATTTTTTATATAAATATAATTTATACTTCCTATATATATATATATTTAAAACACACATAAATATAATTTATATTATATATACATATATATTCCTTAAATCATATATTTTCCTATTTTATTATTTATCAATATATATTTTTATATATATATATATATATATATATATATACACTTTAATTCAAAATAACATTTATTATTTATATATATACTTTTATATTTGTACATATATATAATTATATATATATACACACACATTGTTTTTAATTTTAATTTCCTCCAAATACCCAAATTAAATTCCTAATTATTAAAATTTTAATTTATCATTTGATCGAGTATTATAATCTCGAAATATTATAATCCTTTAATAAATTTATTATTTATTTCAACCAGTCTATTAACATCTTAAATTAAATTTACAGATACCTAATTCCAAAAATGGGAGAATTCACGGTTATCACACCGATCCTATCATTCGTATTACTATTATACTTGAATACCTGTCAATCAATACTTATCCTTATCAATCAATTCTTTCACTTATTTATGCTAACACTTCAATGTCTACATTATCCCTTAACGATTCCCTTGCATCTCTCAATCTTCCAACTTCAGTACAAGTACTTCGAAAATTTGGTGTCTAAAAACTTATTATTTCAATGTCTATCTTATTCATTCATACTCATACCTTCATAAAACATTTGTATCATTCTTTAGCAATTCTTGTTTCTATTCTACTCCACTACGATCACTCCATTATCTCCAATTTAAAAAAACTATTAATCACTTCTTATCATTCTAACTAAATCTAATTCCGCTAATCATTTTCAATCATTAAGTACTCCTCTCATAACACTTTGTTAGCTTTAAATTGACATATATATTTTGAAATGACAAAAACTTAAGTAAGCCTTAATGCTTTAATCCATATTGTAAATTTGCCTTATCACACATGATTTTCTCAATACATTTCAAGTGATCATATCAAACATTAAGACCATGATTAAATGATGCATACTCTTATTGGTCTTAATACTTTGTAAATATTTTGAATATTTTAGAAAATCACTTGATGAATTTTTAGACCATGTTTTCATTTGAGAAAGTCAAGAAAAACTCCCACAAAAATGCCAAAATGTTTTGGGTTGGATTAGGATCAAAGACCACATCATTTCTAACTCAAAAAGTGCAGGAAATCACATTCTGGAGAGAAGGGATCGATCCCCTTTTGGCAGTAAGCTCCCAAACAGCTAGAAAAGGTCCTTGAAGCCCAGAATCAAGATTCTGGACAAAAGGGATCAATCCCCTATGGAAAGGGATCGATCCCTTTGCCCGAAAATAGCCCATAACGGCTAGTTTTGTGAGATACAACGGTCATATTCGATTTTGGCTCCACCCAACGTTCACAAACCATCCAAGGGACTATAAATAGTGGTTTAGAAGTTAAAGAAAAAAAGAGGAACAACCAAGCAACATCTTTCATCATCTTATTCATCTTCCTCAAGCCTCAACATCAATTCAAGAGATAAAGAGTCTTCATCTTCTATCATTCATCTATTTCTTGTATTGCTTAGCACAAACTTTGTATAGGCTTTTCATTGTGCTTAATTTCTGTAATCATTTGCCTACCTAGAGGCCTCTCTTGATTACATTATTTGTAACCCACCATTCCTTGTAAAAGGGGAGGTTTCTCTTAAGCCTTGAAAAAGAGGGAGGTTACTCTTTAGCCTAAGAAAAAGAGAGAGGTTTCTCTTGAGCCTAGAAAAAGAGGGAGGTTACTCTTGAGCCTTGAAAAGAGGGATTGTAATCACAAATTCAAGATAGTGGATTTAGGGAAAATCCTTGGGAGCGTCTCAAGGTAGAGGACGTAGGCAAGGTAGCCGAACCTCTATAAATCGCTTGCGTACATTTCTCTTCCCTACTCTCTTTACTTATTTGCAATTATATTTGTGTTAATTGTTTTGAATTTATATTGCATAATTGAGTAGCCTAGAGAACTTAGAAAATATCAATATAGGCTAGAGAATTTAGAGAAACCGAAAAACGAACATAAGGTTAGCTAAAAACCGATTCACCCCCCTCTCGGTATAGCCTATAGAGCCAACACACTTCCCTACCATACTCTCATCTATCATTCCCATTTTCTCTATCAACCATTAATAATCCTCTTCCGATCAACATTTCATTCCATTTTCTAACCATTCTTCTCAATTTATATTCAGACAATGCACAACAGTGTGAGATGTAAACCAATAACTATTAATCACTTCTGATCATTGTAACTAAATCTAATTCCGCTAATCATTTTCAATCATTAAGTACTCCTCTCATAACACTTCCCTACCATACCCTCATCTATCATTCCCATTTTCTCTATCAACCATTAATAATCCTCTTCCGATCAACATTTCATTCCATTTTCTAACCATTCTTCTCAATTTATATTCAGACAATGCACAACAGTGTGAGATGTAAATCAATCCTAACTTACTTACACCGACACATACTAGGCAAACCTTGTTAGGATATCACTTTTGTAACGTTCGGAATTTGAAAATTTTGAACTTAATTTTTTCTTTTTGATACTATCTTTTTCTTTCAATTAATCGATATCAATAGGTTTGCATTCGGTATCGGTGTAAATACAATCCATCTTTTTCATTTCAACTAATTTGGTATACCATTAATTTATTTACTAATAATAAATTAAATACAAATTATAATATAATAACTACAATTCTATTCACAATAGACTTCACATAAGTTACAACCCACTAAATTCAGATTTATATTTACGCTCTATTTCATAAATATAACTGCTATGCAAATACATGTCTGAATATATATAAATATTTAACAAATATCTGATCACTTGGTACTTCTAACTTCTAGCAATTCCTTCGACTAACTAAAAGCAGCAGACTTCTTGTATATCGATAAGCTATCTGGGAAGATAAGTAAGGGATAAGCTTTGGAAAAGCCCAGTAAGAAACATATATAAAAGTTGGGCTATATGTGATTAGATAAAATTAAATGAATTTATTTGCGTATTGTAAAAATAATTGCAAATATGAATATTAAAATATGTAAAAATCATTTTAAACAAATATGCATTATGTAAACAATATTTGTCAATCAGTTCAGTAAACGGTTTAGAATAAAATCCAATAACGGTTCAGTAATCAATTCAGTATCAGTCATCATTTTAGTTCAGTAAAACAGTTCTATACAATGGAGATAGTCACATCCAATATAATCATGCACGATCTCGTATCCCCGTAGGGACGAAATAGTAACAAATGGCCATTGTCGAAACGGTGCACACAATTCGCACTGGTCAGATGCTCACTGTGGAAACCTGTGGGTTTGACCATAATCCCACAGTCATATACAGTACCTACGACTTGATCAGGGTCGCAGTCATATAAATCACATAACAATATGCATGATCACCAGGAACCACTGTCTCAAAAACATTTTCATAAAATCATTTCATTTAACAGCAGAAATCATTTTCAATTAAATCATTTCATGTAAATCACTTCATATAATTCAATTCATATAAATTTTTTCTTGTAATTCATTTTATGTCAATGCATATAAATCACTTCATGTAAATCAATACATGTAATTCATCTCATGTAAATCAAATCATGTAAATCGTTTTATGTAATTCAATTCATGTAAATCATTTCTTGCAATGCAATGCATGTAAATCATTTCTTGTAGTTCAATACATGTAAAATCATTTAATATATTTCAATTCATGTAAATCGTTTCCTATGCAACTCTTATATATGTTCCTTACCTCTACTCTCGTGCTGTATAAATCCCGTAGTCCCATATACGCCTCTTTGCCTTTCCATTTTTTAACAGTACACAATAACTCTAAATTATATTCAAAATTCTATATTATGATTCTAACAAATATTCCGTAATTTTCTATGTTTTCTTTATCATTCTCAATAATTTTTTTTATTAATTACCAAAAAATAAGTTTTAGTTAAACCCCATTCTTTCTTTAATTATCATGTCACTAATAATTTCATATTTGTATTTAAAATCCCTTATTATTATTATTATTATTATTATTATTATATAAATTCTTACTTTTCATTTTGTAAGTTTTCAATAATTTATTTATCTAATTTCCTATTAAATGCCTTAATATATTTATACTTAAATTAAAACCTTTCCCAATTCAAATTTTACCAATAATTCCTATTTAAATTTTAATAATTACTTTATTAATCTCTATTTTCTATTTTATCACTTTTCTTAGTAAATTATTTTATTTCTTATTAAATACCAAAATTCAACTATAGTTATAGTGACTTACTTTCTCTAATTTTAATTTCATTAAAATTCTCTTATCTTAATCATTTATTAAAATCAAATATTTTCTTCTTATGTTATAGTTATTATTTCCCAATTCAATTCTACAAATATTCTTTGTTCACTATTAATATTAATTTTGCCATTTGCTTATACTAAAGTTATTTCCATTTTGTTTATTCTCACAATTAATTTATTTTATTTTTCTATCAATTATCGCGATATTATCACAATTAAATTATATTCTACCAATATTGTTAATTTTAACAATTACCTTATTTCATTTATTTAATTCCCTACTAAATGCCACTACATGTCTACACTTGAATTTCAATCTTTTCTAATTCCACCCGTAATTATATTAACATTGTTATATCATTTCTTATCTATTAATTACCAAAATTCTTAATATTTCATCTCATAAAATATGTTTAGCCTAATTCAATTACTTGTTCAAACTCATTTCTTTTCTAAATTTCCAATTTCATTAAAATAATCAAATTAACCTTTATAATTTACTTCTTAACTATCAACCATAAAATTTTACCTTATAACATTATGTATATTTTGCCTTGGCTAATTTCACATTTGTCAATATTTTTACTATTTTTCTCAATGTTAATTTTACCATAGACCTCAATTTATCGTTGTATAAATTTTATGTTTATCAATTATTAATTTTCTTTTCTTTTTTTTCCTTTTTTGTTTTATTTTCTTTTCTTTCCTGGTTTCTTTTTCACCGCCGGCCACTGCACATTTTCTTTTCATTTGCCGGCAGCTTCATCTTGCCTCCTTCTCATCGTTTTTTACTTAATCTTTCTCAGCCTAAATTATGGACATCTTCTATTTCACTTAGGCTTTTCTTCAAATAATCTAAAGTTATCAAATATCATCATTTTCGTTCAACCAAAACCCAAACCAATCCTTACCCCTGTTGACGCCATTTCAGGTTTAGCAAAATTCATCACAGCAGCCATGATTCAATTCAAGTTCTAAACAAATTTCTTCCATCAATTTTCTACTAATTCCTACCCCAACAACATTAAAATCAACAATATTCTTTCATTTTCTCTCCATGAACGATTCTGCTCTATACTTCTATACTTAGATTTAATTCAATCCCAGCCCCTAATTACCTCATCCAAGTTTAGTACAAGTAAATATTATAACTAGTATGTAGAAGACAGCAGCCCATCACCTTACCTGTTCAAACCGATGTTGGAACAAATTCGTTCACAAAGCCCATTAGCACAATATATTTGAAAGAAATCTAACCTTTTGTGGGTATGCAAAATACCCACCATTTCTCCGCCATTGACGCCGCTGCCAGGAGGGAGGAGATGCCGTCGGATGCACGCCGGAGGTCCACCGGTGCTGGTGGCCCTTGAGGATGAAGGAGAAATTGGTGAGAGGGAGAGTGACGGGAGAGAAGAATGGGAGAAGGCTACTACTGTGCATTTCTTCATTAATTACAAATGAATAATGAGCCTTCATTTATATAGTGATGCCAGCAGTAGGGACCTCTCATATTTTTAGACCATGTATTATATCCGTCCCATTAAGGATAAATACATGCATAATATATTTATATTATATATACAATTAGGGTCACACTATACATAAATTATACTACTAAATAAATTATATGATAATAATTATACTTAATTAGTCCATACAATTAGAGATATTACAACATTCTCCCACTTGGACAATTAAGTTAATTAACAAAATATCATATAATATCAATATGTATTCGTAAGCCCGCTAAATACATTGTATCGAAAGGGTATAAATGTGTAGACTCATACATATTTTAACAACAAGAAGCCTTTTATAAGCTTCAAAATGCATCATACCGACAGGGTACAAATGCGTAAACTTATAAAGATTGCAACAAAAATAGTAGTATTAGTGTGAAATGGAAATGATATGAAGACAATATCAATATCCATTTCCATTAGGTCCATGCATCCAAACTGAATGATGCAATGTTTCAACAGAAGCATATGAGACTAATACCGAATGTCTCATCCAACAGAATGCCACATTCATCAAAATGCGCGCAAACAAAATATGCATATATGACAAATAAGAATCCATTCACACAGTTGCAACTGATTTTATTGCAGAGCTCCCACTAACTTAATACAGCAAATGGCTCCACATGCCTTATAAAAGTGCTATGTCGTCAAAGCACTTTAGCAGCCAAACTTTTAATTAGACAGAATGAGCTCTTTAAAACATGTGCTCTATAATCCAATTAAGTAACGGATTCCATTATTTTCTCTCTAACCAACCGAATGATGATATCTAAATATTCGGAGTGTGAGGAACTCCAATCATTTTGAGAGAAAAAATACTTGCTGCAGCATTACCACAGTACATCTCCAGGACTTCAAAATGGCAACCACACAAAACCAACCCTGAGATGAAATTTTGCAGCCTAAATGGCCCATCATGTAGCTTTACAACATGCTACATATTTAGCCTCCACAATCAAGAATGTTGTAAGTGTTTGCTTTACACTTTCCACAATACAACTCCTTTATATCCACAAATATATAACCAAAATAATTTTCAATATCTGGAGAGCTTGCAAAATTAACATCAAAATATCTGACCAAACTCAAAATGTCAGATTTATCAATATCCAAATACTCTCTTTATAGCTTCTAGTTCTCTATTACAAGATCACTCAAGTATCTTCGAAATACATCTATAGTATACACAATATCCAAATGTGTATAAACTTGAGCACACAGTAATTACCCACAATAAGGCATACACTACACTCGATATGAGCTCTTTCACTTTTATCTTAAGGACTTTGAGATTTTCACAATATGTCACCTTTTACTAAATGACGTCTCATTAGGAGAACAACATACAATAAACCTACTCAACACTCAATATAGGTTCCATGAGACCAATAATGTATGCCTATTGATATGTCAAGAAGAATCTCAATCCTTAAAACGAAATAAAGCCTCACTTAGATTCTTCATCCTGAAGTGATATGACGACATGAAGTGTCTCATACAATAGGTCAGTGCTATAGGCTGCTATTTGACATCATCACTTAGAGCACAATAAGCACATAACTCCCACTGACCTCACAATGGATCCAATTATCAAACAATAATGTTCTCCTCAAAGTGACAATCTCATTCTTTATATATTACAATCTTGATGCCTTTCAATGTTCGCAAATGAACTCCTTAAGTTCGCGAACTGTATGTTCCACCTTAGGAACTACAAACTTTTAGGTTGCTTTATTTAAAGCCTTGGCAAAATTTAGCTTTAAAATTTTTTTAGCCTGATCTTTAGGGTTTCACTTGGTCTACAATGATGTGACAACAGAAATAGATCCCATGCATCTTTGTGCAACATAGATGCTTACTCATCCTACGTGACTAATATTCAATTGTAAGAGTTCGAATCAGTATAGTCTCCTGACAAACATCAAAATTAAAAGACACATGAATCTTACATTCATATTCCTCTGTAAAGTCGGATGCAGGTTCAAAATATGGTATTGAGATCAATCATTTCCTTTGGTTGTGGCTTTTCATCATCAAAAGATAACGCATATATGGGAATGACACAATGTATCTTAATAATGACTTTGTGGAGTTCGCAACTCCCACTCTTTAAGTCATCTACTAAATAGATTGCATTGTCAGACTCAATGATTCTACTGTCACATAACGAGAAATGAAATCTAGAATCTTTTTAGTCGATATAATAGCCAACAGAATTGTCACTGATAGTTTTCTCGTCAAGTTTTCTTGACTATGGGTTATAGCTCTTTCGCCTTACCTTATAACCCTAAACACAGAAAGCGGCATAAAATCGACTTAATGTCTGACTATAACTTGGGATGCATTTAGGAACTAGTCTTGCTTGGAGATCAACTTTGAATGTGAATTGCAGTTTTAATTTCACTCCACCCGAATTTTAAAGATTTGGAGTGATTAACATAAATCGTTCTAGATCAGAATGTACGATTGACTGCAACTGTAATCTCATTCTGTTTCAATATTCCAAGCACTGTACACTAGGCGTTAATATATAATCCTATAGTGCACTTAACCGAAAACCGGTATATGATTTCGCCTAGCTTCATTATACCGAACATGATATTCATCACTACTGTCTGATCATTGCCTTAAGCAGCACAACAGAATTAATCAGAATGCCTAAGGTCTCTATAAGATCAGATCTATTACTCCATATGACCTACATCGAAATGGTCATTAATAAAGTGATGAAACACTTATATCCACTAAATACAATATGTGAAAATGATCTACAAATGTCGGTATACATAAGTTCCCAATTATTTCAACATCTACTAATCATGTCCTTAATCTTAGTAGCAAGATCTCCCTTAATACAATCTCTTCATATGCCTCGAAATGTCCCTAACCCATGCCACAACTTAATAGATTTCTTATCTATCATATTATAATCAAAATCTACAGTCACATCATTCACTATTGAAGAAAATTTGTTCAATATTGGGGTACAAATCTACTGTGTACAATCCATCACGCAGAATGCCAGAATCAGTACACATGTTGTTACTAATTAGAAATACTTTTCTGTTATCGAAATGAAAAGTATAAACTGACAGTAGTTCCAAAATTGTCTTCAAAATGTAACAACAATCTGGCTATATTTTCAATATGGATTTTAACTCTATAACCCCAATTCACAACAATTTTCCCTTATTCGATCTCGGGTTGCTTATGGCTTTATCAGTAATAGCACCGGTATCGAAACACCAATAGTTAGAGGGCATATCTCCTAGATTGGATTCGAAATAAAAGCTAACGAAATGCTTTTTACACATCCCAATCTAGAGGACTCTTGCAATCTACCTCTTTTGCCCTGGATTATTACAGAAGTGGCATACATTGATATTTAGAGGTGTTGGTGAAACTAGAATGGGAAATAGACTTGACAAATTTCTTCTTCTAAAATGACCTTTTATTGAGACCTCTTAATAATATTTCCTTTCGGCAGTAATATTGGCATGTATCATCATTATGACTGAATGAGATCTGCTAACCTGAAAGATCTCCTACTCTTGAATGACAATATCAATTTTGATATTAAAATGCCATACTTCCTTCTGCATTAAATGATATCTGTAAAACTGGAAGATCTCCTATTCTCCATCCCAGAAGGAAGTAGTACTGAATATGCCATATTTGTAATCAAACTCCTATAGCAACCTTTATCGATCTTATGCGAACTATTTTCTAATGGCATCCATAAATATTTCTTGGTTATTCCTAATTAGAATACTTTCTCTGATGTGCTAATTAATGGCATGCCCTCATAATCAGAGAATTCTCACTTAAGTGTTCTTGAAATTCTAAATATTTTATCCTCAAAGAGCTCATACTATTGAGTATAGTAGATAGATCGACTCTCGGGACTACTTCCTATTTTAATGTGTCCCTAATTGTATAAATCGATTCATACCATCTATCTAATTTGATCCTACTAGAGATTTGATATGTGATAGTTGCACAATATGGAGTCTAGTGGAATAATTCAAATAATATCAAAATTTATTCCACAATACACTACAGAGGATAAGACAAAACTAGTTGAATACAACCTGAATGATCGCCCACCGACAGGGTAGGAAAACCGTGTCATATCCCAACCAGAATCCTCTCAATCCCAAGCATCTCTAAAAGCAACTAACAATCCGACAGGGAGAGACTAGCCACTTCTAAAGACCTTAGTAAATTATGCAACTGCAACTATCACTATCACTATGCATTGCCTTATTATTATATCCTTAAAATTATCAGAATAAATCGTCAAAAAATCTTCATGACTATTCCTGCGACAGGCAAGTACTAGTCAATCCAATTAATGATTTATAATTTTAAGAATATTCACAAAATTTATTGATCAGAATTAACTACACCAAAAATATGCAATTCCTGAAGCATATGTAGTAATTTTAAATCTAATATTAATTAATTAAATTAATTTCACATAAATGTGAATATTCAAATAATAAGGCAATTTTCATTTTTAGAGAGTTTATTTATTTAAATAAATTATTAACGAAATGGGTAAATCATAATCCAAAATGGCTCAACAAAATACCCAAATAATTTATTTAAACTTATTTAATTAGGCCAAATATTAGTAATTTATGGGCATGAGTATATATTTCAAAAATTAAGTGAATTATGAATTAAATAGGTAATTGAATTCCCCAAAAAAAAAATTATCTCAAAATAATTCCTCCAAAAATTCACTTATACACCTTTAATTTTGGGCTTAATAACTAATTATGGCTATTAAATATCCAAAATTGTCCAAAAATCAATTTACCATATGGCTCATAATTAATCAATCAAAATGGCCAATTAAATCATAATCCAAAATGGCCTATTAATTAATTATGCAAAATAGCCACTAATTAATTCAAATTTAATAGCCAAATAAAAATTAATTAATCAAAATGGCCTCTAAATTAATTAGGCAAAATGGCCTTATAATTAATTAATCTAATTGCCCAAAATTAATTTAATACTAAATGGCCAATTAAAATAATTAAATAAGCAATGCCCATAATATTACAAAATTTATTTTGACCTAAAATTAATTAAATACTAAGGCATACTTAATTAAATTGCAAGTCTTAATTAAATTAAACAAGATGGCCCACAAAAAAAATCCTAAAATTGGCCCAAAATAAAACCCAAAAACCGGCCCAAAAAAAATGGCCCAAGAAAAAGGAAATTGGGGGCGGAAAAGAAAGAAAAATTTAATTTAATTTTCATATGCGGGCGCGTGTGCCTCATTCCCATTGGCGCCGCAGGCGCCTCTTATGAAGCTGTCGGGCGCGTGCAACACACGCTCCCGTCATCTTCCTCGCCCAAAATGGGCGAGTTGCAGAAAAGTGGGTCATTTCGACCCGACCTGACTTTTTCTCCCTCAATTCAACCCCATTTCACATCTTTTTCATGGCATTTTTCACACATTATCATCCTCAACTAAGATTTAGCAATATTTTGGCTCAAAAATACATAAATCATTTGGGTATTACAAAAATTCGAAAAATACCCAAAAAATAAAAAATTCACAAATTTCATTTTTCTTTAAAAAAATGGCTGGCTTTATTGTGGACGAGCTCTGATGCCAATTGTTGAACAAATTCGTCCACAAAGCCCATTAGCACAATATATTTGAAAGAAATCTAACCTTTTGTGGGTATGCAAAATACCCACCATTTCTCCGCCATTGACGCCACTGCCAGGAGGGAGGAGATGCCGTCGGATACACGCCGGAGGTCCGCCGGTGTTGGTGGCCCCTGAGGATGAAGGAGAAATTGGTGAGAGGGAGGGTGATGGGAGAGAAGAATGGGAGAAGGCTACTGCTGTGCATTTCTTCATTAATTACAAATGAATAATGGGCCTTCATTTATATAGTGATGCCAGCAGTAGGGACCTCCCATATTTTTAGACCATGTATTATATCCGTCCCATTAAGGATAAATACATGCATAATATATTTATATTATATATACAATTAGGGTCACACTATACATAAATTATACTACTAAATAAATTATATGATAATAATTATACTTAATTAGTCCATACAATTAGAGATATTACAACAACCGAACCATACAGCCCCTGAATTCAGTTTTGTTTCCGCATTTGTCTCCCACATTCTAAGTTTAAGGTAAGTTTGATGTGTAAAACATATTTTATAAAAGAGGTTGAAGGAATTGATGAAGGAAAGTAGGGTTATACCATGAAAACGTGCAAAGCTCATGGTGAAACAAGAAGAAATCGACAGCAGAAAACAGAGCAGGGAAGTGTCGGTGAGGGGGGTGAAATTTTCTGCTGAGTTTTCATCCAATTTGGTCTTCTTAATTTATGTTTCATCCAATAGTATTTTGCCACATGGCCAAATAATTAAAATTCTCCCTAAAATTCCTTATATTTATAATTTTACAATAAAAATATCTGTTTCTTTATAATTTTAGATTTTTATTTAATTTTAAATTTATTTATTTATTTATTTAATATACATATATATTATAAATCTATTTTATATTTACAATTGTGTATATATATAAAACATATACTATTCATATATATTTATATAAACATAATTTATACTTTCTATACATATATTTAAAACACACATATATGTATAATTTGTATTACAAATATATATTCCTTAAATCATATATTTTCCTATTTTATTATTTATTAATATATATTTATATATATACTTTAATTTAAAAACAACATTTATTATTTATATATTTTTATATTTGTACATATAAATAATTACATATATATACATATTTTTGTTTCTTTAAATTTTAAATTTTTTTCTTAATACCAAATTAAATTTCTAATTTATAAATTGATCAAATATTATAATATAGAAATATTCCAATTCCTTAATAAGTTTATTTATTTATTTTAACTTATATATTAACATCATAAACTGAATTTACAGATTCCTAATTTCAAAAATGAAAAAATTCTCGGTTATCACAATTCAAAATCAGTCATCTGATAAGTTATAACCCACTAGAGAAGTTAACATCCAAGAGACTCATGCACAAATTATCTCTTTAGGGACCAATATAGGAATCAAGCGTACCCATGTAAGGTCGGGCATCTAACCCTCAGCCATTTCTACATGTAAAAATGGCCATCGTCGAAAAGTTCACAATGTATACTGATCAGGTGACAACTATGGCATAAGAGAAGGTACTGGGGACTTAACGAAGGTCTCCCAGCCCTAATCATCATATCATCTGTATGCATGATCATCAAAGTGCTAACAATCTCAAAATCATTTTCACATATATCTATGAAATCACAGCAAAAATCATTTTCATATAAATTATCTTCAGTTAGTCTATAATCATATAAAGACAATAAATATTATATTTAAAGGTAAAACATTCAATAAATTTCTTAATGCAGAAAATTAAATATTCAAATAATTTATTTAAGTATACTTGTTAATTATACCATATACTAATGATACAAAAATATTTAAAAATAATTATTAGACAAATTATATAACTCAAATCATATCTTAATTTCATAAAAATAAGCTCTGTATTTTTGGTTGAGGAAAATTGGGTGGATAATCAGTCAAGACTTATTTTCCAAAATTCAACATATACATATTTATCATTCTCCTAACCCCTTTTATAAATCATGAATTTATACTTCTTAAAATCACCCATTTCCCATGCAGACACAGTACTTCCTACACAACTTTCATATACTTTCCTTACTCAATTACGACACAATATAGAAATCTGATAACACTACTTAACCCTTAATTTCCCGAGCTCTAAGCTCCAAATAATATTAAAATACTTTTAAAATTCAGTACTACAATTATAAGGAATTTCCTACTCATTCCTTCCTTCCATTTTAGCCCAATATATTTTCATATCCAGTATAATGTTCTACCAGTTACTAAAATAACCATTACCAAATGGTATCTTTCTTCAAACCAATTGACCATTAGTTTTATTAACATTCATACATTATTTTTCTATTCTAAACTAATGGAAATCAACATAGAACCATATAATTTACTTTTGGCTTAATCCATCCTCTTGCACAATCTAATCATTTTCTCAATTCTAACTTCACAATTAATCTTTATTCATTGCCTACATTAATCCTACATCCAACATTCATCAAAATTCCACCATCCATGCATCAAAATTGCACCAACACCATTACTCCTTTCATCATGGCCAAATGTTTTTCTTAATGTCAAACACATAGTCTTGCAATTCTATAATTATAATTATATTTATTTTGTTACAAACTATCATTTTCTACCTACCACATATTAAAATTACCATGAATTCTCTAAGTTCCCCTTTATGGCTGAATGCTTCTCTTAGAATCACACACACAGTTTTGGAATTTTATGATTATAACCATGCTGGGCACATCTCATGCTACCATTTTCTACCTATCATGACATAAAAGCACCAAGATGTCATCATACTGCCTCCATGACTGAAACCCTTCCCTCTTCCTACGCTTAGCTTTAACTCAAACCAAGGCCATTGACATATTTCCCATACATTAAACAATCCAAAAGCATGGCTGGAAATAAAGAAAATTATCAACACCCATCTCTTACCTAAGGACAGAATCTGCCAACTACAAAACAGCCCTCAATTGCTGGATTTTGGTTCGGCAAATGGTATGTTTAGGTAGCTCTAATGATGAGAAACAACTTTTATGAAGAGAGTTTGGTGATTTGATGAAGGGATAATGGGGTTTTACTAGGGAAAGAGAGGGAAAACTTGAAGAATGTTGCAGCAATGGTGTGGCCGGCTAGAGCTTGAAGAAGGCTCAAGATTCTTCTGATGTTTGTGGTTATTTTATTATTAAATATCAACCCATGTTGAAAAATGACAGATTTGCCTCGTTCAAATATCAATATTTACAAATCTGCCATGAACAGTGTTTTATTATTTTAATTTCATATTTTAAATTTTTATTTTAATTAAATTATATTTATTTAGGTCAATTTAAGTCAAACATTGATTAAGAAGGAGGTTTGACCAGCAGTCACTTGAGAAATGACCTAAATACCCTTCCAAAATTCCATTATTTCCAATTCTATCCTAGCATTACTTTAATATTTTTAGTTTCAAATTTTATATTTTATGTTTATTATTTTTCACATTTTCATGTCAAACATGGTTAATGGTTGACTCACAAGATGGTGTAACTGGCCATGGGTAGTGAAATTACCAAACTACCCTTAACGAAGGCTTTTGCCTTCATTCGCGTTGTTATTAGTATTTTCGCGTAACTCAGTTCACATGCTGGATCCATGTGAAACTTCTTTACGTGAGGCTTTTCCTATGATAGTTTATAGGTCCAAAGTCAATTTATTTTGACCGTTATTCAGAAAAATTTTGCCAGGCTCTGAACTAAATCGTTATTTTTGAATTTGTTGTACGTAAACCTAGGTGTGCTCTTCTTAAAGAACTACGAATGTAGTCTACTTGTCCTTTAGGTATTCTGAGCCCAAATTTCACATTTTGTCATTTTAGGGACCATCTAGATTACAGATTGCCCCGTAAGGCCCACTTAACAGTTTCTCCCAATAACTCCACATCATAAGGAAATTTGTTTTTCGTAACTTGACTTAATATTCTAATTCAGCACCTCCAATAGGTATAGAGAGAATAGAGAAATTTGGGATCTCACATCCTCCCCTTTTTAGAAATTTGGTCTCCAAATTTGAATCAAGCTACTGGTCAAACAATTTTAGCGTAACTATATCAACTATCGGTTCCCTTTCTTCTACTCGTAGCCAGTAATTTCTGTATATTAAATCAATTACTGGAGATTCCCTAAATGAGGTATTTATTGCAACAAATACCCTAAGGGTTTTAGTTTAATAGGTAAATAAATTTCATAATATTTATGATAGATATAAAAGAGTAAGTTGAATCCAAACTAATTAATGCAATGACATTCTTATTAAATATAAATCTTACCTTTGATCATGTCTGAAGAAGTAGTGTGACATCCTCATCACTACCCAAATATCAACTAACTTCTTACTTTCACATGCCATTTAGCTATAGTCGTTCGTCAATGTCATCATTTCTTTTTTCTTATAATTCATGCTTTATTACTTATAGCACGATATCAAATTTGCATGAATAAAAAATTTCTTATATGTATATACACATGCGTCACTTACATCAGGATCTCACATAACTTACATATCCTATATCCCCAAACTTCCTAATATACATTAATGTAATGTTGTACTATACAATAGTCTAGAGCACATAATACATAGGTATACCTCCAATAGTTATTGGGAAGCGTATCTCGAAGGTACACTATAAGGTCTCAAAAGCAAGCTCCTCTATTTGGAGCGGAATTCATTTCAGGTAATTTGTATGAAAAATGTTCGTAAAAGGGTGAGTTTACGCTCAGTAAGAAATAAATGTAAAAGAGCGTACTCTGCCACTATACGCAGTTTTCCTGCTTGGCTCTATAATATCATGTAAAACCATTATAAAGCATATATCATATACACATAATATCAAATAAGTAAAATACTTTCAATTTCCTTTAATTCACTTGAAATCACATGTACAAATACAATTAACTTCAATTTCAAATAACTTCAAATACTTTCACATACTTTCATATGAAGTCACTTGCAATTATTCAAATAACTCAAATATATTCATATACTTCAAATACTTTCATATGTATCAATTTACTTGAAATCGAATATACAAATAATCTTCAAATACTTGTGGAGACGGTTGACACCCAATAAAATCATGCACCAAGTAATTCCCATAAGGGATATTAAATAAGTGGCGTACCCATGCATGGGCCAGGGATCCTCCCCTAAGCCAAAACACATAAGAGATATATGGCCATTGTCTATAGACCACAATGAACACTAGTTAGGTGACATCTGT
Organism: Heritiera fomes; assembly: GCA_032173925.1. Taxonomy (NCBI): domain Eukaryota; kingdom Viridiplantae; phylum Streptophyta; class Magnoliopsida; order Malvales; family Malvaceae; genus Heritiera; species Heritiera fomes. The sequence continues at coordinate 5,530,458 of JAPDPM010000012.1, read as the reverse complement.
GGCAACTGAGGCTTGACTTATGGTTCTGCAGCCTAAATACACATAACACATAATATTGGGGACTTGATTAGAGTCCCTCCAACAAATATCGATAGTGTATGATCATTAAGTGGTTCATAGTCTCAAAACATTGGGTAGCAAAACTACTTCTTAGAAAACCATTGATATTCATAAACCTTCTTAGATACTTTAATGATAATCCAAATATATTTATATAAATAAGTTTAAAATCATTATTTTCAAAGGGGGCAGTTGACTGCTATTTTAGGGCAATCGACTGCTATGGCATATAAAAATTTAATAATTTTATTTTCTTTTTAATTTTAAAATATTTAAAATTTCGGAGGCAAGTAGAGCAGTCGACTGGTCAAATAGGGCAGTCGGCTGGTCCGTAAATAGAATGTTTTTAGAGAAAATGCGGTCGACTGGCTCATTGGCGGTCGACTGGTTCGCAAATAGAATGTTTCTGGAAAATGGCAGTCGATTGCTATATAGGGAAGTCGGTTGCTTTAAGTTGATTTTGAAAAAAGTTACGTCATGACTATCTCTGAGCAGTCGGCTGCTATTTAAGGCAGTCGGCTGCCCCAAGCCAAATCGTACTCGGCGAAAAATTGAGATTTTAACCTTCCTGCACTTAAAACAGCTTTTATTTCAAACCACATATGCAACCAAAACGAACATAGTCTCCCTACGTCCGTTACACATATTCCTTACCTCGATCACCAATGATCCACTAGCTTGGTTGCATCAACCTTAGCCTTTCACTTCACTTCTTCAAAGCTGTAATATCATAAGGATTAAACCTTTCATTAACATGGTATACAAACTCAACTTAACTCCAAACCATAGATAAAATCAACTAAAACCACTTTCATCTCTTACCTTTATAAATCACCAAATAACAGAATTTTTGGCCTCCTTAATAACTTTGATTCAGCCTTTCATATTATAGGTTTAGCTTGAGTTAGTGACAAGGATCGTTTTTCTTTAAGTGAGCTTAACGATTTGGTCACTGAATAAGGGTGTTTGTCAAGGTGAGTAGGAATGGAACTTAGGAGAAAATGGAGTGAAACGAGAAGGAGCTAAGTTGCTGCCAACTTTGGCTGATGAAGAAGATGACTTATGGCTGCATTTAATGCCTCTTTATCCTTTAATCATTTCAGCCATTAACTTCCCTTGACCCTTTGACATTTGACCATTTAATTCTCTTCTTCCCTTTCTCACATCAGCCATATATATCATTTAATTACCTTAAAATTTCTGACATTAATTCTTTTCATGCTCTAATTATTCTCATAACATCAATTTAATTCCTTGACTATTTGACTTTCAATTTCATTATTCCTTCCATGTCCCATATATCATTTATACACCACATTCTCATATTTATTTAATTCTTTTCAACTGGAATTCTTTACAAATATGAGAAAATTACATGAAATTAGGGGATTTCACAGGTAGTGTCAGTCGACTCCTTGTCGATAGCAAAGACTCGACCTTGAGTCACGGCTTTCTTTTCCTTCTCGGCTACCATGGCCTTACACTATGGTTGGGTAGATTGGTTGGTTTGCTGTGTAGTCTTTTCTGACTCTACTAGCACCTTTTGATGAACGTTCGAGCACTTATTCATCTGATACCGCATTTGACTGCATTTAAAGCAAGCTCCAGTCAACAACCAGCACGGTTGGGATGTGAGATCCCTAATTTCTCTATTCTTCCTATACCTATTTAATGTGTTGAGTTAATATATTAAGTTAAATTATAAAGATTAATTCTCGTATATTTTGTAGGAGTCGATAAACCTGCTAAGTGGGCCCCACAGCATAAGTCGTAGCTCGGATGGACTCCGAAGTGGTAAATTGTGAATTGTGGGCTTGAGATGCATAATTGGTAAGGAGATCACTTTTCAAAATTCTTCCATTTAAGCATATCTAGGTTTACGTGCAACATATTCAAAAATGACGATCATTATAGGCTGGAAGAATTTTTCTGAATAACAGTCAAACTAAATTGAGTTTGAACCTACAGATTGTCATAGGAGAATCCTCATGTAAAGAAGTTTCACATGGATCTAGCCCATGAACTGAATTACACGAAAATGTTAAAAACAACATGAATGAAACAAAAAGCATTCGTTTAGGGGTAGTTTGGTAATTTCACTACCCATACTTGGTCAAACCACTTTGGGAGTCAACCTTTGACCATGTTTCACCTAAATATATGAAAAATAATAAAAATAAAATAAAAATATGGAAATAAAAATAATAAAATAATATTAGGATAGAAATGAAAATAATGGGATTGTACGAGGGTAATTTGGTCTTTCCTCAGTGGGTTGGTCAAAATTAGTCAACAATTGACTTAATTGACCCAAAACAAATAAAATTTAATAAAAATAAAAAATATAAAATCTGACCAGGACTGTTTGTGACATCCTCGTCACTCCCAAATACCAACTAAAATTTTCTTCTTTCCCATAGTTTTGGTTAGGCTGTTCAACGGTGCATCCTTCTTCTTTAATATAGCTAACACCATATTGTTTACATAATGATATATTTCTCATACACATACAGGATCGTCTTACACATAAGTCTAAAACTTTAATATAAATTACGTACTAATCTCTTTAACAATTTACATCCCCAATGTGTCTAATATACATCACTGTACTATAGTCTGAATTACATAATCAAAATGTATCTACCTTCAAGGGATTGGAAGTTAGCCTCGAAGGAATATCGTATAGTCCAAATATATGCTCCTCTACCAAGAGCAGACTTCACTGCAAATAATCTGGATGAAAATATAATAAAGGAATGAGTTTACGCTCAGTAAGAAATATACATAAAAGAGCGTACTATGCCACTATATGCAGTTTTCCTGCTTGGCTCTATAATGTCATGTAATATTCTTGTAAAAACATATAACATATAAGTTCATCAAATACCATATAACACATGATAAAATCACATGAAGTCACTTGCACGTATTCAAATAACTCAAATACTTTCACATATATATGTCAAATAACTTGAAATTACATATACAAATAGTCTTCAAATAGGGGGAGACCGTCAACATCCAATAAAATCATGCACCAAATAAAGTGGCGTACCCACGTATGGGCCAGGGATCCTCCCTTAAGCCAAACACATATAAAGGACTAATGGCCATTGTCAATATTCCACGGTGTGCACTAGTCAGGTGACACCCGTGGTACTGAGGGCTTGACTAGAGTCCCCCAGCCAAATACAAATAATCAAGTAATATGCATGATCACCAATGGAGTCGTTAATCTCAAAATATTGAGTAGTAAAACTCATTCTTGTAAAACCATGGATATTCATAACCCTTCTTATATACTTTAATGATAATCCAAATACATTTATATAAATAAATTAAAAATTATTATTTTTCAAAGGGGGCAGTTGACTGCTCTTTTAGGGCAGTCAACTGCTATAGTATAAAAATATTCAATAAATTTTATTTTCTTTTTTGCATTTAAAATATTTAATTTTTGGATGCAAGTAGGGCAGTTGACTGCTAAAATGGGGCAGTCGACTGGCCCGCAAACAGAATGTTTCTCGGAAAAATGCAGTCGACTGGCTCTTTAGCGGTCGACTGGTTTGCAAACAGAAGGATTCTGGAAAAATGGCAGTCGACTGCTATATAGGGCAGTCGGCTGCTCTAAGTCGGTTTCAGAAAAATTTACGTCACGACTGTCTCTGAGCAGTCGGCTGCTATTTAGGGCAGTCGGCTGTCCCGAGCCAAATCGTAACTGGGCGAAAACCGCGAATTTTACATTTCCTGCACTTACACCAACTTTTGTTTCATCCCAAAACATTTAAAACATGCGGACATAGTCACCCTACGTCCGTTACATATATTCCTTACCTCAAATAGCCAAATAATACGAAATCCCTTGGTTGCACCGATTCTTTCCTTCACTTCTTCAAAACTGCGTAATTCATATAAATTGAAACCTTTAACTTTCTTTCATTTCAACACCATAAGGATACTATACCAACATCACATGACTCCAAATTATGGACGAAATCAAATGAATCAATTTCTTTTCTTACCTTTGTCAATAGCCAAATTTACAGGATTTCTGATCTCCTCAAATACTTTGTTTCAGCCTTCCATATTATAGGTATGAGCAGAGCTAGTGATAAAGAACTTTTTTCGTTTAAGGAGTTTGTTGATTCGTTGGAGGAATAAGGCAGTTCTACAAGGTGAATATGGAAGAAAACCTTAGAGAATTTTTAGAGGAAGAGCTATGGCTGCCGGCCCTCTTTGCTGGAAAAGTTGGCATTAAATGCCATAAATGTGTATTTATCCCTTCATGCCAGCCATAACTCCTTAGCCCTTTGACAATTTGATCACCAATTAATTTTTCTTCTTCTTTCCTTCTTCATGTCAGCCACACATATCATTTAATTATGAAAATATGATACTTAGTCTTCTTTTATCATTCTCTAGTATTTTCCTATGTCAACATTAAATTCATTGACTATTTGACTATCCATTTCATTACTTCTTCTAGGTTCCTTACATCATTTGTACATTAATTCTCATATTCATTTAAATCATTTCTGCTTATAGTACTTTACAAATAAGAGGACTTTACATGAAATTGGGGATTTCACACTGTTAATGGCAGAATTTTCTAAATATTGGAATTTAAAGGGGCATTTTGGTCATTTAGGCTTATGACATAATTTTTAAGATTAAAATATAATAAAATATCAATATATAAAGACAATTTAGAGCCATCTTCAACCTTCCAAGAGACCTGCTGCTGCTACTGCATTGATTCTCCATTTTTCTCTAAGTTTTCCTAACTTTTTCCTAGTGAAACCTCACTTTTCCTTCATCAACTCGTTTAGTTTCCTTCATAGGAATTGTTCCTCATCTCAAGAACTTCCTAACCATCCCAATAGCATAGCCAAAATCGAACCATAGGGGCTATTTCTGTTGCTAACAGAATTGATTACTGTACAAGTTAAAAGAAGAAATAATTTTATTTAGTTCTTCTTATGGTTTGTGATTGTATCAAATGACTAGAATATGTTTATGGTTATAGTTGTAAGTAAAAATATGTGTAGGACAATATGAGGGTTTTGGCCATAGTGGTTGTGAAGGGGAAATCATGATGTTTGAATGGCATGAAGGATAGAAAATGAGAGCTTGTCAAGAGATGAACATAGCCATGAACCTAAATTAACTAAAACATAAGCTTGGTGTGATGATATGTATTTGACCATGAGGAAATGAAAGGGAAACAACGATAAATCTCATACATGGGTGGTAGTAAATGATAGTAGGTGATGAGATGATGATGGCCATGTTGATAATTCAACAAAATTGGAAGTGTAGGAACCACAGGAATATTTGGCCATGGGCTGTACATGGAGGAATCATGGGGGTTTAATGCATGAAGGGTAGAAAACAATAATAGGTAATATGATAAACATGGCCATTGCCATAAGCTAGCTAAACCGAAGGCTTGGCTCAAGGATGCATGTTCGGCCATTGTAAGGGTTTCAAGGTAGGAAGGGATTTTTAATGTATGGTGGTTGTAAAATAATGATAATTACATGAAGTTAGAATAAGAAAGGAATGAGCATGGTGTAATGTGAAATCCCCAATTTCATGTAAAGTCCTCTTATTTGTAAAGTACTATAAGCAGAAATGATTTAAATGAATATGAGAATTAATGTACAAATGATGTAAGGAACCTAGAAGAAGTAATGAAATGGATAGTCAAATAGTCAATGAATTTAATGTTGACATAGGAAAATACTAGAGAATGATAAAAGAAGAATAAGTATCATATTTTCATAATTAAATGATATGTGTGGCTGACATGAAGAAGGAAAGAAGAAGAAAAATTAATTGGTGATCAAATTGTCAAAGGGCTAAGGAGTTATGGCTGGCATGAAGGGATAAATACACATTTATGGCATTTAATGCCAACTTTTCCAGCAAAGAGGGCCGGCAGCCATAGCTCTTCCTCTGAAAATTCTCTAAGGTTTTCTTCCATATTCACCTTGTAGAACTGCCTTATTCCTCCAACGAATCAACAAACTCCTTAAACGAAAAAAGTTCTTTATCACTAGCTCTGCTCATACCTATAATATGGAAGGCTGAAACAAAGTATTTGAGGAGATCAGAAATCCTGTAAATTTGGCTATTGACAAAGGTAAGAAAAGAAATTGATTCATTTGATTTCGTCCATAATTTGGAGTCATGTGATGTTGGTATAGTATCCTTATGGTGTTGAAATGAAAGAAAGTTAAAGGTTTCAATTTATATGAATTATGCAGTTTTGAAGAAGTGAAGGAAAGAATTGGTGCAACCAAGGGATTTCGTGTTATTTGGCTATTTGAGGTGAGGAATATATGTAACGGACGTAGGGTGACTATGTCCGCATGTTTTAAATGTTTTGGGATGAAACAAAAGTTGGTGTAAGTGCAGGAAATGTAAAATTCGCGGTTTTCGCCCAGTTACGATTTGGCTCGGGGCAACCGACTGCCCTAAATAGCAGCCGACTGCTCAGAGACAGTCGTGACGTAAATTTTTCCGAAACCGACTTAGAGCAGCCGACTGCCCTATATAGCAGTCGACTGCCATTTTTCCAGAATCCTTCTGTTTGCAAACCAGTCGACCGCTAAAGAGCCAGTCGACTGCATTTTTCCGAGAAACATTCTGTTTGCGGGCCAGTCGACTGCCCCATTTTAGCAGTCAACTACCCTACTTGCATCCGAAAATTAAATATTTTAAATGCAAAAAGAAAATAAAATTTATTGAATATTTTTATACTATAGCAGTCGACTGCCCTAAAAGAGCAGTTAACTGCCCCCTTTGAAAAATAATAATTTTTAATTTATTTATATAAATGTATTTGGATTATCATTAAAGTATATAAGAAGGGTTATGAATATCTATGGTTTTACAAGAATGAGTTTTACTACTCAATATTTTGAGATTAACGACTCCATTGGTGATCATGCATATTACTTGATTATTTGTATTTGGCTGGGGGACTCTAGTCAAGCCCTCAGTACCACGGGTGTCACCTGACTAGTGCACACCGTGGAATATTGACAATGGCCATTAGTCCTTTATATGTGTTTGGCTTAAGGGAGGATCCCTGGCCCATACGTGGGTACGCCACTTTATTTGGTGCATGATTCTATTGGATGTTGACGGTCTCCCCCTATTTGAAGACTATTTGTATATGTAATTTCAAGTTATTTGACATATATATGTGAAAGTATTTGAGTTATTTGAATACGTGCAAGTGACTTCATGTGATTTTATCATGTGTTATATGGTATTTGATGAACTTATATGTTATATGTTTTTACAAGAATATTACATGACATTATAGAACCAAGCAGGAAAACTGCATATAGTGGCATAGTACGCTCTTTTATGTATATTTCTTACTGAGCGTAAACTCATTCCTTTATTATATTTTCATCCAGATTATTTGCAGTGAAGTCTGCTCTTGGTAGAGGAGCATATATTTGGACTATACGATATTCCTTCGAGGCTAGTTTCCAATCCCTTGAAGGTAGATACATTTTGATTATATAATTCAGACTATAGTACAGTGCTGTATATTAGACACATTGGGGATGTAAATTGTTAAAGAGATTAATATGTAATTTATATTAGAGTTTTAGACTTATGTGTAAGACGATCCTGTATGTGTATGAGAAATATATCATCATGTAAACAATATAGTGTTAGCTATATTAAAGAAGAAGGATGCACCGTTGAACAGCCTAACCAAAACTATGGGAAAGAAAGAAAAATTTAGTTGGTATTTGGGAGTGACGAGGATGTCACAGATTGGTATCAGAGCAAGGTTAGTCTGACGTTTGACGGCGTCATTAGGCTAGAAATAGTGTACATCCCCATGTACTGTACTTGTCTGAATACATATATGTGGTTGAATTGCTGAAAGTGTACTAAACGCTTGACCTTGTGGTGATATTGGCAGAATGAGCACTCGTAGAAGGGGTACTGGTAGAGGACGAGGACGAGGACGAGGACGAGGTAGAGTAGAACCGTCCCCAACACAGTCTCCTCCTCCATCTCCATCGGGTAGCCCGAATGCTCGACTGTCGAGAGTGGAGCGAAGTATTGAAACTATGGCCACTCTATTTAATCAGTTCATGTCTAATTTCCCAAACGTGGCCACTAATGCATCAACAGAACCACCTATAGTACCTCCTATTCCATCTGGGAATGCTCCTCCTATTCCTCCAGTACAGCCCCCACCGGCACAGCCTGAGTTGCCCCCACCAGCTCAAGTTAATGAGAGGCAAGATCCTAAGGCCTACTGCAGTGTGGTCTTAATTAAAGAATTTAAGAAGCTGGATCCGCCTAAGTTTAAGGGGGATAGAGATCCGTTGACCGCCGAGAACTGGGTGAAGGCAGTCACCAAATCTTTTGGGTACATGACCTGTTCTGAGAAAGAAAAAGTGGGTTTGGCAGCTTATTTGTTAGTAGACGATGCCGAGCATTGGTGGCAGTCTACTCGGGCCAGTTTGGAGACTCAACACACTGAGGTTACGTGGGATAGATTTTTAGAGGCCTTTAATGAACAGTACATCCCACGCACTGAACAGACTAGGTTGAAGATTGAGTTTTTGAGCTTGACTCAGGGGACTATGACGGTAAATCAATATGAATCGAAGTTCATTTCTTTAAGCAGATTTGACCTTGAAGTCCTAAGGAGTGAAGGACATAAGATCTACCGATTCATAGAGGGATTAAGGTCTCCTATTAGATCGAAGTTATATCCTATGGATATCACTACTTATAATGAGGCAGTCCGTAAGGCTCAATTGTGTGAGCAGGACTATAATCTTCACCATGCTGATTTCCGAGCCAAGGGTAAAGGCAAAGAACCGATGAAGCGGAAGTCAGATGAGAGAGCCTCTAGTGACAGATATCCATCTAGAAAAAGTAGACCATACGAAAGAGCTTCGGCAGGTAAGAAGATAAATTATAAGAGAATGACATGTATCTTAGTTTAATGGTTATATGGAAATATACTAAATTTTGAAGGTTTATGATAATTATGGTACAGGGACTCCTAGATCTACCGGGATTAAGATAAATGATGAAAGATCCCGATATTCAGCTGGCAGTACAGCAAGCTCGCCGAAAAGTGTGACGCAGAAATGCGAGCATTGCGGGAGATTCCATGGGTCACAGCCGTGTCGTATGGCGAGTGGGGCTTGTTTTTGGTGTGGCGAGAGGGGACACATGATTAAAGATTGTCCCAAGATTTCTAAAAGACTGTCTGAAGAATCGGAAAGGACCACCCAACCACAGCCTAAGGCCACAGCTGCTGAGAAAGGAAAGAAAGCTGTGACTCAAGGACGAGTATTTGCTATAGACGAGGAGTCTGCTGATGCTTCGTCCAAGGTGATTAAGGGTAAGATTCACCTCTTTGATATAAGTGTTACTGCTTTATTTGATCCAGGCTCTACACACTCCTTTGTTTCTCCCATAATTGCTACAAGATTACCTGTTGAACCTGAGCCTTTAGGGCATTTGTTACAAATAAGTACACCATTTAGAGAATCCCAGATGACAGACATAGTGTATCGCAGTTGTAAGCTACGGGTAGGAGAGAGAGAATCGATAGCTGACCTAATCCTACTGAATATGTATGGATTTGATGTCATATTAGGAATGGATTGGTTAGCTAAGAATCATGTGATATTGGATTGTTATGATAAAAGCATGATCTTCTCTTCTTCTGTTAGCTATGTTGTAAATTTTGCAAATGTTTAATACAAAAGTATGTTTATTAATTTATTTATTTGTAAAAGAAATTAATAGAGAATATATTTGTTATGTGAAGGATTCATAGCGTATGTGGTGGACGTAGAAAGGAAACGTCCCGAACTTCATGAAATTCCAATAGTCAATGAGTTTCCATGTGTGTTTCCGAACGATCTTCCAGGACTTCCTTCGGATAGGGAAATCGAGTTTACTATCGATTTGGTGCCAGGGACTGAGCCCATTTCGAGACCACCCTATCGGATGGCCTTAGTGGAATTGGAAGAACTTAAGAAACAGCTGCAGGAGTTACTAGATAAGGGGTTTATACGGCCAAGTGTATCCCCATGGGGTGCTCCTATGCTATTTGTCCGGAAGAAGGACGACAGCTTGAGGCTTTGTATTGATTATCGATGGTTAAATAAGGTGACAATCAAGAACAAGTACCCTCTTCCCAGGATTGACGATCTCTTTGATCAACTTCGGGGTGCACAAGTCTTCTCCAAGATAGACTTGAGATCGGGATATCATCAATTGAAGATCCGAAGTGAAGATATCCCTAAGACTGCATTCAGGACACGGTATGGTCACTATGAATTCCTAGTGATGCCGTTTGGTTTAACCAATGCACCCGTGGCTTTTATGAACTTGATGAATGATGTGTTCAAACAGTATTTAGACCAGTTTGTCATTGTTTTCATCGATGACATATTGGTGTATTCAAGATCATGGGAAGAGCATGAGCAGCATTTGAGGATAGTTCTACAAACCCTCAAAGATCGAGGATTATATGCCAAGCTAAGTAAGTGTGAGTTTTGGCTAGATCAAATATCCTTTTTGGGTCACATAATCAATAAAGATGGAGTTTCGGTCGATCCATCGAAGATTGAAGCTGTGGTGCAATGGGAGAGACCGAAAACAGTGACGGAGATTAGGAGTTTCTTGGGTCTAGCCGGCTATTATCGACGATTTGTAGAGGGTTTTTCGAGGTTAGCTGCTCCCTTGACGCGCTTAACGCGCAAAGAGGTGAAGTTTGAATGGAATGATGCCTGCGAGCGTAGTTTCCATGAGCTGAAGCGCAGGTTAACTACTGCACCTATTCTCACCATTCCTAGTGGTTCTGGAGGATTTTCTGTATATAGTGATGCCTCTGCACAAGGTCTAGGTTGTGTGTTAATGCAACATGGCAAGGTAGTTGCATATGGTTCTCGTCAATTAAAGGACCATGAGAAGAACTACCCGACTCATGATTTGGAGTTAGCGGTAGTGGTGTTTGCTCTAAAGATTTGGAGGCATTACTTGTATGGTGAGAAATTTCAGATTTTTACAGATCATAAAAGTCTGAAGTACTTGTTCTCTCAGAGGGAATTGAATATGAGACAGAGGAGATGGCTTGAGCTTCTGAAGGATTATGATTGTGAGATCCTATACCACCCGGGAAAAGCCAATGTGGTGGCAGATGCTCTGAGTAGGAAGCATATGGGGATAGTATCATACATGATGGTAAGAGAATATGAACTACTTGAGCAGTTTGCAAGCCTTAATCTCAATGTTGTGCCTTATAAGCATTTTGGAATGATAACAAGTTTGATGATTGAGCCGGAGTTGATGGGTAAAATTCGGATTGCTCAAAGGGAAGATGATCAATGTATGGAGGCCATGAATCAAATCCAATCAGGTATGCCATCGGAATTTAGCATTGATAGTAATGGACTCTTGAGATTTAAGAATCGTATATGTGTTCCTAAGGATAAGGAGTTGAAGAAGTTAATTTTGACTGAAGCACACTCCACTAAGTATACTTTGCATCCGGGAAATACGAAGATGTATCATAATCTTCGCAAGGTGTATTGGTGGACTGGCATGAAAAGAGACATAGCAGAATTTGTAGCAAGGTGTCTCACGTGCCAGCAGGTTAAGGTAGAGCACCAAAGACCAGCAGGTTTACTACATCCTCTACCTATACCGATATGGAAGTGGGAGCACATTACGATGGATTTTGTCATGGGACTACCTCGAACGAGGAGGAATCATGATGGTATTTGGGTCATTGTGGATCGGTTAACTAAGTCAGCTCACTTCCTGCCTATGAAGTCTACAGATACACTTAGTGCTTTGGCAGATTTGTATGTGAAAGAAGTTGTCAGACTACATGGAGTTCCAGTGAGCATTACATCTGACAGAGATTCCAGGTTCACTTCTCATTTTTGGGAACATTTCCAAGAGGCCATGGGATCTCAATTAAATTTTAGCACGGCTTTCCATCCACAGACTGATGGTCAGTCCGAGCGTACCATTCAGACGCTCGAGGATATGTTGAGAGCTTGTGCGTTGGACTTTAAAGGCTCCTGGGATGATCATCTGCCATTGGCTGAGTTTGCATACAACAATAGTTACCATGCAAGTATCGGGATGGCACCATATGAAGCTCTATATGGTAGAAGGTGTCGATCTCCGATTGGGTGGGAAGAAGTGGGCGAGCGTAAGGTATTAGCCCCAGACTTAGTCGAGCAAGCCTCTGAGGATGTTAAGTTAATTTGCCAAAGACTTAAGATAGCTCAGAGCAGACAAAAGAGTTACGCAGATGCTCGACGGAGACCACTTGAGTTTTTGGTCGGGGATTCGGTATTTTTGAAAGTTTCTCCATCCAAAGGGATCATGAGGTTTGGCCGAAGAGGTAAGCTTAGTCCTCGCTACATAGGGCCATTTGAAGTCTTAGACCGAGTCGGAGATGTTGCTTATAGATTGGCACTACCTCCGGAGCTATCTGGAGTACATAATGTTTTCCATGTGTCGATGCTTCGGAAGTATAATCCGGATCCATCTCATGTCATTGAATATGAGCCCTTAGAGATTCGGGAAGACATGAGTTATGTGGAGAAGCCGGTTCGGATTTTGGATAGGAAGGAGAAAGTGCTAAGGTCAAAGACAATTCCCTTAGTCAAAATTCTCTGGCAATACCATACCATGGAAGAAGCTACATGGGAGCTAGAGAGCTTAATGAAGGAAAGGTATCCGGAGCTATTTGAGTAGTAACCCGATTTAAATTTGGAGGACCAAATTCTCAAAGGTGGGGAGAATGTGAAATCCCCAATTTCATGTAAAGTCCTCTTATTTGTAAAGTACTATAAGCAGAAATGATTTAAATGAATATGAGAATTAATGTACAAATGATGTAAGGAACCTAGAAGAAGTAATGAAATGGATAGTCAAATAGTCAATGAATTTAATGTTGACATAGGAAAATACTAGAGAATGATAAAAGAAGAATAAGTATCATATTTTCATAATTAAATGATATGTGTGGCTGACATGAAGAAGGAAAGAAGAAGAAAAATTAATTGGTGATCAAATTGTCAAAGGGCTAAGGAGTTATGGCTGGCATGAAGGGATAAATACACATTTATGGCATTTAATGCCAACTTTTCCAGCAAAGAGGGCCGGCAGCCATAGCTCTTCCTCTGAAAATTCTCTAAGGTTTTCTTCCATATTCACCTTGTAGAACTGCCTTATTCCTCCAACGAATCAACAAACTCCTTAAACGAAAAAAGTTCTTTATCACTAGCTCTGCTCATACCTATAATATGGAAGGCTGAAACAAAGTATTTGAGGAGATCAGAAATCCTGTAAATTTGGCTATTGACAAAGGTAAGAAAAGAAATTGATTCATTTGATTTCGTCCATAATTTGGAGTCATGTGATGTTGGTATAGTATCCTTATGGTGTTGAAATGAAAGAAAGTTAAAGGTTTCAATTTATATGAATTATGCAGTTTTGAAGAAGTGAAGGAAAGAATTGGTGCAACCAAGGGATTTCGTGTTATTTGGCTATTTGAGGTGAGGAATATATGTAACGGACGTAGGGTGATATGTCCGCATGTTTTAAATGTTTTGGGATGAAACAAAAGTTGGTGTAAGTGCAGGAAATGTAAAATTCGCGGTTTTCGCCCAGTTACGATTTGGCTCGGGGCAACCGACTGCCCTAAATAGCAGCTGACTGCTCAGAGACAGTCGTGACGTAAATTTTTCCGAAACCGACTTAGAGCAGCCGACTGCCCTATATAGCAGTCGATTGCCATTTTTCCAGAATCCTTCTGTTTGCAAACCAGTCGACCGCTAAAGAGCCAGTCGACTGCATTTTTCCGAGAAACATTCTGTTTGCGGGCCAGTCGACTGCCCCATTTTAGCAGTCAACTGCCCTACTTGCATCCGAAAATTAAATATTTTAAATGTAAAAAGAAAATAAAATTTATTGAATATTTTTATACTATAGCAGTCGACTGCCCTAAAGGAGCAGTCAACTGCCCTAAAAGAGCAGTCAACTACCCCCTTTGAAAAATAATAATTTTTAATTTATTTATATAAATGTATTTGGATTATCATTAAAGTATATAAGAAGGGTTATGAATATCCATGGTTTTACAAGAATGAGTTTTACTACTCAATATTTTGAGATTAACGACTCCATTGGTGATCATGCATATTACTTGATTATTTGTATTTGGCTGGGGGACTCTAGTCAAGCCCTCAGTACCACGGGTGTCACCTGACTAGTGCACACCGTGGAATATTGACAATGGCCATTAGTCCTTTATATGTGTTTGGCTTAAGGGAGGATCCCTGGCCCATACGTGGGTACGCCACTTTATTTGGTGCATGATTCTATTGGATGTTGACGGTCTCCCCCTATTTGAAGACTATTTGTATATGTAATTTCAAGTTATTTGACATATATATGTGAAAGTATTTGAGTTATTTGAATACGTGCAAGTGACTTCATGTGATTTTATCATGTGTTATATGGTATTTGATGAACTTATATGTTATATGTTTTTACAAGAATATTACATGACATTATAGAGCCAAGCAGGAAAACTGCATATAGTGGCATAGTACGCTCTTTTATGTATATTTCTTACTGAGCGTAAACTCATTCCTTTATTATATTTTCATCCAGATTATTTGCAGTGAAGTCTGCTCTTGGTAGAGGAGCATATATTTGGACTATACAATATTCCTTCGAGGCTAGTTTCCAATCCCTTGAAGGTAGATACATTTTGATTATGTAATTCAGACTATAGTACAGTGCTGTATATTAGACACATTGGGGATGTAAATTGTTAAAGAGATTAATATGTAATTTATATTAGAGTTTTAGACTTATGTGTAAGACGATCCTGTATGTGTATGAGAAATATATCATCATGTAAACAATATAGTGTTAGCTATATTAAAGAAGAAGGATGCACCGTTGAACAGCCTAACCAAAACTATGGGAAAGAAAGAAAAATTTAGTTGGTATTTGGGAGTGACGAGGATGTCACTTGTAATGGCCATATTCGGCCAAAAGTAATCCATGTGGATTCTATAAAATTTTCTAAGTGTTGGTGACTAAAATGGAAGATATAGGTATGAAGAATTTTATAAATAGGAATAAATAAATTTTAATTATTTTATATTACTTTTGCAGTTACAAGTCTGGATAAATAAGTGGCTAAATGGTGCGATTGGATTGATTCCTACACTACCAAATAAGGTAAGGAATGGAAGTCGTGTAGGAAAATATAGTGCTTGCATGTGGATGGTTCGTTGATTTGAAGAATTAAAAATCAGTCTTTAATCACTTCCATATCATCATTTCTCTTTTGGACTTTTTATTGTCTACAATATTCATTTTCACACTTATTCCACCAAGGCTGCATCTCATTTTTCGACTTTACTATAGATCATCACTTACAATCATAATTCATGAGACTATCATATTCTCTTCATGTAGTATGGTCTTTAAATCTATTTTCATAATTTAGATTCTCCAATTGAATCCTCCAATCATCCATTTAGTCATCGCATTATCTATACAGTTCTACCATTTCTATCATGTTGAGGTGGTAATATGTACAAACATTTCCTATTTATATACTGGCAGTAAATATATCATTTATCTTACTCCTTTGAGTATCATTAATTGTGCTTATCAAAGTTGGCTTGATTTTTACATCTTGCCACAGTTATGTGATAACCAACACAAATCACCCTCAGTCTTACCTTCGGGAACTGTTTCATATTGATGTTCCCTTCTCATCATGCAATTTATTTCCTTATTCCTCTTTCATTTTCGTTTTCATATTTCCACTTTTATCTCTTTATATATATATATATACATATATATATACATATGTATATATATATTTTTAATTGGTATGGTACTATACTGCTAAGATCTTTTAAAATCTTGCATACCATCTTTTTCTTTACACTTATCCATCTACCAACTTTAATTTCTTTAATTAGATCTCCTCTATAGAGCAGCTAGTCTCATCACTCTTTTATAGGCTGGCAATAGTATTTAGCTAGACTCATTACTTTCGTATCTCAATCATTATCTTTATATCATAGACAGGTTCACTATCATCCTGTCGTCTCAAGATTATATATCTCAAGAGGAGATACTGTCTAGCCAAATTTCTTAGTTGCTAATCTTAGCACAATTCCACAGCCTTTAAGAGTTTAAGGATCATATCACAATGCCGCTAATGTTCCATTTATACTTTAGACTCTATCAGTATATTATCAATTTACTCATGTAAGGATGCCTCATTCTTTAGGCTTATATACTTTACAAGGCAACTCATTACCCTTGTAACTTCAATAGGAACTCGTAAAATTCACTCCGAGTTCAAATCATCATCTTATGGACACCAATCTTCAATCTTTTATCTAAGGACTCTTTATAGTGAGGCTAGTCTTATTAACTCCTCACACATCCCTAATCAGCTCAATAAAGCGTCTATTTTCATGTAGATGAATACTTGTTCTTCACCAGAACTTTATTAATGATAGGAAATCAATTCATCATTTTTAATTCATCTGCATCTCAATGTCTTTTGTATTTCTCTCATTTACACTTATACAGACAATTTCATTATTCTCAATTTTTTCATTATCTGTATTTTCGTCATCCAGGCCTTTACACATGAATTGCATTATTCACACAATTTCCAGAGTTATTTTCTTAAGCTTTTCGAATTCTTTCTATATCCTCCGATATAAGCTTAGAATTTAACTTCATATTCAAAATCGAGTCAATGTTATCTCGATTCCTCTAATTTATATAATTCTAGAAGTTTTATCGAAAATCAAATCTGATATTTTCTTTAATCATACATTTCTTATCATCTTGTGACCATCGTCCTTCAACTTTTCATCTGATGATGCCTTTTACAAAGATTGCTCTTATAAGCTCCTTATACATCTCCGATTAAATCATATTTAAGGCATCACTTCCATATAGATATTTATTTGTTCTTCATAAGAACTTTAGTGTATAATAAAAATTTTAATACATCATTTAATTTATCCTCAAATCATATCATTTGTATTTCTATCCTTTACATCGATACATGTGAATTTCATCATCCACAATCAAGTCAACATTAACCTGATTTCTCAATCTATGTTACTTTGGAATTTATCGGGATTCTCATCCGATAGTTTCCTTAACCGCAATTCTCTTATCATTTTGGACCTTCATCTTTGTGTCCCATCATTTCACAGTGTATTATCAAGGCAGAGACATTCAATATTCAAATCATTTTGATACATACTCTACCTTGATTTCATTATCTAGTCATACTTTACAGTGTTACGAATCTCATTTTGGTAAGCTGTATCAAGTACAATGGTTCTCAACACACTTTACAGCTACCCATTTCAATTCAGTTATTCACTTTAAAACCATTTCCATTCATTGAATTCAGGCTTAATTTCCCTTGAGTATATTATCCACGAGGTTCGAACCTTGGCACCCTTACGTACCTAGTTCCTTACACTCATGTTATCACTAAGCCTCTTGTAAGAGTCCCGCCCGTTCGAATCGACCGTCGGCGAGCATCCCCTAAGCAATCCTTTCGCCCCAGGTTTACCCTTACTAGTGAGTCGGCGATAATATTGTTCGCCTATATCTCACAACACATGATACACTACGGGTCGCCCATCATTGGGTCGCCTATCACAATTTTGTCTCAAGGGTCCTGAAGAACTTAGGTTAGCTGTGATCTTCTTTTTATCACTTTCTTGTTCTTATAATTATTCTCTAATTCACAGTACTCCACACAGTACCTCATTCTGTAGCACATATTTCAAGATATGTCGGTTCTATATAAGATTAACTATTTGATACCTCAAAGTAGTAAAAGTGTATAGAACCATAAGTAACCACACCAGTATGTATTTCATTATCTGTACTATTCACCTCATCAGTCAATTCTTGTAATCATTTCACTTTTCATAGTATTCAACGATCCCGTTCAATACACTCTTAATTTTTCAACCCTTACAGTCAATAATCCGGCTCAATCATCTAATGACATTCCACTACACTCTTTGGATCGCATCACATAAGGCCCCGGCCCGTCCGTCGTCCGCCTGTACACATCTGTACTGTCCGCTCTGGGTTCTAGAGGTGGCCCCCGTCACACAGACGTGGCACTTAGCCCCTCACGGATTTCTTTCGCGTCCGTAATCCAAGTGTTAGTGGAATCAGTAATAGGGATCGTTAGATTCATATGACATCTTCTATGCCATTAATAATTCCATTACTATCAATGGATTCCAATTCAGCTCGGTTTTAACACTATTCGAACATCGCCCAATATAAGGGCATTTTCGTCATTTCAACATTTATTTCTATCTCTTCAATATACATTTAAATCAATGAACTGATCATCTATATGTTGATGGTATCCTTTCTGATACTTATAACAGCAATTTAGATCTCATTCGATTTCAACAGAGAAGTTCACTAAAATCCACAATTGGATTATTTTGCTTGTAATTCAGCTTTATATCATTAATTTCTCTGTCAGATCAATCAATTCCAACCTCTGTTGGTTTATTTTAACTCCTTGTAAAATTTCAGAGTCAGGGGTATTTTGGTCATTTTTGGCTAAAAATTTTCTCTCTCTTCAAATTACCCTCAATCGGTGATCTTAAAGTTTATTTAATGATGATATTTCATTCCTCTCCTTTATACCATCACTTTCAGGTCTAAATTCGGTTCGGACAGAAAAGTACTGGTGGGGCCCTCATCGAGTCCATTTCTGTTCCTTACTCAACCGACCTTCATTTAGATCATAAGATCACTATTTCAAGTAACATTCCCGAGCCGTTTTCCCTTTTTAGCATTCCTTATTCCAAAATTGCTCACTCCCTTCTAAACACTTAATTCAATTTGCAATCATTTATTTTCTCTCTGTATTCAGACTACACAGTACTATATGGGATATTTAACTCTTTTCCTTCCAAAAGTATCCACAGACATTAGGCCAACCATTGCTCTGATACCATTAAATCTATCACGACCCGTGACCATATTTTTCACCTTGTACACAACTGAACTGGTTGGGCTGTCTGTGATACTTCACTTGTACTAACTGTTAAACAATTTTACATAATACTGTTTATATTATACATATCCCCTATCGTATTTAATCAGATAAGTAGTACTGTAGACATGTCTAAATACAGAGAATAAATGATCATACCTCAAATAATTCGGTCGGTCTGTCACATTGTCCTTTATGTACAGCCGTGATCCACAATAAATTGATCTCACAATCATCAAAACCTGAAATGTTTAAAATTAAGGGGTGAGCAAAACCACGGCTCAGTAAGGGAATTATATGCATACTTGATATTCAGCTTCCTATATGCTGAAAATCTTTTTCATTTTTCCTATGGGCTCTAGGCTCGTATGTAGGAAGGATACTACAATCGGCTAGGGATCCGTATGGAGTAAGGTAGGTATTTTGAAATATCTATCTTGTTCCGGAACCTAGAAACAACTGTAGAGAGTGATAAATTGTCACACCCCGGAAACGTGAAAGTTTTGGGCTAAATTTTTATTTTTATTTTTTTATCTTAATTCCTTACTTGGGTTGCATTCCTACCAGTATCTCATCACACTTCTTCAACCACAGAAACATCATAATATTTTCATAAAATATTTCATTCACATTGTATTGACTTATTTATCCAGGTAACGCTTACATTCATACGATATCAATTACATCCCAAAAGTATTTTCATATACAAATATCTGTGCCATACAGGATGTCTGGTATCAAAATATGAGTATACCTTACGTGAGTACAAAAATGGCCGGAGGAGAGACGTATCCCTCAGCCTACGTCATATGCGCAACAGGAAAGGAGATGATCACTGCAAATAATCTGGTAGAGTAGGGGGTGAGCTTTTTGGAAAGCCCCGTAAGAAATGCATTTAAAATAGTCAGAGCATCTATATATATGCAGAAAACAATTGCCATAGTAATGTATTTCATACTTTAAAATATTGTATGAATTCTTTAATACATATATATCAAAATTCATACTTGATCAAACATGCATCTTACTTTAAAATTTAATATCAAAAGTAATAAAATATGTCATACAATTCTTGGAGACTAGGCAGAATCATATAGCCAGTATGCGGTCATGACAATTACTTCTTCCTCCGAAGAGGGAACGGAATACCTATGGCCATGGTATGGGCTGTAAACCTGATCAGAGTCGTACAGCGAAAATGCACCACGAAGGACCAACATGCCCACAAAGGATGGAAACATGCACAATGTGGGCGAGGACATGCACGACGTGGCTAAACTTATGCCACAAGGTGGCAAGCATGACCGGCAGTAACATAAACTATAGGAAGGCCTTAGTCCCAAAACTTACTTTCATACAATTGATATAAAATAGTAAGGACCGGGCGTGCCAGGGTCTAAGTTAGCCTAGGGTGTGCCACTCCGATACCTTTTTCGGAAAACATATACTTAAATCATACAACTGATATAAAATAGTAAGGACCGGGCATGTCAGGGTTTAAGTTAGCCTGGGGTGTGCCACTCCGATACCTTTTTCGGAAAACATATTTATTTCATGTCATACTTAAAACATTATGGAAAAATATGCATAGAAATTATAAGGTACGTTTAGCTAATTATCAAAAGATTATGGAAATTAATTTCCGAATAAAATTCATGCTTCAAACATTTTGTTTAAAATTTGCGATGAAAGTAAGGGACACCATCACAACTTTAAATTACATCCCTTACCTCAGTACACTGTAGAGCAACGCCTTATGTTGCACTCTTATGCTTCTTATCTCTCCGAATTATAAACTGTCACGTCAAAATTTGATATAATTAATTTTCGGTGTTAAATTTCCTCCTTGTCTAATTCTTAATTAAATTCCCTTTACTTAGAATATTAGAATTTCTTAAAATTTCTTATGCTAATAAATATTTATTCTCATGTAAAATTTCCAGTCACTTTAGTTGACTGCTTCTCTCATTTCCTATGCCACTTATCTTACTTTCCTTGTACAATTTTTAATAACCAAATATCTCCCTTAATTAACTAAATATATTTGGCTTATAATATATATTTCCTATGGTACCATATTTGTTTTATTCTTGTATAATTTCAAACCTTTTGGTCAACTTAACAATTTCTTCCTATCTTCCATTTTTTTCCTTTCTTTCCTAACATTATTTGTCTAACCCGACAGCTTACTTATTTTCTTTCTTGATCTGCAGTTCACGTTAGCATCATCTTGTCTCGATATTATGGCCATACCTAGTACATCCTAGGCTACCAAAATCTTCCACCGTTCATACTCATAAAAATTAGTCAAGGCTAGCTTCTTCTTCTCTCTTTTATTTTGCATAACCGGTTGCCTTATTTTCTTTGTCTTCTTTCCTGTTGTTTACTGACCAAACGTGAGTTTCTACTTGTATCTATATTGTAGCTATCATATAGTACATCTTAGGTTGTTAAAATTTCCAGCATTCACACGTATAAAGTCAAGGAATATCAATCTTTACTTCTCTCATTTATTTCTTATTCCGATTGTCTTCACCAGCTACAAATTTTTTTTCCACCTACGGCTGTACAACAGCCCATTTTTCTTCCATCAACCAGCCACCTTTGTTGACTACATTTAAAACATTTTCTTTTCTCCTTCATGGTTTACGTAAGTCTCAACAAATTTTCACTCAAAATCCTCCTCAACCGAACATGCAACTCAGTTTACTTTCATTTTTATTTCCCTTACGTTTCACGTCGATTTCATGTTTATGTTCATCATTAATTCCACATCAGTTTCCTTCTTTAAACATCATCTTCTTCTTATAAATTCTTACAACCTAATACTATGATTTTTTCTTACATATATGTTTACTTCAAACAAAGGTTATAACCAACATATTCTTGCCCATTATAATCATAACAAAAGAACAAGAATCTGAAAAACTGAGTTGGACCTTACCTGTACAAGGAAATAGATCTGTCCATGTGAATTACCTCCTGTTTTGAGGGTTTTTGTGCTAGCTTCTTTGAGGTTTGGAAGCTTAATATCCAAGGCTTATTTTTCTTAAAAAAACTTGGTTTATTTACTAAAGGTTAAGCATGGTTTTGCTATGGATAGAAGAACTTACACGGTTTGTAAGGAGCAGAATACTTTCGGTGATGATGTTGGCTGGAGAGGAGTTCACGATGGAGGAATATAAAGCACAAAAAAAATATATTATTTGGACTTTTACCAGCTTCATTAAAAGCTCTCTTTATTTCATATTTCTTTCCTTTTGTTTTATACCACTTACCTTCCAAACCGAGACTACACTTTCTGTTTCTATTGAAATTTTCTTCATGCAGCCCACGTTTCTGACTTTCCATGCCAACGTTTTGCAGCTAATAATTTTCTATCTTTCCTTTTCTTGTCTGCTTTTATGGTTCTTCGATGGAGCAAAGAAGATTAACAAGAAAATCAATATTCCTGTCAACCTAAGAAAAACGTGGGGAGACTTTCCTCTTTGTCTTCCTTTGTTAGCTATCCTTTATTCTTTTGTTTTCCTATTAGTCATTTAATCAACCGAAACTTCCTTTTCTTTCTTCTTATTCTTTCATTTCTTCATGCCGTCCCTACCTTGACTTTCCAAGTTAATGGTTTACAATTTTATTAATCTTTTTTTTATTCCATTCTTTATGTAATATTTTTCCATACTTATATATATTTTATCTAGGATTAAAATTTTCTATGTGAGAAACACTATTCTTATATATTTAAATCCTCAAAATATTATCAATAATTTCTTTATTGATAATTTGTTCATATAAATGTACATCTACAGTATAAAATAATGAGTTCTCACATAAATTTTTTTTCGTTTGAAATTTAAATCATTTTCCTTTTTAATTTCATATCATTTTCATATTCTTTTCAAAATAATGCTTTTACGAAATAAAGCATTTAAATAAAGTAACTAATAATTATATATTCTTTGAAAAGAATATTAGTTAAATCCTCATCATTCTTATTTAAACTCATTTCATATTTTACTGTACAATCATAATTAGTACAGTACTTTAAATAGCAAAATAAGCTATTAATTCCTTTTCGTATAACATATAAATCATTTATTATCTAATATTCAATTTAAAAATTAAAATTAAAATAAGAATATTAAAATCTATTCCACTTATCATATTAGCAAAGCAGCAAGCACTTTGGTATATTAGTCACTATACACGTCGATAATTCGATTACTAACACATCGGAACTCGTGTAGCACTTAGTTCCCGAAGGACTCTAGAGGTGGCTCACACGGTACAGAAATCGAGTCTTTACTCGGTTTGGCCTTTAGGACACAGACTTCTTACTAACACATCGGAACTCGTGTAGCACTTAGTTCCCGAAGGACTATAGAAGTGGCTCACACGGTACAGAAACCGAATCTTTACTCGGTTTGGCCTTTAGGATACAGACTTCTTACTAACACATCGGAACTCGTGTAGCACTTAGTTCCCGAAGGACTCTAGAGGTGGCTCACACGGTACAGAAATCGAGTCTTTACTCGTTTTGGCCTTTAGGACTTAGACTGATTACTAACACATCGAAACTCGTGTAGCACTTAGTTCCCGAAGGACTCTAGAAGTGGCTCACACGGTACAGAAATCGAGTCTTTACTTGTTTTGGCCTTTAGGACTTAGACTGATTACTAACACATCGAAACTCGTGTAGCACTTAGTTCCCGAAGGACTCTAAAGGTGGCTCACACGATACAGAAATCGAGTCTTTACTCGTTTTGGCCTTTAGGGCTTAGACTGATTACTAACACATCGAAACTCGTGTAGCACTTAGTTCCTGAATGACTCTAGAGGTGGCTCACACGGTACAGAAATCAAGTCTTTGCTCGGGTTGGCCTTTATGCCATATATACCTTCCACTATCTTATCAAAACTCATGTAGTACTTATAATCTAATATTCGATTTAAGACCATAGTAAGAATATTAGATTTATCATTTCTTCCTTTTGAAAACATATTACATGTTTGTATCACATGTCTTATGAAAATCATCTCACAGTACTATAATCAGTACCGAAATGAACATTTTGTAAAAATGCTATAAATCAATTGATTTTCTTCTCATATCATATAAAACATGTTCTTTTCACATGTTACGCAATCATATATCACATTTTCCGTTTGACATATTCCATATCATGTAAAACACTTTCCTTGTTAACATATCACTTATCATTTATGGAGTCTAAGATAGACATCAATCTTATCATACTATAAACCCCGGAGGGTAAAGAAATAAACCGGTCAAATCTATGACCATAATCTATATTGTCCTCGGTGGATCACGGATCAGGTGTCGACCGGGACTAAACATATCACATATCATGCATCAGCATGATAGGAATGCCAACCAATCTCAAAACCATAATTTTCATCATAAAATAAACCTTTATGGAATTTATATAAATATATAATTCCATAATTTAAAACCATAAGGGTTAAAACCCTTTAGTGAATATTTATAAAAATATTCATAAATATATTCAATGTATTTCACTTCATCTTTCACCTCGTATTACGTGTAATTTATCTATTCCGAGAAGTTTCGGTGGTTTCATTATCACTATTCTCGAATACATGAATATTTTAAAATTCCATCTCATTATATTCATGTTTTATCAAATTTAGTAATTTCCTCATGTTTCGTGATTTAGTATCGATTTTCAGAAATAAAATCATTCAATATGATTTTATAAAGATTTTATAAAATTTTCGGCAGCATAACGGCTGCCGATTTACTAACCTCCTGCATAGAAAATACAGTTTTAAATTTCCAGCCAGTACTTCAGCCCAAAATTTTCAGCCAATCATGCATCATAATAATTTTCATAAAATATTTGCATAAAATATTTCAAATTAAAATATGCAGACTGAATATCCTTACAATGTTGCACATGCATCCCTTACCTTTTCCGGGTCAGCGACTTCCTCTTATCGATCGCGTCTGTACTCCATTTCTCCCGATTCCTTATCCCGATTGCTAAAAATAAATTTCTGGAAATAAAAATTCTAATTTTTAGAATTTTTTTATAATCTATTTAATTTTTCTGAAATTATATTTTCGGGAAATTTCTTACCGAATTTTCGTAAATTTTCGGGTTGTCGAATTTTCGAGAATCTCCGAATTCCCGAAATTCTCCTTTTTCCTCTTTTCTTTTTCTTTCTTTCTTTTTCTTTTCTTTCTCTTTCTTTTCTTTTTCTTTTTCTTTTTCCTTTTTCTTTTCTTTTTTTCCTCTTCCTTTCCCGGTCAGACCGGTTCAGACCATTCCTCGTCGGTTCCTCGTCGACGATCGGTTCTTTGGCTGTTCGGGCATCCTTCAGCTAGTCGGCGTCGAGACGAACTTGCCGGTGGCCCCAGCTTGGCCTGGATCAGCAGCACGGCGGCAGATCGAGGCGGAATAGGTTCGGTTTCTCCTTCCTCTTCGTCGGCCCTCTTCCGCCGTTCATTGCGACTCCGGTGGCTTCCCACATCTTCCTCTTCCTCTGGTGAAGCTTCGGTTGCAGTGGCAGCCACCGATTTGGCCGGCACCGCCGTCGGCCATTTTCCTTTTTTCTTCCTCCGTTTCTGTTTTCGACGCCGACAACCTCCTTTCTTCCTCTGGCTGATGGCATCTCTCCCTTCTCTCTCCCTGGCGTGGCAGCTTCGCCACCGTCGGCCCCTCTGGCTGGGAAGGTCGGTTCTCGATTCCTTCCTTCCGTTTTCTTTCCTCTTTTGTTTTTGTTTTTATTTTGTCTTATTTCCATATTTAGCATATAATACACTATATACTATACACTATAAAATTATATTTTATACATATAATATATACCATATATTATACATACATTATTTCATATATAATGAAATACAATATATATTATATATACATTATATATTGTATATTACAAAATATATATCTAGTATTTATATGTATATTTATGTACTTTAAAATAAATAACATTTATATATACAATTATATAAATGTTATAATACAATATATATACATATAAAATTTAATAAAAAATCACATTTACCTCTCTTCTATATATATATAATTATATATACACGTAAAATATTATGTTTATATACATATGTATTATTTAAATTTATGAAATAGTATATATTTCCATATATATACCAACATATATTAAAATATACTATGTTGTATTTTAAATACATATGTATTTGTATAAAATACATTTATGTAAATTTGTAATTATATAAACATATTTTATTTTCATTTCTCATTTTCCTTATTTAATTTGGATTTTAATTTATCCAATTTAATTCTTTTTTTTTCCTTTACACCAATTTCCCAATTCTTTCACTTCCTTAATTCTCGGGATTTTCACCAATATCCCATTCTCGCAATTTTTATTTATTTCCTCTTATTTAATTTCTCTAATATTTATTTTCAATATTTATAATTTCCAATAAATGAAAAATTTATGGTTATCACAAACTTCAATGAACTAATCACATTATCAATTTATGGTTATCATATATAATTTCCTTTAGTGTCGTTAGCTCGACATTGTCTCCTTCCATCGTCCAATCCCAAATGCAAACCTTTTCATTGATTTCTTTTGGTTCTGATTTATGATTACTTCTCCAAAGATGTTGAACTCCACTATGTTATCATCAAACTCCATGGTAAGTGTTTCCTTGTCCACATCTATCTTGGCTTTGGATGTCTTCAAGTATGGTCTCCCTAGCAGCATTGGTGTTGGAAAAGGAGAATTATCATCCTCCATATCAAGAACATAAAAGTCTACTGGGAAGACTAATTTATCAACCTGTACAAGAACATCCTCTAATATCCCTTCAGGATAGGCATTAGTTCTATCAGCCAATTGTATAATAACACCAGTTTCTTTCAAAGGTCCAAGATTTAAAGATTTATAAATTGACAAAGGCATGACATTTATAGAAGCTCCTAAATCTATCACGGACTTATCAATTATGGTGTTACCTATCTTACATGGAATACTAAACATGCCAGGATCTCCACACTTTGGGGGAAGTTTCTTTTGAATGATTGCAGACACATTCTCCCCCACAACTACTTTTTGATCACCTTTTAATTTCTTCTTGTTAGTGCACAATTCTTTTAAAAATTTTGCGTACCTGGGCACTTGCTTGATAGCATCAAGAAGAGGAATGTTCACCTCCACTTTCCTAAAGGTTTCCAAGATCTCTTTATCTTGCTCTTCTTTCTTGTTGTTGGCTAATCTGTTAGTAAAAGGAGGAGGGTAAGTAACAGTATTAAATGGAACTCTTTTATCGCTTACCTTAGACTTTGAAGCATTGTTGTCAACTTCTCCTTTTGCTTCTATGATAGTGTTAACATGTTCTTCTTTCTTTGGTCTTGCCAACCTGCTAGGAAAAGGAAGAGGGTAAGTACCAAAATTAAAAGGGACACGTTTTTCACTTACCTTGTCAAAATCTCTATAAAGAGGGGGGAAGTTGACAAAAGTTTTATGTGGTGGAGCCTTAATGTCGACCTCTTCATATGCATTCTCCTTGGATCCAATTTCCTTCCCACTCTTCAAAAAGATGGCACTGACATTCTCCCTTGCATTCACCATAGGTTGAGAAGGCAACTTGTTTGACTATTGGGCTTCAAGTTTGCTTATGGCAGTAGCCATTTGACTCATTTGGTGCTCAAGGTGTGCAATTCTTTGATTATTCTCTTGTTGATTTTGTAAAGTAGAGGCAGCAGGGTTCTTTACAATTTCTTCAAGAGACATGGTTCCACTTTGGTGTTGTGTTTGGGGTGGTGGCCTCTCTTGGTATGTAGGTTTGGGGACTTGGAAATTATTTGGCCTATTGTGTGGTGGGACATATGGTGCAGACCTACTTCTATATTGCAAATTTGGGTGGTCCCTCCAACCAAGGTTGTAAGTATTGGAGTAAGGGTCATACATACCTTGGGAAGGCCCTGGGAATCCTCTTACAACATTAGCTTGCTTTATGGAATCTTCTTGTAAGGTTGGACACATATCAGTAGGGTGTCCAATGTTGGAGCAAACTCCACAAGCCTTGGTTGTTGCATGTTACCTATAGCTAATTGTTGCACAAGAGATGTTAGATTAGCAATTTGTTTTTCCAAAGAAGAATTACTTACCTCGTGTGCTTGCTTAAGTGGTGGTGGTGGATCTCTCTGTCACGACCCGTGACCACATTTTTCATCTTCTTATACACAACTTAACCGGTTGGGCTGTCTGCGATACTTCACTTGTACTGACTGCTAAACAATTTTACATAATATTGTTTATATTATACACATCCCCTATCGTAACTAATCAGATAAGTAGTACTGTTGACGTGTCTAAATACAGAGAATAAATGATCATACCTCAAATAATCAGTCGGTCTGACACATTGTCCTTTGTGTACAGCCAGGATCCACAATCCATTGAACTCACATTCATCAAAACCTGAAATGTTGAAAATTAAGGGGTGAGCAAAACCACGGCTCAGTAAGAGAATTATATGCCTCACTTGATACTCAGCTTCCTATATGCTAAAATTTTTTTTTTCATTTTTCCTATGGGCTCTAAGCTCGCATGTAGGAAGGATACTACAGTCGGCTAGGGATCCGAATAGAGTAAGGTAGGTATTTTAGAATACCATACTTGTTACGGAACCTAGAAGCAACTGTAGAGAGAATTTTTTTTTCTTTTTGTTTTGAATTAATAAATCCTTTTCCTTTTTAAACTTTCATAACCTTTTCATATTCTTTTCAAAATAATGCTTATTTAAATAGAATAATTAATATTCGTATATTCCTTGAAAAGAATATTAGTTAAATCATCATTTTATTTCTTTAAAATTCATTTCATATTTTAATGTACTCTCTTAATTAGTACCGTCCTTTAAAGAGCAAAAATAGCTTCCCATATAACCGATTACTTAACCACTTTAGGCATAAGCCCCAGTTCACTGATTCAGTTACGACTTCCATTCTAACTAGCAATGGAGTTAAGTGTCATATCGAGGAACTCGTGTAGCACTTAGTGCTCAAAGGATTCTAGAGGTGGCTCCCCATAGTTCACAAAGAATCTATGTAGCACTTAGGTCCCTTGAGTCTTCTAGAGGTGGCTCACACAGTACAGAAACTTCTTACTCACACATCGAAACTCATGTAGCACTTAGTTCCCAAAGGATTCTAGAGGTGACTCACACGGTACAATCATCGAGTCTTCGCTCGGTTTGGCCTTTACTAACACATCAGAACACGTGTAGCACTTAGTTCCCGAAGGATTCTAGAGGTGGCTCACACGGTACAATCATCGAGTCTCTGCTCGGTTTGGCCTTTACTAACACATCAGAACACGTGTAGCACTTAGTTCTCGAAGGATTCTAGAGGTGGCTCACACGGTACAATCATCGAGTCTCTGCTCGATTTGGCCTTTACTAACACATCAGAACACGTGTAGCACTTAGTTCCCAAAGGATTCTAGAGGTGGCTCACATGGTACAATCATCGAGTCTTTGCTCGGTTTGGCCTTTAGCACATCGAAGCTCGTGTAGCATTTAGTTCCTGAAGGATTCTAGAGGTGGCTCCCACGGTTCGGAATCTCTTATTAACACATCGAAACTCGTGTAGCACTTAGTTCCCAAAGGATTCTAGAGGTGGCTCCCACAGTTCAGAAATCGAGTATTTATTTGGGTTGGCCCTTATGCCATATATTTCCCACTATCTTATCAGAACTCGTGTAACACTTATAATCTCATATTCCATTTCAATTCATGGTAAGAATATTAGATTTATCAATTCTTCCTTTTTGAAAACATCTTACATGTTTGTATCTCATGTCTTATGAGAATCATCTCACAGTACTATAATCAGTACCGAAATGAGCATTTTGTAAAAATGTTATAATTCAATTGATTCTCTTATCATATTATATAAAACATGTTCTTTTCACATGTCACCCATCATGTATCACATTTTCCGGTTAGCATATTCCATCTTATGTAAAATACTTTCCTTTTTAACATATCACCTATCAGTTATGGAGTCTAAGATAGACATCAATCTTACCATATTATAAACCTCGAAGGGTAAGGAAATACACCGGTCAAATCTATAACCATAACCTATATTGTCCTCGATGAATCACTGATTAGGCGTCGACCGGGACTAAACATGTCACATATCATGCATCAGCATGATAGGAATGCCAACTAGTCTCAAAACTGTATTTTCATCATAAAATAAACCTTTATGGAATTTATATAAATATAAAATTCCATAATTTAAAACCATAAAGGTTAAAATCCTTTAGTGAATATTTATAAAAATATTCATAAAAATATTCACTATATTTCACTTCATCTTTCGTCTCGTAATTCGTGTAATTTATCTATTCCGAGAATTTTCGGTGATTTCATTATCACCATTCTCGAATACATGAATATTCTAAAGTTCCATCTCATTATATTCATGTTTTATGAAATTTAGAAATTTCCTCATGTTTCGTGATTTACTATCGAAATTCGGAAATAAAATCATTTAATATGATTTTATAAAATTTTTCTAAAATTTTCGGCAGCATAACGGCTGCCGATTTACTAACCTGCTACACGGAAAATACAGTTTAAAATCTTTCAGCCAATACTTCTTCCCAAATTATTTTCAGCAAATCATGCATCATAATAATTTTCATAAATTAATTGCATAAAATATTTCAATTTAAAATATGCAGATTGAGTATCCTTACAGTGCTGCACATGCATCCCTTACCTTTTTCCGGGTCGACGACTTCCGCTTATCGATCGCGCCCGCACTCCATTTCTCCCGATTCCTTATCCCAATCGTTGAAAATAATTTCTGGAAATAAAAATTCTAATTTTTAGAATTTTTACATAATTTATTTAATTTTTCTGAAATTAAATTTCCGAGAAATTTCTTACCGAATTTTCGTAAATGTCCGGGTTGTCGAATTTCCGGGAATTTTCCAAATTCCCAAAATTCTCCTTTTTCCTCTTTTTCTTCCTTTTTCCTCTTTTTCTTTTCTTTCTTTCTTTTCTTTTTCTTTTTCTTTTTCTTTTTCTTTTTCCTTTTTCTTTTCTTTTTCTTTTCTTTTTTCTTCTTCCTTTCCCGATCAGACCGGTTTGTGCCTCATCCCGCCGGTTCGACCGGTTCGGCCGTCGGCGGTCCTCCTTTCCGCCGGTTCGCGCCTCCCACAGCTGGCTAACGTAGCAGGGATGTCGGATCTGGCCTCCGTTTCACCCCATCACCGGCGACGGTGCTGGATTTGGGTCCGTGGGTTTCGGCCTCTTTCTCCTCCGTTTCTTCCTTCCTCCGCCGTTTCCTTCACATCTAGTGGCCTCCTTCTCCTTCGTTGGTCCTTGCCGGTGGCGTTGGTGGTGGTGGCGGTGCCCGGGTCGGCCGGCACCGCCGTATCTCCCTTCTCTTTTCCTTCTCGGTTTGTCGAGTTTTCCTTTCTGTTTCACCGCATTTCGCTTCTTTCCGTCCTTCCCCGTCGCAGGTCGACTTTCTTTCTCTTCTTCCCTCACCGGCGATGGCCTCTAGTTCCTCCTCTTCCGCCTCTCGCTCAGCCGGCGTCGTCCGGCTTCCATCGTTTCTCTTCTGTTTTACTTAACAGAAGAGAAAATGTGGGAATCGGGGAACCCGATTCCCACTTCTGTTATTTTTATTTATTTATTTATTATATATATAATATTTATAATTATATATATAATTATATTATTAATAATATATATAAACATATTTTATTTTAACAATATATATACATATATGTATTCACACTTTACTTAAAATTAATATATATTTCATATATATATATATATATATTTATTTATATATATATAATTGTATATAAAAATATACATGTGTTTATTTAATATAAAATAGTATATATATTATTTTATAATATATACTATATTTCATATATACATATGTATTTATATATATTTCATATATATATATACATTTATATTTATAATTATATAAATATATTTTATAATATACACATGTATTTATTTAAAAACAAAATAGTATATATTTCATTTTATAATATATACTAAAATTCATATACATACATATGTAATTATATAAAAACATATCAAAATATATTTATATAATCTAATTATATAAATATATAATATACACATTTTATTTCATTTAATTGGATTTCTTAATATCCAATTATTTTCTCATTTTTCTTATTTAATTTGGATTTTTAATTTATCCAATTTAATTCTTTTTCCTCTCTATTATTTTTATTTTCACTTCCAATTTAATTTCCTTTACACCAATTTCCCGATTCTTTCACTTCCTCGATTCTCGGGATTTTTACCAATATCCCGTTCCCGCAAATTTTATTTATGTCCTCTTATTTAATTTCTCCAATATTTATTTTCAATATTTCTAATTTCCAATAAATGAAAAATTTACGGTTATCACACTCTCCTTGTATTAAATTGTTGAGAATTGGCAGCCATGTTTGCTATCAAGTTTTGGGCTTCTTGAGGAGTCTTATACACTAAAGTTCCTCCACTAGCTGCATCTATCATACTTCTATCATGGGGTAATAGTCCCTTATAGAAATATTGGATCAATAGTTGCTCATGAATTTGGTGACGTGGGCAACTAGCATATAATCGTTTAAATCTTTCCAATATTCATAGAGTGACTCACCATTAAATTACCTAATTCCACACATTTCTTTACGAATGTTGGCTGCCTTAGAAGCAGGAAAATACCTTTCTTGGAAGAGTTTCCTCATCTCATCCCAAGTGTTGATGGTCCCAGAAGGTAAGTAGTAAAGCCAATCCTTGGCTGCATCTACCAGAGAGAATGGAAATGCCCTCAGCTTGATTTGCTCTTCACTAACCCCAGCAGGCTTCATGGTTGAGCAAACCACATGGAATTCCTTTAGATGTTTGTGTGGATCTTCACCTACAAGACCATGAAAATTTGGTAAGAGATATATCAAACCAAACTTCAATTCAAAAGCAACATCTAAAGTAGGGTAAGTAATGCAAAAGGGCTGTTGGCCTATAGTGGGTGCTACCACCTCCTTCAAGGTTCTATTAACGTTTTGAGCCATGATGTCCTCTTCTGAATCACTAGAGAATTCAAAAGTAGGATTGAACGTGGGCTCGGTGGAAGGTGGATCGTTGGAAATGGATGGTGGTGGTTAGGGCGTTTGTAGCATCGCGCTTTAGGTTGCTTGAGTGTAGTCTCTAATCTTTCGAAGTCTGCAACTAGAGTCCTCGTCAAACATGCAAACCCTGTAAGGAAGAAAGAAAAGAAAATAATTAAATCTTTAAATTATAATAAACAACTTAAATAAATAACAATCCTCGGCAACGGCGCCAAAATTTGATGAGTGTCATTAGTCACCAAAAATAAAATTTTCTAACTCTACTATGTAGATAGTCGAGCAAGGGTCGAACTCATAGAGACTGAACTATTTAAGTTAATTATTAAATTAAAAATCTAATTTAAGGGTTTAAGGAAAGAAGAAAAAATTTTGGGATTTTGGAGTTTTGTAAGCTATGCCTAAATAGAGAAAGCAAGATTATTAAATATCAAAAACAAATATCAAAAAGCTTCAGTTACAAG
This sequence comes from Heritiera fomes, assembly GCA_032173925.1. Classification (NCBI taxonomy): domain Eukaryota; kingdom Viridiplantae; phylum Streptophyta; class Magnoliopsida; order Malvales; family Malvaceae; genus Heritiera; species Heritiera fomes. The sequence goes on along the minus strand of JAPDPM010000012.1, from coordinate 5,496,642 downwards.
GCAATTAAATATTATTGTCATTGATTACAAGATATTATTGTCAATTAAATAGTCAACCGTAGCATAACAACAAGCTCTGTTACACCATCTTCCCTTGCTGAGTCGTTGGTTAAAACAAGCTCTTTAACTAATCTCTAACTACTTAACCTACCTAGAACAAGCTGTCTAGATATAAGTTGTAGCAGCATTAACAACTAGAATGATATGTGTTGACATTACATAAAAAAAACATAAGCTCGGTTCATTTAATTTAAACCTCAATTCTCCTCCATCCCTAGTGATTAACTTCATAAACAATTATAGACTTATGTTTTTAATCTGGGAGTAGATTATTTAATTAAATTAAATAGTGGGCCCTACTATCTAATCAAGCAAATAATCATGCAAATGTGCTCAGAAAATCTTGGATACTTAATCAACAATTATATTATAAGCTCAAAATCTGACAACATTCTTTTTCCCAAGAACAATCAATTTACCTTGTAACTGAATAAGAAACCTACTCACTAGTCATATTCAAGATCATAAATTTCAAGTTTAATATTATAAAGATATCAAGAATCATGCAAAAGACGATCAATATATCAATCTTTAATAATCTAAAACAAGAAATCTAAAATCAAGATTATAAACTAGCAAGTACTAAACAAATAATATGAAAAACAAAATAAGAATCAAAATAATTATCACTAAAGAAATTAGAAAGAATAGGAAAGACAAGAAAAATAAAATATTTTGGCTAAACTTAATATAAGAATCGGCAACTAATTAAAAATAAAGAAAATAAACTTTTTACTAAAAATGTTAGCTTTAAATTGACAAGTATTTTGAAAATGACAAAACTCAAGCAAGCTAAGAAATGATTTTTATACAAGTAAATTTGCGTTGAATGAACTCAATGATTGAAACTATTTTAACAAAGTCTTGGTTTGCGATTTCAATTGAAAAAGATAGTAAATACTCTTAGAAAAGTGTTAGAAGATTTTGAACTGAATTAAAATCACAAAAGCCTTAAACTTTGCAGCAAATTAAGTGCAGGATGGTGTACTGGACAAAAGGGATCAATCCCTACTGTAGAGGGATCGATCCCAAATTGGCAGAATGCTCTTGAACCATCCGGGAAAAAGTTGGAAAACATTCTGGAGAAAAGGGATCGATCCCTACTGTAGGGGGATCGATCCTTTCGCACGACACCTGACCCTAAGGGCTAGTTTTTTAGGGTTTCAACGGGAAGATTTGCATTAAATGCTTCACCAACTGTTCTATCCGTTTGGTGGGTTATAAATAGAGGCATTTATGAAGTTTGAAGGTAGAACAAGCATTCCAAAAGTATTCAAGCTTCAAGAGAGAAACTGAAATCTGAAAATCTTATTGTAACTCCATTTTGTGAGATTGTTTTCTGTGTTCTTCACCCATTCACTGAAAAATCAGATATTCAAAGGGGTGAGCTATCCTTGTAAGGTCTCATATTGTAGAGTGTGGGAATACTACAAGGGTAGAGGATTAGAAGGAGATTTCTAAAGTCTCAAGAGAAATTGTAAGAGGTCTTGCCACACCTTCAAGTGGTTTGTAAGCATTCTCAAGGAAGAGGTGAATCAAAACCTTGACAAGGAGTTCAGGGATAGATGACGTAGGCAAGAGATTGGCCGAACCTCTATAAAACTTGTGTTTGCTTCTCTTTTCCTTACTCTTATTTACTGCATTTATTTCATTATTGTTTATTTGACTTTGATTGTGCATTAAGAGTTAGGAAAATTAGAAATAACTAGAAAAACCGATTCACCCCCCTCTCGGTAGAGCCAACAATTGGTATCAGAGCTTGGGCTCGAGAGTGACTTAGATTAACATCTATTGAGTATAAACGATCACTAATGGCTCAAACTAGTTTGTCTACACCCTTGGTAGGAGAGGGACACTCTACGGTTAGACCTCCACTCTTTAATAGTGAAAACTATGCTTATTAGAAGACTAGAATGATGCTATTTATCCAAGCTAATGATTATGAAGTATGGAGAGTTATTGTTAAAGGTCCTCTTATCCCTATTAAGAAAGTAGATGGGACGGATGTGCCTAAGAAAGAAGATGAATGGGATACTAATGATATTAGGATGGCACAACTTAATGCTAAAGCAATGCACACACTCTTTTGTGCATTAGGACCAAATGAGTATAATTGAGTGTCACAATGTGAGAATGCTAAACAAGTTTGGGATAAACTAGCTATCACAAATGAGGAAACCACACAAGTCAAAGAAACCAAAGTAGGCATGCTCACACAAGACTATGAATTATTTAGAATGAAAAATGATTAGTCAATTAGTGACATGTTTACTAGGTTTACGGACATAATAAATGGTCTTAAAGCTTTAGGGAAGACGTACTCTAATGTAGAGATGGTGAAAAAGATTCTCAATAGCTTACCCAAATCATGGGAAGCTAAAGTCACTGCTATTGAGGAATCCAAGGACCCTCATACTCTCTCATTAGATGAACTTATGGGATCCTTGCTCACTTATGAGATGAAAATTAAGAGAAATCAAGATCTCCCAAAGAAAGTTGGAGTAGCACTAAAATCCACCACAAGTGAGGAATCAAAAGATGATCGTGCTGTAAGTGGTGATGAAGAAGATTTAGAAATGGCCATGTTCGCCAAGAGGTTCAACAAATTCATGAGGATGAGAGCTAGTGGAAACTCTAGGAGACTCCCTATGAGAGAGTTAAATAGAGGTGAAACTAGTAGGAAAGATAAGGACCAAATTATATGTTATGAATGCAAAAAACCTAGCAATATTAAATTTGATTGTCCCTTGTATATGAAGCAAAATGAAAAGAAACAAAAGAAGAAAGCAATGGTGGCTACTTGGAGTGATAGTGACTCCTCCGATGAAGAGAATGTGGAAGATGAAGTAACTAACCTTTGCTTCATGGCTTTTGAAGATGAGAAGGTAACTTCTAACTTGCTAGACACTCATGAATACACTTTTGATGAATTACAAGATGCATTTGATGAATTGGCCAATGAATTTGAATGCATGAACTTGAAATATAAGAAAATGATCTCTAAATTGAAAAAGGAAAATGAAATGCTTGTGAATGTTAAGTTAGAATGTGAGAAGAAATTAGAAAATGCTAATCTAGAAATTGAAAAATTAAATAAGAAGAACACTAATTTGCATAACTCCTTTTCTAGATTTTACATGGGTCAACAAAAACTTGATCAAATGCTAGAAACTCAAAGAGCATTCTTTGATAGAGAAGGGTTAGGCTATAGTGCATCTAACAAAGAGATTCATCTCAAAAACTTCCTAGTTAAAGATAGAAAATTTGCTTTGTGCCCATTATGTAACAAACTAGGACATTCTTCACAAGCATGCACCTCTAGGAAGACCATAATTAGAGGAAAAATGGCTATTAAGATTTGGGTGCCTCAACATGTTTTGAATTCAAATGATGAGTTTTTAAAGTTGAAATGAATCCCTAAAGGATCAAAAATTATTGATACTAACTCTCAAGGACCCAAGAAAATTTGGGTACCTAAGATGAAAGTTTGATGTGTTTGTAAGAAGAAGAGTATTGCTACAAGGCTAAGTCCAAGGAACATTGGTACCTTGATAGTGGATGCTCTAGACACATGACGGGAGACAAGAGCCAATTCAAGTACTTAAAGCATAAAAGTGGTGGAGAGGTCACGTTTGGAGACAACTCCAAAGGACAAATTGAAGGAATTGGCTCCATTGGTAACTCTTCCTCAACCATTGAAAATGTTTTGTATGTTAGAGGCTTGAAACATAACTTGCTTAGTATTAGTCAATTGTGTGATAAGGGATTTAAAGTTATGTTTGATGATTTGTGTTGCAATGTTGTTAATGCCAAATCTAATCAAATTGTGTTTATTGGACATAGACAAGGAAATATTTATATTGTGAATTTAAATGAACTTAATAGCAAAAATGTATGCTTTATGGCTACTAGAGAAGATGAACCTTGGTTATGGCATAGAAGACTAGGCCATGCTAGTGTGCATGTTTTGTCTAAGTTAGCCAAAAGAGACTTAGTAGTAGGATTGCCTAAGCTTCAATTTGAAAATGACAAAGTTTGTGAGGCATGTGTAAGAGGAAAACACAAAAGAATTTCATTTAAACCTAAGAAGTGTGTCACTACCTCTAGATCACTTCAACTTCTTCACTTAGATCTTTTTGGACCAACTAGGACAACTGGTTTAGGAGGTAAACACTATAGATTTGTGATAGTTGATGATTACACTAGGTTTACTTTGGTGTTCTTTTTAAGTGTTAAAAATGAGGCCTTAGAAAAATTCACTGTTTTCTCAAAACTTGTTCAAAATGAAAAAGATTACTCCATTTCAAGTATTAGACGTGATCATGGAAAAGAATTTGAAAATCTTGGTTTTGATATGTTTTGCAATGAAAACAGTATTAGCCATAATTTTTCAGCTCCTAGAACTCCTCAACAAAATGGGGTAGTTGAAAGGAGAAATAGAACCTTAGAAGAAATGGCTAGAACCATGCTTTGTGAAAATAACTTACCTAAATATTTTTGGGCTGAAGCAGTAAACACCTCTTGCTATGTTATAAATAGAGCTATGGTAAGGCCTATTTTAAAGAAAACTCCTTATGAGCTTTACAAAGGAAAAAAGCCTAACATAAGTTATTTTCACCCATTTGGATGTAAATGTTTTGTTTTAAACAATGGTAAAGATAACCTAGGAAAATTTGATGCTAAAAGTGACGAAGGTATTTTTCTTGGTTATTCTTTAAATTCTAAGGCTTATAGAGTTTTCAATAAAAGAACACTTGTTGTAGAAGAGTCAATACATGTAATCTTTGATGAATCAAATATTTCTAGTAGAACCAATCTTGATGAAGAAGTAGAGATTTTTGATGAACTTATAGTTGACCCATCTCAAGATAAGGATGTTATGTAACAATTAGAAGATCTTACTATTAACAAGAATGAGGAGTCCATGGAACAAGAAATAATTGAGAAGGAATCTAGGTGTCCTAGAGAACTTGGATATGTGAAAGATAATGATATTGTTGGAGATCCAACCATTGGAGTTAGGACTAGGGCAACCTATAGAAACATATGTCAACATGTAGCCTTTGTGTCACAATTTGAGCCAAAGAAAGTGGATGAGGCCTTGAATGATGAAAATTGGATTATGGCCATGCAAGAAGAATTAAATCAATTTGAGAGAAGCAAAGTGTGGACATTAGTAGAAAGACCTAAAGATTATCCCATCATTGGAACCAAATGGATATTCAAGAATAAGATGGATGAAAATAGCATTATTATTAGAAACAAGGCTAGGTTAGTGGCTCAAGGTTATAGACAAGAAGAAGGAATAGACTATGATGAAACCTATGCTCCGGTAGCTAGATTAGAAGCCATTAGGATGCTACTTGCTTTCGCATGCTACGAGGATTTTAAGTTATATCAAATGGATGTGAAAAGTGCTTTCTTAAATGGTTATATAAATGAAGAGGTTTATGTTGAGCAACCTCCCAGTTTTGAAAATCCAAAATTTCCTAACCATGTTTTCAAACTTTCAAAAGCCTTATATGGATTAAAACAAGCTCCTAGAGCTTGGTATGAAAGACTTTCAAAGTTTTTAATCGAAAAAGGTTTTACAAGAGGAAAGGTAGACACAACCTTGTTTATTCAATCTAAGGGTCATGACTTATTAGTAGTTCAAATTTATGTAGATGATATCATTTTTGGATCTACAAATGAGTCATTGTGCAAAAATTCCTCTAAACTAATGCAAGGTGAATTTGAAATGAGTATGATGGGAGAATTAACCTTCTTTCTAGGACTTCAAGTTAAACAATGCAAAGAAGGTATTTTCATAAATCAAGCTAAGTACACTAAAGACTTGCTCAAAAGATTTGGAATGGATGAGTCTAAACCTTATTCTACACCTATGAGCACAAATATTAAGCTTGATAAGGATGAAGGAGGAAAATGTGTAGACACTAAATTATATAGGTCTATGATTGGCTCATTGCTATATTTAACTGCTAGTAGACTCGATATAATGTTTAGTGTATGCTTATGTGCAAGATTTCAGTCATCCCCTAGAGAATCACACCTACAAGCAGTCAAAAGAATCCTTAGATACCTCAAAGACACTTCTTCCTTAGAACTTTGGTATCCTAAAGATTCTACTCTTGATCTACATGCTTATTCCGATGCGGATTTTGGTGGATGCAAAGTGGATAGGAAAAGCACATCGGGAACATGCCAATTCTTAGGAAGTAGGCTCATTTCATGGTTTTCTAAGAAACAAAATAGCGTAGCTCAATCCACAACCGAGGCTGAATATATAGCTTCCGGCAGTTGCTGTGCTCAAGTGTTATGGATTAAGCAACAAATGAGAGACTATGGAATAGAAATGAACCAAGTTCCCATTAGGTGTGACAACACTAGTGCCATCAATCTTACAAAAAATCCTATCCAACACTCTAGAACCAAGCACATTGAGATTAGACATCATTTTATACGAGATCATGTGCGAAAAGGGGACATAATTCTAGAGTATGTGGACACCTTGCACCAATTAGCTGATATCTTCACAAAACCCTTGGACAAGGAGAGATTTTGCACTCTTAGAGGTGAATTAGGCATAATGAATGCTCCTTGAAGTGATTTGATGTTGCATGAATGTCTTAAGTTGGTTTGATATGATTGCAAGAAAGAACTTTGGAGAATATCATTTCCACTTGCAATTCATAACCTCAACTTGCCATGTTACTGTTCATGATCTTAGACTTTGAGGTTGAATTGTTGAATTATGTGTGCTTTGATTATGTCAAATTCTCTTCACTAGCCAAAAACCTACTTCTGATGTTTAAGACACCTTCAAAGTCATGTTCAGAGTTGTTCTGCATATTCTTGGCATTTTTCTGTAACTTTTCTACAGTATTCTGCATTTTTTCTGCAGTTTTCAAACTTCTTTCATGCATCTCAAGTAAAACACAATCAGATTTTGATTTTAAGATGGTCAAAATGCATAAGTTCCATTGTTTTCAAATTATTTTTATGCATCATGCATGCGGCAAGTGGCTGAGGAGACAATCCTTCACCAATAGGATTGATTTCCCAATCTGTTGGCCAAAATTCTGGGTGATGGGAGCAATCTGCCTAAAAGGGATCGATCCCTCTACAGTAGGGGATCGATCCCCTCGTGACAGAATGGACTTCGCGCTTCTTTTAAACCGTCGGGCCCTCCTTCCTTTCAAGCTATTCACCTTCTTCTTCACCTTCTCACGCCGTTCCCTATTTCCTCTTATCCAAAACTTCACGATCTCACTCATTTCTACACCAAATCGCTCCATTCTTTCACCAATCTTCCTCATTTCTTCCTCTTTTTCACTTCCCCTCCTCATTTTCTACCAAAATCCCCTCTTTTCTTCTCTTTCTTTTCTCTTCCACACCATGGTTACTATTCACCCAACATTTCAATTGTAAGTTTTCTCACATTTTTCATTCAATTTCTCTTGCATTTCTCGTTTCTTGCATCATATCTTGACTGCCCATTTACTTATCTTGCATTAATTTCCTCTCTATCTAGGTTTTCACTTCATTTGGCACTTGTCTTTTCTAGGAATTTTACTTAGCCTAGTTGTAGTTGTTCATCAGAAATTCCTGTTCATAATTGTTAAATGTATATTGGGTTGTGGCTCTCCGCTGTTGATTAGATCATATCTCTCCCACACACTCATTCATAGTTCACCAAACTTGTGCCCACCACCTGTTTGATAAAAGTCCTCAACGAAATTTCCTATTTTTTTTCACCCCACATGGCTCCTAAAGTTAAGCACACTGCTCACAAACGCCAAAAAGGTGCTTCCTCCTCTTCATCCTCCATACCGGCTACCTTTAACCGTTGCTTTCGCCATGCCAATGAGAAAACCCGATTTCTAGCGAACTTTGCCAATATGCCTATTAAGCATTGGCGTCCAATTGATTTCGATTTCCTCGAATCAATTAATTTCCCTTACTTGGCCAAATTCGCTGAATTTAATTGGATTAACTTTCTCAAAATCAACACTCCGGTTCCTTCAAACATCATTCGTGCTTTCTTTTCCAATGCCGAAACCATCACCGATCCAAATAATGAATGTCGTGTTGTAGGAATTCGCTCCTATGTCATGGGAAAACACATTGAAATCACCACACAATCCCTCTTTCTTGTCTTTCGAGTTCCCGACGATGGTACTATTTATGAGAATGTTGAAGTCCCCTTAGAGTTTCCTGTTACCAATAATCGTGCAAGTGACTTTCCTGTCTTCGCCCGACTCCTACATATCATAATCTCCTGGAATCTCCGACCACTTGGCACAAGATATTCTCATCTTAGGAAACTTGATCGTTTTTGGCTTCATCATATTCATTCCCCTGATGGTCTTCAGCCACACCTCCTTCACTTTATCCTTCAAGATTGGGTGAAGATTGTCACTAATAGAGTACACACAATTGTCTTCCCTCAACCTCTCGCCTTTTACTTAATCTCTAATGGAGTTGACTGTTCCTGTGAGGTTGGTGTACTTCTGGATCCCAGCACCACGATCAATCTTGCCACTCTCCATAACCTTGGGTGGTATCAACATCAACGGGGAGATATAATCGAATGGGTCAAGGGTCATGGCCAGGATGAACCTCCCGAACATGCTCCAGCAGACGTCGAAGAAGAAGGAGGAGACAGAGACGATGTACCTGCAGCTCCCACATCTTCTGCACCCTCCGGCTCTTCGTCAATCTCTCTTGACCAGATCATGCTCATGCTTCAACAAATGCACACCTCTCAGCGAAATTTCCAGCAGGACGTCACTCAGCGACTTGATCAGATCGAGGACACTCAAGCTACCATGTATGATGAAATCCAAGATGTTCGTATGCAGCACGAGGATTTCATGGACCAGTACTACAAGACGTTTCCTCGACGCTGATTGTGATTGTCGTGTAGGATGCACTTTTACCTTGCTATGCTTACGGCCTTGGTGTTTTATTTCTTTGTTGTGTTCTGTCAGCTTTAGTGTTTCGTTGTCTAAACTTTCTTAGATATCTGCACTGATGTGATCTGTCTTGAACCTTTTATGACTATTACTATGTTAATGACATTGCTAGTTATGCTTTCTAGTTGCTAATGACTATGTCTTGTTCTGACATTCATTGTGCCTTAATGACATTGGGTTGATTTTTGTTTCTCTTTCTTTCATTGCCAATGCTATTGATTATTCTGCTTATTATTGGTCTACCCTTCTTGCTTTAAATTGCCTTATACCACTAATCCTTTCTCCGTGCTCTTTGTTCTATACTTTCATTTGCTATGACAAAAAGGAGGAGAATTAATGTGGTAAACATATATTAAATTGAGGGGGAGCAAATATTAAGGGGGAGTAAAATTGAGGGGGAGTAATATTTTTCAAAACAATTAAGTAACCTCAGTTTTCAAACATATAAGCAAATTTACCTTAAGTTTTGTCATATCAAAAAGGGGGAGATTGTTAGCTTTAAATTGACAAGTATTTTGAAAATGACAAAACTCAAGCAAGCTAAGAAATGATTTTTATACAAGTAAATTTGCTTTGAATGAACTCAATGATTGAAACTATTTTAACAAAGTCTTGGTTTGCGATTTCAATTGAAAAAGTCAATAAATACTCTTAGAAAAGTGTTAGAAGATTTTGAACTGACTTAAAATCACAAAAGCCTTAAACTTTGCAACAAATTAAGTGCAGGATGGTGTACTGGACAAAAGGGATCGATCCCTACTGTAGAGGGATTGATCCCAAATTGGCAGAATGCTCTTGAACCATCCGGGAAAAAGTTGGAAAACATTCTGGAGAAAAGGGATCGATCCCTACTGTAGGGGGATCGATCCCTTCGCACGAGACCTGACCCCAACGGCTAGTTTTTGAGGGTTTCAACGGGAAGATTTGCATTAAATGCTTCACCAACTGTTCTATTCGTTTGGTGGGTTATAAATAGAGGCATTTATGAAGTTTGAAGGTAGAACAAGCATTCCAAAAGTATTCAAGCTTCAAGAGAGAAACTGAAATCTGAAAATCTTATTGTAACTCCATTTTGTGAGATTGTTTTCTGTGTTCTTCACCCATTCACTGAAAAATCAGATATTCAAAGGGGTGAGTTATCCTTGTAAGGTCTGATATTGTAGAGTGTGGGAATACTACAAGGGTAGAGGATTAGAAGGAGATTTCTAAAGTCTCAAGAGAAATTGTAAGAGGTCTTGCCACACCTTCAAGTGGTTTGTAAGCATTCTCAAGGAAGAGGTGAATCAAAACCTTGACAAGGAGTTTAAGGAGAGAGGACGTAGGCAAGAGATTGACCGAACCTCTATAAAACTTGTGTTTGCTTCTCTTTCCCTTACTCTTATTTACTGCATTTATTTCATTATTGTTTATTTGACTTTGATTGTGCATTAAGAGTTAGGAAAATTAGAAATAACTAGAAAAACCGATTCACCCCCCTCTCGGTAGAGCCAACAAAAAACCCTAAAGAAAATCCTACAATACTAAAATAGGGAAGAGGGATGAGAGGGATGTGAGAGATGCTATTTATGAGAGCCTTTTGCTCTTTATATAGGCCTAAGTAAGAGTTTAAAAGATTTTCCTAAGCAATGTTGGATTCAGATAAAAGTTTACTTGGGAAACAAGTAATTTGACTAGTCAAACTCTTACCTTTATCTCATCATCTTTTACAATTATTTTCTAAATAAATTCATAAGGCCTATTTTTATTAATTAATTATAGATCTAAGACATAATAAAATTAAGAAATTATCTTGTCTCAAAAAAATCTTGTCTTGAACTTGCTTTGTTGGAATTTCTTCTCAATCTCGTTTTTTTGCCCAGAATTTCGTACTGATTTTGTCCAGACGTTTGACCCACCAAACGAACTCCGATTTTTACGATCTTATACATTCTGGAAACGTTGAGAAGTCCTATACAACTTCTATGAAGGCTACTTCTTGATATCAGGTCGTTAAATTGGTCAAATTTATCAATCTTTTGAACTAGATAGAAATATTTGCACTTTGCTCTTTTTAGCTCTTTTTAATTTCAACTTTGACATTTAATACCTAAAACATATAATAAATATTAATAAGCTCTTTTAGACATAAAACATCAATAAAGAGAATATATTAGCACATATAAAATTCACAAAATATCATCTTGTCAAATAAATCATATACAACTCGTATACATGTTTCTTACCTCTATTCTACGTAATATAAAGATCCGATAGCACCTCTACGTCTCTTATTTCCCTAATTTACACTGCATGATAATTTCAAATATGTTTAATATTCCATATTCTAACTATAATCTTATTTTAGTAATTCTATCTCTTAATTTAAAATTTCAATAATTAATTTATTTTATTTCCACCTAATTCCCAAAACATGATTTTAATTAAATTCCATTCTTTTCTTTAATTTTCATATCACCAATAATTTCAATTAATATTTAAATTCTCATGGATAACTATAATAAATATTCTATAATTTCCTATTAAATGTCTTAACTACACTTGCATTAAAATCTTTTCCCAATTTTAATTTCTGCTAATAATTCATATTTCAACCTTAATAATTATTCTATAAATCAATTACCCTATTAATCCTTATTTCATAATGTATCATTTTCATGGAAATGTATTTTATCTCTTATTAAATATTAACCTCTAACCATAATTAAATTAAATTATTCCCCTAATTTTAATTTCATTAAAATTTTCTTATCTTTAATTATTTATTAAGATAAATTATTTTCTTCGTCTTCTAGTATATTTGTTGCTTCCTAATTCAATTTTACAATAATCTTTATTCACTACTAATATCAATTTTATCATTTACTTATATCAATTTACTTCCATTTTATTAATTTTCATAATCAATTTATTTTAATTTCTATTAATTTCTATTATAGTCAAATATCCATTCTTGTATTATATTTATTAATTTCTCCATTCAAATTTTACAATATATCCTTATTTATTATTAATATTTATTTCACCATTTGCTTATATTTAATTTTCTTCCATTTATTAATTTCAACAATTCATTTATTTAATTTCCTATTAATTGCTATAGTATGAGTAGTTTTAAGTTTAAAAAATCTTTTTGCCAATTTAATTTCACTAAGAATTTATTAATTTTATAATTATCATTGATTAAAATCACAACGTTATTTCTTTTCCATTCCCATGGCCATGAGTTTCTCATACACCCAAATTTTCTTTTCTTCCATTAAATTTAACAATTGTTCATTATTCTTTATTATCTTAACTTTTATAATTATTAGCAAATAACATTGCACCAACAGTTTTGCATTGCCTCTCTAATCGAAAAGCTCCTAATTCCACATCTTCATTGTTTATTTTCATTTCTTATTTCAATTCCAACTCATCTTTAATTATTATTTTCTATCTAATTACATGAAACCATCAAAATTTCTCTCATTTCCACTCATGGCCGAGAGTCCCCATGACCTTATCTTTGTGTTTTTCTACTCTTCAATCAATCCTAATATCATGAACCTCTTCCACCCATTTAGGATTATTATCAAACACCATCAACTCATTAAATATTATCACCATTAACTAGCTACTATGCTGGCCTGACAGCACCCACACTCACGCCACATGCTTTGTTTTTGAACTATCATCAAACCAATTCCACGATTTCACAAATCATTTTGTTGTTGCACAAAACAACAACAAATACGTGCTGACGTCGATATTCATATTCTTTCTACACGTGTCTCCAAAAAGCTTCTTTAAGACAAGAAAAGTCAGAGGAACGCCGGGATGGTTCCCTGCGTAGGCACTCCGATGCTTAAGTCAGCAAAAGGTTCTTTAGTATTGGGAAGCATAAAAGCTAGTAGATGAAAATTAGAGAATAGAATTGTACCTGAAGCCTATTTATAGGCGAATATTCTAAGGTAATCACCTAAGGGTGATTATGTCCTGTTAGCTTTAAATTGACATATATATTTTGAAATGACAAAAACTTAAATAAGCTTTAATGTTTTAATTCATATTGTAAATTTGCCTTATCTCACATGATTTTCTCAATCCATTTTCAAGTGATCATATCAAACATTAAGACCATGATGTAATTACATATTCTTATTGGTCTTAATACTTTATAAAATGTTTTGAATATTTTAGAAAATTACTTGATGAATTTTTGGACCATGTTTTCATTAAAGAAAGTCAAGAAAAACTCCCACAAAAATGCCAAAATGTTTTGGGTTAGATTAGGATCAAAGGCCACATAATTTCTAACTCAAAAAGTGCAGGAAATAGCTTTCTAGAGGCATGGGATCGATCCCCTAAGGGAAGGGATCGATCCCTTCAAGGCAGAATGATCCTCAAGCCCAGAATTAACAACCTGGAAGCTTGGGATTGATCCCCTATGGAAAGGGATCGATCCCTTTGCCCGAAAATAGCCTGTAACGGCTAGTTTTGTGAGATACAATGGTCATATTCGATTTTGGCTCCACCCAACGTTCACAAACCATCCAAGGGACTATAAATGGAGGCTTAGAAGCTAAAGGAAGTAGGAGGAACTACTCAATCAACTCCAATACTCATATTCCTCAAATCTTCAAGCTTCAACAACAAATCAAGAGCTACAAAGTCTTCATCTTCCATCATTCACATACCTCTTGTATTGCTTAGCACAAATATTGTATAGGCTTTTCTTTGTGCTTAATTTCTGTAATCATTTACCTACTTAGAGGTCTTCTTTGATTACATCTCTTGTAAACCAAATCATTCCTTGTAAAAGGGGAGGTTTCCCTTTAGCCTAAGAAAAAGAGGGAGGTTTCTCTTAAGCCTAGAAAAAGAGAAAGGTTTCTCTTGAGGCTGCAAAAAGAGGGAGTGTAACACAAATTCAAGTATAGTGAATTTGGGTGAAATCCTTGGGAGCGTCTCAAGGTAGAGGATGTAGGCAAGGTTGCCGAACCTCTATAAATCGCTTGCGTACATTTCTCTATCCTTACTCTCTTTACTTATTTGCAATTATATTTGTGCTTATTGTATTGAATTTATATTGTATAATCGCCTACCTTAGAGAACTTAGAAAACACTCAAATAGGCTAGAGAATTTAGAAGAATCGAAAAACGGGCATAAGGTTAGTTAAGAACCGATTCACCCCCCTTTCGGTATAGCCTATAAGAGCCAACAATTGGTATAAGATCTTGGGCTCAAGATTGATTTAGACTAACCTCTATCGAGCAAAACGATCATAAATGGCTCACTTGAATGTAGGCACACCCCTAGGAGAAGAGGGATAATCATTAGTTAGACCTCCACTCTTCAATGGAGAGAATTACTCTTATTGGAAAACAAGAATGATGTTGTTTGTCCAATCAAATGATTATGAAGTGTGGAGAATTATAGTGAATGGTCTTAGAACTCCTATGAAGAAAGTAGATGGAAAAGATGTCCCTAAAAATGAGGATGAGTGGGACACAAATGACATGAGAGTGGCACAGTTGAATGCCAAGGCTATGCACACTCTCTTTTGTGCATTAGGTCCCAATGAGTATAATAGAGTGTCTCTATGTGAAAATGCTAAGCAAATACGGGACAAATTGACCATCACACATGAAGGGACCAATCAAGTGAAAGAAACCAAAGTAGGAATGCTCACACATGATTATGAGCTTTTTAGAATGAAAGAAAATGAGTCCATGAGTGAAATGTACACTAGGTTTAATAACATAATTAATGGACTTAAGGCATTAGGCAAGACCTATTCCAATCTAGAAATGGTTAAGAAAATCTTGAATAGCTTGCCAAAATCTTAGGAGGCAAAGGTGAATGCTATAGAAGAATCTAAGGATCCTAACACCTTGTCTCTAGATGAACTTATGGGCTCCCTACTTACATATGAAATGAAATTAAAAAGAAATGAAGAGCCTTCAAAGAAAGTAGGGGTAGCACTTAAGTCTTCCACTCATAAGGTTATTGAAGATGATAGTGATGAGAGTGGAAATGAGGAAGAAAAGGAAATGGCAATGTTTGCCAAAAGATTCAATAGGTTCATGAGAATGAATGAGAAAGAGAAGAATAGGAGACTTCATAGGGGAGAGTCAAGTAGAAGAGAAAAAGACCACTTAGTATGTTATGAATGTAAGGAACCGGGTCACACTAAGCTAGATTGCCCCTTACTTAGGAAGGACAAGGATAGGAAACCTAAGAGGAAAGCATTTGTGGCTGCATGGAGCGATAGTGATAGCTCTGATGAGGAAAATGTAGATGAAGAAGTAGCCTACTCATGCTTTATGGCCATTAGTGATGATGAGGCTAGTAGTAGCTCTAGTGAAAATAATGACTTTACATTTGATGAGTTACAAAATGCCTTTAATGATTTAGCAAATGAATTTCAATGCATGAACTCCAAATATAAGAAAATCATGCTAAATTAAAAATAGAAAATGAAGCCTTGACAAATGCTAAGATAGAATTTGAAAAGAAATTAGAAGAGGCTAACTTAGAGATAAATGAGTTGAATGAAAAGAATACAAATTTACATAACTTATTTACTAGGTTTTATATGGGTCAACAAAAGCTAGATCATATGTTAGAGACCCAAAGAGCTTTCTTTGACAAAGATGGGTTAGGTTATAATGAAAAACAAAAAGAAACTCATCTTAGGAATTTCTTAGTAAGCACAAATTCAATGCATGATACATCTCTCACATGCTCACTTTGCAATAGGATAGGCCATTCTTCACAAGCATGCACAAATAGAAAAACCACATTTAGTGGAAGAGTTGTTAGAAAAATGTGGGTGCCAAAGCATGCTATGAATAATGATGAATTGTGCTTGAAATGGATCCCAAAAGGATCAAAAATTATTTGCACTAACTTTCATGGACCCAAGAAAATTTGGGTACCAAAGCATACTTGAAAGTGTTTGATGTAGGAGTGTTAGAGCATGGGAATACAATGGAACAATGGAGTTTAAATGCTCAACACATCCTCATGGAGTTTGCTTGTGCTAATGAGAAAAAGGAAGAGCTTGGAAATCAATCCTTAGCAAGGTGACAACAATTTCTTAAAGAATGGCTAATGGTGGATACAACACATCAAGGCAAAGCACTCTCAAGCAAAGGAGTTTTGTAAGCTTAATCCCTTCTTAAATTTTTGATCAAATTATTTGTGCTTTGATGAGAAATGTGGTTGATAATCTTTGTGAGTTGAATGATTGAACAAAAGGCATGATAAATGATTTTTGAATGCTTGATGAATAGTTCTTGATACATTGAATGAAAAGCATGTTTGATGATTTTGAAAAGATTATTGAAACTTAGTAGTTTGAGCAAGGTTGATATGTTTAGATAATATATTTAGTTGCTCAAAAGCTGTCAAAAATGTCATATATGCAAAATGTCATGTCATGAGCCTTAATGAAGAATATGCATGTTAGAAATCATGGCATGTTGTTCACAGGATGTATGCTTTAATGATATATGTGCTTAAAACCTATGTGAACAAGTTTGTTTTGACATTTTTGTAGTTTCCAATGCCTTGGTTTGGTGAAAATATGCAAAATGCTTAAAATGACCTCCTTTGAGACAAAAAATGCATTTATTGGTGAAAATCCTTCCAAAATTGCAAAATATTTTGTTAAATGGTTTTTCATTCATGTTTTCATTCATACAAGTCCAAAATCATGTTTTACAAATGTTTAAACCTTTACTTGGACTTAAAATACTCAAAAACGAAGTTTTGGTACCTCAAAGGTTGGATTTTCTGTCAAAAATCTGCAGAAACAGGATGAGGGATCGATCACTCAACAAGCAGGATCGATCCCCCTTGAACAGAATGCAAAATCTGTGATTCTGGAACTAAGGGATCGATCCCCCTCCTCTTGGGATCGATCCCCCCAAGCCAAAATGGCTTTTCTGCATTTTTTCAACCGAATTTGAGAAGGATTTTTCACTTTCTTGATCTCTTCTTTCTTCTCAACTTAAAACTTCATTGTTTTAACTTCTTTTTGATGATCTTTACAATATGAAAATTCATTTTTCATTGATATCATGCCTCAACTCCATCAATTTGTATCATTTCCAACAAATGGTATCACTTTCAACAATCAATATCATTTTTCTTGAGCTCACAAGTACAAAATCAATTTTCTCATTAAAAATAGTCATGAATTGCATAAATCTTGGAATAATCTTGAAACATACCTTCAATGAATGCTTAAACATAATTTTGAGAATTATTTCAAGAATTTATAGATATATTTGAGAATTTGATGAACTTATGCATAACGAATATTCTTTATATTTCTTGTTCATCTTAGTCAAGCATGCTTATAGGATTATGTTTATTAGCTTGAATCAACTACTCCACACTAAGCATCATGATATAATTCTTAGTGGAATATGAATAGTTAAGGTCATAAACTTTAATGATTAAAACTTGACCTTAAGGATTGATGTCAAATATAAATTCAACAATAGGTATAAAGTCATAATTGTCATTGGCCTATAATTTGTGATGGTAAATGAATCTTAAATGTTCAAATGCATGAAACTTTATCATCCATAAACTTAATTCTTTATGGCCAAATTATTAAAGAACATGAGCTTTAATGACATCACCAACAATTGATTTACATGCATTGAATCTTGATTGTTTTGATGTTAAACATGCATGTTTGCTTAAGTTGAATCATGCCTATGAGATGAGAATAGTTGTTTTCATGATATTATGTGCTTAACCTCACTCATAGATTATGAATTTTATTGTTAAAATATACTTAAGCATAATATTGATTTATTTAGACAAATCCATTTTAGTTAAAATAGCATATACCCTTTGGAACCTTAAACGTTAAAATTAACTAGGGATATTGCTTTGAATTGATTAAAATGGTAGTCTTCCCTTGCTCATAATTGGTTAAGATCTTAAATGAAAAATTAAGCATAGGATTCATTAGTTTCATGGAAGAAAATGTGTTCGCTTGAATACCTTGATTTTTTGAATCTTCCATATGGTATAACTTTGTGAATATGAATATGGATTAATACTTTATGATAGTATACTAACGATTAATTAATCCATATGCATATTTGATGGTATGTGATTGTGTTCTTGCATATTTAGAATGATTATTTTCTTGACATGAACACACTTCACATAAATATTGGATTCATGCAAAATGTCTAAGTCAACCATTAGTAACAATTGGCATTTAGATTGAAATAACAATTGGTATCATTGGTAACCATATTTTCAACAATTGGTAAGCCAAGACTAAATTGATAATTGGTATGAGCTTTAAATTGACAATTCTTCTCATGCTCCTTAGATTGAAATGACAAATAGGGAAGAATTCACATAACCCACTTTTGCATGAAACACTTTTGTGCTAGAATTTGTAATTAATTGATGTATGATTTAATTCTATGCACAATATTTCTTGAAAATGATTTATGAGCTCTTGCATATGATATGTCATCTAATTTTAGCTCATAATCATGATGTATTGTCATGCACCTTAGTTGGACCTTAGAGAACAATTGATATACTTATTGATATACTTAGGTGCTTGCTTAATTTCTTACCAATTCGAAACTTATCGCGAAATTATTTATAAACAATTGGTATAGGATCATAAGTCATATTCTTTGCATGAATATTTCATACTCTTTGTGGATAATGACTTATTTATTTGTGCTATGAGTCCCATGTACTACCATATTTCTTGTTGAATGGAGCATATTTATTTGTTCTCACATAGCCATAATTTTAGGTGGAGCATATTTTTTATTTTTTCGTCTTATTGCTATGACAAAAAAGGGGAGAGAGATAATAGGGGGAGAAAAAGTTTGAAAATCTCTTTTGGAAAATTCTCTTCAAACCATGCTTACATTAAGGGGGAGCTTTATAAAATCCTGCTTTATTAGAGGAGGAGTATTTTATCTAAGAATTTTCAAAGCAAATTTATATTAAGTTTTGTCATATCAAAAAGGGGGAGATTGTTAGCTTTAAATTGACATATATATTTTGAAATGACAAAAACTTAAGTAAGCTTTAATGTTTTAATTCATATTGTAAATTTGCATTATCTCACATGATTTTCTCAATCCATTTTCAAGTGATCATATCAAACATTAAGACCATGATTTAATTACATATTCTTATTGGCCTTAATACTTTATAAAATGTTTTGAATATTTTAGAAAATTACTTAATGAATTTTTGGACCATGTTTTCATTAAAGAAAGTCAGGAAAAACTCCCACAAAAATGCCAAAATGTTTTGGGTTAGATTAGGATCAAAGGCCACATAATTTCTAACTCAAAAAGTGCAGGAAATAGCTGTCTGGAGGCATGGGATCGATCCCCTAAGGGAAGGGATCGATCCCTTCAAAGCAGAATGATCCTCAAGCCCATAATTAACAACCTGGAAGCTTGGGATCGATCCCTTATGGAAAGGGATCGATCCTTTTGCCCGAAAATAGCCTGTAACGGCTAGTTTTGTAAGATACAACGGTCATATTCGATTTTGGCTCCACCCAACATTCACAAGCCATCCAAAGGACTATAAATAGAGGCTTTGAAGCTAAAGGAAGTAGGAGGAACTACTCAATCATCTCCAATACTCATATTCCTCAAATTCTCAAGCCTCAACAACAAACAAGAGCTACAAAGTCTTTATCTTCCATCATTCACATACCTCTTGTATTGCTTAGCACAAATATTGTATAGGATTTTCTTTGTGTCTAATTTCTGTAATCATTTACCTACTTAGAGGTCTTCTTTGATTACATCTCTTGTAAACCAAATCATTCCTTGTAAAAGGGAAGGTTTCTCTTTAGCCTAAGAAAAAGAGGGAGGTTTCTCTTTAGCCTAAGAAAAAGAGGGAGGTTTCTCTTAAGCCTAGAAAAAGAGGAAGGTTTCTCTTGAGCCTTCAAAAAGAGGGAGTGTAACACAAATTCAAGTATAGTGAATTTGGGGGAAATCCTTGGGAGCGTCTCGAGGTAGAGGACGCAGGCAAGGTTGCCGAACCTCTATAAATCGCTTACGTATATTTCTCTATCCTTACTCTTTTTACTTATTTGCAATTATATTTGTGCTTATTGTATTGAATTTATATTGTATAACTTCCTAGCTTTGAGAACTTAGAAAACACTCAAATAGGCTAGAGAATTTAGAAGAATCGAAAAACGGGCATAAGGTTAGTTAAGAACCGATTCACCCCCCTCTCAGTATAGCCTATAAGAGCCAACACGTCCTTTTGGTAGGAGTTTGTTTCCAAATATAACACAAACTCCATCAATTCCGGGCGTAGTGGGAAGCCTGTATCCGGCAAGAAACTGGATGTAGCCCATAGCGACGGGAGATATCTGTCGCCTAAACAGGAGGTCGAATCTACGCCACGTGTCGCACGTCGAGCAATGGCGATAGACTCCAGAGTCATCCACCAGCAACAGAGGTTCTGTCGCAGGCGGGAGAGGAATCATATCGCCGAAGTCCACGTGGCCCAATCACACTTTGCCTCGTGGAAAAATCTGACGTCCTTAGGCCATAGCCCAAGATGTATGGGCTTTGCCATGTCAATTGCTCCCCACTCTCTTGTTGGATTTCTTCAAACAAGAGAGTATAAATATGAGTTTTGGGCTTTAGCCCAACGTGAATAGTCTTTTCTTGATTTTTGTGTTTTTCTTTGATATTTTTTGTAGGTGAAAAAG
Source organism: Heritiera fomes (assembly GCA_032173925.1). NCBI lineage: Eukaryota > Viridiplantae > Streptophyta > Magnoliopsida > Malvales > Malvaceae > Heritiera > Heritiera fomes. The sequence goes on along the minus strand of JAPDPM010000012.1, from coordinate 5,475,875 downwards.
CTCTACTCGGCGGGGGATATGGTCAGGCACGACGTTTGGCATTCCCTGTCGCGGCTATATAAACAGCTGAGGTTCGGCAAAAGAGTATACGAAAACCTCTGAGCAGTAGTATGTCGCCTATATTTTTAGTTCTCTCGCCAAAAGAATCTGTCGCCAAAAAAGTCTTTCGTCTTCACACCCGGAGTCTATCCCTTATCATAGTGACAGTAAGTATACACCTATCGCCTTACTTATTATCCTTTGTTGCCAATTTTAGGTCTTCCGCTAGTGTCTTAGTCTTCCGTATAGGGCTTAGGTCTCCCGTATACTTGGGTCTCTCGTTTTATGCTTAAGTCTATCGTCTCTAGGTCTCTCACCCAGTAGGTTTGTCGATTACTAGGTCTCTCGCCCAGTAGGTCTGTCGTCGATTTTTGGTCTTTATTCATTTTTTAAACATGTCTTCGCAACGCCCGGGTAAAACACTTAGAAGGGGTGGTGTTGAATGCACACTGATGAATGCAGACTTAGAGGATTTCAACACTCGTTTTCCCCTTCCCTTCTGTTATCGTTATATACTTCCAGCCGATGGGGAAGTTACGCCTGACCTAGTTAGAAACGGCGTAACTGTGCATAAAGCGTCCTTACTCTTCAGTTTTCGTTGCAAGAATTTGGTCTAGCGTTCCTTAGGTAAAAAGATATAGTTCCTTGTCAACTCCATCCTCATGCTTGGGCTCAAATAGTAGGATTTTCGATGGTATGTCATAGTTTAGGTATCGTTCCTACCGTCCCCATCTTGAGTGCCTTTTTTAGAGTCCATGGGTTGAAAGGACTGATAACGTTTTCTCTCCAAAGGTTAAATGTCGACGGGTTTCCTAATAAAATTTTTTCAGACCTTCCTAATAAATTGCGCGATTTTGAGAGTGAGTGGGTCATTGTTGAAGTTCCAAGCGATTTACAAATTCGCACTAGATGGAACCGTGATACTAGCGACCACTCGAAGCGTTCAGAAAAATTCGATATAACTAGCCTGAGGGTCCACTTTAGCGAGCCCAATAGGCGTATATGTTCCACTGGGGAGCGGAAATTATTTTCCCTTTTAACTCCTGAGAATATTACAGCTGTTGTCTGGGGAGTAAGCTGGGCTATCCCTGGGACTGCTGCTGCTCCTCTGTCCAACCTTCCTACAACATCGTCGGTTCCTGGTTCTAGTTTCAGTCGCCCATCTTCAGTTCCCATAGTTGAATCAACTATTCCCATAGGTCATCTTGTAGATGAACCTTCTCCTGACCTAGGAGATGAGGTATCTGGGGCCGCGGGTGCCGACGATCCATCTAATGAAGAACTTGAATGGAACTAAAGCAATGCCTTTGGGAGTCCTTTTCACGACTTTCCTTTAGATGCGAACTTAGATACCTTAGACGATTTTGATGATATTATAGGTTTCTAATTTTCTTTACTTCATATATCCGTGTGCGTGGTGTTTTTGGATTTTGGTTTAATGATTCCTTCTCTTTGTATTACGCAGATATGGACTTCCACAGAGCTATGCGTAGAAGGCAGGCCAATGCTTCTGCCAGAACAGCTCCTCTTCCTCAACAACAGCCGCAGGTCGGAGCCTCTGATTTCGGACATCCTCGTGCTTCTACTCTCCTCCTCCGACTATCGACAGGCCCAGCTGTCCTATGCAAGAGGTCGAGAGAAATAAGCGAAAGAGGCCCCTTATCTGTGATCGTAGCTCGGACGATCAAGAAAGCTCTGGGTCGCAAAGGAGTGAGTCTACCTGTCGAGGAGGTGATCCTAGTGCTGCTGAGGGCAGGTCGGCTCCTCGTAGGCCTCATCGTAAATATAGGAAGAGGTTGATTATTGAAGGATTGATGCCTACAAGGCCAATCTTGCCTAAGGTAGCCGATCCTACCTTGAGGGGATATCCAGTAGATGGTGGGGTCGTCGTTGATGGAGAGGACTTTCAGACTTATCTAGGAGTCAATAATAATGATAGCATTGAGGAACCCGGGATAGCCTCTCGCCTGGCCTGGAGTACCATTCTCCCTCACGACGAGATGGGACTCTTCACAAACCTTGGAGAGGCTGAGAACAACTCTGATTATCTCACAATGAAGGTGAGAGTGTCGCACTTATTTGATAATGATACTAACTTCTTTTGTCAAGTTTTTGAGTTATTCTATTTTTGTTTTGTCAGGCGGCTCAACAAATGGCGGTCGTTAATGCACGACATAGGGCTCTTAGGGAGCAAGCTGACCAAGAAATTCGTGAGCTCCGAGAAAAAAACATGGTCCTTCTGAATGAGGTTGTTCAGCTTCGCCCATATACCAGCAAGGTCGAGGAATTGACGAAGAAGAATGCGAATCTTGAGCAGAGGTTGAAAGAAGAACAGGCGAAGGTAGCCTCCCTTCACGGATATCAAGAGGCTTATAATAAGGCAACCAATGATCGGGACGCCATGAAGAGGCAGCAGGATGAGGCTATCGATGAGCTGCAGAGCGTGTTAGACCGACAAAGGGAGGTTCGAGCCAAGGCCGTCCGCGAATACTGCCTGTCTCAACATTGTCATGAAAAGAAGGAAGAGTTTGTGGCAGGATTCATCAAGTACGGCTTTTACTTGGCTCGTGCTTGGTTGGAGAAGCATCGGCCTAACGAGACTTTCCCTGAGTTGCTGTTCACTGAAGAGGCCTAGTATTATGAAACTCCTTTCTAGACCAAATATGAACCCGACTCGCAAAGTCTAGAAGACTATTTAGATGAAGGAGCCACAGATGACTTGGACAATCTTGAAGGTCCGTGGCCTCCTCGACAGCCACGCAGGCAGCCTGAGCCTACTGAGGCACGTGACCAATCCAAGCCTGCAGCGGTGCGTAATGAGCCTGAACGTATCGAGGCAGGTGATCAACCCGAGTCTATCGAGGCACTACTAGGGTTAGATGGCGATGAGCTCCAATTTTCTGATTCTGCTGCCGTTGATCCCATGGCAGACTCTACGGCTGTGGTTGGGCCATCAAGCGATGCTCCCTCTTCCGTGATGCTTTCTTCAACTCCCCAGACCCCTAATCCTCCGACTCCTCAAGTTCCTGATCGTCCGGTTCCTCAAATTCCTGATCCTTAAGTTACTAAAGGCCCTAGTGCTGATGCGGCATCTTCTCAGCCGGCTGATTTGGTCCTCACCATAGATTAGGATATTTTGTATTTCACTTTGTTTGTTAATTCAATGTAAAGATTCATTCTCAATGAAAAGTACAATTTAAAGTACAATTTCTTTTTATAGCTTTTTCTTCTTTTGTCTGAATGAATGTTTCGTATTCATGACTGTTGCATCACAAAGCTCTAAAAAGCAGCGTTAAATGCGTCTATACTCTCATAGCATTAGAAAGATCAAATAATTCTATTTTTACAGCATAAAGCGTACCTTTACACCATATTGCTCCCCAAGTTTTGCTTTGAAACAGTGTTGTTATTAATGTTCAAAGATGAACTTTTCTTGAGCATTGTGCCTATCTCACGCTTTTTTCGCTCAAGGACTTGTTAGATTTTGATAAGCCAACATAAAATGTAATTTTTTCAACCAATTACAACACATCGATATTCGATAAAATTGCAACGTACCTCGTAACATGCTTTACAATCTGCATTCTGTGTGCTACTTGGGTACCGTATTTGTCCGTATTCGCTTTAAGGATTATAGGATTACCCGTCTCGCACATTTTTCGCTTAGGGACTTTATTTTTGCCCGTCTCGCACCCTTTTGTGCTTAGGGACTTATGTTTGCCTGTCTCGCACCCTTTTGTGCTTAGGGACTTTTGACTTGCCCATCTCGCGCATTTTTCGCTTAGGGACTTATATTTGCCCGTCTAGCACCCTTTTGTGTTTAGGGACTTTTCATTTGCCCGTCTCGCACCTCCTGTGCTTAGGGACTTTTGATTTTTCCGTCTCCCGCATTTTTCGCTTAAGGACTTATATTTGCCCGTCTCACACCCTTTTTGTGCTTAGGGACTTTTGATTTGCCCGTCTAGCACATTTTTCGCTTAAGGACTTATATTTGCCCATCTCATACCCCTTTATGCTTAGGGACTTTTAATTTGCCTGTCTCGCACCTGCTGTGCTTAAGGACTTTTGATTTGCCCGTCTCGCGCATTTTTCGCTTAGGGACTTATATTTGCCAGTTTTTGCCTCATTTTAATTCCTATAACACATAATCCATCTAATACATCGCATTAGAGAATATAGAGCATGAATAATTGGATTTATTCATAAATCAGATGATAATAAGATAATTGCATCTGTAAAGTAATAGATGGAAAAAACAAAAACAAGAACAATAAGGAAATACAATATTTCACTGCCAGTATATTTAAAGTGGTTGGCATTCCAAGTCTTCGATATCTTCTTTCCTTGCAAGGTCTCTAAAGCGCATGTGCTGGGTCCGATCATCTTTCGGACTCTGTAAGGTCCTTTCCAATTAGCTCGGAGTTTACCTTCCTCTCTATGAGCTTTTGTGATTGCTGATTTTCTAAGTACCAGGTCTCCCTTCTGCAATTCTCTGCTCTTAACTCTTGCATTGTAATAAGCGGCAACGCGCTGTTGGTAAGCAGCTAGTTTCATCTTGGCTGTGTCCCTTAGTTCATCTATCAGATCGAGATTCTCTTTTAACCTTTGCGAGTTAAGTTCTTCAATGTAAGGGACCAATCTAGGTGACTCTGCAAGTTAAGTTCTTCAATGTAAGGGACCAATCTAGGTGACTCAGCACCAATTTCAACCGGGATGCGGGCTTTAGTCCCATACACCAAATTGAAGGGTGTTTCACCTGTCGACACCTTACTTGTCATTCTATAGGCCCATAGGACACTTGGGAGCTCATCTGCCCACAATCCCTTAGCTTTATCCAACCTGGTTTTCAGCCCATGCAGTATCGTACGATTGCTCACTTCGGCCTGCCCATTGGCTTGTGGGTAGGACACGGATGATATCCTCAGCTGAATACTCAGGCCTCTACAAAATTCTCGAAATGCATCACAATCTAACTGTTTCCCATGATTGGCATTTAGCACCCGAGGGATCCCAAAACGGCAAATTATATCCTTCCACACCATTCTTCCACCTTCTTTTCGAAAATTGTAGCCAAAGGCTCCACCTTTATCCACTTTGTGAAGTAATCCATCGTCACAAGCAAGTATTTCCTTTGTCCTGAACCTAGGGAAAAATGTCCCAGGATATCTAGTCCCCATTGCGCGAACGGGGTCGGTTGAAGAGTGTTCTGAAGGGCTGAGATTGGCGCAGTAACTATAGGAGCGAACTTTTGACATTTTTCACATTTTTGCACTTTTTCGATGGCATCCTTCTTCAGTGTGGGCCTATAAAACCCCGCACGCAATATCTTTGTGGCTAAGGCTCGAGCTCCCAAGTGTTCACCGCATATTCCCTCATGGACTTCAGCCAGGGTGTACTCAACCTGCTGAGGCCCTAGACATTTTAACAAGGGCATTGTGAACCTACGTTGGTAGAGTTCTCCGTCAACCACGGTAAACCTAGCACTTCGGACTTTTAACCTTTGGGCCTCATCTCTGTCAGTTGGAAGTGTGCCCCCTAATATGTAGTCTTTGACCAGGCTTCTCCAATCATTTTCGATCTTGACATCGTAGACATTTTCTTCTTCAATGCTCGGCTTAGCGAGGGATTCTACTTTGACCATACCACCTTTAATTCCTCTGGAGGAAGCCAACTTTGAAAGAGCATCTGCATGATTGTTCTCATAACGGTTTATCTGGGTCAGCCGAAAGTTTTTAAATGAACATGCCAACAATTGCACCTTCAGCAAATAAGGGACTAAAGCTGGTTCTCGCGCTTCATACTTACCTGAGAACTGATTCACCACTAACTGCGAATCGCTATGTGCCATTAAATTGTTCACTTTTAGTTTCTCAGCAAGTTTCATTCCGGCTATCAAAGCTTCATACTCGACTACATTATTAGAGCTTGGAAAATCAAAGCGTAGGGAATACTCATAGGTTTCCCCTTTGGGCGAAGTGAGCACAATTCCAGCTCCACTACAATCCATGCTGCGGGCCCCATCTACAAATAACTTCCACTAGACTAACTCTGTTTCTTCTTAGGCTTCGCGACCGGTGCATTCTACAATAAAATCTGCCAATGCTTGTCCCTTTATCGCTTGATGAGGCTGGAAGTGTATGTCTGTTCACTTAATTCAATGGCCCACTTGGTCAAGCATCCGGAGTGTTATGGTTTTTGCAGTATTTGCCTCAAAGGCTGGTCTGTTAAGACAGCTTCTCAAAAGCATTATTGCATTCTTCTATCCATTTGAAGTTCTTTCCCGCCTTTATCGCCTTAAAGAATGGCAGACTTTTTTCAGCTGATTTGGACAAGAAGTGATTCAAGGCTGCTATCCTCCCTTTTAGCCTTTGAACCTCTCTAGCAGTATGGGGTGGCCTCATATCCAGAATAGCTTGAACTTTCTCGAGATTAGCTTGTATCTCCCGATTAGTGATCATAAACCCCAAGAATTTTCCCGACCTCACTCCGAATGAACATTTGTTGGGGTTCAACTTCATCTCATATTGTCGCAATATCTTGAATACTTCGACATATTCTTGGCATGTGACTCTTCTTTTCGGCTTTTAATGATCATGTCATCCACATAAGCCTCCATGTTGTTGCCCAACAAGTCCTTGAACACCTTGTTCACCATGCACTGATAGGTTGCACCTGCGTTTTTCAAACCGAATGGCATTACTCGATAGCAATATGTTCCGTTATCGGTAATGAACGAGGTCTTCTCCTTATCCTCTGGATGCATCATGATCTGGTGATACCCCGAAAAAGCGTCCAAAAAGCTAAGTAGTTCGTATCCACAAGTTTCATCTACCAACTTATCAATTCGGGGTAGTGGATACGAGTCCTTAAGGCAGGCTTTGTTCAAATTTGTAAAGTCTACACACATTCTCCATTTCTCATTGGCTTTCTTCACCATCACAATGTTAGCCAACCATTATGGATAATTAACCTCTCTGATAAACTCTGCTTGCAACATTTTTGAAACTTCCTCGTTTATAACCTGCTGCCTCTCTGGAGCAAAATTTCTCTTCTTTTCCTTGATCAGTTTTGCTTTTGAGACTATGTTCAACTGATGACAAGCAACTTCGGGGTCAATCCTAGGCATATTGGCTGGGGTCCATGCGAATACATCAGCGTTTTCCTTCAAACATTGGATTATTTCCTTTTTTGCTCTTTCAGGCAACTGGCTTCCCACATATATTACTCTTTCTCCATCTTCTTCATCTAATTGAACTACCTCCATCTCCTCATCAGGTTTTGGCTTAGGCGGTTCTTCAATTGTAAGGGTTTCTTTCCTTTGAATCCCTTTACACGTGGTGGACGCGATATTACACGTCCTAGCCTTCCTTTGATCTCCCCTTACTTGTCCAACACCGTGGGGAGTCGAGAATTTCATTAACAGGTAACAGGGATGTACCACCGCTCTCATATCATTCAACAATGGCCGCCCAAAGATCATGTTATACACCACTGATGTTGACTTCACCACCATAAATAACACTTGACGGACGACAGTTCTCGAGCTCTCCCCTAATGTAATGGGTAACTGAACAACACCTTCTACCTTCACTTTTTCTCTTGAGAAACCGTATAGTGGCGTGGGCACTGGCTTCAGTGTATCGCTCGAAATGTTCATCTTTTTTAAGCAGTTCCAGTAGATCAAGTTCACCGAACTCCCATTGTCAACTAGGATTCGACCCACTGGATGCTTTGCTACTATTGCCGAAATCACCATGGGGTCATCATGGGTAATTGTTATATCTCCTCTGTCTGTCGAAGTAAAAGTGATGGGCTCCTCATCCTGCCTTTCCTCCATCACTGAGTTAATTTGGTGCGCTTGTCAAGCATAAGATTTTCTAGACGAGGAAGAGCTACCAGCTAGCAATTCTCCTCTAGATATTACATTGATTGCTGGTCCTGTGGGCTCGTTATCCTCCTCGTGATTACTCCTTTCTGTCCTCCTGTCATTATTTCTTCTGTCACCTTCATTTCACCTTACAATTCCCCTGTTTTCACCCCTTCTGTCTCTAAAGTAGTTTCCTCTGTTTCGCACAGGATAGTTATTTTTGTTACCTCTCCATACAAATCGGTTTATTTTTCCATCCCACGCTAGCTTTTCTAGCTGATTCATCAACTCCTTACACTTCTCTGTTGAGTGCCCATGTGCCAGTGGTAGTCACAATATGACTCTAAGTCACGGCCCAAATTCCCTGAAGCCTTCTTTGGAGGCTGTATGAGACTTGACCCCACAATTGCTGCCAACACCGAAGCCCGAGATTCAGTAAGTGGAGTATAGGAGGAGAATTTCAATGTAGGGGCTTTATCGAATTTCCTTGGTTGATTAAAGGACGCCTCAGTATCTTCTCTTCCTCTTTCCTTCCCTCCTTGGGCTCCCCATTCGCGACCATTTTCATCACCTCTTCTTGAGTAATATACTTATTCACTCGAGAAAGTATATCTGAGATTGTGGTGGGCTGATCCAGCGATAGGGACTCCTGTAACTTCTCGGACCTTGTTCCCTATAACATGGCCGCCATGGCTATGCCAACTTGCAAATCCCTCACCTCCAGTGTTGCGTCTCTAAACCGATCCACGTAACTCTTAAGCGACTCCTTAACTCCTTGTTTAAGAGTGAGCAAGTAGGTTGGTTCTTTCTTTCTATGACTGTTTACCACAAATGCCTTAAGAAATTCACTCCGCAGCTAGTCAAAAGAGACAATAGACCCCTCGGGCAAATTGTTGAACCACTTTATAGTGTGGCCGGTCAGAGTGAGTGAAAAGGCTCTGCATATTATCTCATCTTCCCATCCATGTAACAACATTAACACCTCATAATTTTGCATATGATCATAAGGGTCTGTCTTTCCCGTGTACGCAGCCATCTGTGGCATTTTGAACTTTGGAGGCAGCGGTTTCTGTATGATGGCTGTGCTAAACGGTACTCTTCTCCTCTGGCTCTCTTCTGTGGACACCAATTTCTTCTCTTCTAGCACCTGTTCTATCATCTTTTTCATGTCCGTAAAGGGAGCTAATTGATTTCTATCCCTTTCAGCATGGGATGAATCTAGCAAGTTCTAAACTATTACTTCTTTGCCTTTCCCTCGATGCGCATCTCCTCGCATCATCTGCGTGTTCCAAGTAGGGTCAAACTCCGACCCGACTCCCTAAGTGCTTTCGTTATCGATCCCATTCTTTCCAGCACCTCCAACACCATGTTCTAAATTAATGGCGGCAAAATTCGACAATTCACGGTGATAGGCGGAAGACCCTGTCGTACATTCAGTATCCTGTCGCCCAGATGCCTGTCGCCTGACCCCAATCGCATGTTCCTGATCTGCCACCTCCCCAGTCTCTCGTTGGGTCCCTGCGACAGGCTTCCTGCTCCCCAGTCCTGTTGCCTCTTGCTGAATGTTGTCCTCTTCCACAGAGGAGCCTCCTACCGCCTAGAGGGGTCTGCCGCTGCCACATAATCCTATCGCCCGAATGCCTACGACAGAGCCCCTTGGCTCGTCTCTCCCACCAAATTCTGTACGGCTTGCAGCAGATTCAGAGTCGGGAGGACTCTTTTGAACAAATCCACCATGGCTTTCAGCGCTTGAGTAGTTTCTTCGCTCTGTCATCTCAGAGCCTCGAATTTTGCCGTAGACACAGTGATTCTTTCTTCTTCCCTATTCGCTTGGTTCCTTTGACAAATCGGTTGTTCAGGGGAACTCACAGAGTTCTCATCACTTCCAGTTCTAACATTCGTCGATCTCGTTCTCACCATCTTAAAAGTTTTGATTGGCTTTTTATACGTTTCCCACAGATGGCGCCAATTGTTGTTGCACAAAACAACAATAAATACGTGCTAACGTCGATATTCGTATTCTTTCTACACGTGTCTCCAAAAAGCTTCTGTAAGACAAGAAAAGTCAGAGGAACGCAGGGATGGTTCTCTGCGTAGGCACTCTGATGCTTAAGTCAGCAAAAGGTTCTTCAGTATTGGGAAGCGTAAAAGCCAGTAGATGGAAATTGGAGAATAGAATTGTACCTGAAGCCTATTTATAGGCAAATATTCTAAGGTAATTACCTAAGGGTGATTATGTCCTTTTGGTAGGAGTTTGTTTCCAAATATAACACAAACTCCATCAATTCCGGGCGTAGTGGGAAGCCTGTCACCGGTGAGAAACTGGATGCAGCCCATAGCGGCAGGAGATGTCTGTCGCCTAAACGGGAGGTCGAATCTACACCATGTGTCGCACGTCGAGCAATGGCGATAGACTCCAGAGTCATCCGCCAGCGACAGATGTTCTGTTACAGACGGGAGAGGAACCCTGTCATCGAAGTCCATGGGGCCCAATCACACTTCGCCTCGTGGCAAAATCTGACATCCTTAGGCCCTAGCCCAAGATGAATGGGCTGTACCATATCACATTCAATTCAAATTCCAAACAAGCTTACTTCATTACCCACTTCTAAATCCTACCAAAATACATGAAAAATCACTAAATTTTCCTTCTTTACACATCACAGTCGAACACCTCCTCTGTCTCAACACTTCATTTTATTTCAATTTAAGGTTTTAAACATCTAAATCATGCCTAAAGAAATCCAAATCACCAACTAAAATTGGAAAAAATCCTATTTCTTCTTACCTTGGCTGATGACCGAACAGGACAACAACCAGAATCAAATCTGGTTTCTTCGATTCAACCCTCAAAACCCATTCTGTTTCTTCATTTTATCCACTATAATTCTAGGTTTCAGTTAACCTTAAGGTGGGTAAGAGGTTTAATGAAGAAGATTGAAAAATTTGATGACGAGAGGTTGGAGTTTAGTATAGAAACGTGAGGAAACTTTGGAATTTCAGAACAAAAGCCGTGCAGCAAGTTCAGGGGAGAAAGTTGCTGCTGATGGGGTAATTGGCTGAGTATTGGTCTTGTTTTATTTATATTTCACCCAATTACATCTTGCCACATGGCCCACTAACCAATTTCCTCTCTTTTCTCTTTTTTTTTTTTTTGTTTTTTCTGTTTTCAATCAGCTCAATTGTGCAGCAAGCTTATGCGAGAAGCTTGCTGCGATTTTTCTCTTTTTTTTTTTTTTTTGTATTTATTTATTTATAAATACATAATATTAATATATCGTAAATATATTTTCTACTAACAACTATATTTATATGTACACATTTATATTAACACTTATATATATATATATATATTTATATTCTTAACATATACTATATATATATACATATATATTTCTATATATTTAAACTTTATATTTTACAATATAATTATTTTATATTAAAAACATATTTATATATATATATATAATTTATATATTATATATAATCCTAAAAACATATATTTATCCATTTTATTATTTATTAATATATATATTGCTCAATATAATATTTATTGCTCATATATATATATATATATATATTTGCATATACATAAATATATAATAATATAGTACACATTTTATTATTATTTTATTTAAATTTTTAAATTTCTTAATACCCAAATTAAATTTCTACATATTAAATCTACAGTTAATCAATTAATTAGATACCATATTCCAAAATCTTCCAATCTCACAATAAATTTATTTGTTTATTATTATTTTATCTATTAACATTGGAAGTTCAATTAACAGAACCCTAATTCCAAAATGAGGGAATTCACAGTTATCACATGAAACTTCTTTACGCGAGGATTATTCTATAATAGTCCATAGGTTCAAAGTCAACCTAGTTTGACCGTTATTCAAGAAAGTTCTTTCAGAGTATGGACACAATTGTCATTTTTGAATTTGTTTCTTGTTTTTCAAAGCACACTCAAATGGGGTGATTTTTGAGATGTAAATTCTTGATATATTCATGTTTCACCTCAAATACCATCATTCTAGGGTCTCACTTCGATCTAGATAGAGAAAGTCTTGGTAGGGCCCTTACCGAGTACCTCTCTGAATCTTATCGAACAGACTCTTCATTTAAATATTTTAACAAAAATTTTCTCTTTTTGAATTTCTACACTCTGTAGCTTATAGCGAATATATGAAAATTACAGTCCTCACATACCGGTTACTAAAATAACCATTGCCAAATGGTATCTTTCTTCAAACCAATTTCACCTTTAGTTTTATTAACATTCATACATTATTCTTCTATCTTTAAACTAATGGAAATCAACATAGAACCATACAATTTGGTTTTGGACGAATTCATCCTCTTGCACAATCTTATCGTTTTCTCAATTCTTACTTCACAATTAATCTTTGTCCATTGCCTACATTAATCCTACATCCAACATTCATCAAAATTCCACCATCCATACATCAAAATTGTACCAACACCATTCCACCATCCATACATCCACTACATGTTTTTCTTAATGTCAAACACATAGTCTTACAATTCTATAATTATAATTATATTTATTTCATTACATACTATCATTTTCTACCTACCATATATTAAAATTACCATGAATTCTCTAGTTCCCCTTTATGGTGGAATGCTTCTTTTAGCATCACACATAGTTTTTCAATTTTATGATTATAACCAGGCTTAACACATCTCATGCTACCATTTTCTACCCATCATGACATAAAAACACTAAGATATCATCATGTTTCCTCCATGGCCGAAATCCTTCCCTCTTCCTACACTTAGCTTTAACTCAAGCCAAGGCCATAGACATATTTCCCAAACATTAAACAATCCAAAAGCATGGTTGGAAATAAAAAAAATATCAACACCCATGTCTTACCTAAAGACAGAATCTGCCACCTACAAACAGCCCTCAATTGCTAGATTTTGGTTCAACAAATGATATGTTTAGGTAGCTCTAGTGATGAGGAACAACTTTTATGAAGAGAGTTTGGTGATTTGATGAAGGGATAATAATGGGGTTTTACTAGGGAAAGAGAGGGAAAATTTGAAGAATGTTGCAGCAATGGTGTGGCCAGCTGGAACTTTAAGAAGACTCAAGATTCTTTTGATTTTTGTGGTTATTTTATTATTAAATATCAGCCCATGTTGAAAAATGATGGATTTGCCCCCTTAAAATTTCAATATTTATAAATCTACCATGAATAGTGTTTTATTGTTTTAATTCCAGATTTTAAATTTTTATTTTTATTAAATTATATTTATTTAGGTCAATTTAAGTCAAACATTGACTAAGAAGGAGGTTTGACCAGTAGCCACATGAAATTATCTAAATAATGTTCCACAATTCCATTATTTCTAATTCTGTCCTAGCATTATTTTAATATTTATAATTTCATATTTTATATTTTATTTTTATTATTTTTCATATTTTCAGGTCAAACATGGTCAATGGTTGACTCCCAAGGTGGTTTGACCGGCCATGGATAGTAAAATTACCAAACAACCTTTAAACGAAGGTTTTTTGCTTCGTTCGCGTTGTTTTTAGCATTTTCGTGTAACTCACTTCATGGGTTGGATCCACATGAAACTTCATTAAGTGAGAGTTTTCCTATGACAATCTATGGGTCCAAAGTCAATTTTGTTTGACCGTTATTTAAAAAAATTCTTCTAAGCTATGGACTAAATCGTCATTTTTGAAGTTGTTGCATGTAAATCTAGGTGCGCTCATCTTAAAGAATTTCGAAAAGTATTCTTCTTGCCCCTTAGGTATTTTGAGCCCAAATTTCACATTTTGCCACTTTGGGGACCATCCGGATTATGGATTGCCTCGTAACTTGACTTAGTATTCTAATTCAGCACTTTCAATAGATATAAGGAGAATAGAGAAATTTGGGATCTCACATTTACGACTGATTTTGATGGATCTCTTTGATTTCATGACTTATACAAGTGATGACAGCATTCTTATACGTAAATAAAATATTTTGAACTTTAAGTTCTGATCTGAGAATATTTGCCAAACTTATATTCTTGAAATGCTAATATTCTAATTTTTAAGGGTTTTATGAACTGAATGATAATCTATTTTACTGTACCAATCTTGAAATGTGTTATTACCTATTTGTGAACTGCTTTGAGTGTTTGACTGAAGTTAAAGTTCTATTTTGTCTGATTGAAGTAAATGCTTTTAATATTTTGAAATTATTGACATTATTTACTGAAAATGTCCATTTTCTTATTTAAGTTAAATATTTTGAGTTTAACTAAACATATTTAACGAAATATATATTAAATTTCAAACGATATGATATTAAATGAAACTTGGTTCCCAATAATTTATATTTCGACTATATTATTATATTTTGTTTTGAAAACATAAAGTATTGTTTTTTAAGGGAATCAAGTAAATGTTTTGAGACAGTCCCCATTTCATGCATTTTGAGTGAGTAATCGTATGCTGTTAGACCTACCAATTTTTCAGTACCCATAGATGTCACCTGACAAGTGTACACTGTGGACTCCTTTGACTATGGCCATATGTCGTTACTAATCCCTCCGGGATTTTTGTTTTATGCATGATACTGTTGGGTGTAGCCTAGTCTCCATTGTTCTGCTATTGAACTATTTTGATAAATGTTTATTGAATTTGATTTATTGATTCAATTTACTGAGTGTTGATTAAATTTGATCGATTATCACTGATCATTTTTTGATTATTTACTGATCATTTCTGATTGTCTTCTGTTTGTTTTCTGATTGTTTGTTGATCGTTTTCTGATCATTTCTCTTATCATTTTTTGATCATTTTTTGATTGATTTCTGATCGTATTCTAATTGTTTACCAATTGATTTCTGATCGATTTATGATTATTTTCTGATCGTCTACTAACTGTTCCTGATTGTGTTTTGACTATTCTTCGATAAATTACTAATTATTTTCTGATGGCTTTCTAACGGTTTCGAATAAATTTATTAATTGTTTTCTAATAGTTTATTGATTGTTTTCTAATTGTTTACTGATGGTTTTCTAATTGTTCATTGATCACAATCAAACCATTTACCGATTGTTTCTTTGAATTGTTCACTGATCGTTTATTGTTTGTTTACCAATTTTATATGAGAGATTTTATTTAACTGTACACTTAGTGAATTACTTAATGTTTTATTGAATTGTCTACCAAGTGATTTATCGTAGGATTACTGACCATTTTACTGAGTGTTTTACTAAATGTTTTACGCAGTGGTTTAATAAAGATTTTAAAATGTTTTAATACTAATTTAATACGTATGAATTCCTTCTTTTTAAACTTTTCAGAAATTTCCTATAGTCGGATTTAGGGATCAAGACAAGTGAGTGGCTCTAAAGTATCATTTTGTATTCAGCTTGGTTACCTAACCGATTATAGTATCGTTCTGATAGAGTGCCTAAACACTATTTTAACAACAACCATAAATTATAAATATGTTTTCGACATATGCATATATCTGTGCATAGTATCAGTTCTTTTATAAATATATATATATATTTCTTATTGGGCTTTCCAAAGCTCACCCCTCTACCTTACAGATTTATGTGTAATAATTACTAAGGGTGTGCGAAGGATTTTGATTAGATTTCTACGAAGTTACAATATTGTACTAAGTAGGTATAAATATACATTTATTATTTTGTATTCAAACATTTATTGTACGGTACTTTAGTATGTAAAGGGAAGTAAATAGTAAACTTAATAAATCTGAGTGTCAGTTATAAACTATGTTATTTGATATTGTATGGTATAGCAAATATGTATTGTAAGTGATTGTACTAGGACCGATGTGAGTGAGGACACTGAGCACAGTCCAATCGATTGAGTGAAAATCTGAGTGAAAAGGGAAAATTTTGGTATGGTATTTCGGTAATTGGAACGTGATACTTTAATATGACTTAAATGCTCATGAAATGCACCTTAAAACTTACCAAAACAGAAATGAATTGCTGCCTGAACTTAACGCTTAAACCTGATAAGGTAAATGAGAAGAAGGCAAAAAGATGCTATGAAAATGCTATAGTTACCTAGCTAAACCTTAACTAAAAATTACCTAGTTAATATATGAACTTAAGTGACTTAAATGATGCATGAAAATACTTTAAAATGGGACTAGAACAGACCTGGTTACAAACCTAAAGTAACGCCTAAGTGTGCTGAAAAATTGAAAAAACAGAATTTGCATGGCACACTAATAAGATGCAACTTGAAAATTAAATCAAACACATAATGAATACTAACTTTAAATACATGCAACGTTAATGTACTTAAAGATTAACTAAATACCATGGAAGAGGACTAAAAATCAGAACCTATATAAACTAGAACAAAACTGAAACTGTTAACAAAATAGCAAAAACCGAAAACAATGCATGATACCTAGCTAATGCCTAACTTGAACTAGCCTGCTTTAAGTATTTTTTTATTTTTGTTTTAAAACATTTTTAATAACTGTTTTACCCAAATAAACTAGACTCCTAAATCAGTAGAATAAAATTACTAATAAATCATTTTAAAGGTTGAAAACAGAAAATAAAAATACCTATTCTAGACTAGCTCAACATGACACCAACTCCCTACATACCCTACTTTAAACATTTTTTGTACTTCTGTTTCAAAAAAATTTTAAAAACTGTTTTAACCTATTAAACTAGACCCCTAAAACAGTAGAAATAAAATACTAAAAATTCGTGTAAAAGCTTAAAAGTATAAAATAAAATTTTCAAAAGGAAACTATGGACCAAGCTCCCTCACAAGAGCTAAAGCAGTGATTTTTAAACCTCTCAAGCTTCCATGATCATAGGGCTCAATCATGAACCAAAATAAGAGAAAAAGATAGAGTAGAAGATGGTTAAAGTTGTTGAAATTCAAAGAAACAAAAAGCTTAAGTAAATAGTGCAAGAAAATAGTAAAGAGTAAAGGAAAACATCATCAAAACTTGTATTTAAATTGTAAAAAATGTAAACAACTTCAAGGAATAAAAATGGTGGCCGCTCTAAACTTGTAAAGACATAAAAATGTGCTGGAAAAGTAAACAAAATTAAACACTATGCAGCCACACCAAGTTAGGTCTTATAAAGTAGCTTATATAGTCACTTAACCTAGGGATACGAAGGTAATTTCTTATACTAGATGAGTTGGCATTTATTGCCACTTGTCTTCATGTCCTTGGCTTTTCAAAGTAGATACTTCCATGTCATTTAAGCTCTCACATCAGCTGTGGACACCTCACCCTTTCTAACACCTTCCTTTTTGTTTTCTAGTCCACATAAGCATGCAAGATGGCAAGGCGGCAAGGCATGTGTCTTCCATGTGCTGGCCATATGTTCTTTGTTCTTATCCACAAAAATGAGTTGGATGATGACATGTAGCATGCTAGGTGTCAAGAGAGGAGAGTGTAAATGATGAGTTATGCTCCTTTGTTTTGTAGTGGTTCAATCTTCTTACTTGCCCATTTTTAGTCCAATTTTCACCAAAATGACCGAAAATCATTTAAGATATATTAATCTACAAAACATGAGGTAATTAACAAAATTAGGGAAATAATTAAAAAATCATTGGGTAATTAAATAATAATTAATCAATAAAGCACTTAAGTAACCCTATTTTCATGGAGTTATCACCAGGGGTGTAAATGATACACTGGTGCTCGCAAGCTACTCGAGCTCAACTCGACCAAAACTCGAATTCGACTTGATTTTTGTTGAGCCGAGCTCAAGCTCGAGCTATCGAGCGAGCCGAGTTTGAGTATCAAGATACCTGGCTCGAGTAGCTTACGAGCTTAATCGAGCTTCTTAATATTTTAATATATTTTTTATATATTTATATTATTATTTATTTATATTTTATTTATAATTAAAAAATTATGAAAATATATATTTGAAACCCTAATACTATGTCGACCCTTTAAATTTTGAAACATTCTTCTCCTCCCTAAGCTCGCCGCACGACCCCATCCGGCCATCCCCCTGACTCGTCGATCCCTCACGGCTTCACCTTTCAGATTGCATCTGGTGACACCCAGATCTGAGTCTAACAGCGAGGCGAGACGAGGGCGAGACTCAAGTTTCAGACCACATCTCAGATCTGAGTGACAGTGAGGCGAGGGCGAGTGCGAGACTCGAGACCCAAAGTCCATATCTGCTTCACTTTCCGGCGATACCACTCATGAACAAGTTTGCAACCTTTTCCCACTTTTTACAGCGCTGAAATTGCTTGCTGTGCCAGGTAGAATTAGCTTTTAAGCCTCAAGAGTCCCTTTCTGTGGTCAGAGAAAAGGAAAATTGGAGTTTTTGATGTGTTTTGTGGTCAGCTATGTACCAAAAACTTTGAAACTTGGCTGACAGACAGCCTGACTAGCCCACGTCTCACAAGTCAGGAGACTTACAATGTCTCAAGGACTCACGACTTCACCTCTCAGATGACGGCCGGCAACCGACGCTACCTAGACCACCTTATCTTTAGCTCTCCGACGACATCTCACTCCTCACGCTGGTAAAATCCTCTTCCTTTATCTCTGTTCTTTGCCCTGTATTTAGCTGTTTTCTTCTTCCCCTTTCAATTTGTGTGGATGAATATAGTTCAATATTTACCCAAATCAGTCAAATTAACCGTTCAATTTGAAATAAAATACCTTCAAGCCTTCGTAGCTGTACCTTATTTATACTTACAGCAAAGCAAAATATAGATTAAAAAAAACCATTTGTCTTTCCATAAAAAACATTTGATTTTCATTTATCATATATAATTAAGTAAGCAAATTCACTTGTCAGCTTCATAAGTAGTACTATTGATTATTAGTTGAGTGTTAAAAAAATATTTATGAGGCCAATCAATTGATAATGAAAAAGAAATGAGTGTAGAAAAGCATGCATGATCTTTGTTGCTTTTTATCCTTTTGTATCATTTTCATCAAAAAGATTGAAAAAAGAAAATTAATTGATAAGATAGCACACTCAATTGTGTATGTAGTATATCAAAGTTACATTTTCAATTATGTACTCTCTTGGTCAGCTCTAATCAAGCCTTTTTTTTAATATGATTGAACTTTTTAAAGTATCTCACTTTATGGAGAATTAAATCTTTAATTTCAGCTTTACAACCAATATTTTAAATTTGGCATAGCTAGATTTGAGCAAGCTATGCAGCTTTAGTTTCTCCTAATTAACACTGCCAATTGACTTCGAAATTAGATTGATTTTGAATCTGACTTCTTATTTCATGAAAAGAATGAAGAAAAATTCAAAAGTCAGTTTCTGTCTTTTATGCTCTCTCTTTCTGTCTCGCTGACATATATATAAAAGTCACTTGAACAGAAGTAAAGAGTTACCACATTTTAGATTGTAATGACTCTTGTTTTTTAATTTTCTTCTCTAGTTTTTATACTTTATTGTATGCACTTGGAATTAGATGAGTTCTATCCTCTACTTTGTGTGATTGTAGATGTTGCTTGCTTTGAAGTATGTTCTTAAATCTCTAAACGTTGATTTTTTTTTTGTGATAGGAAACTAAACATGTCCAGTACACTAGATGTCTCCTCTACACCATTTTAGCCTACATCGGGTTCAGTTGGAAGTCAAATTCTGTTAGATAATGATGTGGATGAAAATGTAGATGCTAACACAAATACAATGCCAACCACTGCTAGTGGTGATAAGGAAGGTGGTGATGTTAATCCTTAAGAGGGTGAGGAAGAAGAAGGGGAAGGTAATGGGAAAAAAAGGCAAAAAACATCTGCTGTTTGATTAGAGTTCAAGGAAGTTAGTCTTCCTGATGGTTCAAAAAAAGGTGAATATGTCCATTGCAAGAGGAGGTTAGCTATAAGTTCAAGTAAAAGTACAACTCAATTTAATAGGCACTTGAAAACTTGTTTGAAGAGAAAAATCTATTAGAGCCAATAACAAAAGATTAATTTCCAGCTAGCTGAAACAAGTGTTGATGCACAAATGCTACCAGCTCTCATAGATGGCAAGTTTGATATGGCAAAAATGAGAGAGGCAGCTGTGCACTGGATACTTATGCATGAGCATCCCTTCTCGATTGTGGAAGAAGAAGGGTTTAACATGATGCAAAAACGTGGGATGCCTGAATGGGAGAAGATATCACACAATACTATTAAGAAGGACTGCATGCAAGTTTATGAAGCAGAAAAAAAGAAATTAAAGACAATGTTGAAAACCATCGACAAGATCAATTTGATGACAGATTTGTGGAAGTCAAGCAATCAGAAGATTGAATACATGGTTCTTATAGCACACTTTCTAAATGCTAATTGGAGACTTCAAAAGCGTGTTATCAACTTTGTCCACATACCTCCTCCTTATCGTGGTGTTGAGATTTCTGATAGCATTTTTAAGTGTTTAAAAGAAATTGAAAGCAAGGTGTTCACGCTTTCTGTGGATAATGCTTCAAACAATGATGTGGCAATTAGAATTCTTAAGGTCACCTTTTCGAGAAATAGGAGATTGATTTGTGGAGGAAAACTTTTTCATGTTCGGTGTTGTGCACACATCTTAAATCTCATGGTCCAAGATGGTCTTTCTGAGATCAAGCATGTGATTGAAGATGTTCATGAGAGTGTCAATTTTATTAATCAAAATGAGGCAAGACTTAACTCATTTTCTGACATAGCACAACAGTTACAATTGCCTGATAGGAAACTTATTCTCGAATGTAAGACACGTTGGAATTCAACATTTGAGATGTTGTCAACTGCAATCAAATTCAAAGAAGTGTTTCCAAGATTCAAAGAACGAGAACCTCACTACCATTGTTGTCCAAGTCAAGAAGATTGGGAAAAGGTGGAGAAAGTTTGTGAAATTTTAGAGGTTTTTAATTCAACCACTAAAATCATCTATGGGAGCAATTATCGTACTTCAAACTTCTTTTTAAATGAAGTGTATCGTGTGAAAGTATTGTTGGATAAAAAGGCACAAGTTGAAGATGAGTTTGTTCAAGCAATGGTTCGTAAGATGAAGAGTAAATTTGATAAGTATTGGGGAGAATGCAATTTGTTAATGGCTATAGCAGCTATCCTAGATCCAAGGTGCAAAATGAGGGTGATTGAGTTTTGTTTTACTCGTATGTACCCTAAAAGAGAAGCAAGAGAAAATATTGTTCGAGTTCGAGATGCTCTATATGAGATTTATGAGGAATATGAGGAATATGCTCGCGAGTATCAATTTGTCATTGAGCAAAGTACTAAAACTCAAGTGCTTGATGATGTTAGTGGTGGGAGTGTGGAAACTTCTTCTTCAGGTGGGTCTAAATTTGCAAGTTATGTGATGTCAGTTGAGACTGTTCAACCACAACAATCTGATCTAGATATCTACTTAGCCGAGGGTTGCTTTATTTGTAAAGGAGATTCTAATAAATTTGATGCTTTGGGATGGTGGAAAGCAAGCACTTTAAAGTACCACATTCTATCCAAGATGGCTCGTGATATACTCACTATTCCTATCACTGCAGTGGCTTCAGAGGCTGCCTTTAGTGCGGGAAGTAGAGTTATTGATACTTATCATGCCTCTTTAGCTCCTGACACAGTGCAGGCATTACTTTGTGGAGGAGATTGGTGTCAGAATCTTTATGGAGTGAAGAAGAAAAGCAAAGTAAGTTTATTCATTTTCTTTATCTTTGTTATTTCATGATTGTCTTACTTTAATTTGACTTTTAACTTTCGTTTTCTTTTATTTTTTCTATATAGAAAGAGAAGAAACCAATTGAAATTGTGCTTAAATTCCCGTAAACCAATTGAGATGGAGTACTCTTTATCAAGGTAATTGATTTTTTATTGTACTTTGTCAATTTAATCATTGTGATATGTTGTTTATTTGGCTGTTGTATGAGTGTCTGTGCTTGCCGTTTGATGAATTTATAAGGCTGTTGTGTGATGTTTGCTATTGTATATGAATTATATAGTTGCTATATAAGTGTACATGCTTACTGTGTATAAGTGTATATGGCTGAAAATTTTCTTAACTATAGATGATATTGGGGAGGCTTTTTTTTTTATTTCTTTGAATTTTCTATTCGTGGAAATTATATGTTGTTGTATCTTTAAATGGGACTTTAGTAGACAAGCTGCAAGAATTTTAATGCCCAGGCAATGCTTTAACTGTCTTCTGATTTTAGAACTTCAGGAGTTGCAAATGAAGTATGAATGAATAGGAGTTTTTTTTCCAAAGTAAGGTATTTTAAAATTTTTATTCTTTAATAAAAGTAGTTTTAAACTTATTTCTCTAAATAAGGTATTTTAATGCAGAACTTCTTCTTCAAATCTTTTTCTTAATTTGTTCCTAATATTACTGTATGATTTTTCAAAATCCTTTTTTTTTTAAGTAGAGAAAGAAAAAGTAAAGGGAGATAATGCTTTTTGAAATTTTCAAATTTTAATCCAATGTAGAATAAAAATCTTATAAGATCAGATTTTGATATTACAATTGGAAAAACCAATTTGTTAAAAACTCTTCTATTAAGACTTAAAGAGGAAAAAAATACAAATAATTGCAAAAAAAATGAAAAACAATTAAACCATGAAAAATAATAGCATTACTTAAACCTAAACAAAACAAACAACAGAGAGTTGAAAAGTGAAAACCAATTTAAAAGCACTTGTCAATTGGTCATCCATTGAAACTCCAATTTTCAGACATCAATTTCTAAAAAAAAAAAGTTCAGAAATTAGGAAGGTAACAACAATAATAGTTAGTAGCATGGGAACTTACCAAAAGCTACTGATCTTTGTTCATATCTTTGACTTGAATCTCATATCTTGCAAGCAGGCAACTTTCTGCATTCTCCCTTCTCATTTTCTTATGAATTATGCTTATTAAACCAGTTAATCATAGTTCTTCTTTTCCTTGATCTTTCAATTAACACTTGCCTTAACTTATATAAGAACTATTATTAGTAATAATGGATTAATCAAGCATTGGCAATTTTGTTTCGGGGAGAAGTTATACCTTTCAAGCCTTATGTACACCGTTACCATGTACTCTATAAAGCATCAGGGAGTACATCTTTTTGGTACTCCATCAAGGGAGCTTCAGTGCATATCATTGTCATGTCGTCTTACTCAGCTTATGGTATTGATTTTGTTGCCTTAGCAAATTGGAGTACATATAAGAATCGTTTTAGAAACTCTAAGAATTCTTAATGAATCGTTTAAGAACTTTCCTTTATATTGCCAAACAATTTGCTTCCTTAAATTGTTTATTTTGTTTGCTGTTGCAGGTGTTGTAGAGGATGATGCTAAATGTTTCGCTTCTATGATGTTACTATATTTGTTTATTTTTATAATTCCAAATTAATGTAAGACTTTGTAATTTTTATTTCTGTTGGTGTGATTTGTGTGGTACTTTTATTTATGTAAATGTTTTAGCCACTGATGTTGTTGACTTATTGTATTTTTTAAAATTTTATGTTTTTATTATATTTAATTAATAATATTATTATGTGTATAAAATTAAATTCGAGCTCGAGTTCGAGCATAAGACTCGAGCTCGAATTCGAGCATGAGACTCGAGCCTAATCGAGCGAGCTCAAGCTCGATCTCGAGCCAAGCTTGAGTTCAAAATTCAAGGCTCAACCGAGCTCGAGCCGAGTATCGAGTACCGAATATGCAAGTCGAGCTTGAGCTCAAGTACTTCACTATATCGGCTCGGCTCAATTACACCCCTAGTTATCACACCCTCAAACTTGAGTTTTTGCTTGTCCTCAAGCAAAACAAAACGTAGGTGGGAGATGATGAGTACAAAACATATTTATTTTACCAATCATCCTCAATGATAAAGTACAAATTCCAATCTTAGAGACTCACAATCATAGATCAAACACTAATCATCATTCAATCATAAGTCATATCCCAAATTGGACTCCTCGTGTGTGTAATGTCAATCTTACTTCAAAGTACAAAATCTGGACTAGTTTACTCAAACATAAAGATGTAAAGTCAATGACAAATGATCACTTCCACATGACAGGTAATCAAAAACTTGTTGTATCTAAAACTTATACTGCAAGTGCATGGGTCGCAACAAGTAATAAAGTGATGAGTACATATATCGTTTCCATGAGGATTAATTAAGTTGCTTTAGCTAAATACTAAAATTGGTCACTCTAAATTTATTCAAACAATATGTAATTTTCAAATTAACTATTAAAATTAAAAAAAAATATTACAATAAAACATAAAATAAATTTGCAAAATAAAAAAAAGAACATAAAATGTAGAAGACAAGAAAAATTAATAATTTAAATTCATAAGCATAAAATAAAATTACCTAAAATTTAAATTAACATTTTTTTAAAATTCCTAACTTAAACTAATCAATAAACAAATTATATTAACAGCTATTAGCTAAACTAATAAACTAAAACTAACATTATATTTTAAAGTAATAAACCTTATAAAATATAAATCTTAAAAACTAAACTTGAATGATCAGTAAAAACCCGTGGAGCAGTCCTAGCCAAGCATTACCATTCTGGCAACGTCTACCCTACACATCCCCTTCAGCCAACAGCAGCTAGCTTCGGCTGCCACCCACACGTCCCTTCTCTTAGACCAATCAGTTTCTCACTCCAACCAATGACGCACAGCCTAAGCTCTGCCACGCAAGGACAGCAGTACCAGCCAAGAACCGGAAGCAATGCTAGCTCCTGCTTCCGTGCAATACCAAGGACAGCCATGCGACACAGCCTTGCAAGAACAGCCAATTGCTCACATCTCAAATGTCACGGGCACAGGCCTTTAGCCGAGCAACCGTGTGGCCTTAGGCTCGAATCTCTCGTCCACACGCCCCTAAGTCAACCTCTCGCCTGCCCAGGATACTCTGCACAGCAAAAATCACAAACACCTTGCAGCACACGCCAAGCACACAAGCCAACAAGTAGACACACACACACATAGGCACATTGATGTGAGGAACTGTACAATTGCATTCAGTCAACTCAACAATGTACAGGAGTTGTTACAATAGGGAGGCAACCCTGACCTCAACACACTCAGCCGGCACACTAGCCTTGGCTTACCTAGGAGACTCACAAGGGCCTCAACCTATCACTCAGCAGCTCACACTCCTACCCACACTTGGAGACTCTCACCTAGCTCTCTTCTATGGGATCTCTTCTATGTACAAGAGTGGGGGAAGGCACCCCTTATATAGACAAGCCCTCCAAGATCAGATGGTTGTGGTCAACCAAGTGTCTGGCAGGTAGGTATCTTCCAGGATCCTCTGACACCTGTATAGGTCAACTGGAAGCTTCTGGGGCCGAACTGGACTGGGGCTTGGTGGTGCGCGCACTAGGCCGAGAGGGTTCCAAGCCTTCCTCTTCAAGGCCCGCGCCTGGGCGCACACTTGGGGCCTCTCAGGTCTCATTCGAACCTGCTAGCCCCTCTTGGCACTATTCCACCCGAGAGCTCTTCTCAATAGCTTCCTCGCATCTGCCTGCTCCTTCCGCATGCTTGCCTTCCTGGTGCGCACGCCTGTGCCGTTGCCTACCCCTGGGGCCTCGCTTCTTGCCTGGCTCGCACAGCTGGCGTCTGCCTCGCACACCCGTGTGCTATCCGTTGCACACTCCTTCTGGCCATCATCAGCAGCACGCCCACCACCTTGGGCTGTCTTAGACTAGTCCGCCAGCCTCTCATCACCTCGATTAGGACCTGGTTTGGCCTGCTCCCATCCATCAGGCCTCGGACATATACGCAGGATGTGACATTCTCCCCCAACTGTTCTAGCAACGCCCTCATTGCTAGGGAATGTCGATCCTCCTTCCGCGCACCTCGAACTCTCATCTTGGAGCAGTGCCAACGCATCTTCCTACTGCTCTGTGCCTTCTGCTGCACGCTTACTCGGGAGGGGTCTAGCTGCTCATCCCGACCATGGACCTTACCCTTGTCCTCTAACTGAGGGTCACGCACCCGTCCGCACACTCGTATGGCACCCAGTCTCTGAACCATGCCTGGATCCTCTACTGATTTTATGACACCAAGTTGGCGATCATCCCCTGCTCCTTTGTCCGACTGCTCGCCACCCCTGGATATCGCTATGAACCTCTCCTTCATTGGGCACTCCCTTTCTCGGTAGGTCCATTGCACAAGAAGCAGTCCATCGGTCTCCTTGGTCGGTCCTCACTCCTTAAGGACTTCCGTTCGGCTAAATGTGGCGTCCCTTTGCCACTGATGTGCCGATCTTCCACTCCTTGGCCCGTCCCTTTGGGCTTGGAAGCATCGGACTTTTGCTGCCTCTCATTGTCAAAGCCATCATTTCCTTGCAAGCTTTTCCCCCTTAGCTTGGATGACTCGGATCTGCTGAGATCAACCAGGGACTCCACGACTATCATGGACCTCAACAGCAAATGAATGTCCATCCGCTTCAGTTCCTATCTCGCCCACGATCGAAGCCCATCCATGATGGAAAAGAGAGCCTCATCTTCCCCAAGGCTCGGTATCTGCAGCATCAACTCGGAGAACTTTGTACGTACTCGCGCACCTCTCCACACTGCGTCAACGGCCTGAGCTTAGACCTCGCCTCCTCAATCGCGTACTCGGGATAAAACTGCTGCCTGAACTCCCACTGAAAATCAGCCCATGTCCTGATGGCAACACCACCACGCCTTGGGTCATCACACCTACGATGCCACCACAACAAGGCTACATCAACCAAGTACATAGAGGCGGTACTCACCTTGGTAGCATCATCCTCGATGCCGACAGCTCGAAAGTATTACTCCATGCCCCACAAGAAGTTGTCGATGTCCTTAGCCGACCGCGTCCCCTTGAACTCCTTCTTCTTGGGGACATCTGCCCTGAATCGGGGAGCAAATGCCAGCAGGCCACCTGCCATGGCACTCTCGCACACACCGACCTTGCCGCGTAGTTGGTCTAGCTCCACCCGAAAAGCTTCAACCAATGCTTCTAGGGCTACATTCTTCTGGGTGAGCTGCTTAATCTCCATAAGCTTCTCCCGCACCTCAAGCCTCAGCTCCTTGCCCTCGAAGTAGAAATCGATAAGGTGGTCCTCGAGCTTGTCCTCGATGTCGCCCATGGCTAGCTCCACCTTGGCTAGCCGCGCATTGAAGGCGGAGACCAAGTCTCGGGAGATGCTACCTTTCTTCCCCTTCCCGGTTCGAGTCTCATGGGCCTCCTAGCCTTCAGTGTGCTTGCATGCCTCAGAACTCGACATCCCTGCTCAGTCCAGGCTGCACACTCGTCTGCTCTCTTCAGCTGACTTGGCTTAGACCACATCTCAACCAGCACTAGGCACCGCTAGCACCGCACATGCTCGATTAGGCTGGACCGACTGCTAATTGCCAACTGCTGGATGCCCGATCACTTGCTCTGATACCAACTGTCATAGGCACGGGTCTTTAGTCGAGCAACCGTGCAGCCTTAGGCAAGAATCTCTCGTCCACACGCCCCTAAGTCAGCCTCTCGCCTACCCAGGATACTCCGTACAACGTAAATCACAAGCACCCTGTAGCACACGCCAAGCACACAAGATAACAAGTAGACAAACACACGCACAGGCACACTGATGTGGGGAACTGTACAATTGCATTCACTCAACTCAACAATGTACGGAGCTGTTACCACAGGGAGGCAGTCTTGGCCTTAACACGCTCAGCCGGCACACTAGTCTTGGCTTGCCTAGGAGACTCACAAGGTCCTCAACCTATCACTCAGCAGCTCATGCTCCTACCCACACTTAGAGACTCTCACCTAGCTCTCTTCTATGGGATCTCTTATATGTACAAGAGTGGGGGAAGGCACCCCTTATATAGACAAGCCCTCTAAGATCGGATGGTGGTGGTCAGGCTAAGTGTTTAGCAGGTAGGCAGCTTCTAGGATCCTCTGACACCTGTCTGTGTAGGCTGGAAGCTTTTGGGGCCGAACTAGACTGGGGCTTGGTGGTGCGCACACTCGACCGAGAGGGTTCCAAGCCTTTCTCTTCAGGGCTCGCGCCTAGGCGCACACTTGGGGCCTCCTGGGTCTCATCTGAGCCTGCTAGCTCCTCCTGGCACTGTTCCACCCTAAAGCTTTTCTCAGCAGCTTCCTCACATCTGCCTGCTCCTTCCGCATGCCTGCCTGCCTGGTGCACACGCCTGTCTTGCCCGGCTGGCTCACACAACTCACATCTGCCTCGCACACCCGTGTGCTGTCCGTCGCACACTCCTTTTGGCCATCATCAGCAACACGCCCACCACCTTGGGCTGTCTCAAACTAGTCCGCCAGCCTCTCATCACCTCTGCTGGGACTTGGTTTGGCCTGCTCCCATGCATCAAGCCTCGGATACCCGCGCGAGACGTGACATAAACCTCATTAGTAAGCGGCTTCCCTACCTCAGCCTTCTCCCCTGTAGCCTAGTAACCTAGAAATGCAGCAGATCCATGAACCACTGACATGCCTTCCTCTTGCCCAGCAATAGCGACGTCCTTTGTGAAAGCTGTGCACCAGTCCATTAAGGAATAGCCAATCCCGAATAATGCAAACAGCAACGAGACAGAACAAGAAGTAATATGCAATAATGCACAGCAGAAATTAGAGCATGAATTCTAAGGTGCCGAATAATGAACACGTTAAGCAGAACAAAGAAAGATGATGCAGTTCAAAAATTAAGAAATAAAAAAAAATTAATTTTAAACAAGTATAAAGAACTTAGGTCATGTTTGGTACATAGGATGATAGATAGGATAGGATGATAATCATCCTATCTTATGTTTGGTACACATATTAAGGGGAGGATTGGATTACAATGAGGATTAATCATCCTCTTAGTATAGGATGATTCAATCCTCTCCAAAAGGTAAGGACTATTTCTAATCCCATGGGATTAGAAATAAATACTCATATTTATTCATTTCATTTTTAAAATTTGTATTTAAAAATTAAAAATAATAAGGATATTTGTTTAATTACTTAATTAATCCAAAATTTTTCTTTCTTTTCATTTTTTACTTTTTTTTCTTGTTTTTACTCAAGAAAAACTATAATTTTGATAAAATAATATATTTTGAACAAATTTTTTAATTTTTTTGAAAATAATTAAAATTTTTAAATCATTTATTAGAAAATATTATACTACTTTTAATTTTACACATAGCAAATATAGTGAAAGACAAAAAAAATCATCCTATCCTATTCTTAATCCTTGTACACACCAAACATAAGATAGGATGATATAATTTAATCTTATCCTATTCATAGTCTTATATTATCTTATCCTATCTTTATCCTATATACCAAACATGTCCTTAAGGCCAAATATGATACTAGAACAATAAAATTGTAAACTAAATAAAAAAAAGGAGCATGGAACAGAAAGAAAACCGTAAACTAAATAAAAACAAAGGGTGCATGGATTTGAAAGAAAACCATAAACTAAATAAAAACAAACAAAGCATGGAATTGAAAGAAAATGCTGAATTTTATTAAATCAAAATTTTTAAAGAAATTTTAGTTTAGCTTACAACTTTAAATAAAACCGATCTAAACTAAAAACCAAAAAGAGTATCTGAAAACCGAAAACTAAAAACAAAATAAAAATGGAGCCACATGGATGAAGAAATGCTGTAGTGGAGTAGATCAATTCGACTGCTGTCACCAGTCCTCAAAACCCCCTCTCTTTCTTTCGGTCGCTTCTCTCTTCTATATATGTTAGGGCTTCTTCAAAAGGGCTTTGGCAAATAATCATGGGCTGCACTTTCCTTTAGGCTTCTTTATGAAACTAAATGCATAATTGCGTATGCCTTGGGTTTGCATGAGAAAAGATCAAGACATAAAAGTGGTTTTTAATTTGAAATATTTTAGGCTTTTGAGTTTTGGTTTCACGCCCGATCTTTCTTAATATCTTACGGAAGCCTAAATTGCGGAATTAATTTTTTTTATATCACTATTCATTTGTAGGTGAATATGTAGGCCAATCTCAATTTCATATAACTCCCTTGATATATCTAGGCACATCTACCAACATACATAATGCCAATTCAAAAAGTATATTGATCGTCATATTCCAATAATACATAATCTAGCTTACATCCCAGACTCATCACATAAGTATATATATGTACAATCAAAAGATTTCCAATACACTGTGCCATCAACCATCTATGTCTATACAATCTGCTGGGAACCATATACCTTAACTGTGCAGGGAAGATCACTCTCAAAAGCTTCCCAAGCCAAAATGAACAGTAGCGATATCGATCACTCTGAAAGGGAGGGGAAAGAAGAGGAGAGTGAGTCGCAACTCAGTAAGTAACAACAATAAGCAACTAAATAATACCAAGCATCCCTCAATTATGAAAGCTCATTCAAATCACTTTCAATTATATCAAATCAATTATGCTGCATCAAACTTAAACACAGTATGGAAACTCAATAACAAATCATAGTCAAATATAGAGTTCCATCATTAGACTGGAAGTCTCAATATCAAACCATACATAAAGTATGCAGTGAAATCAATAAAACAAATCATAGTACCAAGAGAGTTCACCGAGTTTCAATCGATGCTACTTAGAGCGAACAAACCCACGGTAGCTAACCGTAGCAAACTCCCATAAAGGGCGCTGCCTATGCATAGACCAATCAAACCCCGGCTCATTGCGCATATGAAACCGGGACCTGTCCAACGTAATATACGGGACAAGCCAAACGTCTCTGAGGCTAATGCTCGAGAAACAGTGCTCTAAGTCAATCAAATGTGTCTACAAAGTTCTCAAGGTACAGTGGCCTGAGGTCTCAATACCTCGGGTCTAAAACAGATATCCGGTAGTCTTAAAACAAATTTCATTCTTCCCTAACCTCATAGCAATCTTTGGAGTTTATAAGGAAATAATTGAACAAACAAGGCTCACAAGGCATTTAAAAGCATTAACAAGGTTACAACACAAGGTATAAAATCATATTAAATCAGAATTTAATTTGAACCTTTAAAACATTTAAAATATTTCTTATGTATATAAATACGTGCAAATAGTGCATTTCTTGCGAGCCCATCACCTTTTTACAAACCATTTCTAGTAAAGCAAACTCAACAGTCAAGGGAAGACATCTCATATGCAGCATTCATTTGGTTTCAATTGCCAAATTCTAAGAGTTTATAGCATTAAGCAAATTGGATGCAAGTAGTCGCTTAGGGTTACTTACAGTACTTCCTTAGCTTCTGAATCGATTCTCCCCCACCTACTAGTCTTGCAGTGTTGATTGATTTCGGGTCAAACTTGGTCCATAGGACAACCCTCTACATAATACATAGTAGATAGAAATCAATCTCGATACCTCCATCAATCTCAATACTTCCAATCATAAGCTAACATTAAGCATTGTATAACTCAGTAAGAAACAGTACTTGGCAAGGTTTCCAGAATTATTCAAATATTACTAGCACTAATTAATGTCTTTTTGTTTACTTGAACTACTTATAACCCACTTGGTCCATTTTTTGCTCTTTAAGGTTTTGGACCTTATGGTATTGTGCTAGTTTTAAGTGTAAATTCCAGAACCTAACTATCAAACTGTAATTTTTTTATATTACTTCTAACTCAAATCCCTATTTAGACATATAAGGCTCATTTCCTAATTCATTTTGTGCCATTTCCCATCAATTTTTAAACTTTGGTCCAAATCTGTCACAGTAGGCAGGATAATTTCCTGACCTGTGTTCAGTAAAATGTATATTGCCAAATATAGGGTTATGAGATCTGTATAAACCCAATACCATGTCAATCATGACTCATTTATCTTTCTGAACATGTAAGGTTTGCAGTCATATACCATCTGAGTCATTTTCCAAGAATTTTTGAAGTTTACAGTAAACTGTCTATAACTGGCGGTGAGCATCCTGCAGTCATGTATACATGGCTTAAGCTACATCATTCCAAATCCAAAATTTCCAAAACTAGATGAAATTTAATTCATTTCCCTATTTAGAAATGTAAAGTTCATAATTTAATTCTTCCTATATCAACACCAGAATTTTCCCAAAGTTTCAGTATGTTCAGTAAATTCCTGACACAGTATCACACTGACCAATCTGCACAAATCATCACATATCTGGTCACAGGAATATTCAAATGATGTAAACCCAGAACCATCATAATTCTAACTTAATTACCTTTCTAGGAATGTAAGGCTTGTAACCTAATTCAATTTAGGCCATTCACTATGATTTTTCAAAGTCAGGACCATGATTCACGTTTCTGGACAGAACACCCTGCACTCATTTGTGCATAATTCAAGCTACAGAAATCCAATTCAAGAAATTCCAAAACTGACTTTCTTGTAACTTAAAGGGCTATTTATCATAATTTTTCCAGAATATTTCTCCACGTAGAACAATTAAACTGATCATTTTAATGTCCACTCAGAACAGAACATAAATTTCCAGATTCAACATCAAGTCAGAATTTCAGTTAATCCTTTATCTAACAATAGCCATTCAATGTAGTTCATCACAATTTCATTTTTCATGCATAATAATCAAGTATAATAAGGTTAGAACCTTACCCCCTTATTTGAATGTAAAACCATAATCTGTTGAACAATCTCAAACCATTCCTCACAGCTTGCTTGCTGTTACACCTCTGATATCTTGGCTGGAAGTCCCCTAAGTCAGTTTGCTTCAGTCTAGGGTTTCACTTCTTCACTTTCTCAATCATCCATTGTGGAACACTCTTCTCACTTCTTCTCTTCCTCTTCCAATGCCCAAATCTTGTTGAACCAAAGCTTCCTTTGCATCTATGGCTCACGATTTCCTTGGCCAGCTTATACCCAACCCACATTGTTCTCCTTCATCTCGTTACTACCTCTTTCACCATGGAAATCTCTACATCAGTTTGTGTGTTTGGGCGAAATGAATGAGGGTTAGAAGAGAAGTTCAATCTATGGCTGGAAATGAGGGAGGAGGAAGAGGGTTTTCTTGATGGTGGCTGTCGACAATTGCTGGAGAAGTTTTGCTCCTCTCTTGTCTCTGTTTGAAGGGCTAAAACAGAAAAGAAATGTGGTTCATTATTTTCCAGCCCTTGACTTTATTTGCCAGCCCTTTAGTCTTATGTTTCCAGCCCTTGATTTATTTGTTAGCTCTTTACTCTTGTTTTCAGCCCTTGATTTATTTGTTAGCCCTTTACTCTTGTTTCCAGCCCTTGATTTATTTGACAGCCCTTTACTCTTGTATTTCCAGCCCTCATTTCATTAGCTTCTAATAACCCAATTTAACTTTAATGGATTAGTAGATAAATAACTATTGTTTCAAGCAAATAATAATGTCTCCCATTTTTTTCTATTGTCTTAATAATTCTAATTTCCATAACTTTATATATGTATATATATTTTTTATACACATATATTTAATTCTCTTATAATATATCTTAATCAATTTAATTTATTTCCTACTTCATATCTTAGTACCTACATACTCACATTTACATATCCATCGCTTCTTGACCAAGATGGCCCGAACATTCTCAACTTCCATAATCTGTCCAAATTCCAAAATAACCTCAAGTCAGTCAAAATTACTCTAGTATACTTACGATAGATATCGAAATTAAGGGTTATTACATTTGGTATTTAAAATAGGCTTAAATAATGCTTGGGCTTTATGTGAAAATGAGATAGGTTTAAGTGTATTATGGTGGGGTAAGGGTTAAAAGGTTTTACAAAAGGGTTTGGAAAATTAATTTAGGTAAAGTTTATGGTTTAAAAATAATTTAGGGGTAAGATTGTAGGAATAGGATTTGGGGTTTCGAGAAGGCTAAGTCTATGGATTTTAGAGGTTGAACATCAAAGCCGACCATTTTTCCTTTATTTTCTTGCCATTTTCTTGGTTTCCTCCTTATTCTTGAATTGCTACATATAAAGATAATTTAATTAAATTGGGAAGAAATTACCTTAAAATTCCAAAATTTAATCAAAATTCATGTAATAAAATACTCTAAAAAGCATATATTTTAGAGACTTATCAACTTTATAAGTTAATCAAATCTAACAAAAAATATTAAAATCAGTTCTCTCCAGCCTTAATGGAAGCTTTGATTGGTAGGAGAAGTTAATTGGTAGCAGAGAGGTTGGTAGGATGGGATTTTGACCCAATAAAAAGTTAAAAATTGGGCCTATCGGGAACAAAAAATCTAGCAAACAAATTGCCTAAAATGGGCATGGATAAGAGCTTTTATAACGGACTAAAGCAGCAAAGATTTTAAAAGAGGAGCAACTATCCATGAGCGAAACCAACCCAAAATGGCAAGAAACGGGACAAAGAGGGGAGAGAAAAAAGGCAAGGAAGGAAGAAGTATAGAAATCATTGTACATGACTGGAGCATGTACTGGAAAAAGTTTTTGGTGAAAGATGATTAGTGTCCTGCAATTGGAACAGTAGAACGAAGAAAGGGGAGGCGCATGGGCTGCAACAGCCAAGTAAACAAAAGTGCAAGGAAGAACATGCGAGGGCAAGAGTAAAATACAAATCTTGTATTGAAATTACCTCTTTAGCCAAAAGCAGACAAAAAAGAGAGGTCAAACACTTGAAAAAGCATGATTAAAAACATGGCAAAGAGTGATGGCATGTATATCTATAATTTTTATTATATAGATGATGTACTTATTGTGTATAATCTCTATATATAGTTAATCCACTTGACACTTCATTAATGAGTAAATTAAAATGATGTTAAATACTTAAAAATTAATACAAATATTTTTTTTCTAGTTGTTCAAAAAGACTTGGGGCACTTGGCTCTTTGACTTAATCAAATTTTTTTATTTTTTGATAGAAATATTTTAAATTAAATTTTGCATTTAAAAATATTTTAGCTGTTCCAAGATATATTTTCAGTTATGTCTAGAAAGTTATGCCAGGAATGAATGCTTATTAATTAACAAACAATTACAAACATTTATTTGTAATTGTTCATCTTCTACATACAGAGATACGATTTCTAGAAATATTTACTCTACATTCTGACTTTTCACAAACAACTCTAAAGGTTTTGTTGTATCCTAAGATAAGTTGCTTCTGTGTGAAACAATATTACACTCTAGTTAGTGTAATCCTACACACCTCAAAGCCATATCCACTATTATTTTCCTAACAAAGTGAACTTAGTATAAGCTAAGATTGCAGAGTTTGTGGAGGCCAAAATAGCACAAAAAAGAATGAATTTGTTTAGAGCAGTGCTTTAAAAGCCAAAATACCAACATAACGTGTTACCTTTTTCTTTAAAGGTGAATAAAATCTAATTAGTTCTTTGTAGCCTTAATGGATGCATTACTTGGCAAGAGAAGTTAATTGGCAACTGAAAGGTTGGTGGGTGGGATAATTAGGGTTTGACTTTTCAAACCCAATAAAAAGTTAGAACCAGAGGCCATTGGGGAAGAAAAAATGCAACAAACAAATTTCTTAAAAAGGGCATGGATAAGAGGTTTTATAACGGACTAATGTAGCAAAGATTTTCAAAAGGGAGCAAGAATCCATGAGCAAAAGTGACCTAAAATGGCGAAAAATGGGAGCAAAGAGGGGAAAGAAAAAAGGCAAGGAAGGATGAAGTATAGAATTCGTTGTACATGACTGAAGCATGTACTGGAAGGTGGTTTTGGCGAGAGAAGATGGTTGGTGTCTTGCAAATGGAATAGTAGAATAGAGAAATAAGAGGCACAAAGGCTACAGTAGCCAAGGAAAAAAAAGTCAAGGAAGGACGTATGAGGTGTCATGTATCGAATACCATACATCAATACTAATTTCTTACATCTTAGTTACTTTTGATTGGGTTATCTGTAGTGTCCACACACTTTATAGTAGTTAATCATCATTACTTATCTGTACTTGGCCCAGAAGCCACACAAATCGATTTAAAATGTATATACATTCTCAAACTTATATTCAACATCTACATTCATTTTACATCCTATGTCATGTTCATTCATATACTGTAAATACCAATAATTTCATATTCATTCAGTTGGTTGGTGTCACGACCCGAAGGCTGCGACATTCACTTGATTCTCATACTTTTTCTCTATTACAAATTTATGAACTAAATTTTTCTTTTTCATTTTAAGGTTTGTATTCGGTGTCAGTGTAGTTACTATACTATCTACGTGACCATAGTCATTTCATTTAAATATTAAACTAGCGAGGAAACGGTTCTAAGTTACATCTCGACTTGTTTAACAGAATATATACTATGCATCAATTAAAGTCTTACATATAAACAAGTGTTTTATAAAGAACATATACCTCAGAAGACTAGTCCCAAGCCCAGATACCGTATCTAGAGACCCACTCAGAAGCCCTCATGGCAGAGTTTAACTCAATAATCTGAAAAGAGATGAAATTAAGTGGGGTGAGCAAAACCACGGCTCTGTAAGATACTAATATAAATGCAGGAGTAGAATTATACTGTCTTAAACCGCAATGCTTAAAACCTGCGAGTTTGCAATTACAGTTCACCTTTTTCATTGATAACATCTCGTTATCTCAATTCCTGTCATCTGTCTGTCATTCAGACCTCTAAATAGATCAACTTAATCACTTTCGATCTTCTTGTCATTATACTACATTGCATCACACAACAATGCATCGTGTATAATTTGCATGTCATATACTATTAGTCCATACTTTCCTCAATCTCAGAGTACATCATGTCCTATTGAAATATCGTATCAAGTCACTTTATGTTTTCATAATCGTACTCCTGTATTCTATCATCTCATATCACTTTCCATATACAGAAATCAAGATCACGGTGGTACGAAGTCATAATTCTCTTCGTATAAATTCTATATTCATGTATCATATCATATCATGACATCATGTAGACAGAATATCATTAATTCCGAGTCATGACACTCCTCATATAACTCTCATGTTTGTGTACAATATAAAATCATGACATCTCTTGTAAAAAAAGCATATCGTTATGTCATGATTTAGTATGCAAATTATGTAACTTTTCTGTATAAACCGCTATCATTTTAATTCATATCATATATACTTTAGAGCATGCTCAAACATGTATATATTCAATTCATTTCATATTTACATTTAAAACATAGTCAGAGCATGTACAATTTGCAAATCATATATTCACTTTTAGAGCATGTCTAAAACATGTGCGGTTTCAAAACATTTTTCATATACTGGAAAGTCATATCAGGTCTAGAGTTCATATCAGATAAAACTATACTCTAGACCTCATATCATATCATGTTATGTTAAAACATGTCTTTTCATATCATTTCAAATCAAAATGCACAGTTCTATTTTCATGTCATTTCAAATCAAAACGTGCACATTTCTCTTTTCATATCATGTCAAATCAAAACATGTCTTTTTATATCGTTTCTCTTTTCATATCGTGTGTAATCAAGTACAATATCAAAACACATTTCATATACTATGAAATCATATCAGTTTAGAGTTCATATCAATTTAAAAGCTTACTTTAAACTGCATATCATATCGGTTAAGACTAGGCTAGATCCCTAATACTCCATTAATAAAGACTTAGATCACTGTAGCTAGCAGTGAAAATCATGTCATCGTCCCCTGGAAACCAACTAGGGCACTCTATCTATGGCCATAGACCTCATCTCTCTCAGCCCCACTGATCAGGCGTGACAGAGACCTGTCCACGACTATTGTCGGACAAGCATCTCTGCCTAATGAGTAATCTCCAATTAGGCGATTTCTACTATGCTTTATTAAGTTTAATTCTTTTAGGGTGCCTACAGTCTCATAAAACATTCAAATCTTTAACTTTTCATGTCAAAAATCATGTAAGGCATATGGTACAATTCTTTAAGATGATTCATATATAAAAATATGTATATACCATATACTTTCTTTTTTTTTAAAACTATTCTATACTTTTTAGCATTCATATAAATGTTATTATAACATCACAAGTTGTAACAAGGCATGCTATAAAACCATTTCGGTGATAGTTTCAAATGTCAATATAAGTAATATCTTCATCTAATACAGTGAAGCAATTAATTTAAATTTATCACCATAAATCATTTGATTTTAAAACTTTCTTTCTGTCACATCAGTAAATCATTATTCAAATCAATTCAATATTCATTTCATTCGATCTTCAAATTGTTCAGTACTCCAATTATTCAATAATCAGATCACTTGGTATTCAACCCATTCGGTATTCAATATCCTTTTTCGATAATTATCGACTATAACAATCATTTGTATATTTCATTATCGGTATTAGTACCACATCATTAGTATAAATCCTCTTAGTATTTATGAGTATTTAAATACCATGTTTCTATATAGCCTTCAAGGTACTGAAATTTTGTAATACCAATATCATCATTTGATATCTAATTCAGATTCGACATCGAGGATAACAAACCACAAGATCGATATTCACTTATCAAATCCATCTATGGTTTAACCTATTAACACACG
The DNA here is from genome assembly GCA_032173925.1 of Heritiera fomes. NCBI lineage: Eukaryota > Viridiplantae > Streptophyta > Magnoliopsida > Malvales > Malvaceae > Heritiera > Heritiera fomes. The sequence goes on along the minus strand of JAPDPM010000012.1, from coordinate 5,437,482 downwards.
TTCATAATTCCCGACTTAAGGTTCAATTTCATTCACTATCACAAAACCATATCACAATCTTCAACTTAATTTTTATATGGCCTGTATAATGTAATATCATGCTAGAATTATCTATAAGGCATCATCAATTCAATTTTTGTTTGGCAATTTACCCACTTAAAAGATTTTCCAATTTTCACTATCAACAGTGTTTCAATCATTTAAGTCACCTAGCGACTATCTATGTTATTGCAAAAATCTCAGTTCACATCTATTTAATATCGATATGTACAAGTACATTTTTATGTAGACGTGTGTTCTATCAAATGTCCATAAGACATCACAATCTACTTTCTTATTATCATCATCTCAATCATACCACTAAGACGAACCATTCATCATGTCCTCCCAATTTCTCCAAGTCACTCAAATGTGAGAAATATGTTTCAAGACCTATTCCGAGGTTATAATCAAATCTATATAATCACATGTGTGACAACCATTTATCTGAATCTATCAATTCTAAGATCATCACTCGATTGATAATTCCACAATTCAGTCATTCGACCATCTAAATTACAACTTCGATTTTCTCTTTTAAGTTATATTGTATAATTATCGTCACTTTTACCCGTGATTCGCCCAATAGATAATTCCACCTCAATCTCAACTTGATAACCATTTTATGATATTAAGATGACTTGATTTATCGATTCTATAAGGCTTAAACCATATAATTCATCACGTTATCGTGCTCAACGATCTATCTTCTCCTCGATTTCAATATAAACTTTTCCAGTAATACAATAAAATCCTTTCAATGTTTATTTTTCAATAATTATTTCCAAAATTCCATTTATGTGAGAAACTTAATCTTTTTCCTCAAATATTTTCATAAAAATTTTGACAGCATAACGGCTTAATTTTTATCAAACCTCTTGCAAGGAAAACACAATTTATACCACAGCTGTTGATTCTCACAATTCCTTTATCTTTTACTAAGACCCCCACCATCAGTTGTGGGTCCTCTTAGCATTTAAAAATGATTCCATCAATGCATCATATCAAAAATCATAATTCCAAATCATACAATATAATGCTACTAATGCTTTATAAAAGTATCTTACCTATTCGCTAAAGCTTAGCGTGTTTTCGAGCCTAGCTAAAATTCACCACTTGCCTCATTGCCATGCTGCCAAAATCTAAACAATTCACATATATTCGTTTTTAGAAAAATCATCCAACAATTCCATAAATTTAAATGGAACATAATAAAATCTTTCAATTTCTTACCCATATTCAACATTAAATTTCGGGTAAGGTACTTCCTAAGCTCCTCTTCTTTCCTTCTTCTTCTTCTCTTTTTTTTTCCTTTTTCCTCCTTTTTCCTTTTCCTTTTCCCCTTTTTCTTTTTCTTTTCTTTTCTCCTTTCCTTTCTTTTTTCTTTCTTCTTTCCTTCTTTTTCTTTCTCCTTTCTTTTCTTCTTGTTCTTTTTTTTTTTGCCGTACCGGTTCAGGCCGGTTCACCTTTGTTTGGCCAGTTCAGCCAACGGCGACCACCCATTCTGGTGGTTCGGTCACCCTATAGCATCCTACGGTTGCCACGAGTCGGATCTGCCCTCCTTTTCCCCCCATCACCGGCGACGGCTCCGAATTTGGGAATGGTGGTTTGGCTTCTTTTCTTCCCTTTTTCTCCTTTCCTTTGCTGTTTTCTTCCTCACCGGCGGTCGCCTCCTCTTTCCTTTTCCTCCGCTGGCAGCGCAGGTGGCGTGGTGGTGGCCAGATCGGCGGCACCACCACTTTCTCTTTTCCTTTTCCTTCCCTTTTAGCCTTCATTTTTCTCCTGATTTGGTTCTTTTCTCTTTTCTCATTCTTTTTCCCATCGCTGGTCGGCTCTTTCCCTTCTCCTCCTCGGCTCGTTGATGACGTCTCCTCTTTTTCTTGCTCGATCGATCGACGAGGGTCGGCTGCTCCTTGTTCTCTTCTCTGTTTTACAAAACAAAAAAGAAACAAGGGAATAGGGTTTGTATCCCGATTCCCGCTCTTTTCCTTTTTTTTCTTTTTTTTATTATATTTATAAATAAATATTTATAAATATAATTATTAATTAATAATAATATATATACACACTTTTATTTCTTAAATTTTGGATTTGTTAATATCTAAAAATTATTCAAAATAATTTCCTCTACTTCATCAGTTTTCAAGAATTCCAACAATTTTCCCATCTCGTAAATAAATTTATTTATTTACTTTCACTTATTTATTTGCATAAAAATTAAATTCTCAAGTAATTTAATACCAAAAATAGAAAAATTCTCGGTTATCACAATTGGGCTGTCTGCGGTGCCTTCATTTCATTCATTTATGAAATCCAATTGAAATTAAAATAAAACTTCAACTTTACTATCTTTGATATTTATATAGATAATATTCTATTCAATACATTACTATAGTATTTACATCCCTTGTATATATGATATACAAAAGTAGTACTGTATATAAACGTCTAAACATATTAAAGTAAAAGTATACCTCTACAGACTAGCAACAGCTACTTGAAGGATACTAAAAATGTAGCCACTCAGTGGAAAGGTAAATCACTGCAAATAATCTGTAAGGAGGGAAAAGAAGGGGGTGAGCTTACGCCTAGTAAGAAATTCATATGAGAGAACTGATACTATGAAATCTATATGCATAAAATTATGAAATTCCTAGCAGTGCACTAAGGGACGTTTAAGGAAGGATACTATAATCGGTTAGGTAACTAGGTTAAGTATGGAAGGATACTTTGAAGTACCTTATGCGTCCCGGTTCCTAGTTTCGACTATTAAGAATAAGTAGTTGACGATGTAGTGAGTAAATAGTATAAAAACATTTAATTAATATCATTTTCCGTCTATAAACAGTGTGTAAAACAATTCAATAAAACAGTTCAGTAAGGCAATTCAGTATGGTAGTCTAGCAAGCAATATAGTAAACAGTTTAAAACCAACGTGAAATCAATATTTTTAATACTTTTGCTCAGTAGCAGTATAAAACCCAATTTAGTAAAAACAGTACAACGGTGACCAGGCAACACCTAATAGATATCATGCCATAGTAGTATCCCAAGAAGGGAGAAACAGTAACAATAAGATATGGCTATAGTCACAGTTGTGTCCATAGTGTGCACTGATTAGGTGACAACTGCGACAACTGATGAAGTGATCAATATCAATCAGCAAACAGTACAGTAACAGTAATAGTTAGTTAGCATGATGTACCCAAAGGTTCTACAAGGCCTAACAATCTAGAAACAGTTGATAAACAGTATAAACATCGTTGAAGAAATCAATGGCAATAATCAATACCTTCAGTCAATCCATAAATACATAGTTTAGAAACATGAGCAACTCAATAATAAAAATTCATAAAATATTCTGTAATGTCCAGATATGCTAAATTCTAAACCAACTTTTTCTTTTGAAACACTTCTTCACATACAATCAATTACAATTATATGGTTTGCATTCGGTGTCAATGTAAGCTCACTTTATAACTTTCTATTACTTATCAGTCATTATACCATTAGATCATTAACCGGTAAATAATAATAAAAAAATCAAAATACAAAATGCGGATCCAAATCCTTATTTTCATTTATATTAATTCAGTTCATGTACAATATCCACTAGTTCTTTTAACATTCTTTGACACGACACTATTTGATTTACATCCCAAACTATACTTATATTAGCTATGCATACATTGCCTGAATATAAAATACGATATTTAACATATACTTATTCGATTAAGACTTTAACTCCTAATAGTCTTCTTCCACTAGTTGAAGTAGTGGTCGCCATGTATATCGATAAACTATCTGAGACGGTGAGTAAGGGGATGAGCTTAGGGAAGCCTAGTAAGAAATATATATAAAAGCGCTATACTATGCTACTATATGCAAATAAAATAAATAAACTTTTATTTTACGTATTATAAAAAATAAATTAAATATGAATATTAAAATGCATAAAAATCATTTAATCCGTATTGGTGTACTAAGGTACGTTTTAGGAAGGATACTATAATCGGTTAGGTGACCAGACAAAGTATGGGAGGATAGTTTGAAGTACCTTTTGTGTTTCGGTCCTTAGTTCTAACTATAGGGAGTAAGCAATTGACGATGAAATAGATAGTATAAAACATTTAATCATTTTATGGAATTTCTAATCAATAACAGTATATAAAACAATTCCATAAAGCAATTATTGTATGAAATTTCAATAAACAGTATAAAAACACTTCAAAATCATGAGAAATTCTCACTTAGAATAGTAAGACAATTCATTTAAAAATCACTATTATCGATCATTCAATTTAAATATTTCTTTCTTTCAGATCAGTCAAATTAGTATTAAAATAAATCAAAATCAATTCAGTGGAGATAGTCAACATCCATATAATCATGCACGAACAGTATCCTCAGAGGGACGAACAGTATCCCTGAAAAGACAAACAATATCCCCGAAAGGACGAACAGTAACAGTGGCCTTCGTTGAACAGTCACAATGGGCATTAGGCAGATGCCAACTATGGTTCCGTGGACTTGCCTAAGGTTTCACAGCCAGTAACATATCATATCAATCAGTATGCATGATCACTAAGGAGCTAACAATCTCCAAAACAGTCTCACTTCTTCATTAAATTAACAATAGAAATCATTTCAGTAAATTTATCTTCAGTCAGTCCATAAATATTTAAATAGTAAAATTTTATATTTAGTTTGAAAATTCAATTAATACTTTCAGTGTGAAAGCAAGTATATAAAATATTGTTTAACATTTAAGTAGCTATAAATATGAATTTAAACAATAATAAATCATGCAATTTTGAGAACAGTGATTGAAAAACTTTTGGTATTGGAATTTATTTAGAACATAGGTTCAAGGTTTGTTTTGACGAAATTTCAGTAGTATAACGACTATAACTATTCTAACCCCTTACATAAAAACTACAATTTATATTTTCAAAACCAGCCCCAATTCCCACATGCAAGCATAACATTCCTATGCTACTTCCATATACGTTCCTTACCTTTACGGTGTCATTTCATTCCAACAATACCATTTGTGGAGTCGAACCAGTAAGTAGGTTTTTATTCGCCTCCTTTCTAATTTTGTTCATTTAGTTTCAGAGCTGCAGAAGATCACTTATACAAGTTCAGTTTCAAAATTTCTATCTAGAAAATTCTTACAATTCATACTCATAAGTAGTTCAATTATCTTATCCAACCATAGTTATATAAATAGCCCACCGTTTGTAAAACTTTCTAACTTATCGGCACTATTCTGCTCATAACCAAAAATATTGAATTCCAATTAATACACCATTAATTTCTTATGAACCCTAACTTAATTCCTTATTTAAAAGTATAAGGCTCATTTTCTTATTCATTCTGTATTATTTTTAACAATTTTTCAAAGTTCAGTCTAATTCTATCCATTTGGCAGGATGATTTTCTGACCTTTGCACATTAAACATTACATTACTCATTATAGGGATGTCCAAACATTATGAATCTAGGACCTTATGAATCTTGATTCAGTTCCCTATTCCGAAAGGTAAATTTCATAATTTTATCATTTCTGAGTCATTTTTAATAATTCCACAAATTCACCATGTTTTCAAGTGCATTCTGGTGGAATTGTCTACTGACCTCTATGCACAAATTGGTTCATATCTCAGTGTGAGGTTATCCAAATTGTGCAAACCCTAAACTATATTATCCCTAACTCATTTACCTTTCTAAAATGTGTGGCCTCCACCAAATTCAATCTGGTCTATTTTCTACAATTTTTCAAATTCAGCTATTTGGATCGCATTTTCTGTGCAGAGAACCTTGCATTCATTTGCACATATCTTAAGCTACATAACTCCAAATTAAGTGATTCTAAAACTGAATTTCTCCTAAATCATAAGGCTATCTACCAAAAGTTTTACAAAATTTATCTAATTATAAAACTCCCAAACTAAACATTTAAACATGGGGCTCGGACATGACAGTTTCAGCAAATTTCAAATCTCAGCACAACCACACACTTAGCACTTTGTTTCTTGCAACTTTACACCCCTTTAGGCATGAGAACAACATTTTTCCCTTAGGAAACCTTCATGAAAGAAACCCTAACATATCCATACAATTTGATTTGCTTCAAATTCCAACCATAAACATGTTAAACAAGTGTACAGCAACCATATTCAGCCATTGGAATAAAAAACTAGAGCTGGCTCTCTCACCTTCAACCATGACAGAAAATTCCAGCAGCCAAATCAAGTCCCAATTGATCAATTCAACCCTCTAAATTCTGAGTTAGACAACCCTTAGGGTGAGGAATAATTTTTATTAAGGAAGCCTTGTGATTTGGTGGAAGGAGAGTGATGAATTTTCTAGAAGAAAGAGAGGAAAACGCGAGAAAATGGAAGAAAGGAATGCAGCTGCAGGGGAGGTCGATCACAGCTTGGAAAAGACTGGAAAATATTGGTTTTTATTGATATTTTATAGATATTTTCAGCCAATGTGCAGAATGACCAATTTACCCCTTTAAAATTCTATTATTTACACCTATGCCATTAATAATATTTTATTATTTTTAGTTCTAGATTTTTAATTTTATTTTTATTATGTTTAATTTTTTAATTCAATTCTGGTCAAACATTGACTAATTTGACCAGCCCCTTGCAAAAAGACCATAATACCCTTATGCAATCTCATTATTTCCAAATATGTCCTAACATTATTTTAATATTTTTAAATTTGGAATTATATTTTATTTTTATTATTTTCTGTATATTCAGGTCAAACATGGTCAAATGTTGACGCCCAAGGTGGTTTGACCAACCATGGGTAGTGAAATTATCAAACTACCCATAAACAAAAGCTTTCAGTTTCATTAGCGTTGTTTTAGCACTTTCACGTAATTCAATTCACGAGCTAGATCTACGTGAAACTCCTTTACGTGAAGATTTTCCTATGATAGTCTGTAGATCCAAAATCAATTTAGTTTGACCATTATTCAGAAAAGTTCTTCCAGGCTATGGAGTAAATCGTCATTTTTGAATGTGTTGCACGTAAACTTAAGTGTGCTCATCTTAAAGAATTCCAAGAAGTGTTCTTCTTGCCCTTTAGGTATTCTAGGCCCAACTTTCACATTTTGCCACTTCGGAGGCCATCCGAGTTATGGATTACCCTGTGGGCCCACTTGACAATTTTTCCCTATAATTCCATAATCAATAAGAATCGGTTTTCATGACTTGACTTAATATTCTGATTCAGCACCTTCAATTGGTGTACGGAGAATAGAGAAATTCAGGATCTCACATATTCACAGTTCAATATTCAGTTCTCAAATTATTTTATTTATGCATAAATAAGATTTTAAAACATGCAAGTACTCTCACGTACGCAAAATTTGATAAAATGGGTTTCCAAAACTGAGTTACAAGCTTCGGTATGCATATGAGGTATTAATATTAAAACAAGATTAAACTTGTTCAATTTTTTCATTTTTGGTATTCAAAAATATACCAAAATATAATTCTATAAATTTCTTAGAAATTTTGGCAGCATAACTACCGTTTCTATCCTAATCTCCCTTTAATAAAACAGAATTTATAATCCCAACAACAATTCACAAATCTTGTCCATTTCATCTCAAAACAATTTCATAAAATGATTTCAACATTAATAAGCATTCACAGTATTCCTACGTCTTCCATACTTATCCCTTACCTTTTGATTTTCACCAAAACACCTATTAGCACCACTTAGTGTATATCACTCTCGGGCTGCAATGTATATCACTCCCGGGCTGCAAAAGACCATGACAACCCAGTCATTTCACTACACTTCAATTACAAAGAATCTTACACTCACTAATATCATTTACATTGCCTGCAGCAGCTGCTAAATCGTTCTATTTCATACTGGTGCTAACACTACATTTATACTTAAATCAACTCTGCTTTTGATTCCAATCATGCTAACAGTCTTATATTAATTTATATAGTGTCATGGAACCTAAAACACATTGAATTGAGCATGATTCCTAGGTCCCCTTCATTGGGCCGAAACACACATGCATGGTTACACAACTAGTTTCAACAAATTAAGCTTAATTTCATGCTTTACACTTTTCTTCATTCATTCTACACCATTTTCATATAACAAAGCACCATGAACATGTATATACTACCACGACCAAAACCCTAAGGAAGAATTTGAGATGGTTTTAATCCAATTCAAGGCCGTATATAAGTTTAAACACCTTAATTACATTACTAATTACCATTAATTCATGAAACAATCTCAAGTTTCCTTACCTTTCACACTTGGCTGAAATTAAGGGGGACCCAAAGATCTTGATTTTGTTCACTTTAACACTTAATTTAGGTACGGGATTGTAGAGCATAAGATTCTGCACAGGATTGTAGAAGGAATTTTGCGGTTTCGGTGTTGTTTAGCTAAGGTTTTGGAAGCTTTTCTCTTTTCTCACTAAGGTTGTTAATGGTGGAATGGTTGAAAGGTTGAAGAAGATGGTGGCCAGCCCCTTTAATAAAATGTAGAAAATTCTTTAAAATTATTAAGCTTGGAAAATTATCAAAATGCCCTTAAACTTAATGATTTTGGATAATTTTACCTTCACACTTCAATAACGCTATTAACCTGTCAGTTTAACTTCTAAATAATTTATTTCATCATAGAATATGAGCATTAAACATATGCTAATCATTGGTTGTGGTTTCATTAAGGTTTGATTGACCGTAAGGGTGAAATTACCAAAATACCCCTATCGGGTCAATCGCGTAGATTTTTTTCTTCGCGTGTGATTTAGTCTATGTAATGGTATGGCATAGAACTTTATCACACGTAGATTATCATACTTCTATCAGTTGGTCAAAAGTCAATTTGGTTTGACTATTATTTGCAAGAATTCTTCCAACCTATGTCCTTAATCGACATTTTCTAATTTGTTTGCACGTTTTTCAAAAACAACTTAAATAAACGATTTTGGCTTGCAGATTCTTACCATAAATCCATTCAGCTCTCAATAATGAGTCTACTAATTCTCACATCCATCTCAGCACTATAAGGCCTGTAGGGCCCACCATATCGTTTCCTTTAATGTTTGTGAAATGCACAGCAATTGAACAGTGGTGAGAAGTCTGACATATATAACAGCATAAGAATATGTGATTCTCATATCCTAAGTAAGAATATACATACGAGATAGTATTGTACATATATAGCTGAACATATAAAAATAAACACGTATACCTCAATAGAAATTGAGAATTTGCCTGAGGGATATCAAAATCAAAGAGTCCTCCTTAGCAAAAAATAGAGATCTATTGTAGATAATGTGGCAGGAAAATAAGGGGGTGAGCTTATGTTCAGTAAGAAATATACATAAAAAAGTTGATACTATGCATAACTATATGCAAGTATCTTAAAAACATGCTTTTTCACACAGAAACCAGTAATCACACGATCTTTGGGCACACTATTGGAAAGGATACTATAATTGGTTAGATAGCCAAGTTGAGTACAGAAGGATGCTTTAAAGCACCTCACTTGTCTCAGCATCTAATTCAATTATAGGAGGTTCATTTAAAACTTATTCGATCATAGAGTTCAGTAAACAATCGAAAATAGCTTACACTAAATAGTTTACAAATCATACTGATGACTAGTTCAAAATACTTCGTAAACAGTATAATAATCAGTCACAGTAAACAATATGAAGATTAGAAGACATTCAACAAATATGCTAAAAACATAAATCAATAAAGTGTAGGAGTGCCTGGTTTAGCAACGAATTTACCGCCTTAAAAAATTAGAATAGTGGAGACTAGATAACACTCGATAAACTTATGCAATATAAGTATTCCAATAGAGAGTAATAACGACATATGGCCATAGTTAAAAGATCCACAATGTGCACTAGCCAGGTGACATGTGTAGACGCTGAAGATGTGGCCAAGGTTAAGCAGCAACATTTTACACACACAGAAGAGCATGCACCTGCAGGTAGCTATAGGACCAGCAGTCTTAAAACAATTCATAAAACAGATTAGAATCATTTACGGAGCTCAATTCAGTAAATCATATCTTCAGACTGTCCATAAAGCATTAAAAGCAAAATTTGTTATAGTTGAAGTATAAAAATTCACCAAATATTTTCAGTTCAATAACCAATGTTCAAAATAACATGAGAACATAAATGTATCTTGAAAAACATAAAAATTATTAAAAATTCATTTGGAAACTGAGTTATAAATTTTGTATGTGTTTATGACCTTTAGAAAACCTTAACCCAAATCACACTTTCATTTCCTTTCTACTTGCAAAAATAATGCCAACTGATGATTTTAAAGATTTTGGTTCATTATAGTAAATTTCAGTAGCATAACAGTACTACCTACCCCACCCTTCTTGCACGAAAATACAGTTTATAACCACAATTTGTTTTACATTTTTAATCAAACATCAATTTCAATCTCCATTTTCATCACTTCCAATGCAATACAGTATCCCTATGTCTGTTACATATATCCGTTACCACTCGAATATCGTTGATTCACATAATTAGCACCAGTACTCTCACCTTACTTTAGAGCTGCAAAACACCACACGAATGCTGTCAATTCACTACACTTCAGTTATAAAGAGTGTTTAACTCTTTAAAATCTAGTTCATATCATATTGCTGCCCTAAATCCGATCTACTTCATACTGGTTCTAACACTTCAACTATCAGCAAAACACCTTTTTTTCGATTCTGACTTGGCTTACAATCTTGTATTAATATATGCGTTATTCTAGGACCCATAACACATTAAATTGAGCATGGTTTCACTATGCCCTTCTCTTGGCCGAAATCACTTCTTCTGCCTACATACATCATTTCTTCAGTTTAAGCTTAAATTCATATCCTCCACAATGTCTACATTAATTCTTCATCATTTTTGCATGAACCAACATCATATTCATGCATGGGGGAGGTTGGTTGAAACCCTAAGAGAGTGCTTCTCATGGTTTTAATGCTATTCAAGCTTATATACATGCTTAAACACCTTAAATACATAGCTTAAAGTCATTAAATCATAAAAAATTCAAGCTTTCTCTCACCTTTCTTCTTGGCTTAAAATGGAAGGGACCCAAAAATCTTATAAATGGCCACTTTAGGGCTTGATTTTGATAGTATGTTGTAGAGCTTTGAGAGCCAAACAAGTTTGGTGAAGACAGTTTTTGGTTTCGAAGGGTTTTTACTAGGGTTTTAGGGACTTTATCTCTCTTACCAAGCTTTCATCAATGGTGGAAGGAGAAAAAGAAGAAGATGGCCAGCCAACATGGAAGAAAGGTGTAGAAAATTCTAAATTTATAATATCTTTTAAGACAAATTATGAAAATGCCCTTATACTTACTAAAAATTCCTATTTTACCCTTTACACTTTAACTTCCGTTTAAACAGTCATTTTAACTACCAAATATTTTATTTGATCATAAAACATATCTATTTTACATTTCCTAATCACTGGATGGGCCTTTGTCAGGGTTCAACTAGTAAAAGGGCGAAATTACCAAAATAACCTTGACTGTTTAATCGCATAACTTTTGACAGTTTTGTATAATTTAGTCTATCAGTTAACATGGCATAAGACTTTGTTACAGAGAATTTATCTATGACTGTCAGTTGGCCCCAAATCAATTTAGATTGATTGTTATTTATGAAAGTTTTCCTAGTCTATGACTTAACTGTCATTTTTCAAATTATTACACGCTTTTCAAAACATGCACAAACAGATGAGTTTAAGGTGTAAATTCTTACCATCTCCATATTTGGCTCTAAATGCCCGTATTATACCTACGAAACATAAGGCATATGAACAATTATAAGATATCATATTTTCCTAGCTTCCTTAACAGGATATAAAGGTACTAGAAAATATGAATCTCACACGAAGGCACGAGTAAAATACAAATTTTGTATTGAAATTACCCCTAGCCAAAAGCAGAGAAAAAAGAGAAGTGTGATAAAAAAAAACGAGGCAAAGGGGATGGCACGTATGACTACAATTTTTATTACATAGATGATGTGCTTACCGTATATAATATCTATATACTATTAATACTACTGACACTTCATTAATGAGTAAATTAAAAAGATGTTAAGTACTTAAAAATTAATACAAATATTTTTTTTCTATTTGTTTAGAAAGACTTGGAGTGCTTGGGCTCTTGGCTCTTTGACTTAATTAGATTTTTTTATTTTTGATAGAAATTTTCTAAATTCAAATTTTGAAATTAAAAATGTTTTAACAGTTCCAACAAACATATTTTTAGTTATATCTGGAACAGTTGTGCCTGAAACGAATGGTTGTTAATTAAAAAGCAATTACAACTATTCATTGGTGACTGTTTGTCTCCCATATAAGGAGATTTGATTTCTAAAAATGCTTACTCTATATTCTGACTTTTCACAAACAACTCTAAATGTTTTGTTGTATCCAGGGTAACTTGCTTCTGTATGAAATAATATTGCACTCAAGATAGTGTAATCCTACACTCCTCAAAACCATATGCACCATTATTTTCCAAACAAAGTGAACTCACTGAAGGCTAAGATTGTAGAGTTTGTGGAGGCCAAAAGAGCATAAAAAATAATGAATTGGTTTAGAGCAGTGCTTCAATAGCTAAAATACCAACATAGCATGTTACCTTATTCTTTAAAGGTGAATCAAATCTAACAAAAAAAATTCAAAATCAATTCTCTCCACCAAAATGGAAGCATTAATTGGTAGCATAGAGGTTCGTGGGTTGGGATGATTGGGGTTTGACTTTTTAAACCCAATAACAAGTTAAAAACAGGGGCCATTGCAAAAGAAAAAAAACACAACAAAAAAATTGCCTAAAAAGGTCATGGATAAGAGCTTTTATGACGAACTAAAGCAGCAAATATTTTCAAGGAGGAGCAAGAATCCATGATCGAAATCAACCCAAAACGACGAAAAACTAGAGCAAAGAGGGAGAGAAAAAAGGTGAGGAAGGAAGAAGTATAAAAATTACTATACATGACTAGAACTTGTACTGGAAGGAGGTTTTGGCGAGAAAAGATGGTTGGTGTCTTGCAATTGGAACAGTAGAGCAAAGAAATTGGAGGCTCAAGTGCTGTAATAGCCAAGGAAACAAAAGAGAAAGGAAGGACGCACAAGGACAAAAGTAAAATACAATTCTTATATTGAAATTACTCCCTAGGCAAAAGTAGACAAAAAAGAGAGGTCAAGAACTGGAAAAAGCATGATAAAAGACATGGCAAAGGGTAATGGTGAGTATATTTACAATTTTTATTATGTAGATGATGTACTTACTGTGTATAATCTTTATATACTGTTAATTCACTTGACATTTTATTAATGAGTAGATTAAAAAGAGGTTAAGTATTGAAAAAAATAAGCTATCACCCATTAAGTTACAACAACTAAAGTGAAATCAAATGAAAGAAACTAAGGGTATAGGAGAGAACCAGATGAAAACCAAAAGAAAAGAAAAGAAGTGGACTGATGCTGTGAAAGAAAGGTAGCAGTTGAAGTGTGCGGTGTGGTTGAATGTGTTGATTGAGGGACTAGAACCATAGATGGGAGCAGGGCTTTTTGGCTGTGTTTAGTTGCTATTTTAGAACTATTGGAGATTGCTTGGACGGCTAAAATTGAAGTAAAGTAAGACTGATTGTGGCATGGTTTGTAGAAGGTTGTACAGGGGAGTTAGGCGGTGGTTGAAGGCCCAGAGAAAGGTCAAAGTTGAGGGGCTATAAGGAGGGGTGAAGACTGATAGAACCTTGATCATTTAGTGCGGAAAATGAGGAAGAAAGGGGTTGCTGCTTAGAGGTAGTTTGGGCTGTGTTTAAGGGTAGAAAATAATGCTGCTCAAAGTGGTGTTCAAGGGCATTATTCAAGCAGAAAACAGGGAGGTACAGGAGGCCATTTAGGTGGTTACTAGACGCTGAAACAGGGGCTGCACAAGTATAAAACTACATTCTTATGGATTCATGCAATGCATGTAAGGTAGTATAAAACTACTTCTACACTTATATAATTGACTTACAGAGGTCTCACACACTAAATTCTATTCTTAACCTTTTCATATTGAGCATAGAGGTGGAAAAATATTTCATATCCGTCCGAAATACTTTTGTGGCCTAAAATATCATCCCAACTCCTGAGGCGACTATTGTGGCTTATTTTAGTGTATATATATATGTTCTTTTTGGTGTGTATTTATTATTTCAAGCTATATTTGCTACAGTATTATAGGATGTGATGTAAACTAGGATAAGGAATTGTTCATAAAATATTTGGATATTTTATGGTGTGGATACCCACACCCAACATGCAATGTATTGTCCGCTTTGACCCAAAGGTCTCACGGTTTTGTCCCACAAAAGGCGTCTCGCAAATATGGGTTTAAGTCTCTATATATACAGCATAGCAAAGTCTCACAAACTCCCGATGTGGGATTAGGGTGTTACAAACTCACTTACTTTAAAGCTTGACATCCTCATTAAGCCCAATCAAAATAGAACTAGGATCACACTAGGGGTTGGGAATTTGGACGTGGCTCCCACTTTGTAGCACGTAGTTCCTACAGGAATCTAGAGGTGGCTTCCACGATGTAGCACTTAGCTCCGTGTTTTGGCTAGTGGATGGCCACCATTTGTGGAGACCCGTACCCAACCTGCAAAGTATTGTCTGCTTTGACTCGAAGGTCTCACTGTTTTATCCAATAAAAAGCACCTCGCAAACATGGGTTCAAGTCTCTACATATATTGCATTGCACAATCTCACAAATTCTCAATGTGAGATTGGGGTGTTACATATGGTATAGCTAATCGATGTTGAATGAGTTTGAATGGCTTGAATGTCATTAGGCATGATGATATTAAATGACATGGATTGAATTATCTATATGCATTGTAATATAGTTTTGGATATCTAGGATTGTATAAAGAAGATTATGTCTGTACATGTACTAGGCTGGGACCTTAAGCAAACGGCTCTAAATAAGACAAGTAGTTAACAACTGCAAATGGACATTGTACACACACAGACAAATCGGTTAAGTTAGAAAAGAAAAAAATTAACTCGAAATTTTATGTGCGTCTGCAAAGTTAGACATCTCATCGCAGCCTCCGAGTCATGTCAAAATAAGGTATACTCTAGGCCACATCATCATTTCCTTCCCTTCAAATCTTTTTCTTTTTTTCCTGCAATTATACTAAGAAAGATCATTGTTTGTGACTTTGGTCAACTATCAAATTCAAAGAATCTATTTGATGGTGATCTTTTGTGGTGATTTTGTTTTTGGCTTGTTTTCAAGCTTATGTTTCTTGCTTGGTTTTCTGGTTTGCCATCTTCGGTTTTTGCAAATCATTGTATTCGTGTCTTTAATTAATGAATCTTTGACTTATCAAAAAAAAAATTGGTCCTCATTAATTGTAAAGAGTTAAAAAGGAAGCTGTAAAGAGATAAAAAGGAAACCATAGGAAAATCTAATTCTGTACAGAGAAAAAAGTCTCCTATGGTTGATTTTGTATTAAGTACAAGAATGACAGAAGATACAAAAACTATCACAACATCTGTACATAATCTAGTAGCAAAACTGGAAGACAGATAAGTCGATAGCTCCAATCATTCTATTTTTATTTCTAGCATTTTTTTTCTTCATTATATATTAACTATCAAGAAATTAAACTCGTGGGATCAAAATAAAAATGAGAATTATAGAAAATCACATATAAACGAGCATTATAGAAAACCACATACTTGAACAGATTTAAAAAGGGTTTGAATGTGCGAACTCATTTTATATTAATTAAGAGAGTTCGAATATTTATCTTTTTGTTTAGATTTTGAGAATTTTGTGAAAAAAATAGATTTTGAAGAAGACTTACAGTAATTGCAAAAAAAAAAAAAAAGAAGTAAGTGAATACTTAAAGAAAGAGATGATGGTGGCTTAAAGAATCACATTTAGTGAAATTAAGTTTAAAACTAACAAATTTAAAACTACCCCCTACTAAAGAATAAAGATTTTAAAATATCAAAATGGGAAAAAACTCCCTTCACATAATATTTAGCTCTTCCCTATTGTGCGATCTGCATCCTGAAATGCTGTTGACGAATCTACTTTGTGACACTTTCTTGATCAATTAGAATTTTTCTTTTCTGGTACAATTGAGACCATTGGCAATCAATTAGAATTTTATCGCCATAGGGCAGTGATTTCAAGAGTTTTGAGTTTTTATTCATTCAGCCATAGCATGACGCTTTTATTTATGAATGAATAAAACACAGCTGCTTTATTTCAGAAAAAAAAAAAAACGTAGGTAGGAGTTGAGACTTGTGTTCTTGGAATTTGATTAATTTGTTAGTTTTATCCTGAATTTCACATGTGCCTCATATTATTTCTAATTTGGTATTCTTTGGTTAGCAAAGTTGATGAGACATTCGGTTACTTGAGACTTGCCAGTGTTTTCCCTCTCTCTCATCATTCTGACCTGTAATCTGTAGAATTTAATGCGAGGCATCATGGTACACATCAAATTAAGGGAAGACGGGAAAACAAATATATCTGATTATTTCAAAATCTGTAGATGTAAATTTCCCAAATTACAAAAGCAGAACAGAATATTCTGCAAATACCCAACCCGCAAACCAATTTCAATCAACTCTTCTGCCAACTGCAAAAAGGAAACCCACAAATGAATCAGTACCCACAACTTTTAACCGCACAAAATAACCCTTGTCGATCCAAGAACCAGACATGAAACGCTAAAGAAAAACAATGTAACAAAGTGTCTAGCAGACCATTTCCGAACAGCTTTAGCTTCCACCCTCAAACTCTTGGCCCGCCTAAGAGCGTCAACCTCTTTCAACAAATCAAACTCCACGCCTTTCTTCTTCAACTCCTCCACACACTTAGCCAACAACTTCCCATCCTCTTTCTCCCTCTCCAACAGCTTCTCCAAGTGCCCTTCCACATCAGTTTTATACCTAATAGCCCAAATAATCCCCATGGAGCATAGTAAAGAACACAAACATGGGATCCAAGACCTATGGCAGGCACCTGCAGGAGTGTCCTTCGAGGAAGAGTTGAAGAGGAGGAGAAGAGAGATGGAATGGAAGAGGAAGAAGAAGACATAAAGCTGTGTGATTTCTTTACGTACCGAGTCAATTTGAGTCTCCTTGAGGGATATTCTGTTGAGAATTAGTTCTTCTTCTTTCAGCCATTGTTTCAAAAGCAACCTGTGGGTTGGTGTTTCTGCAATTTGCTGAAGTGGGTGTGGATGTTTTGGCACCATGATTGATGAGTTTGAGCTTTGATCTGCCATGGGCATGTGCCAGAAAAACAGATTGAGTGAAAATGATGAAAAATGCAGAAGAAAAGAGAATTTTGAAAGGAGCAATAGTGGATTACAAATTTTTGGTTTTGCGTCCAACGGTAAAGAGAGGGTGTTTTTAATTTAAATCTCCCAACGGTCGAATTGGGAATTTAAATTATATTTTTGTTTTTCCAGGAATGTCCTCGGAGCGTGTAAGATTTGATGACGTCTAACATCTTGTTTTGCATGGCCAAAAAAAAAAGGTCTTGTTTTGAATGTTTAGATTCAAATTACGATATTCAAAATTACATAATTGTCCTCCAAAGCTATTCTATTCTCAACCGGTCTTTCCAAATTCTCATCTCCTTTTATGAATATCACACTTAAAGTTTTTGGAAAATTTTTTAAAAATTGCTAAAAACTAAAAGTTCAGAAATTAATAAGAAAGAAAAAAAACCATTAATTGGTTAATATTTTTAAAAATCTACCAACAAATGGTTAAAAAATAAAAGTGAACTTTTTTCCTAGGTATTTAGATATGGTTTGAATCTCGAAATCGCTGTTGTTGGGAAGGCTTTACCGTTTACCACTTCTAACCCGAATAAGATTAACTTTAGACCTTAAAACGGATGAGAATACTTATAGTTACATAAAAAAAATTAAATATCTAGTTTGATCTAGTACTTTAATGGTAAAATTAATTACTAAATGCTTTTCATTATTAATTGTTGCTTATTAATAATTAAATAATAAAATTCATTAATAACTTATAAAAATAATACGAAAATAATTAAATAAAAATTAATTATTAATTAAGAATAATTAGCAATTGTTTGTTATTATTAGTAGATATTAGTTTTATTTATTATTTAATTATTAATTATGAATATTCAATTATTAATACATGTCCACACCATATGTGTAGTATTCAAA
Source organism: Heritiera fomes (assembly GCA_032173925.1). NCBI lineage: Eukaryota > Viridiplantae > Streptophyta > Magnoliopsida > Malvales > Malvaceae > Heritiera > Heritiera fomes. The sequence goes on along the minus strand of JAPDPM010000012.1, from coordinate 5,419,152 downwards.
TTTCTTGTTGTAAGTATTAGATTGCTCAAAATTATTTTCTTTTTTGGAAGACTTTTACATATGTTTATATCATGATTATACATGATCATGGGCCAGGATCTGGCCAGGCTCAAGGGATATAATAATGGCTTATGTGCATAGCCAAGTCTAGCCAGCCCGTCCCGTAAAGTCAAGCTTGACTTTAAGTCCAAGTCCATTTTTATTTTTATAATACAAGCTCGAGCCCGACCCAAATATAATTTTATTTATTTTTTATATTTTAATTTTTAATTTAATTGTTTTTATTTTTTTATTCCCTTTGAAATTTAATTTAAGTTGCCAAAATTTGTATATCAATTTTTATATTAAATATATATAATCATGTTTATTAATTAATAATGTTTTATATACACATAATTATATTATACTTAGTAAATATATTAAAAAAAACTTAATTAATATTTATCTTCAAGTCGGTCCAGAGCTTTGAAAGGTTAAGCTCGAGCCTGGCTCGATTTTTGAACAAACCAAAAAATTCTGCCCAAGCCTGATAATTGCATCAGATATTTTTGTCTAAGCCCGACCAAATATCGGCGGGCTTTCAAGCTTGGGCTATAACTCGACCCTTGAGCAGGCCTAATCATGATATACATATGTAACGTCTAGAATTAGGAAATTCCAAACTAAATTTTTCCTTTTCACTTATCTTTCATATTCAATTATTCGATATTAGTCAATTTGCGTTCGGTGCCAATGTAAGTTTCTTTTATCATTTTTGTTACAGTTAACCTTTATACCCTTAAAATTATTAAACTGTAACTAATAATTAAAAAATCAGAATAAAATCTATTAAAAAATATTTATAAATTTAAGGGTAATTTACACTTCACTATTTCAAGTACCTTTATAAATTTCATAATTACAATATTTACATCCCATCACAAATACATTTGCTATGTTGTTATAAGTCTGAATATAAATATAAAGCTTTACATTTACCTAGTCACTGGGTACTTTAAACTTCTAATAATTTTCTTCAACTATTCTATCGCAGCGGACGGTACGTGCCCCAGTGAGCTATTTGGGATGATGAGTAAAAGGAGTGAGCTTTGTGGAAAGCTCAGTAAAAACATATATAAAAATTAAACTATATGCAGTTAAATAAAATAAACTTATTTAATAAAACAATATTAACTTTCAATAAAATATTGTGGAACTTTTCAAAATCATGAGAATTTCTTATATGATGCAGTATAGCAATTCTAAAAAAATCATTAAAAATGTGATAAATGTATTTCGTATTTCAATTAATGCTATAAAACATTTCTCCTAAAATCATTAAAATATGATAAATGCATTTGTATCGAGAAAACATATAATGTATGACTTGTATAACTTCTTTCATCACTTTTTAGTCAAAACCATGTGCTATTCTCATAAATCAAATCACTCAGTAAATCAATCACCTGTCAAACATCACATATCGATAGAAAACAATCTCCCAGAGAATCATGCACAATCTTGTATCCTCGTAGGGACCTCGTAACAATGGCCACTGTCTATCACTCATAGTTTGCACTGGTCAGATGCTCACTACGTAAACCTGTGGGGTTTGACCGTAACTCCCATAGTCATATCATATTAAGGGAAGGTTTGGGATGTCTCCTAGCCTAATCATCACTGTCTCGTATGCACGATCATCAGGGAGACATTTATCTCATAAAATCATTTTATTTACTCGTATATCATTTCATATAAATCAATTCATGTAAATCATTTGAAGAAATTCGATTCATGTAATTCAAATCATGTAACTTATTCCACATAAATCATTTCATGTAATTTAAATCATGCAAATCACTTCTTGTAGCTCCAAATCATGTAAAGCATTTAATGTAAAACAATTCATGTAACTCGTTTCTTGTAAATCAATTTAAGTAAATCATTCATGTAATGAAATTCATGTAATTCATTTCTATACAACTTCCATATATGTCTCTTACCTCTACTTCCGTGCTGTATAAAATCCGGTAGTCCCATATATGCCTCTTTTGTAACGTTCGGAATTAGAAAATTCCGAGCTAAAGTTTTCCTTTTCACTTCTATCTTTCTTATTCAATTGTTCTGTATCAATTGGTTTGCGTTTGGTGTCGATGTAAGTTCCTTTTACTATTTTTGTTACAATTAAACATTATACCATTAAATTTATTAAACTATAAATAATAATTAAGAAATTAGAGTAAAATTTATTAAATAATATTTATAAATCTAGGAGTAATTTACATCTCATTATTTTCAAGTAATTTCATAAATTTCACAATTACAATATTTACATCCCATCACAAATACATCTACTGTGCAATTACATGTCTGAATATAAATATAAAACTTTATATGTACCTGGTCACTAGGTACTTTAAATTTCTAGTGATTCTTCGCAGTGGATTTCTCGTAAGTTGATGCGATATCTGGGATGCTGAGAAGGAGATGAGCTTTGGGGAAAACCCAGTAAGAAACATATATAAAAGTGCGTACTATAAATACACTTAAGTAAAAATCATTTATTTTACTAAATATGAAAATGCATAAAAATATTTATTTTCCTAAAAGCTCTCTAAGGGACAATACAAGATGGATACTATAGTCGGCTAGGAAACCGGGTGGAGTATGAGAGGTACTTTTAAGTACCAGTCGTGTTCCGATCCCTAGATGCGACTATAGGGAGTAAGCGATTGACGATAAAATCATTTATCATTATAAACCATTTGATAATCTATGCAATGCAATTTCAAATCATTAATCAATGTAAAAACAATTTTATTTAAATAATGCTATAAAAATCATCTCATGAAATATTTTAGTGTATATAAACAGTTTATAGATAGTTAATTAAAAACGCTACAGTAAACAATTCAATATTGGTATACAATTCAATATCAATTAAACAGTTCAATATCGGTAACCCATTCCAGTATCAGTAAATCATTAAATATCAATAAGCAAATTCTATATCAGGAAGCAATTCAATTCGGTAAAACTATACAGTACAATAGAGACAGTCACATCTAATAGAATCATGCACGATACAAATAACAGTAATGAATGGCCATCGTCAATCAGTCACAAATCGCATTGGTCAGGTGCTCACTGTGGAAACCTGTGGGTTTGACCATAATTTCCACAATCATATCAATAAACCTGCGGATTGGACTAGGTCCGCAGTCATAGAACAATAAACTTGTGGACTTGATTAGAGTCGCAATCATATAACAATAAACCCGCGCACTTGATCAGGGTCTCGCAGTCATATTCATATAACAGTATGCATGATCACTAAGGTACGACTGTCTCAAAAACATTTTCATAAATTACTTCGTTTAACAGTAGAAATCATTTCAATAGTAATTATCTTCAGTCAGTCGAAAATCATGTAAAATAGTAATAAAATTTCATATTATGCAATTGAAACATTTCATCTGACTAAACTCATGTAAAACACTTCATGTAACTCATTTCATGTAAATCATGCATGTAATTTATTTCGTGTAAGTCAATTCATATGAATCATTATATGTATTTATCATTTCATGTAAATCGTTCCATGTGATTCAATTCATATGAATCATGTCATGTAGTTCAATGTATATAAATTATTTCTTATAATGCAATTAATGTAAATCAATTTGTGTAAATTATTTCATGTATTGCATTATTTAGGCTTGTAGAAATTAACGATAATTTCTATTTCTTGTGTTCGAGAAAATTGGGAAGGAACGATTAAAATGAGATTTTCGAAAATTTTCAATTGCAAGTAAAACATATCCTATACAACTCCTATACATGTTTCTTACTTTTATTCCGTGCAGTATAAAATCCGTTGACACTACTTAAGCCTCTTTATTTCTCGTATTCCATACTGCACAACAATTCTAAATTATATTTAGATTTCTATATTATAATTCAAATTCTAATAAACATTCCATAACTTTCTATTTATCATTCTCAACAATTGATTTATTTTATTTTCTACTAATTATCCGAATATAATTTAATTTAAATTCCGTTCTTCCTTTAAGTTTCATGTCAACAATAATTTCAATTTATATTTAAATTCCCATATGTACTATAATGAATATTCTTTAAATTTCCATCTTCTATTTTATGTATCTCAATAATTTTATTTATTTAATTTTTCTACCTTAATATAACTATTTTAATTGAAATCCTTTCCCAATTTTAATCCCACTAATAATTCATATCTCATCTCTATTAATTACTCTATTTATCTTTATTTCCTATTTTATCATATTTCCTGGTAATTTATTTTATTTCTTATTAAATACCAAGATTTAGCTATACTTGAATTGACTTATTCTTTTAAATTTAAATGTCCTTAAAATTCTATTACCTTTAATAATTTACTAAGACTAAATATTTTACTCTTACGTTATGTCTATTATTTCTCAATTCAAATTTCATAAAAATCTTTATCTTTTATTAATATTAACTCCCATAATCAATTTATTTTTATTTTCTATTAATTATCACTATATAATTATCATTCAATTATATTCCTTTGGTTTAATTCACTCCATTAATGTTCATGAGATGTTTATAAAAATTAAATTACCATTCCTGAATTTCCTATAATTCTCGTTAACTTCAACAATTAATTTACTTTATTTTCCTATTCTATACTAAAGCATACTTATCATTTATTTGTAAAATTACATTATCTAAAATTTCTTTCTTTCTTTTCTTTTATGTTTTTCTTTTCTTTGCCTTTTTTTTTCGTTATCTTTTCTGTTTTATTTTCTTTTACTGTTTTCAGCCAGCAGTTTCCCGTTTTCCTTTTTTTTTGGCTTGTTTTTGCTGAGTTCTTTTGATTCTTTCTCAACCCACTTATGGACAATTTCTACTTCACTTTAGCTTTTCATCATACATTTTCAAGTCATGAATTATCATCATCCTCGTTCAACCTGTGCTAGCCGAATGATATCCCATCATCACGCCATACCCATGACCGAACAGCAACCTTCTTCACACCATTTCCAGGTTTTAGCAAAATTCATCAATTCAAAATCATCAATTTAAATTCCAAATCAAATTCCTTTCATCACTTTTACTAATTCCTATCAAACCATTCCTCAAAATCACAACAATTCCTCTACTTTTTTTATCATGACCGAACAATCTAATAGGCTGTCTACATGTATTTATTTTAAACCCAAGCCACCAACAGCAACTACTCATCTCATACTCACATAAACACCAAATAAAATCATATAAAACCATTGATTTCTTCTTACCTATACAGGGATCGATTCTGTCAGCTACCGAACAGCACACTTTTTGGCTGACATTGTTTGACTTAAGCTGAGCTTATTGGTGATCATGGAGCTATGGAGGTGGGGAATGTTTTTCATGTAGAAGCCTAGGTGAAATGGTGATGAAATGGAGGTATTCTAATGGCTGAAACGTGAGGAACGAGAGAGGGAAAAGAGGAAAACGTGGGCTGCTGAGGAGAAATGGTGAGGCAGTGAAGGAAGATTGAAGAAGGTAGAAGAAAGTGGCTTTTGTGTCGTAATTTTATTGGTGGAATTTTTTTATTAATTCAGATTTGATTTTAAAAGCCTAAAATACCCTTTAAAAATTCAATTATTTACAGATATGCCACTGCACAGTGTATTTTCTGTTTAAATCAGATTTTTTTAATTTATTTATTTGTTCATTTTATTTATTTATTTATAATATCAATATATCATGAATATATTTGGTATTAACAACTATATATATATATATATATATATATATATATATATACACACACACTTATATGAACATTTTTGTACATATAAATATATTCTTAACATATACTATACATATACATATATATTTCTATATATTTAAAAATTTATATTTTATAATATATAATTATTTTATATTAAAAACAGATATATAATTTAGATATTATATATATATAATCCTTAAAACATATATTTATCCATTTTGTTATTTATTACTACAGATATTTATTGCTCAAAGTAATATTTATTGCTCTTATATGTGTGTGTGTATATATATATATATATGTACATACATAAATATATAATAATATATTATATATATGTACACATTTTACTATTATTTTATTTAAATTTTTAAGTTTCTTAATACCCAAATTAAATTCCCGAATAATAAATCTATAATTTGTCAATTAATCAGATACTATACTTCAAAATCTTCCAATCCCACCTTAAATTTATTTGTTTATTATTATTTTATCTATTAACATTGAAAGTTCAATTTATAGAACATTAATTCCAAAATGAAAGAATTCATGGTTGTCACATGAAACTTAATTACGCGAGGATTAACTTATGGTAGTCTGTGGGTCTGAAGTCAATTTGGTTTGACTGTTATTCAAGAAAGTTTTTTTGGGGAATAGACATGATTATGATTTTCGAATTTGTTTCTAGCATTTCAAAATACACTCAAATGAGAAAATTTTGAGATACAGATTCTTACTATATTCATATTTCACCTTAAATATCCTCATTTTAGGGTCTTACTTCGATCCGGATAGAGAAAGTCCTGGTGGGGCTCTCACCGAGTATCTCCCTGAACCTTATGGAACAGACCCTTTATTAAATATTTTAATAATTAATATTTTCTCTTTTAAATTCTTACACTCTGTAGATTATATTGAATATAAGAAAATTGGAGTCCTCACATCTTTACCTTTCCATTTCCTAACACTGCACAATAACTCTAAATTATATTCGAAATTCTATATTATAATTCTAATAAATATTCTATAAATATCTTCTTTCTATCTTATAATTTCAATAATTAATTTATATTTTTTCTTACCAATTATCAAACATAATTTAAATTAAAGAATCCTATGTCATCAATAATTACCAATTACATTTAAAATCTTACATATATTACTATAATAAATACCCTATAATTTCTTACCTTTCCATTTTATGAATTTCAATAATTTATTTATTTAATTTCCTCCTAATTGTCTTAACATAGCTATGCTTAAATTAAAATCTTTTCTCAATTCTAATTCCACTAATAATTTATATTTTAACTCTAATGATTGTTCCATTTATCCTTATTTTCTATTTATCATTCACAATAATTAATTTATTTTATTTTCTACTAATTACCCAAATATAATTTCAATTAAATTCTCATTCTTTCTTCAATTATCATGTCATCAACAAGTCTCAATCTATATTTTAAATCCGATATATCACTATAATAAATATTCAATATACTTCCCACCAATTATTCATATTTCAATTTTTATAAATATTTTATAAGTCTTTATTTTCTAATTTATTCTTTTCATAATAATTTATTTTATTTCTTATCAAATTCCAAATTTTAACTATAATTAAATTAACTTATTCTTCTAATTTTAATTTTATTAAAATTCTCTTATCTTTAATTATTTACTATAATCAAATATTTCACTCTAGTATTATATCTATTATTTCCCCAATTCAAATTTTACAAATAATCTTTATTCATTTCCACTATTACTTTGATCATTTACTTATATCCATTTTACTTCCATTTTCATAAATTTCCATGATTATTTTATTTTATCTCTTATTAAATATTATCATATGTCCACAGTTTAAATTTTTATATTCTTTTCTAAATTTAATTCCATACCATGACTTTTAATAATTTCTTTTGATTTCTTATCTTCTACCTTATCAATATCTATAATTACTTTATTTCATTTATCTCTTACCCAATGGCTGCTACCTTATAATTATTCTCAAGTTACAAATCTTTTCTAAGTTTAACACCATTATAATAATTTTCTTTTAATTCTTAGTTTTCATTTTATTAATTTTAACAGTCAATTTATTTAATTTCTTATTAATTGTACAATATGGGTATATTAAATTTTACAATCTTTTTGCCAATTTAATTTCACTAAGAACCTTATTAGTCCTTTTTATTTATTCTTAACTATGATTTATGAGATTCCAGATGGAAATCCCATACTTTATGTTTTAATCAAACATTCTTTATTAAATTTTTCTTGTTATTTTAAATTCTAATTTATAATTGATATTTGTTCATTGTTCATATTAAGCCCATAATTAATCTATGTGCAATTTATTCCAACATTATCTCTTCTCTTCTCTTCCCTAGCCTAATGCTTCTCCATACTTCCCAATTTAACTTAGAAACTATTTTCTACTTAACTAAATTTATTCATCCTACATGTATTATTCTTTAACTATAGTCTTATAAAATTTACATGAAAAACTCATACATTATGCCTTGGTTAAATTTCACATTTATCCATATTTTATTGTTTTCCCCCAACTTTAACTTTACAATAACTCTTAATTTATCATTATATGAATTTTATATTTAAAATAAATTATCAAAATTATATTAACATTTTTTTTCCTTTCTTTTCTGTTTTCTGGTTTCTTTTCCCTGTTTCAGCCGATAGCTTCCTTTTGTTTCTTCACTGCCGTGAGTCTTCCACATGGATTCCATCTTCATGTGTTTTCTTTCTTCACCTCTCTTAAGCCTTTTATCAAATAGGTTAAATTCATCAATATATCATCACCATTGCCCAGTCATTTCATGGCCAACAGCAGCCCATCATCAGGCCACATTCCACGTTTTTTTTTTTTTGCAATTTCATCACCAAAATTATATTCAGCCAATTTCCTCTCATCCACGCCACTTTTAATCTTTGCAATTTCCATTTTATTCAAGTCCAAACAGATTTCATCCATAAATTTCTACTAATTCCTATCAATTTATATGTCCAAAATCAACAAAATTTCCACATTTCCTCTCCTAACCGAACCTGGCAACTTCCGATACACTTCATTTTAATTCCATCTAATACATAAAGCAGATTATTCATCCTTCAATCAGTCCAATACCATAGTTAAAATCAACCAAAAACCATGACTAAAAGTGAAAGAGGCATCACCACGCCACTTACCCTGTTTCAGGCGAACTCTCCAGCCATTTTTCCAGTGCTCCCACGTTGTTTTCTGTCCAGAAATTTCCAGCTTTGATCAGTTCTTTTGATGGACAATTAGGTGGATGAAGCTAACTTAGTGGGTTAATGGCTTAAAGGGAAGATTTACATAGGAAAAACGGGTTTGGACGTGAGGTGGAGAAGAAAAAAAATCTGTGCAGCAGAAACAGGGAGAAAGTCAATTCTTGGGCATGAATTTTATCTGCTGAAATTTGGCCTATTTTATTTATAATCTAGCCAATGGGAATGTGCCACTTAGTCTACAAATCTTTTCTCTCTTTTTTTATCTGTCTTATTTATTCTACAATGCAGCAACATTCCACAAGAAGCTTGATGCGATGTTTTCTTTTTTTTTTCTCAAATTTTAATTTATATTTTTATTATATATATTTTTGTTAATTTTAATAGTTAATTTACTATATTTTTATTAATTATTTAAAACATAATTTACCATTACATTATATTCTTTCCCAAATTATATTCCAATTTTTATACTATAATCTTAGTAATTTCTTTTTAAATTTCCTATCTTCTATTTTTATTAATACCTATAATTAATTTACTTTATTTTTTATTACATATTACTAAAATATAATTACAATAAATCGTATTTTTTTCAACTTAACTTAGGAGTTATTTCTACTCACGTAATATATTTATGATATAGTTATTTTGTACTTAAAATTACACTAATTTCATCCTCTAATATCATTGTTTTAGGGTCTCACTTCAATTTGGACAGAAAAAGTTCTGGTGGGGCCCTCATCGAGTACTTCTTTGAACCTTATCGAACAAACCCTTCATTTAAATATTTTAAAAATCAATATTTTATTTTAAATTCTTATACTCTGTAACTATTATCGAATATGAGAAATTTGGGATCCTCACAACATATAATTAATTAGTTATTATAAAATACAAATCTTTATAGAGCTTTTACATATAAATATTTTGTCATGACCCGAAGGCCATAATGTGCACTAAACACTAACACTTATTCTAGTTAACAAATTTACGAACTAAATTTTTTCTTTTCATTTTACTGTTTGTATTCATTGCCAGTGTAGTTGCTAAACCATTTCCATTTGTTTTTTAATTCAAAAGTTATTTAAATTACTTTCTAAAGTAGGCAAGGGTTGATTTTAGCCATAACTTATTATTTCTTAGAAACAGATTGAAAATATCCCCCTTATATTTTAAGACTTTTCACAATTAATCACCTGCAAATCAAATTGAACACCATGCAACACAACAGTCTTTCCCAATTCAACAGTCCTAATATCCACAATTACTCACCACAAACACATCATGTAACATCAGAATATTATATCGATTATTCATTATCCTAGTTTACATATGTGAGAACCCTAATTTTCTCATATTCAATATAATTTATAGAGTGTATGAATTTAAAAAAGAAAATATTAATTGTTAAAATATTTTATAAATGGTCCATTCGGTAAGGTTCAGAGAGGTACTCGGTGAGGGCCCCACCAGGATTTTATCTGTCTAGATCGAAGTGAGACTCTAGAATATTGATATTGAGATGAAATATGATCATTGCAAGAATCGACATCTCAAAATCACGCTGTTTGAGCGTGCTTTGGACAATAAGAAACAAATTCAAAAATGAAATTCAAGAATGGTTAATTGATCATAATTAAATAATTTCATAATATTGATGCAGTAAATTAAGAAAAGAGAATAAGATTTAATTATAGTATATTGTGATAATTAGTAGAAAGTAAAATAAATTAATTTTGAGAACCAATCAAATGGAATATATATATATACACACACACACACATAAGAGCAATAAATATTATTTTGAGCAATAAATATATATTAATAAATAATAAAATGGATAAATATATGTTTTAAGAATTATATATAATATAAAAATTATATATATAAATATGTTTTTAATATAAAATAATTATTTTATAAAATACAAATTTTAAAATATAGAAATATATATAGTATATGTTAAGAATGTATATATATAAAAGAAAATATATTCATGGTATATTGATATTATGTAAAAATAAATAAATAAATAATTAAAAAAAAAAAGGAAAGAAATCGCAGCAGCAAGCCTCGTGGGAGCTTGCTGCTGGGCTGCTATTAAAAGAAACACAGAAAGAAAAGAAAAACGAAAAAAAAGAGGGGGGGGGGGGGGGGGGGGGGGGGCGGTGGTAAGTGTACCACATGACATAATTTTATTGGATGAATATTATTAAAATTGGACTAAACTCAGCCAAATTGTCTCACACAACCGACCTATTCCCTGTTTTCTTCTCTGCAGCACCGACTTGAATTTGGCTGCACCGTTTCATGCGTTTTCTTCACATCTTCCTCACGTTTCCCTCATGTTTACCCAACAATTCACTATGATTTATCACCTAAACGCCCATCGTCCTCCATAAAGTCTGTTCTTTATCAGAAAATCATCTTAGACCTAGAAATTAAGTGGCTAAAATGAAGAAAACGGGACTGGTTTGGGAGAGTTTGTGTTCGGCTGCACAGGTAAGATGAATGGGGTGATATTTTCTTTATAGTATTTACTTTTATTTACATGGAAGATGTTTGAAAAAAAATCCTAAATGAAATGGATTATGTTTATAAATTGGGCTGGACAAAGAATGAAAAATTTATGAAGAGGAATCCACGTGAATAGAGGTGACAAAAGTTGACCCGACCCGAAAAATCCGTCCGATTAACCCGAATCCAAACCCGACCGATCCGATTTGACTAAAAAAGTCAACAATCCAAATCCAACCCGATCCGAATCCGAATTGATCCGAAACCGAATTGATTCGAATTTACATTGATCCAAACCCGACCGGATCCGAACCCGAATTTATCCGAACCCAAATTCATCCGAATTTAGATTAACCCAAACCCGAATTGATCCGAACCCGAATTGATCCGAACCCAAATTGATCCAAACCCAAATTGACCCGAATCCAAATTGATTCGAATCCAAATTTACCCAAACCTGAAAATATTCAAACTTAAATTTAATATTATTAATAAATAGTTAAATGTTAAAATTAAATATCAAAGTATTTTAATATAGTAAAAATATAATTTTTTTCAATAATATGAGTGTTATATATTTTTTTAATATAGTTTAATTTAAATATTCGCTTTTATATTGCATTCATTTGAACATAATGTATAATTATTTAATGGTTAATCTATAATAGAGTACAGAAGCTATATCATCTACACTAATGTCTCTAATTATTCTATAAAAAATCAAACTAAATTAAATAGAGATATATAGTATTGTTTTATAATATTTAGTATGGATTATTAAATCACTTTGATTCAAAAGTTATTAATTAACGTAATTAATTTATTAATATTGGTAAATATATTATAAAGAAAACTATCATACAGATTATTAAATATTTTGATTATTTCAATCCCAATTGTACTATAGGTCATGTAAGAAGACAATTTTATATTCATGAGTTTTGTAGTTCTTAGAAATATGGTTTCAGTTGATTTTTATATCAGATAAATTACATCAAGATGACCAAAGCTTAATCCAATAAATCTGTCAAATCGACCCGAATCCAAATCCGACCGACCCGAATCCAAATCCGACCAACCCGAATTGACTAAAAAAGTCAACGTCCCAAACCCGACCTTATCCGAACCCGAAATGATCCAAATCCGAAATAGACCGATTTTTCCTTGACCCAAACCCGACCTTATCCGAACCCGAAATGATCCAAACCCGAAATAGACCGATTTTTCCTTGACCCAAACCCGACCTTATCCGAACCCGAAATGATCCGAATCCAAAATGATCCGATTTTTTCTTAACCCGAAATAATCCGATCCAAAATGATCCAACCCAAACCCGATCCGACCCGCCCATTTGCCACCTCTACACGTGAAGCTGCCGGCCATGAAAAAAAAACGTGAAGTTGCTGCTGCCGGCTTTAAAAGAAAAACAGCAAAGAGAGAAAAGAAAACAGCAAAAGAAAAGAAAGGAAAATAAAAAAGAAAAGAAAAAATAAAAAATTAATTAATGTAATTTGATTAATGATAATAATAAATTCTAAAGTAACAAATTAAGATAAATTATAAAACAAGAATTGCAAAAGAACAAGAATTGCGCAAATATGAATTTTTAGGGTCTAAGCTTAATGCATGAGATTTCATGTAAAATTTTATAATTGTATAATTGAATAATTAATATATAATATCTATAGGTTAATTAAGTTACTGGTGAAATTAAGTTTAGAAGAAGAATATAATTAATTGTAATTATATGTTGATAATTGATAGAAAATAAGTTAAGCTAAATTAAGTATTGAAATTAATAAAATTGAAAATAGTTGTAACGTAAGTAAATGGTGAGATTAATGTTAATAATGAATAAATATTATTTGTAAAACTTGAACTAGGGAATAATGAATATAATGCAAAAAATGAAATATTTAACTTACTATATAATTAAAGAAAATAGAATTTAAATGAAATAAAAAATTAGGATAATAAGTCATTATGAATATAGTTAAATTATGGTATTTAAAAAGGAAATAAAATAGATTTACCATGAAAGTGATAAAATAGAAAATAAGATTATAAGGATTAATTAAATATAATAGAATTTCAATATAAGTATTAATAGAATAATTATTAGAATTGAAATATGAATTATTATTATTGAATGAAATTAGGTTTGGGAAAAGACTTCAAGTTAATTATAGTTGAATTAAAGTATTTAGTGAGAAAGGAAATAAATAAATAAAATTATTAAAATTAATAAAAATGGAAAATGGGAACATATAGAACATATATTATAGTATATGTGGGATTTTAAATAGAAATTGAAATTATTAATGACATGAAAATGAAAGAAAGAATTTGATATAGTTGGAATTATACTTTGGTATTTAGTAGGAAATAAAATAAATTAATTTTTGAGAATAATACACAGACAATAGAAATGTATGAAATGCTTATTGGAATTATAATATAAAATTTTAAATATAATTTAGTATTATTGTGCAGTGTGAGGTATTAGAAATAAGGAGATGTAAGTAGCATTATCGGGTTTTATTATCACATGACAGTAGAGGTAAGAGACATATATAGAAGTTGTATAGTAATGAACTACATGAATTTCATTACATGAATGATTTACATAAATTGATTTACAAAAAATGAGTTACATGAATTGTTTTACATGAAATGCTTTACATGGTTTGGAACTACAGGAAGTGATTTACATGATTTAAATTACATGAAATGATTTATATGGAATAAGTTACATGATTTGAATTACATGAAGTGATTTATATGAATCGAATTTCTTGAAATGATTTACCTGAATTGATTTATATAAAATGATATACGAGTAAATAAAATGATTTTATGAGATAAATGTTTCCCTGATGATTGTGCATATGAGACAGTGATGATTAGGCTGGGAGACGTCCTAGACCTTCCCTTTACATGATATGACTGTGGGAGTTACGGTCAAACCCCTAAGTTTACACAGTGAGCACCTGACCAGTGCGAACTATGAGTAATTGACAGTGGCCATTGTTACGAGGTCCTTATGAGGATACAAGGTCCCTTCGGTGATACGAGATTGTGCATGAATCTCTGGGAGATTTATTTTCTTTACTGATATGTGGTATCAAATAGAATGACTAAATGATTGATTTACGAGAATAGTATATGATTTGACTAAAAGGTTACAAAAGGAATGATTCAAGTTTTTAAATGATATGTTTTCATGACATATGCGCATTTATCATATCTTAATGATTTTAAATGAATTGATTTACTGCATAAGTGAGAATTTCGCATGGTTTTAAAATGTTATTGCATTATTTACTGAAGGCTCATACTATAATTGTTTTATAACATGTTTTTCATATAGATTAAATAAGTTTATTTTTATTTACCGCATTTAGTACAGCTTTTATATATGTTTCTTACTGAGCTTTCCCCAAAGCTCACCCCTTTTACTCACCATCCCAGATAACTTATCGGTACACAAGAAGTCCGCTACTTTTAGTTAGTCAAAGGAATCACTAGAAGTTAAAAGTACCAAGTGATCAGGTATTTGTTAAATTTTTTTTATATTCAGACTTATAAATGCACAACAGATGTATTTATGATGGGATGTAAATATTGTAATTGAGAAATTTAGGAAAGTACTTGAATAGTGAGACGTAGATTACTTTGAATTATTATAAATGGATTTATAAATATTATTTAATAAATTTTATTTTGATTTCTTAATTATTATTTATGGTTTAATTTATTTAAAGATATAAAGATATAATTGAAAATGAAAATTTTATATTGAACTTACCTCGACACTGAACGCAAACCAACTGATACTGAATAATTGAATAAGAAAGATAAAGGTGAAAAGGAAAAATTTAGTTCGAAATTTTTTAATTTCGAACGTTACAAAAGTGGTATCAGAGTAAGGTTTGCCTAGTATGTGTCGGTGTAAGTAGATTAAAATTGATTTATATCCCACACTGCTATACATTGTCTGAATATAAATTGTGAAGAAGGATTAGAAAATGGAATGAAATATCAATCCATAGAGGGATATTGATAGTTATGGAAGGAATAAGAATGATAATTATGGAGATTGCAGGGAAGTGTTATGGAAATAAGTACTGAATGATTTAGAATGATTAATGGAGTTAGATGTAGTTAGAATGATTGGAAGAGACTCATGGATTCTATTTTATTGAAGATGATGGAGTAATCATAGTAGAGAGGAATAGAAATGAGAATTCCTAGTGAATAATACAAATATTATATGAAAGGTATGAGCATGAATGAATAAGATAGGCATAGAAATGATAAGTCTTCAGGTACTGAATTGTCAAGGTACTTGTATCGAATTTGGAGGACCAAATTCTTTAAAGGTGTGGAGGATGTGAGGACTCCAATTTTCTCATATTCAATATAATCTACAGAGTGTAGGAATTTAAAAAAGAAAATATTAATTGTTAAAATATTTAATAAATGGTCCATTCGATAAGGTTCAGAGAGGTACTCGATGAGGGCCCCACCAGGACTTTCTTTGTCCAAATCGGAGTGAGACCTTAGAATATTGATATTGAGATGAAATATGAACATAGCAAGAATCGACATCTCAAAATCACTTCGTTTGAGTATGCTTTGGAAAATAAGAAACAATTTCAAAAATGAAATTCAAGAATGGTTAATTGATCATAATTAAATAATTTCACAATATTGATGGAGTAAATTAAGAAAATAGAATAGGATTTAATTGTAGCATATTGTGATAATTAATAGAAAGTAAATTAAATTAATTTTGAGAACCAATCAAATGGAATATATATATACACACTTATAAGAGCAATAAATATTACTTTGAACGATAAATATATATTAATAAATAATAAAATGGATAAATTTATGTTCTAAGGATTTTATATTGATATGGCTAGCCTACGACCGTTGGGCTGAGGCCTAAAAGTCGACAGAGTCCGCCATGTGGCATAATATCATCGGGCCACGTGCATCAGGTGAGAGACTTTATAAGCCTTGCGGGACAATATGCGATTGACTCCTCCTGCCAACGGAAGGTACTCTATTGCCTCATATCTGCCGCCGGATGACCATCCGCGTTATGTCTGCCGCCAGTCGAGCGTTGCTACGTTCCGTAATCTCCCGTCGTGCAACAGATGTCTATCGCCTCAGATTAATAGTGTTAGAGTTAGAGTCCGAGTCATCCTGGAACACAAACTCCTTTAAAAAAGACCAAATTGCCCTCCAGGTAATTATTCTGCGATATTGACAAATTATTCGCCTATAAATAGGCCACAAGTATTATTTTACTCTTTAATTTTTGACTTCTGGCTTTTACGTTTCCCAATACTTAAGCATCTTTGGCTGACTTAAGCATCAGAGTGCCTACACAGGGAACCACCCCCTGCGTTCCTCTGATTTTTCTTGTTTTACAGAAGCTTGTGGGAGACACGTAGAGAAGAAGGACAAATACTTACGTCAACAATCACTTATTCTTGTTTTGAGCAATAACAATTGGCCTGGGAAACGAAATAAAAGCCACTCGCAACTTTCAAGATGGTGAGGACAAGATCAACTAATGTGAGAGATGGAAGTGATGAGAACTCCATGAGTTCTCCCAAACAACCGATTCGCCAAAGAACATAGGTGAACAGGGAAGAAGACAGAACGACTATGTTCATGGCGAAATTCGAAGATCTAAGGCTACAGAGTGAGGAAACGGCTTAGGCGTTGAGGGCCATGATGGATCTGTTTAAGGGGGTCCTCTCACAATTGAGTCTGCCGTAGATTGTGCAGAATCTGGTAGGAGAGACTAGCCAAGGGGTACTGCCGCAGGCGGTAGGGCGATAGGCTAACCATGTGGCGACAGACCTCTCACTGCGATAAGAGTCACGACCTATAGGAGAGGCTCGCAATCAACAAGATGTGACAGGGTTAGGAAGTAAGTTGCCTGTAGCGGGTTTTCAACGGGAGGCTAAAGAGGCGATAGAGTTGGAACCTGCGGCAGGTTTTAGGTGACAGGGTGCTGATGCTGGGTGATAGGGTACTGAGTGTGTGACAGGGTCTTTCACCCTATGCTAGAGTCCTATGAATCTTGCTGGGATTGACTTGGAACATGGTGTTGGAGGTGCTAGAAAGACCGATGTTGAGGATGAGAGTACATGGAGGGCCAAGTCGGAGTTTGACCCTTCTTGGAACACATAGATGACATGAGGTGCTGTATTTCGAAATAAAGGAAAGGAAATAGTTGTTGAGGACCAGCCCGATTTGTCCAACTAACTCACTCTTCCCTTGGACATGAAAAAGATGATAGAACAGGTGCTGGAAGAGAAAAAGCTAGTGTCGGCAGAGGAAAGCCATAAGAGGAAAGTACCATTTTGCGCAGCCATCATGCAAAAATCGCTGCCTCCAAAGTTTAAAATGTAGCAGATGACTGCATACACAGAGAAGACGGACCCCTACGATCACATGCAAAACTATGAGGCCTTAATGTTGCTACATGGATGGGAGGATGAGATAATGTGTAGGGTCTTTTCGCTCACTCTAACTGGGTATGCGATGAAGTGGTTCAACAATTTGCCCGAGGGGTCTATTGTTTCCTTTGACCAATTACGAAATGAGTTCCTTAAGGCGTTTGTTGTGAATAGCTAAAGAAAGAAAGAACCAACTTATTTGCTTACCCTGAAACAAGGAGGTAACGAGTCATTGAAGAGTTATGTAGATCGGTTTAGGGATGCCACTTTGGAGGTATGTGATTTGCAAGTGGGAGTAGCCATGGTAGCCATGTTACAAGGGACCAGGTATGAGAAGTTGTAGGAGTCCCTGTCATTAGATCAATCGACTACAATCTCAGACCTATTCTCTCAAGCAAATAAGTACATCACTTAGGAAGAAGTGATGAAAATGGTATCCAATGGGGAGTAAAAGGAAGGAAAGAATCGAGAAAGAGAAACCTCCGGGGGGCCTTCCAGTTGATCAAGCAAACCCGAGAAGGCCCCCACGTTGAAATACACTACTTACATTCTGCTCATTGAATCTCAAGCTTCGGTGTTAGTAGCTATTGAGGGGGTAGGTCTTATACAGCTTTCAAAGAAGACATCGAGAAATCTGGGTTACAACCTGGATTCGTATTGTAACTATCATTCGGCGCATGGACATTCGATAGAGAAGTGTAGAGAATTGATGAACCAGCTTGAGAAGCTGGCACGAGAAGTTAAGATAGACTGATTTGTGTGGAGGAGTAACAGAAACAGTTATCTCATGCGCAATAAGGGGAATTATCCTAAGGACAGGAGAGATGAGAACAGGAGGAATATGAGGAGAAATGAAGACGTTAGGAGAAATGATAATAGAAGGTTGTATTGGAGGAATCAAGAAGAAGATAATGAGCCCACAGGGCCAGCAATCAACGTTATATCTGGAGGAGAATCATTGGCTGGTACTTCCCCATCGTCTAGAAAGTCTTACGCTCGGCAAGCCTACCAAGTCAACTCGGTGATGGAGGAGAAACATGATGAAGAGCCCATCATTTTCACACCAGTCGATAGGGGAGACGTTACAATTCCTCATGATGATCCAATGGTGATATCGGCAATTGTGGCAAAGCATCCAGTTAGTTGGATTCTAATCAACAATAGGAGTTCGATGAACCTGATCTACTGGAATTGCTTTGAGAAGATGGATATCTTAGAGGATAGACTAAAGCCGCTCCCTATGCCCTTGTATGGTTTCTTTGGCAAAAAAAGTGAAGGTAGTAGGGGCAGTTCAACTACCTGTCACTTTGGGGAAGAGCCCAAGGAGTGTTGTTCGTCAAGTAACGTTCATGGTAGTGAAGTCAGCGTCGGTGGCTTACAATATGATCTTCGGGTGACCGTTACTGAATGACATGAAGGCGGTAGTACATCCTTGCTATTTGCCGATGAAGTTCTCGAATCCTCACGGCGTAGGTCAAGTGAGGGGAGACCAAATGAGGGCTAGGACGTGTTATATTGCGTCCACCACGTGTAAGGGAATCCAGAGAAAAGAGACCCTCACAATCGAAGAATAACCTAAACCGAAGCCTGACAAGAAAATGAAGGTAGTTCAATTAGATGAAGAATATGAAAAAAAGGTGGTATACGTGAGAAGTCAACTGCCTGAAAAAACAAAGGAGGAAATAATTCGATGCTTGAAAGAAAATGTTGATGTCTTTGCTTGAACTCCCAACGATATGCCTGGAATTAACCCTGAGGTTGCTTGTCATCAGTTGAATGTGTTTCCAGGAGCAAAACCGATCAAGCAAAAGAAGAGAAATTTTGCTCCTGAAAGGCAGCAGATTATAAACAAAGAGATTTCAAAGTTGTTGCAAGCAGGCTTCATCAGAGAAGTTAATTATCTCGATTGGTTGGCTAATGTGGTGATGGTGAAAAAAGCCAACAAAAAATGGAGGATGTGTGTAGACTTCACCCACTTAAATAAGGCTTGCCCTAAGGATTCATAACCATTACCCCATTTTGACAAATTGGTAGACGAAAGTTATGGATATGAATTGCTGAGTTTTTTGGATGCTTTTTCGGGATACCATCAAATTATGATGCATTCGGATGATGAGGAGAAGACTTCTTTCATTACCGATAGCAGAACATATTGCTATCGAGTAATGCCTTTCGGTCTAAAAAATGAGGGGGCTACATATCAGCGTATGGTAAACAAGGTGTTTAAAGACTTGTTGGGTAACACCATGGAAGTATATGTGGATGATATGATCATTAAGAGCCGTAGAGAGGAATCACATGCCGAGAAAATGTCAGAGGTGTTCAAGGTGTTACGGCAATATAAGATAAAATTGAACCCCAACAAATGCTCGTTTGGAGTAAGGTCGGGAAAGTTTTTGGGGTTCATGATCACTAATCGGGGAATTGAAGCTAATCCCGAGAAAGGTCAAGCCATCTTGGACATGAAGCCGCCCAACACTGTCGGGGAAGTTCAAAGGTTAACTAGGAGGATAGTTCCAAATCAGCAGAAAGAAGTCTACCGTTTTTTAAAGTGATAAGGGCAGGGAAGAATTTTAAATGGACCAAGGAATGTCATGAGGCTTTTGAGAATTTAAAAGATTACCTAAAGGAGTTACCATTTTTGTCTCGACCTCAACTTGGATATGAGCTATTTGTGTATCTAAGTATTGGCACGAAAGTGGTAAATGCAGTCCTGCTGAGAAAAGATGGAGACAAGGACTACCCAATATACTACGTAAGTAAAGTCTTGCTGGACGCAGAGATGAGATATCCTCAAGTTAAGAAAGTAGCCTATCATTAGTGATGGCCATCCAAAAACTGCGACCATATTTTTAGGCCCACTCCGTAACTGTTTTGACAGACCAACCTCTGAGGCAAGTATTGCAAAAGCCGGAGCACTCAGGATGTCTAACCAAGTGGGCAATTGAGCTTAGTGAATACAATATTCACTTTAAACTCGTCAGGCAATAAAGGGGCAGGCATTGGCATACTTTATTGTAGAATGCATAGATCAGGAAGCCTAAGGGTAGTCAAAGATAGTTTGGTGAAAATTGTTTTGGATGGAGCCGTAGCATGGATGGTAATGGAGCCAAAATTGTGTTGATTTTGCCCGAAGGGTAAACTTATGAGTATTCCTTGCTTTTTGAATTTCTAAGCTCAAATAATGTGGCTAAGTACGTAGCCTTTATAGCCGTAATGAAGATAGCTGAGAAATTGGAAGTCAACAATTTGATGGCTCATAGTGACTCATAGTTGGTGGTAAATCAATTCTATGGTGAATATGAAGTATGGGAGCCTGCTCTAGTCCTTTATTTACAAAAAGTCCAGTTACTGGTGCGAGCATTCAAGAACTTCCACTTGACCCAAATAAACCAGTTCGAGAATAGTCATGCAGAAGCTCTTTCGAAGATGGCGTCCTTTAGGGGAATAAAAGGTGGAGTAGTGAAGGTAGAGTGCCTGGCCAAACCGAGCACTGAAGAAGAGGAAATCTGTGACATAGAGATCGGGAGTGATTGGAGAAAGCCAATCAAAGATTACATTTTGGAAGGAAAACTTCCTGATGACAGAGACGAAGCTCGGAGGTTAAAACTTCAAGGTGCCAGGTTCACGACGATAAATAGGGAGCTTTATAAACGTGGGTTTACTATGCCCCTGTTAAAATGTTTAGGGCCTGAGCAAGCCAAATATGCTCTAGTAGAAGTTCACGAAGGCGTATGTGTAGAACACTTAGGAGCTCGAGCATTAGCTATGAAGGTGTTGTATACTGGGTTTTATTGGCCAACTCTGAAAAGAGATGCAATTGAGAAGATGCGAAGGTGTGAAAAATGCCAGAAGTTTGCTCCCATAGCATCTGCACCATTATTAGCCCTCCAAAGCATCCTTCAACCAACACCGTTCGCACAATGAGGGCTCGACATATTGGGACCTTTTCCCTTGGGCACTGGGCAAAGGAAATACTTGCTAATAGCCATAGACTACTTTACAAAGTGGATAAAGGCAGAACCTTTGGCCATAATTTCTGAGAAGAAGGTGGAAGCGATGGTATGGAAAGATATCATCTGCCGCTTTAGAATCCCTTGGGTGTTGAATGTCAATCATGGAAAGCAATTCGATTGCGACGCATTTCAAGAATTTTGCAAAGGCCTGAGTATCCAACTAAGGATATCGTCTGTATCCTACCCACAAGCCAATGGGTAGGCTGAAGTAAGTAATCGAACGATACTGCATAGATTGAAAACTAGATTGGATGAAGTAAAAAAAGCATGGGTGGATGAGCTCCCAAGTGTCCTATGGGCTTACAGGACGACAAGTAGGGTGTCGACAGGAGAAACACCATTTAACTTGGTGTATGGAACTGAAGCCCTTATCCCGGTTGAGATTGGAGCTGAATCGCCTAGGCTGATCCCTTACATTCAAGAAATTAACTCCCAGAGGCTAAGAGAGAACCTTAATCTGATCGATGAACTAAGGAACACAGCGAAGATGAAGTTGGCCACCTACCAACAGCGAGTAGCCACTTACTACAATGCTCGAGTTAAGAGCAAGAATTGCAAGAAGGAGACCTGGTTCTAAGGAAATCAGCCATTACAAATGCTCACGAAAGGATGGTAAACTCCGGGCCAACTGGGAAGGACCTTACAGAATTAGAAGGATGATTGGACCAAGCATGTGTGCCTTGGAAACTTTGAAAGGAAAAAAGATCTCGAAGACGTGGAATGTTAACCACCTTAAGTTGTACTGGCAATGAGAACATTATAATCTTTATTTTATCATTCTTATTCTCTTGTCGTTATTTTATGCATTATTTTACCAACTACCATGTGATGCTATTGACTAATTTATGAATAAAAAGGCTAGTTATTCTTATTTTATGTTTTATATAATGACAATTTGATCGATAAATGTGTTACAGGAATGAAAATGACAGAGTGTCACGACCCAAGGGCCAATTACGTCTACTTAACACTTACTTTATCCCTTACGAAAATTTACGAACCAAATTTTTCTTTCTCTATTTACGGTTTGTATTCGGTGTTAGTGCAGTATCTAAATCAAATCTTATCCTATTAATATTATTTCTCGAGCTATGTCATCCTTATCAAAGTGATTTTTTTTATGAATTTAGCCTTATTTACTATTTCAAAAGAAACGGGTCGAAAACCTCTCCTTTATATTTTATCAATTTCTCCAGTAAAATCACCTGCATTAAAACACATTTTAAACTACACAATACAGCCATCTGTTGTTTCCCCACAGTTCACACAATCAAGCATCTCATGCTTCTCAAGGGTTTAACCATTAATAATTCCACATCTAGCAATTTATACATCATTCAAAATGTACATCTTAACTCGTATTGGACTCGATAATCACCTAGATTCACATAATAATCTAGTACGATCCAAAACTACATCCCATATTCTTTCCTAGTACTATGAAATTAAGGTACATATAACTATCAAACTAATATACAAGTAGTATACCTCAAAAATGCAAAAGCTAGGCCCGGAGAACGCAGACAAGTAACACTACTAGGTACAATTCTCAGGAGCCTATACGAAGCCTGAGCCGGCTATCAACCCGTAAGATCTGTAGATGTTTAAATTTAAGGGGTGAGCAAATCCACGGCTCAGTAAGTAGTTTAAATAAGTACATACTAGGCTCATATTGTAAAACATGATCATACATGCATGAATTCTATAAAATAGCATGTATGTGTTATATTAGAGTTAGCTACCAATTTGTATGTACACAGATTGCATAAGCTCATTCGTGTTTTCCTTCCTTTCTTAAACTCACAAAGTATCATTCTTTTTATCCCCTTTTTAAGTGTGAAGGAAAACAAACATTCAAATAACACATAATTCTATAGCACAATGTAAATATAATTCAATCATTATTCACATTCTCTGTCTTATGTATAAGATCATATAATTCAATCATTATTCACATTCTCTGTCTTATGTATAAGATCTATTTCATCTATTGGTATTCATCACATTCACAAATGACAATCATTTATTTATTGTCACAATAACCTATGATTCCTCATATTTCATCAAAACACGTGTAGCACTTAGCTCTCAAAGGATTCTAGAGGTGGCTCCCATAGTTTCTGAAGAATCTATGTAGCACGTAGGTCCCTTGAGTTCTCTAGAGGTGGCTCACACGGTACAAAGATTGAGTCTTTACTCGGGTTGGCCTTTATGACACATACTTTCTACTATCTTATCGGAACTCGTGTAGCACTTAACTCTCAAAGGATTCTAGAGGTGGCTCCCATAGTTTTCGAAGAATCTATGTAGCACGTAGGTCCCTTGAGTTCTCCAAAGGTGGCTCACATGGTATAAAGATCGAGTCTTTACTCGGGTTGGCCTTTATGACACATACTTTCTACTATCTCATCGGAACTCGTGTAGCATTTAGCTCTCAAAGGATTCTAGAGGTGGCTCCCATAGCTTCCGAAGAATCTATGTAGCACATAAGTCCTTTGAGTTCTCTAGAGGTGGCTCACACAGTACAAAGATCGAGTCTTTACTCGGGTTGACCTTTTTTCTAGCTTTCGACAAACACGACTAGGTACTAATTTAGGTCCAAGAACTCAATATTGGGAGCTATACATACTGCACACAAATCACATATGCATCTCAAAGTATCACAATATGCTAACATGCTCCCTCGGTGCGATTTAATTAATTCATATGCATTCCTAAAAATGCAAGCACCAAAAAGTATACAATTTAAACATTCAACAACCACGAACAAACCATAACACATAACATGCAAATCACAAGCAAAATTCCTTTCTAAACAACTACTATTCACGATCACATTATTTCCAATTTTTATCTTACCATACTTACTCTATTAGTTTTATTCGTAATGTCCCACCAAGTTTGATATAAATTTAAATAAGTATTTATTAAGATTTCTTTCATCTCTTACGAGATGACACTAGTAAGGCTTACTTAACCCACTTACCTCGATGCTTGGTAGGTTACTTTTCCTCGATCCTCAAACTCAAGCTTAGCTTCTACACCGCTCCAAGTTCACTACATTTAAATCGAATGATGTTTCAATAATGTCTTAATTACGTTTGATCATATATTAAACGTATATCTTAGAATTTTAATTTATTCCAATTCATTTCTTTGGCAAGGAACTAAATTCTTTATGTGTTTCACCAAAGCGTTATCCATCCGATTTAATAACTCTCTACTTTATATTCTTTATAAGATGATAAGAGGTTGATTAACTTGTATACGCTATTTTCTCTTCAAGGTTAGCAACTAAGACCTTTGCCAAGTTTTTATTTCCTCCTTATCATCCAACCAATATATATATATATATATATATATATATATATATATTTATTTATTTATATGTTCACTTCTGTGTTCACATGTATATTTTTACATATATATATTTTACTCAACCTTACAAAAAATCTATTTATCATTTAAATTTTCATAGGATTTAAAGCCTTTTTCATGCAACCAATATACATCATCATTTACTATTTGCATTTGTTCACTAGGGTATTATTGATTTAAAAATTGTTACATATTCCCTTTGTTGCATATATGCATGATTGTATAATTATATAATTGTAACCACACCTTAACAATTATACAACTATACTGTATTTATATCTTGACTAATCCCATCTGTTTTCTTAGTGTGTAAATTATGCTTAAGTACATTTCTATAAATATCATACAATTGATATTTATTTCTATAGATGATACATATATATTTATTTCTATGTATATTCTTTTCCTTTTTGTTTCTTTTATTTTCCTTGTTTCCTACTTGACTTCAGGTAAATAATATATGCACACACACACACACACACACACACATATATATATTTAAATGCATATCATTTACATGGTATAAATTTCAAATTCAATTCCCTTACTTTCCTACATCTTCATATATATGTATATCTATATATATAATTACATCTATATATATATAAATATATATATATATATATATATATATATATATGTATCACACATATCTATATTTTAATTCTTTTCCTTTTCCTTTTATCTTTTTTCTTCTTCTCTTAATTATTTTTCTTTCTTTTCCTTTACCTTGCATTTTTCTGTAGCTTGGAATAGGACACCATCCACGGCAGCCTCTAGCACCCCGTGAATAGCCCTTGTGTGTCGGCTGTAACCACAACTAATGCCCCCTGTTTTGGCCCTTGGAAACCTCTCGTTTGGGGGCTGGAAACACCTAGTTCAGCCTTTTACATGCCTGGTTAACTACTTTACAGTAGCTTAAATACCTCCTCTTCAGTCACGTTTTTGCAACCAACAATCTAGCCAAGTAATAGCCCTTGAGAACCTTAGTCAAACTCAGCTCAGCAGTATAAAGGCTACCTCGATCCACCCTTGTTCAGGCCACTAAACCAACGTATAGCTTCACCTTTTAAACACCTCTGTCCAACCGCTCCAAACGCTAATCATGGTAGCCCTTCGCCTAACGTCGGCTACTGGTTCGTTTACTTCAGATTTCAATTCAACATCCTTGCTTTCCTTTGCCATCGGACTGCCCCGTTTCCTCCTAAACAATCCTGCTCCATGCCTAAGTTGTGTGGCTGCACCAGGCTACAAAAATGCCACAGTCTAACAACTCTAATCAACGCCTACGACACCCAAACACCAACCCTTGATCGGATTTAACCCAGCCACTTGGTCCTCACCTTTTCAGCCCTGTAAACCGCCTTTCATAACCTTTAACACTCAACCCTTAAACAACCTCACATTGTCAGTTAGAACCCGTGCTTCCAACAGCTATTCAAGGCCCTGTTTAGGCACCAAGAGCAGCACTTGAACTGCCTTCAACCACAATTTCACCTCTGTTCTTCCTAATCAAAACAACCAACCGAGAGCTCTCTAACCCAGCACCGATCCTACTTAGTTCTTTGTACTTAAGCCTCTCTCTCTCTCAGCCTTGAATGATGCCGACTCCCTCATTGTCGGATCTGTTTTCTTCAGCCTGAATGGGCTTTAACTCTCATAGTTCTCTCTCTCCCTCACGTTCACTCCCTTTCTCGGTTCAGTTCTCACCATTGTTGCCCTTGGAGGCCAGCCTAGGTCTTGCTCCGACTCAGCCAAGGTTCAGTCGAGGTAGCTTTACCAAGAACCATCGGAATAGAAGCAATAAAGAGGAAGGTGAGAAAGAAAGTTGAACTGTTGCGAGGGAGAAAGAGAGTTACAAAGAGGAGACGTGAGTGGGAGAGATGAAAAGAGAGAGAGTTTGAGTGGTGGAAAACAGGGGAGAGAGATGAGTGAGTTGAGTGGATTTTGTTTAATTCAAAGAAGGGAAAAATGACGGGGAGGCAGGGTTGATTCGACAGTTCCCACTAACCCGAAAATATATATTATTTATATATATATATACAAGTATTTTTTTTACGTTATATGTATATATATATATATATATATATATATAGATTAGTGGCTACAGATTGATGAAGCAAATCCTCCAAACAGTCAACTCAGATGATGAAGAGAACAGTGAACAGAGTAGCAATCATGAAAGCAGCACAGGATCATTGCTCTCGCTAGATTTAGCTCAAGACAATGAAGATGACTGCTTCGGAGTCTTACCTTCAATCAAAACTGACAAAACAAACAGAAAAAGCACAGTGAGATTCCCATCAGTCAAAGCTCCATCAAATAGACAAAGGCGTGGCCCACTGACAAGCACAGTGAGATTCCCATCAGTCAAAGCTCCATCAACAGACAAAGGCATGGCCCACTGACAAGCACAGTGAGAGATTTCAATGATTCCCTCTTAGGGACTATTGAATCAAGTCTCTGTAATGGTCCAATTTATTTTAATTGTTTTCCAAATTATACAGTTTCTTTACAAGATAAAAACATTTTAGATGTTTTAACTCTTCAAATAAAAACCCATAATTATAAAATGAAACCAGGATCTGTGCCTTTGGCTTTAGCTTATAGAATATATTATAAAGCTATGATTTCAGCTTTAGGTTCAGGAGCCTTAATCCATAGCCCAAAAGGAGAGACACTTCTTTTCCAAACAGACATTTGTTTAGCAGTTCTTGTATTTCTTTTTTACAGTATTGCTCCATTTCTTGATTCATTTGGATTGGTCTTGCTTTTGTTGGAATTTGTTTTTCATCATAATCTTTTTCATACGGTAATTCTACCACATGTTTCTTTCTTTGCCAAAAAGCTGTTGGTAAATCAGAACAAATTGTTTTCTCAATTTCTATTTGCAATAACTTTATCTTATTCTGTATTTGAGGATTTTGTAGTTGCTGTTCGATTCTTTTGAAATTAATATCTTCTTTTAAATAGAATATTTGATTCTGTTTGTCTTTGATTATTATATTAATTTGTTGATTTGTAATTGTTTTTGATTTTAATAAATTTATATTTCTTATCTTTGGTTTTTCTGTAAAATTCCATATTAATTTTGATCCGAGGATTTTTGTAGATATTCCATTATTTGTTACTTTATATGGTTTGATTAGGGATATAAATGGTAATCCTAATATAACATTTTGACTAATATTTTTTATTATTAAAAATGGTGTCTTGAATGTAATTTGGTCTTTACATATTTCTGCTGTTGTCAATTTGTATTGGATTTGAAGAAGTTCTGCATTTTTGTCAATTTCTATAAGCTAAAGCCAAAGGCACAGATCCTGGTTTCATTTTATAATTATGGGTTTTTATTTGAAGAGTTAAAACATCTAAAATGTTTTTATCTTGTAAAGAAACTGTATAATTTGGAAAACAATTAAAATAAATTGGACCATTACAGAGACTTGATTCAATAGTCCCTAAGAGGGAATCATTGAAATCTTCAAACCTGGTGTCTCTTAATGTCATAAAGATTGAAGTGTTTAGACCTTCTTTTGAGAGTGGTTTAACTGCGACTTGAATTAATCCTATATGAATATATTTATATTTTCTTTGAATATGTTTGTTAATTGATTCTCTTTCTAATAATTGAATTGATTCATAAGAATTTGTAATTGGGAGATCTTTTTCTTTTAGTTGGATTGTATAATCCGTTTTTAACAGATGACTTATTAAAGATTTATTTTGTTTGTATATTTCGTTTAGGTGGATTTTAGGAATTTCCCAATTATCTAACAAATTGTTTTCTCAATTTCTATTTGCAATAACTTTATCTTATTCTGTATTTGAGGATTTTGTAGTTGCTGTTCGATTCTTTTGAAATTAATATCTTCTTTTAAATAGAATATTTGATTCTGTTTGTCTTTGATTATTATATTAATTTGTTGATTTGTAATTGTTTTTGATTTTAATAAATTTATATTTCTTATCTTTGGTTTTTCTGTAAAATTCCATATTAATTTTGATCCGAGGATTTTTGTAGATATTCCATTATTTGTTACTTTATATGGTTTGATTAGGGATATAAATGGTAATCCTAATATAACATTTTGACTAATATTTTTTATTATTAAAAATGGTGTCTTGAATGTAATTTGGTCTTTACATATTTCTGCTGTTGTCAATTTGTATTGGATTTGGAGTTTTTCATTGTTTGCTGCTTTTAAACTTTCAAAAGTTTTCTCACAATATTTTGTTGGAATTATTCCTTCTTTAATACAATTTTGATCAGCTCCTGTGTCAAATAGAGCTATTGTTTCTACTAAAAATTCATTATTGATTAAAATTGATATTTTAATTAAGTATTTTTGGATTGAGACTTCAGTTAGGATATTTAAAAATTCCTGTGATGGTCGTTTGTCTTCGTCAGAAGATTCACTGGAAGTTTCTTCATTTAAGTTTGGTAAAGTTTTTAGTTGTTGACTGTGTTGTTGTTGTTGTTGTTTGAGCAATTTTTTTTCTGTGGTATCAGAGCCACTGTAGCAAGGAGCAATTAGAGGTAAATATAGAGTTTGTTCAAGAAATAACTTTTAATTGTTTTAAGTTTTGTGCTGTTGAGTTTTAAGCTAATGATTGCTGAGTCATTTGATTGTCCTGATGTGCCATGGGTTAGGCGTTTTAGGATTTTATCTCCCTTGTAGGCATTCAATTTAGCTTTCCTTCGTAGGCAGCAATAAAAATTAAAATAGTTAAGTTGTTATTTTAAGGATGCATTCTTTATTTAGATCTAATTCTTCTGCTTCCAGTAGCTTAAGAACCCATGAACCAAACGATAATGAAGAAGAAATCAACCTGACAAACATAATTCAAGACATAGATAATTGGGAAATTCCTAAAATCCACCTAAACGAAATATACAAACAAAATAAATCTTTAATAAGTCATCTGTTAAAAACGGATTATACAATCCAACTAAAAGAAAAAGATCTCCCAATTACAAATTCTTATGAATCAATTCAATTATTAGAAAGAGAATCAATTAACAAACATATTCAAAGAAAATATAAATATATTCATATAGGATTAATTCAAGTCGCAGTTAAACCACTCTCAAAAGAAGGTCTAAACACTTCAATCTTTATGACATTAAGAGACACCAGGTTTGAAGATTTCAATGATTCCCTCTTAGGGACTATTGAATCAAGTCTCTGTAATGGTCCAATTTATTTTAATTGTTTTCCAAATTATACAGTTTCTTTACAAGATAAAAACATTTTAGATGTTTTAACTCTTCAAATAAAAACCCATAATTATAAAATGAAACCAGGATCTGTGCCTTTGGCTTTAGCTTATAGAATATATTATAAAGCTATGATTTCAGCTTTAGGTTCAGGAGCCTTAATCCATAGCCCAAAAGGAGAGACACTTCTTTTCCAAACAGACATGACTAGATCCAGGATACATATTCCCAAACCAATTAAGTGGAATGAAGTTTCTTTCCCAGATGAATGGGTTTTAGAAAAAGCAGTCCAACCTATAACACAAGAAACAACTGAATTAAGAGTTGTCTCTCAAACTGATAATGGAGATGTCAAGGTTTCTTTTAATAGAACAAATTCTATAAATTTAGGACATCCCTCTCATATTCCGATACATTTACCATATCAAAGTTTAAGATCAAATTCAAGTTTTCAAACTCCTAGATATTCAACATCATCTATTCCTTCAACTTTACAAGATTTTCAATCTGTAGCCACTAATCTTCAATCTGTAAATACATCTACAAGTGTTCCTAAACCAATCTACCAAAGGCAAAGACAGCCTATGTCTTCCCAAACTAAATCAGAAAGTGATGAAGATTTACCCATTTCCCCAACGTACTCTTCAATGACAAATAATCCAGAATTAAACGTTTTACAAAAAGAATTTTCTATTGAGAAAGAGAAAATAAGAAAAGAATTTTATTCTAAAAAGAATAAAATCAAACGTGAACTATTCTTTAAAAATCATCAAGATAGTAAACAAGAAATACAAGAGGAATATTATGATTTCATGAATACACATAAAATTCAAATAAAATTTTTTAAATGGTATGAACAATATTATGATAAGTGTATTAACACAAATAATACAGTTAAAGTATGGCAAACAAATAAATCTCAAATTGAATCTCCACATCCACCATTGACAGAAATTCAATATGAACATAAAGGATCTGGATTGAAAGCATCCCCACTCAAGGTTACAAATCCTGAAAGAGAAAACTCCCAAGTCACTTATAAAGATATTAAACTCTTGATCGAGCAAAATAATTTTTCAAATCTAAATCTCCATACAATAAGCCAACATTTAGAAAAAATTGAAACAAAAATAGACACTTCAAACATTCAGACTTCTACAAAAGACAAAAAAAGTGAAGAAAAACAAAAAACAAAAAATTCAAAACCTTTATTTAAACCACATGAAATATCTTCAAACACCCAATCAAATTTCCTGCAAGAAATTCAACAAAGACTTAATGCATTAAACTCAGAAATAACTGGAGAAAATGAAAGATATGTACCAGATACACCTGATAGAACACAACAAAGATCAATTAATACAATAAAAGATTCGGAAACTAATAGTGAACAATTTCAATCATCTGATGAACAGATAATTCAAAAGCTTCATTGGAAAGAACCACAAAGATTGTACTACCCAAAAACATCTGCACCAGATTTAGTATTAGAAGAGAAACCCTTAAGTCAAAACAAATATAACGCGAACACGGTTTATGAATGGAACATAGATGGAATGTCTGAATATAACATTCTCAATCTTTTGCAACAAATGACAATGGTATCAAATGTTTATAAAACTCAAAAAACAATATCTGATTGGGCAATAGCTGATTTATTAGTATCTGGATTTTCCGGACAACTCAAAGGATGGTGGGATAATTATCTCACTTCTAAAGAGCAAAAAGAAATACTTAATGCAATCAAAACTGATAATGATAATAATCCAATCTTAGATGAAGAAAATCAACATATACAAAATGCTGTTGCAACATTAATCTTTGCAATTGCTAAACATTTCATTGGAGATCCATCACACTTAAGGGATAAAAATGCAGAACTTCTGTCCAATCTCAAATGTAAGAAATTAGGCGAATTTAAATGGTATAAAGATAATTTTATTACCAGAGTCATGCAAAGGACAGATAATAACCAACCCTTTTGGAAAGAAAAATTTCTAGCTGGATTACCAAATCTGCTAGGGGCAAAAGTTAGAAACAAAATAAGAGAAGATTTCAAAGGAATAATTCCTTATGAAAAATTGACATATGGTGAACTAATTAGTTACACCCAAAAAGAAGGATTAAAAATTTGTCAGGATATCAAACTACAAAAACAGTTGAAGAAAGAACAAAGACAATCTAAGAAAGAATTAGGAACATTTTGCAAACAATTTGATATAAACTATAATCCAGAATGTTCTTCAACGAAATGTTGTAAAACAAAGAAATTTGAATACAAAAGAAACTTTTCCAAAGACAAATATTACCAGAAACCCAAAAGAAATAAAATTCAAGGTAAAAAAGAATTTAAAAGCCAAGAAAACAAACCTAAAAAGGAATGGAAAAATCCAAACATAAAATGCTATAGATGTGGGAAAACAGGACATATTTCAAAATATTGTAAAATAAAGAGAAGGCTAAATCAAATACAACTTGATCAAGAAATAAACCAGAAAATTTGTGAACTTCTGACATATACAACTTCAGAGACACCAACTTCAGATACTGAATCACAATCTTCATCAGATATACAAGTTATCAAATGGATGATATAGAGACATCTTCAGATCAAGACACACTCAATGTCTTAACAAAAGACCAAGAATTAATGATGGAAATAATTGATAAAATACAAGATCCCCAGATTAAGAAAGATTATTTAGAACAATTAAAAAAATCCCTCTCTACACCAACTTTTATATCATCAACTTCCAAATCTTATAATTTAAAAGATATAATCTTTGATAAAATACAAACATCCAACAAAGAAATCACTATCCAAGACCTCCAACATGAAATCCACAATATTAAAACAGAAATAAAATTGCTCAAACAACAACAACAACAGCACAGTCAACAACTAAAAACTTTACCAAACTTAAATGAAGAAACTTCCAGTGAATCTTCTGACGAAGACAAACGACCATCACAGGAATTTTTAAATATCCTAACTGAAGTCTCAATCCAAAAATACTTAATTAAAATATCAATTTTAATCAATAATGAATTTTTAGTAGAAACAATAGCTTTATTTGACACAGGAGCTGATCAAAATTGTATTAAAGAAGGAATAATTCCAACAAAATATTGTGAGAAAACTTTTGAAAGTTTAAAAGCAGCAAACAATGAAAAACTCCAAATCCAATACAAATTGACAACAGCAGAAATATGTAAAGACCAAATTACATTCAAGACACCATTTTTAATAATAAAAAATATTAGTCAAAATGTTATATTAGGATTACCATTTATATCCCTAATCAAACCATATAAAGTAACAAATAATGGAATATCTACAAAAATCCTCGGATCAAAATTAATATGGAATTTTACAGAAAAACCAAAGATAAGAAATATAAATTTATTAAAATCAAAAACAATTACAAATCAACAAATTAATATAATAATCAAAGACAAACAGAATCAAATATTCTATTTAAAAGAAGATATTAATTTCAAAAGAATCGAACAGCAACTACAAAATCCTCAAATACAGAATAAGATAAAGTTATTGCAAATAGAAATTGAGAAAACAATTTGTTCTGATTTACCAACAGCTTTTTGGCAAAGAAAGAAACATGTGGTAG
This sequence comes from Heritiera fomes, assembly GCA_032173925.1. Classification (NCBI taxonomy): domain Eukaryota; kingdom Viridiplantae; phylum Streptophyta; class Magnoliopsida; order Malvales; family Malvaceae; genus Heritiera; species Heritiera fomes. The sequence goes on along the minus strand of JAPDPM010000012.1, from coordinate 5,384,860 downwards.
AATTACCGTATGAAAAAGATTATGATGAAAAACAAATTCCAACAAAAGCAAGACCAATCCAAATGAATCAAGAAATGGAGCAATACTGTAAAAAAGAAATACAAGAACTGCTAAACAAAAAACTCATCAGGCAAAGTAAATCTCCTTGGAGCTGTTCAGCTTTTTATGTCAATAAAAATGCAGAACTAGAACGAGGAACACCAAGACTTGTCATTAATTACAAACCTCTGAATGAAGCATTAAAATGGATTAGATATCCTATTCCAAATAAAAAAGATTTACTTCAAAAACTTTGCAATGCTCAAATCTTTTCAAAATTTGATATGAAATCAGGATTTTGGCAAATTCAAATTTCAGAAAAAGATAGGTATAAAACAGCGTTTACAGTCCCGTTTGGACAATATGAGTGGAATGTAATGCCATTTGGACTTAAAAATGCTCCATCAGAATTCCAAAGAATAATGAATGAAATATTTCATCAATATTCCCAATTTATGATAGTATACATTGATGATGTATTAATATTTTCAACAACTATTGACCAACATTTCAAACATTTATCAATTTTCATTAAAGCCGTCAAACAAAATGGTTTAGTTGTTTCCAAATCCAAAATTAGTTTATTTCAAACACGAGTAAGGTTTTTAGGACATTATGTTTATCAAGGAACCATTACTCCAATAGAAAGGTCAATCCAATTTGCTGATAAGTTTCCTGATCAAATCTTAGATAAAACCCAACTTCAAAGGTTTTTAGGGAGTCTGAATTATATTTTAGATTTCTATCCAAACATCAATAAAATTCTTAAACCTCTTCATGAAAGACTTAAAAAAAATCCTCCACCATGGACTCAAGCCCATACAGAAATAGTTCAATCTGTTAAAGCTCAAATCAAAGAATTACCATGTCTACATTTAGCAGACCCAAATACCTTCAAAATTGTAGAAACCGATGCTTCTGACATAGGATACGGAGGAATCCTCAAACAGTTAAAAGATAACAAAGAAAGTATAGTTCAGTATACTTCCAAACACTGGAACAATACCCAGAAGAATTACTCCACAATAAAAAAAGAGATTCTTTCCATCGTTTTATGCATCACAAAGTTTCAGAGTGACTTGTTAAATCAAAAATTTCTTCTCAGAATTGATTGCAAATCTGCAAAAGAGATTCTTCGAAAAGATGTGAAAAATATGGCATCCAAACAGATTTTTGCAAGATGGCAAGCAATTTTATCAATCTTTGATTTTGAAATCGAGTTTATAAAAGGGGACTCTAACTCTCTCCCAGATTTCCTCACAAGAGAGTTTCTTCAGAATCCTTCACAATGTCTTCCAGAGAAAGAAGAGAAAAAGAGAAAGAAAGAGAGAAAAAAGACAAGGGTAAGCAAAAGCAAACCCATTCCCCATCAAAATCACTTATCTCCCAATCCCCTATACCAACATGGCAACAGATTTTTGCCCAAGAACACCAAAGACAGGAGTCATCATCCAATTTTGAAGAGTCACAACTGGAAATGATTCGTCAATTCTCCGAATCATTACCACAAACCTCTTCAGAGGTACAATCTATTTCAAAAAATAGAGAGGTCATGATTTCAAAAACCCAACCTCTCCAAACTATTTTCCCAAAACAAGGAGTGGTGATTACATATCCACGTCCTAAAGCTGATCAAAAATATTTTTCAAAACAGCAATTTCAACATATGGTTCTTGTTGAGCCTGAATATTTTCATGAAAATCCAAACACTATTATCAAAAATATTTTCAAAGGTTTTCATTACAAATCATGGGATCAACAAAAACCTCAAAGTTTTTATGAAAATATTTTGATTGAAACAGGTTCCTTGGCAATCAAACATTATGCCAACAAAGACCAACCAGACTTTATCACCCATTCAACTGCTCAAATTCTCAAAGTCCTCAGACCAATTGACTGGGGTAATGATCCAAACAATCTCAAAAAGTTTCCAGCCAGCTATAACACCAGACTTCACCATTGCCCCACATTTAATTACTGGGATTATCAACAAGCTTGGTTCAATACTTTCACCTTTGAAAACCAACACAATCGCCATTCATGGCTCATTTACTTCAAAAAAGACACCAAATACCAATTCCCAGTCTGGTTTACTCACTGGTGGCAGTGGTACGGACCAAATCATGAAATCCTTCCCCCTCAAGTATGGGAAGCTTATGAATTTTTCAGTGAATATTTCCAAGAAGAACAAACTCAACAAGGATTCCAGAAATCATTGATGTTTTGCTCAACCTTTAGTCTGTCTTGGATTTCTTCATGGCACTATGAATTTATGAATGATCCAGTATCAAGTCACAAACAAATCATTAGAAGATTCAAAACAAAGTGGTGGGAGAAATTTGACTACTCAAAATGCTTAAGAGATAGTGTAAAAGACTGGTTCCGGAAATATCCAGAATTTTGCAAATCAGCTCAAACATCAGGTACCACACAGTTTCTCCAAGCCAAGTCACATGCCAGTGCACTGTTAGCACAAGCCAAAACAAAGAAAGAATACAAAGAATTGATGAAGCAAATCCTCCAAACAGTCAACTCAGATGATGAAGAGAACAGTGAACAGAGTAGCAATCATGAAAGCAGCACAGGATCATTGCTCTCGCTAGATTTAGCTCAAGACAATGAAGATGACTGCTTCGGAGTCTTACCTTCAATCAAAACTGACAAAACAAACAGAAAAAGCAAACAGTGAGATTCCCATCAGTCACAACTACAGTAAAGATTCCACTGACAAGCACAGTGAGATTCCCATCAGTCAAAGCTCCATCAAATAGACAAAGGCGTGGCCCACTGACAAGCACAGTGAGATTCCCATCAGTCAAAGCTCCATCAACAGACAAAGGCATGGCCCACTGACAAGCACAGTGAGATTCCCATCAATCAACAGACAATTATTCAAACTTTAGAATCATGAAGCATCATATGTAAAAGAATCCTAGCTATAAAAAGGATTCTAAAAACGAAAGAGAGGCAGAGTTTTTAGGACGGATAGTTTCAAGTTTTAAGGATTCTGAAAGCTCTCACTCTTTTTGTAAATCAAATTTTATTAATAAAAAGTTTTATCAATCTATCTATTTTATCCAAATTTTATTTCATCAACCATTTATTTCATCAACCACTTATTTCATCAATCATATTCAACATTTTTATTGTCCTAATATCACTGCTACAGCAGATCCTCCGGAGACACTGGTATCAGAGCTATAAAAAGGTTATATATATATATATTATTTTTACTCCTATATATCTACTTCTTTATTTATACATATTTAAATCTCTTAATCCTTCAAATATATTTATGCCAATATATGTGTATCTCTAATTATATACATATATATATATATATTTACGCATGTAATTTATATATAAATAAATATATGTATATATATATACACATATGTATATAAATATTATATTATATAAATATATTTTTACTTCATTTGATCATTTATATATATTTTTATTTAATTATACATATATTTTTATGTACGTATATATGTACGCATGCATGCATGTACGTTGCATGCATGCACATAGCGTGCATTTCGTCTGGTTCATGCGTGTACATAACCATATTCATGTCTAGGATTACAACTTCCTTCGCATCCTTTCAATATGCGTCGTATATTCTGTATTAACGTACACTTCACTTTACTCTTGAAGACTTCCATTTATGAGTACGAACCTTGATCTTATATTTGTAAGATCCCGAAATTACATTATTGCACTATATTCACTTATAATTACACTTGAGTACATGATCAATTTATAAAATTTTACGGTTCTCACATAGAGGCAAAAGCTGGCCAAACAAAAAGTCTCTAAGAACAAAAGGATGCGAAACGGTCAAACAAAAAGTCCCTAAGCACAAAAGGGTGCGAGACGGGCAAATAAAAAGTCCTTTGGTACAAAAGGGTGCGAGAAGGACAAATAAAAAGTCCCTAAGCGAAAAGTACGCGAGACAGGCGAATGAAAAAGTCCCTAAGCACAAAATGGTGTGAGACGGGCAAATGAAAAACCCCTAAGCAGAAAATGGTGCGAGACGGGTAACAGAGAAGTCCCTAAGTGAAAAATGCGTGAGATGGGCAAATGAAAAAAGTCCTTAAGCGGAGAATATGCAAGACAGGTGCAACACTCAAGTAAAGGTCTTCTTTGGACAGGAAATAACACTGCCTCAAAGAAAAACTTGGGGAGCAATACCATGTGACAAAAGGTATGCTTTAAAATATGATATGTTATTTGAAGCGTGTTATGGCTTTACCGGTAAAATACTTTTGTGACATACTGCATAGCATTATGGCTATAAAATGTTGAAATTTGAACAAATATAATGATATGTCAAATTAAAACCGCATCGTAATAACATAGCATTCATGTAAATAGTTTACATTCTATCACAAGCGTACAAAAAAGAAAACTGCAAAAAAGGAATGGTCTCTTTCATTAAAAGTAAATGAATTATTTACAACTGTACATCGTTTGTACGAATTTCAATCAAAATGAAAAACAAAATAAAAGAGAAAAAGATCCTAATCAGTTTATTATGAGGATTGAGTTGGTTGGCAGAGAAGGCGCTATGTCAACACTAGGATCCTAAGGAGCTGGACCTGCAGCCTCGAAGGAGGGAAAGTCACTCAAAGGCCCCGCAATCTCGACAGTCGCGGAGTCTAGCGTAGGATCGATAGCAGTAGAGTTGGAGATTTGAAGATCTTCGCTGTCTAATCCTTGCAATGCCTCAATAGGCTCGAGTGGGTCATGTGCCTCAACAGACTCGGGCTGATCATGTGCCTCAACAGACTCGGGTTGATCATGTCCCTTAATAGATTCAGGCTGAACACGTGGTCGGCGAGGAGGCCAAGGACCTTCAAGGCTCTTCATATCATCTATGGCCCCTGCCTCCAAGTAATCCTTAGGATCCCCCGTGTTAGGTTCGTATATGGTCCAGGAAGGAGCATTATAGAACTCGGCCTCTTCAGTAAATAGAAGCTCTGGGAAGGTCTCGTTGGCCTATGCTTTTCCAGCCAAGAACGGGCGAGATAGAAGCCATACTTGACAAAACCCGCAGAATAAACTTGCTTCCTTTCGAAGCAATCCTGGGAAAGACGATATTCTCGGACAGCTTCGGTTCGGGCCGTCTTCAATTGGTCTAGCAGGTTCTGCATTTTGTCGATGGCCTCGTCTCGTTGTAACCTCATGGCCTCAAAATCGTGCGTTGCTTTGTTGTAAGCCTCCCAGTACCTATGAAGAGAAGCAACCTTCACTTGTTCTTCTTTGAGCTTCAGTTCAAGGTCCGTATTTTGTCGTCTCAAGGTCTCGTTACCCTTCCTCAACTCATCCACCCTGTTGGAAAGCGGACAGAGTTGGATGACCTCTTTTTTGAAGCGCCATGCACTTCTCTCGAAGATCATTTAGCTCTTTCTCAGCTCGCTCTCTTAAAGTCTAGTGCTGCACATTGACAGCCACCACTAGTTGAGCAGCTTGGCAAAACACAAAGAAAGTGATCAAAAACTGGGATAGAAAAAGGTAAAATATATGCACTCCAAAAGAAGCTTGAAGCTCTTACCTTCATCACAAGATAATCGGAGGTGTCCTCACCTGAGAAAAAGTTCTTGAAGATCTCTTTCTCATCGCGCAGGAGGATAGTGCTTCACACTAGATGAGAAGCTACCCTAGGATCCTCAAAATTATTGTTGTCGTTAACGCCGGGGTAGGTTTGGAAGTCGTCTCCATCAACTATCCTCCCACCGTCCACTTGGTAACGCCTGAGAGTAGGAGGCGTTACCTTTGGCAAAATTAGCCACGTAGCCATAGCATCTTCAATGATGAGCCTCTTCCTATTCTTCCTACGAGGCTTGTGAGGTAGCGCGGACCCTCGGAACCCTTAGGTTCACCCTCTTGGGCAACGGGCTCACTCCTTTGTGATCCCGAGCTCTTGTGTTCGTCTGAGCTATGGTTACGGATAAGGTACCTTTTCCACTTACTTCTTCCAGCCTCTTGTGCAGGGCGACTAGACTCACTAGTGGTTGGAGGAGGAGGAGGAGTAGGAGAGCGTGGGTTCTCCGAAGCAGAAGCCTCAACTCGAGGCTGTGTAGGTGGTGGGGGAACTTCCAGTGGAACCCCAGAGGAGGAAACGGTGGCTTTCCTCCGACGCATGGCATTTAAGAAGCTCATAACTACATAACACAAAAAGAAAAATTAGCATACCAAGTCAAAAAACGATAACCACGTATGCGATGATGATAAAAAGAATTATCACTAAAAACCTAAAATGTCACCAAAATAGTCTAAGTTAGTCAAGTTTTCATTTGATGAAAAGTCGTAGAAGGGACTTCCGAAGGCGTGGTTGGTTCCATTCAAGATCCTCTTCAGGTAAACCATCGGTGCCCGCGGTCCCAGGTATTTCATCCCCCGAGTCAAAAGAAGATTCATCTACTAAACGACCTATGGGGTTAGATGGTTTGGCTACAGGAACCACGGGCGACGACTAGAACTGGGTCTAGGAGTATGCAAGGATGAGGGAAGGTTCGACGAAATAGTTAGAGTTTCAGGGATAACTCTGCTTACTCCCCAACCGGCCGCTGTGATATTCTCGACGGTTAAAAGGGAAAATAAATTTCGCTCCTCGATAGAACAGATAAGCTGAATAGGCTCGCCAAAATGGTCCTTTAAGGAGTCTAAACTAAATCTTTCCGAGTGCTTTGAGTGGTCACTAGTATCACGATTCCATCTAGTACGGATTCTCAAATCACTTGGAATCTCAACAATGACCCACTCACTCTCGAATCTAAGTAACTTATTGGGAAGATCCGTAAAAATCTTATTGGGAAACCCATCAACTTTCAGCCTTTGAAGAGAAAATGTAACAAACCCTTTTAGCCCACGAACTCTAAAAAAGGCACTAAGAAGAGGTACGATAGGAACGATGCCTAAGTTATGGCATGTTATAGAAAATCCTACCAGTTGAGCCCATGCATGAGGATGGAGTTAGCATAGGACTATATCTTTATACCTAAAGAAAGCTAAACCAAACTCGGGACGTGAAAAACGAAAATCGAAGACCAAGGGCGCTTTATGTACAGCTACACAACTAGTAACTAGGTCAGGAGAATATTCCCTATCGCTTGGGAGTCTATATTGGTAACCAGGAGGAAGGGGGAAGTGGGTGTTGATTTCTTCTAAGTCTGCATTTGACAACGAGCACTCAACACCGCCCTTTCTCAATACTTTCTTGCCTATACGTTGAGAAGACATGTCTAAAGGTTAATGAACTAAGGAGGATAGGTGACAAAGGTGGGAGACTACCTAAGACCTGCGGGAGACTACCTAACACCTGCGAGAGACTATTAAATTCGGGGGGAGATAAAAACTATGCGAGAGATTTACTGTTGGTGACAGGTCACGACGAGAGGCTCTATGTGAAGAAGTGAGAGACTAGGTTCGTGAGAGGCTAGGTGATGCGGCAGACTATGCTCGGTGGAAGAGTTAGAAAAGCGCGGCAGAGTGTTGGTACAGAGGAGTCCTTGCACGATTCTGTTGAAGCCTCTGCTGCTTATATAGTTGCGACAGGGAATACCAAGCGTCACACAACAGGAAACACCTCCCGTAGAGTTGAACCTTTTTACCGGCAAAAAATACCGAGAAACAACAAAAAAATTCAGAAAAAGACTAAAATATCCCAAATTCAAATATATATACTCTCTTTTTTGGAAAAATCCAATAAGAGAGTGGGGAGCAATTGATATGGCTAAGCCCACTACCATTGGGCTGAGGCCCAAAAGTCGACAGAGTCCTCCACATGGCATAATATCATCGGGCCACATGCATCAAGCGAGAGACTTTATAAGCCTCGCGGGACAATATGCGGTTGACTTCTCCCTCAGCGAAAGGAACTCTGTCGCCTCATATCTATCGCAAGATGACCATCCGCGTTATGTCTGCCGCCAGTTGAGCGTTGCTACATTTCGTAATCTCCCGCCGTGCAAAAAACGTCTATCGCCTCATATTAATGGTGTTAGAGTTAGAGTCGCACTGGAACACAAAGTCCTTTAAAAACACCAAATTGCGCTCCAGGTAATTATTCTGCAATATTGACAAATTATTCGCCTATAAATAGGCCACAGGTATTATTTTACTCTCTAATTTTTGACTTCTAGTTTTTACATTTCCCAATACTCAAGCATCTTTGGCTGACTTAAGCATTGGAGTGCCTACGCAGGGAACCAGCCCCTGCGTTCCTCTGACTTTTCTTGTTTTTCAAAAGCTTGTGGGAGACACGTGGAGAAGAAGGACAAATACTTATGTCAGCAATCACTTATTGTTGTTTTGAGCAACAACATATATAATATAAAAATTATATATAAATATGTTTTTAATATAAAATAATTATTTTTAAAATATAAATTTTAAATATATAGAAATATATATAGTATATGTTAAGAATGTATATATATAAAAGTGTCAGTGTAAATGTGTATATATATGTATAGTTGTTAATAGAAAATATATTCATGGTATATTGATATTATGTAAAAATAAATAAATAAATATTTAAAAAAAAAAAAAGAGGAAAGAAATTGCAACAGCAAGCTCGTAGAAGCTTGCTGCTGGGCTGCTATTAAAAGAAACAAAGCAAGAAAAGAAAAAGGAAAAAAAAACGGGGGGCGAGGGGGTGGGAATTGGTAAGTGGACAACTTGGCATAATTTTATTGGATGAATATTAATAAAAGAGGGCTAAACTCAGCCAAACTGTCTCACACAACCGACCTATTCCCTGTTTTCTTCTCTGCAACACCGACTTGAATTTGGCTGCACTGTTTTATGCATTTTCTTCACATCTTCCCACGTTTCCCTTATGTTTACCCAACAAATTCACTATGAGTTATCACCTAAACACCCATCGTCCTCCATAAAGTCTGTTCTTTATCGGAAAATCATCTTAGACATAGAAATTAAGTGGCTAAAATGAAGAAAACAGGACTGGTTTGGGAGAGTTTTGTTCGGCTACACAGGTAAGATGAACAGGGTGATATTTTCTTTGTAGTATTTACTTGTTTTAAGCTTGGGTGATATGGTTTGAGCTTTGAATTGGACTAGATGAGAATGTAGATGTGCAGGGCAGTTCGATTATGGCAGAAAAATGAAGAAATTTTGATGGTTTTGATGTATGTTAAGTAGGAGATTAGTAGAAATGATGAATAAAAATTTATTAGTTGGTTGAAGTTGGAATTAAATGATTAATTGTTGGAAATGATTAATTGTTGGAAATTTATTTGGCCATGGAAATAGCACGAAATAGGGGTGTGTGGCGTGGTGATGAGTGACTATTCGGTCATGGTAGAGATGGAATGACAGTGACGACTTTCGTACATGAATAATTAATTGTATAATTATTTGTATAAATTTATATTCATTATTATAATAGAAATGAGGAAATGCCAAATAATTTTATTCGTTTTGGATTATAAATAAATGAATTTGCATTCTAGCTCAAAGAATCAAAGAAAAAAACTACCAAATCACAGGTGATACCATATTATAAATCCAAAATAAGTCATACATGATATGTAGCTAAAACATCCATGAAAGTCATAAACAAGCCACCTTAATAATTTACCTAGACGTCCAACAAATCATAAACATAATTCTCAATCATTGTAATCAAACTATCCATATCTAGTATCAAGATAACTCATAACTGACGGACTTGCTGGCATAGACCTTTCTCCTTTCAAAAGAGTATGAGAAGAAAACATCAACCTTGGTCTGACAACTCAAAATGATTTCTGTAACCTCAACTATTTCTTCATCTGTCATGTTTTCTATATCACCCTTCAGTTCATCTATTAAGTCCATTACCTTAGCCTTTCTAGTAACATCATTAGACAAATATTGAAAGCAATCAGCCAACTTACCAATCTGTTGAGTTGCTCTCTCATATAAGTTATGAAAGTTACTCATTGTATTAATTATTGCTCCCATAAGTTCCTCGACATTAGCATCTATAGCTCTCCTTTTCTTGTTTTTATTTGTACGAGTGGCATTAACATCAATGTTGAAAAGAGATAGTTGAGTGCCAACAGAAGGAGACCTAGGTCGAAAGAAGCATTCGTTTTCATCCATCTCAACTTCAGTATTCATATCCTCAAGCCCTTCACCATTTGCATTTTCAACTTCAATGTTTTCAACAGCATCTGTAGGATTTTCTGCTGCTAAACCAGTTGCTCTATCCTTCCCAAAGATCAAGGCTAACTTGTCAAAGTGTGGAAAAGGCTTATTTCGTAGTCCTGCAGCTCCAGGATGGCCCTACATTCCAAGTAAGAAATCAAGCAGAATAGTTAATTACCCATGATACATTTGAAAAACATATATATAGAATTTAAGTAAGGAATTATAGTACCTTTACCAACCAACCCACACATCAAGCTCGCATTTTACACATTTCTTTTCATCATTCCACCCAAAACCAAAAGCAGCATTGCTTTACATATCAGCCACCTCTCTATATTGAGACTTGAGTGTTCTCATCCTGGAGTTGATGTGAGGAACTCCTTTGATGGTGCAATTTGGGATTTTTTCAGCCATCCATTTTTTAAGCTGTGTTAGGTATCCAGCTTTGAAAGTGCCATTGTCCTTACTCCAGCTACCTTGGTTGACAAGATCTATACAGCAATCTATTAAAATAGCATCCTCTTCTAGTGTCCACTAGTGAGTGGATCTTTTGTTTGCAGCTCGAGATGATTCACCATCCATGAATCTGTTACAGTATCAAACTAGACAAACAAAAAGTTGTTAGCAAAAAAAAATGTTATAATTATTAGTAATACATTATTCCAAACATACATTCGAAAACAAACAATTATTACAAATGTCACAATACATGTCAAATACAAATACAAGAAACTTTAAGTTTATAACCATACATAGTTCGAAAGCAAGAATTTAACAATAAATAATTCGAAAGCAAACACATACTAATACATAGTTTGAAAGAATGAAACAAAACACTAGCATATTACATAGTTTATGCATGGTTTCTTAAAACAAGCCAATCATTCCACATCTCTTGTGTTAAATTATCTCTCCAAGTAGTCCACGTAGGGGAAGACTCGATGAATGCAATGGTCTCTACATCTCAACATTGAACAAATCCCTATGAGATTTCAGCCTCAAGTGGATCAACAGACATCTCCCTCCTTATGTGGTTGTGTACAAAGCACATGCGGAAATTATTCTGCACTTTGTTTGCACTGGATACCAAGACCTCCCTCTCAAAATTGCCCATCTCATCTTCAGAAAACCAAAACATCTCTCGATAACATTTCTGGCACTAGAGTGTCTATAATTAAACAACTCTTCTTTCGATCGAGGGGTGTGATTATGTCTCCAATCGTTTAAATGATACCTTACCCCTCTATATGGAGTTAGAAACCCTTCACCATTAGTATACCCAGCATCACATAAATAATAAAAACCTATGGTAAAAACATTTGAGTTTTTGGTAAACCATTCTAAGGTGAAATAAATATTCACACTGATGATGGTAATTTCATACCTTTAGGCACTTTCAACCCATTTCGTCTAGAAATTGCATCTCGAAAAACCCTAGAGTCTGTAGCGGAACCTTCCCACTAGGTAAGATATATATGAACTACATGCTTCGGCTTCCCAACCATTTCCATCTCGGGTCATTAGAATTCTAAACTACATGCTTCGGCTTCTTTAACAAAATTGAGTACAACCTTAGTACAGAATTTAAGAAAACGCTAAATTGCCTACTCACGGTCTCTCCGCTTCTAACAAATTCTCTCTTAATGATCCTATTTTTCGCATGATGAGAAATGATGTACAAAAATATAACAACCATTTCCTCAACATTAATGTTTTTTGTCGATGCAAGTCTACCAGTAGTTTGAAGCATATTACATAGTTTATAAAAGCTCAGTCTATCCATTCTAATATTTTCAATACATGTCAAATCAGAATCAAACACCATCCTTATAAAATTCAACTGCCTAATGGCCTGTCTATCGTAACTAGTACCTTGGTCCCTTTTACGCTTTCTCATATTCAATAACAAAATACCACAACTATCAAGTAGCGTATTAACCAAGTTAATACTATTAAGAATCTCTATAGTCAAAGCTATAGCAGTGGCCAGCATTGCAAGTTGTTGGGGAGACACTCCTTTCATTCTATAAACTCATAACATACAAAATCATAAACAAGCCATAAAAAGTTTTGAATATCTTCAAAATAAAAAATACAAATAGTTCACATTACATTACTGTCCACTACCAACACAAATATATAAGATACATATCACTTCACTTTATTTGCCTTTACCAACACAAATCAAGGTGAAAATAACACCAAGACAGAATGCAATCATTAAATGGCACCAATAAACAGTGGAAGGTTGATGTTGCATAACATTTGCATTCTGATCGTTTAAGTGTCTTTCTTGGTGCCTAATAGCATCAACATTTGGTATTTCACTATTACGATAGTCATTCATTCCCCAATAATCCAAGAAAGTTTGTTCAGCCTGGGCTCTAGTAGGAAATGATTCATGGATAGCTCCCCTAAACCCATGAACTTGTCTTTGAGCTTTCGGCCAACTGTTATAGATGCTCGGTCTGTATCCAACAAACAATACGTATGTCTTTGTGTCACAGCCCGTGACCCTATTTTTCACCTTATTCTATACATCTTATATGGTTGGGCTATCTGCGATACTTTACTTTTCTTTTACATATTAACAATTTCATATTAAATTATAATATGAAATACATCCCCTATCTTAATTCATAATGAAGTAGTACTATAGGTAAGTCTAAATACAAAAAATAAATGATCGTACCTTATGTAATAATTCAAGCTGTCGCATCGTCCCCAAATGCACAGCCGAAGTCCTTTAGATGTCAGACTCTTAGTCCTCGAAAACTTGAAATGTTAATATTAAGGGGTGAGCAAACCACGGCTCAGTAAGGGAATTATATGCATACTTGATATTCAGTTTCCTATATGCTGAAAATCTTTTTTATTTTTCCTATGGGGCTCTAAGCTCGCATGTAGGAAGGATACTACAGTCGGCTAGGGATCCGGATGGAGTAAGGTAGGTATTTTAAAATACCTATCTTGTCCCGGAACCTAGAAGCAACTGTAAAGAACAATTTCCTTTTCGTTTGGAATTTTAATCCTTTGTTACCTTTTTATTTCATAACATTTTCATATTCTCCTCAAAATAATGCTTTTATAAAATAAAGCATTTAAATAAAGTAACTAATATTCATATATTCTTTGAAAAGAATATTAGTTAAATTCTCATCATTCTCATTTAAAACTCATTTCATGTTTTACTGTACAACCATAATTAGTACAGTACTTTAAATAGCAAAATCAGCTATTAAATCCTTTTCATATAACACATATATCATTTAAATCTAATATTCAATTTAAAAATTAAAATAAGAATATTAGATTTATTTTCCTCTGTGATAACCGTAAAATTTTCAATTATTTGAAATTAATATTAAAGCAATTAAATAAATAAAATTGTGAGAACGGGATATTGGTGAAAATCCCGAGAATTGAGAAAGGAACGGATAGTGAAAATCCGAGTGAAGAAGAGTTAAATGAGAATTTATGGAAAATAATGAACGGAGGAAAATTAAATTGGATAAATCAAAATCCAAATTAAATAAGAAAAATGAGAAATGAAAATAAAATATGTTTATATAATTACAAATTATATAAATGTATTTTGATGTAAATACATATGTATTTAAATACCGTATGGTATATAGTATATATTAAATATACATTGGTATATATAAGTATATGTAGTATTTGATAAATTTAAATAATACATATGTACTCAAGTATGACATTTTATGTATATATAAGTATATACATATTTGAGAAAATGTAAATATTAAATTACATTAAAGTTTGAATGTATATATATTGTAAATACAATATATATGGAATTATTACATTTATATGAATATTTATATAAATGTTATTTAATATATAGCACATGAAAATATACATTTTTATGTGTAAATATAATATTAATATATAATATATATTTATATAATATATAGTACAAAGTACTATATAATAAAATAATATAATTATATTTATAATATAATTATAAATATAATTATAATTAAAATAAAATACAAAAAAAAGAAAACAAAGAAAACAAACAGAATCGGGAAGACTCCCGATTCTGTCTCCCCGAAGGGCGACCGGCCCTTCGTCGGAGAAAGGAAGAGAGACGATGAAGGAAGACGACATCGGCAAGGAGAGGAGAAGAAGCCAGTGACCGGAAGAGAAAAAGAAACGGCGGAAACGGGAAGGAAAATCGAAGGAAAAATCGGCGGAGGCCGGGAAGAAAAAAGGAAGAGAAAGTGGCGGTGCCGGTCAAATCGATCACTGCTAATGTCACCGAAGCATTGCCGGAGGAAGAGGAAGAGGTAGGAGGCCACGGTTGAGGCGAAAAACAACGGAGGAAGGCCAACGGAGGAGGAGAAGAAACCGAGGGTAAACCAAGTAGATTTGCCGCCGTGCCGTCCATTCGTGATGAACGGAGGCCAGATCCGGCTTCGTCGTGGTGCCGGCCAGCTGCTGAGCCACCGAACAGTCGGAGAACCAGTCGCCGAAGGAGAACCGGCGGTGAGGGGAAGGTGATCGGTCTGGCGGGAAAAGAAAGAAAAGGAAAAAGAAAAAGAAAAGAAAAGAAAAAAGGAAAAAGAAAAAGAAAAGAAAAGAAGAAAAGGAAGAAAAAGGAGAGAGAAAAAGGAAATTTTCGGACTTCGAAAATTTTGGGAATTTTGGAAAATCCCGAAAAACTTGAAAACTCGAGAATTACGAGAATCGGTAAGAAATCCCGAAAAATGTTAAATTATTTAAATAATTATGGAAAAATTCTAAAATTTAGAATTTAATTTCCAGAAAATTCCCTCGATAACTGAGCCGATGGAATCGGGCAAGGCGAACATGGGCGCGAACTTTGAGAGGCAGTCGTCGACCCGAAACAGGTAAGGGAGACATGTGCCGCCTGTAAGGATATTCAGCCACATGTTTTAAATTATGCATTTAATTTATAAATGCAATTTATAATGATTAGTTTTGAAATTTGTGGTGATTTATTGATTTCAAATTATGGTGAAATACCAGTTGAGAAATATAAACTGTATTTTTCGTGCAGTAGGCTAGCCAAATCGGCAGTCGTCATTCTGCCGAAAAATTATCGAATAACTACTGAAAATCACTGAAAATCATAATAAATGATTTGATTTCACGTGAAACGATTTTTAGGTGCGAAAATCAAGAAATAAGTAAATTTCATAAAACATGAATATAATGATATTTGATTTTTAAAATATTCATGTTTTCGTAAATGATGAAAAGGAAATCTCCGAAAATTCACTATGTAAGTGATATTTCACGTGAAACGAGATGAAAATGAAAAAAAAGACTGAAGTGAATATTTTTATAAATATCCTTAAATATTCACTTAAATTCATATAAAACCTTCATGATTTTAATTATGGAAATAATTAATTATGAAAGTTCCATAAAGGTTAAGAAATGATGAACAACCTATGATTTCGAGACTAGAGGTCTCTACACGTGTTTTTAAAGGAAAACATGGTGATGGGAATTTAAAGTTAGAAAATAAATATTTTATTTTTATAAATTATAAAAATAATTTATTTGAATTCTGATAATTATAAAACCATGTTTTTGATTAAATGCACGGAAAAGCATACATATGTGTTTTATGGTGAAAAAAGGACAGTTTTGCCCTTCTATATTTTCAGTGATGATTTTGCAAACTGTCTTCATCGCAATTTATAAAGAAATGTTTGAAGCATGAATTTCGTTCCGAAATTAATTCCCATAGTCTTTTGATAATTAGCTAAACGAACCTTATGATTTCTATGCATATTTTTCAATAGGCTTTTTATGTATGAAAGTAAATAAATATGTTTTTCGAAACAGTGATCGGAGTGGCAAACCCGTGGCTAACTTAGACCCAGGCACGCCCGGTCCTTACTATTTTGTACCAAATGTTTAATTTAAGAAGTTACATAAGTAAGTAAGATTTGAGACTAAGGCCTTCCTATAGTTTATGTTATTGCTTGTCATGCTTGGCACATTGTGCATGTTTCTATCCCTTGTGGCATATGTTTAGCCCACGTCGTGCATGTTCTCGCCCACATCGTGCATGTTTCCATCCCTTGGGGGTATGTTGGTCCTTCATGGTGCAATGTTCGCTGTACGGCCCTGATCAGGTCTACAGCCCATACCATGGCCATAGGTATTCTGTTCCCTCTTCGGAGGATGATGTTCTGTTCCCTCTTCGGAGGATGATGTGTCATGACCTGCATACTAGCTATATGATATCGCCTAGTCTCCATGAACTGTATGATAAGTTTTATTAATTCTGATGTTAAGTTTCTAAAGTATGATGCATGTTTGAAACAAGTATGAATTTTTTGACATATGTATTAAAGAATTCATACAATGATTTAAAGTATAAAATGCATTATTATGACTTTTGTTTTCTGCATATATCGATACTATGACTATTTTGAATGCATTTCTTATGAGATTTTAGTATGATGCGGTTACTAATTTGAAAAGAGAAATAAATGTTTATTCTAAAAGAATAACATAAGAATTATTTCTAAGATAGAGATAATTGAAGAAGTAATTATCCAATGATTGGATATTTACAAATCACTGTACTGTACTGTTTTTATTGTACTGAAGATAAGAGAAGTAAACCATTGTTTTTATTACTGAACTGCCACGTGTTTTAAAGTATACTGAAGTGAAAAGAAATAAGTGGTTTACTTTGTGGAAAAACGAAAATTATTTCATTTTGAAAACAACGAAATTAATATTCTCTACAGTTGGTTCTAGGTTCCGGAACAAGTATGGTATTCTAAAATACCTACCTTATTCTGTCTGTATCCCTAGCCGACTGTAGTATCTTTCCTACATGTGAGCCTAGAGCCAGTTAGGAAGATTTTAAAGAAAATGAATAAAAAAAATATTTTCAGCATATAGATAGCTGAATATCAAGTGTGACATATAACTCTCTTACTGAGCCATGGTTTGCTCACTCCCCAATATTAACATTTCAGGTTTTGATGATTGTGAGATCCGATACTTGTGGATTACGACTGCACATAATGGATAATGTGACAGATCGACTGAGATTTATGAGGTATGATCATTTATTTTCTGTAT
Source organism: Heritiera fomes (assembly GCA_032173925.1). NCBI lineage: Eukaryota > Viridiplantae > Streptophyta > Magnoliopsida > Malvales > Malvaceae > Heritiera > Heritiera fomes. The sequence goes on along the minus strand of JAPDPM010000012.1, from coordinate 5,367,556 downwards.
TTAGACATGTGTATAGTACTACTTACTTATAGAGTAAGATAGGGGATGTATATAATCTTAATTATTATATGAAATGGTTTAACATTAAGTGTAAAGTGAAGTATCACAGACAGCCCAACCGGGTAAATTGGGTAGAAATAAGAAGTAAAATGTGATAACAGGTCGTTACAGATTTAATGGTATCAGAGCATGGTTGGCTTGATGTCTGTTAATACTTTTGGAAGGAAAAGTGTTAAACATCCCCAGTAGTACTATGTCGTCTGAATATATATAGAAAATAAATGATTGTAAATTGAATAAAATAATTTAAAGGGAGTGAGAAAGTATAAATTGAGAATATTAAAGAAGAAAATAGGCTCAAAATTGTCGAAAAATTGGTGAATCTTATAATCTGAATGAAGGCCTGTTCGGTAAGGAACCGAAAGGACTCGGTGAGGGCCCCACCAGTACTTTATGGTCTGAATCGAACTGAGACCTGAAAGTAATGATATAAAGGAGGGGAATGAAATATCATCATTAAATAGATTTTAAGATCACCGATTGAGGGTAATTTGAAGAGAGAAAATTTTTTGCCAAAAATGACCAAAAATGACCAAAATACCCCTACCTCTAAAATGTTACTAGGAGTCAGAATAGACCAACAGAAGTTGGAATTGATTGATTTGATAGAGAAATTGATGATGTAAAGCTGCATTTCATGCAAAATAATCCAATTGTGGATTTTAGTAAACTTATCTGTCGAAACCGAATGAGATCTAAATTACTGGTATAAGTACCAGAAAAGATATTATCAGCATATAGATGATCAGTTCATGATTCAAATGTATATTGAGGAGAAAGAAATAAATGTCAAAATGACGAAAATGCCCCTATGTTGGGCAAAGCTATGAATTGTGATGAAATCAAGTTAATCTTGAATCCCTTGATAGTAATGGAATTATTAATGGCATAGAGGATGTCATATGAATATAACGATCCCTAATACTAACTTCCACTTACACGTAGATTAGGGACACGAATGGTGAGTGACCTAGTGAAAGGGCTGGGCATTCTCAAAGAGGACAGTACAGATGTGTACAGGCAGACGGTGGACGGTGGACGGGCCGAGGCCTTACATGATGCGATCTGATAAGAGTGTAGTGGAATGTTGCAAAATGATTGGCCCGGTTATTAATGGTAAGGGCCTGAATTAAAAGTGTATTGAATTGGATGTTTATTACGGGATCGTTGAATATTATGAAAAGTGAAATAATTACATAATATGACTGAGAAAGTGATTAGAAAACAAAATTGATAAAATCCATAGCAGTACGGTTGATTGAGGTTCTATACATTTATACTGTTTCTGAGGTATTGAATGAATATTTAATTATAGAACCAGACTATTTGAGATATGCATTGCAACTTGATGTACTGTATGAAGTATTGTAAATGAGTGAATAATGAAATCAAGGTAGAGTGTGTGTCAAAATGAATTGAATAGTAGATGTCTCTGCCTTGAGAATACACAGTGTAAATGAAAGGACACAAGGATGAAATGTCCATAAGATGATGATTAGAACTCGGAGTGAATTTTACGAGTTCCTATTGAGGTTACAAGGTTAATGAGTTGCCTTGTGAGGTATATAAGCCTAAGAAGTGAGGCATCCTTACATGAATAAATTGAGGAGATATTAATAGAGTCTAAAGTACAAATGGAAAATGAGCAGCATTATGGTAAAACCCTTAAACTCCTAAAGACTGTGGAATTATGTTAAGATTGGCAATTAAGAGATTTGGCCAGATAGTATCTCCTCCTGAGATATATGAGCTCGAGACGACAAGTGACAGTGAATCTGTCTATAATAAAGAAAATGATCGAGATACGAAAATAATGAGTCTAGCTAGATACTAATGCCAATATATAAAAGAGTTATGGAACTAGCTGCGCTACTAATGAGACATAATTAAAGAAATTAGAGTCAATAAATGGATAAGTGTAAAGAAAAGATGGTATGCAAGATTTTAAAAGATCTTAGCAGTATAGTACTATACCAAATCAAGAAAACAGACTAAAAGGATGAGAGTAAAAACATGAAAAGATAAAAGTGGGAATATGAAAACAAAAATGAAAGTGGAATAAGGAAATAAGTTGCATAATGAGAAGGGAACAATCAATATGAAACAGTTCCCGAAGGTAAGACTGAAAGTGATTTGTGTTGGTTATCACATAACTGTGGCAAAAAAAAAAATCAAGCCAGATTTGATAAGTGAAAGTAATGATACTCAAAGGAATAAGATAAATGACAAGTATTAATTACTGCCAATATATAAATGGAAAATGATTATACATATAACCACCGTAACATGATAGAAACGGTGGAAGTATATAGATGATGTGGTGATTAAATATGTAAATTGAGGATTCAATTGTGGAATCTAAATTATGAAAAGAAATTTAAAGACCATACTACATAAAGAGAATATGATTGTCTTATGATTTGTGATTGTAAGAGATAATCCATAGTAGAGTCTGCATGAGATGCAGCCTGGGTGGAATAAGTGTGAAAATGAATATTGTAGACAATAAAGAGTCCAAAAGAGAAATGATGATATGGAAGTGATTAAAGATTGAAGATTTAAATAAAATCACTTTCCATTATCAGAATTCTAGATTCTCTAGTGCCTTAATCGAAGTATAAGTGTTAAACGGTGTGAATGTGTATGTACAGTTCCAGTGAGCCTTACATGTGATGGGAGTCTCGGAGTTGCCATATGCTAATGAGAGATAGCAAAAGGTTTTAAGATCCCAAGTGTATTGGTAGCACCGCTCCATACTGATGTGTACATATATGAGCGTGAGATGTAAACGCTCCATGATGTTAAGAGAGCGTGTGCATGAGATGTATAAGCTACTGGGACAATTACATATAACTGACTGACATATGTAATTGATAGTTTTAAACTATATCGGCTTGGCACTAAGTGAGAAAAAAATGGATGATGAACAGCATAGATCGGCTGTGACATGAAAAATACTGTGCATGGACTCTTATGTGAAAAGAGTGGAAATGAATGACTCCCTTGATGAATGAACTTACGGGAGTATAGACATATATGATGAAATACAGCATGTAGTGGTCTAAAGTACTCTTGATGTTAAAAGTGTACTGGCAGTATAATATGGAGGATGACCTAGAGGTCAGAAGTCGTAAGCATACTGACTGTACCACCTTTTTAAGTTAAGCTAAATTCGGAGGACCGAATTTCTTAAGGTGGGGAGGATGTGATAACCGTAAGTTTTTCAATTATTGGAAATTAATATTAAAGCAATTAAATAAATAAAATTGTGAGAACGGGATATTGGTGAAAATCCCGAGAATTGAGAAAGGAACGGATAGTGAAAATCCGAGTGAAGAAGAGTTATATGAGAAATTATGGAAAATAATGAACGGAGGAAAATTAAATTGGATAAATCAAAATTCAAATAAAATAAGGAAAATGAGAAATGAAAATAAAATATGTTTATATAATTACAAATTATATAAATGTATTTTGATGTAAATACATATGTATTTAAATACCGTATGGTATATAGTATATATAAAATATACATTGGTATATATAAGTATATATAATATTTGATAAATTTAAATAATACATATGTATTCAAGTATGACATTTTATGATATATAAGTATATACATATTTGAGAAAATGTAAATATTAAATTACATTAAAGTTTGAATGTATATATATTGTAAATACAATATATATATGGAATTATTACATTTATATGAATATTTATATAAATGTTATTTAATATATAGTACATGAGAATATACATTTTTATGTGTAAATTATAATATTAATATATAATATATATTTATATAATATATAGTACAAAGTACTATATAATAAAATAATATAATTATATTTATAATATAATTATAATTAAAATAAAATACAAAAAAAAGAAAACAAACAAAATCGAGAAGACTCCCGATTCAGTCTCCCCGAAGGGCGACCGGCCTTTCGCCGGAGAAAGGAAGAGAGACGATGGAGAAAGACGGCGCCGGCAAGGAGAGGAGAAAAAGCCAGTGACCTGAAGAGAAAAAGAAACGACGGAAACGGGAAGGAAAATCGAAGGAAAAACCGGCGGAGGCCGGGAAGAAAAAAGGAAGAGAAAGTGGCGGTGCCGGCCAAATCGATCACTGCCACTGTCACCGAAACATCGTCGGAGGAAGAGGAAGAGGTAGGAGGCCATGGTTGAGGCGAAAAACAGCGGAGGAAGGCCGACGGAGGAGGAGAAGAAACCAAGGGTAAACCGAGTAGATCCATCGCCGTGCCGTCGATTCGTGATGAACGGAGGCTAGATCCGGCTTCGTCGTGGTGCCGACCAACTGCTGAGCCACCGAACCGCCGGAGAACCAGTCGTCGGAGGAGAACCGACGGTGAGGGGAAGGTGACCGGTCCGGCTGGAAAAGGAAGAAAAGGAAAAAGAAAAAGAAAAGAAAAAAGGAAAAAGAAAAAGAAAAAGAAAAGAAGAAAAGGAAGAAAAAGGAGAGAGAAAAAGGAAATTTTTGAACTTCGAAAATTTCAGGAATTTCGAAAAATCCCGGAAAACTCGAAAACTCAAGAATTACGAGAATCGGTAAAAAATCTCAAAAAATGTTAAATTATTTAAATAATTTATTTATTTAAATAATTATGGAAAAATTCTAAAATTTAGAATTTAATTTCCAGAAAATTCCCTCGATAATCGAGCCGATGGAATCGGGAAGGTGAACACGGGCGCGAACTTTGAGAGGCAGTCGTCGACCCGAAACAGGTACGGGAGACATGTGCCGCCTGTAAGGATATTCGGCCACATGTTTTAAATTATGCATTTAATTTATAAATGCAATTTATAATGATTTGTTTTGAAATTTGTGGTGATTTATCGGTTTCAAGTTGTGGTGAAATACCAGTTGAGAAATATAAACTGTATTTTCCGTGCAGGAGGCTAGCCAAGTCGACAGTCGTCATACTGCCGAAAAATTATCGAATAATTACTGAAATTTATCGAAAATCCCCAAAAATCATAATAAACGATTTGATTTCACGTGAAACGATTTTTAGGTGCGAAAATCGAGAAATTAAGTAAATTTCATAAAACATGAATATAATGATATTTGATTTTTAAAATATTCATGTTTTCGTGAATGGTGAAAAGGAAATCACCGAAAATTCACCATGTAAGTGATATTTCACGTGAAATGAGATAAAAATGAAAAAAAGACTGAAGTGAATATTTTTATAAATATCCTTAAATATTCACTTAAATTCATATAAAACCTTTATGATTTTAATTATGAAAATAATTAATTATGAAAGTTCCATAAAGGTTAAGAAATGATGAACAACCTATGATTTCGAGACTAGAGGTCTCTACACGTGTTTTTAAAGTAAAACATGGTGATGGGAATTTAAAGTTAGAAAATAAATATTTTATTTTCATATATTATAAAAATAATTTATTTTAATTTCGATAATTAAAAAACCATGTTTTTGATTAAATGCACGGAAAAGCATACATATGTGTTTTATGGTGAAAAAAGGACAGTTTTGCCTTTCTATTTTTTCAGTAATGATTTTGCAAACTGTTTTCATCGCAATTTATAAAGAAATGTTTGAAGCATGAATTTCGTTCCGAAATTAATTCCCATAGTCTTTTGATAATTAGCTAAACGAACCTTATGATTTCTATGCATATTTTTCAATAAGTTTTTTATGTATGAAAGTAAATAAGTATGTTTTCCGAAACAGTGATCGAAGTGGCAAACCCCTGGCTAACTTAGACCTAGGCACGCCCGGTCCTTACTATTTTGTACCAAATATTTAATTTAAGAAGTTACATAAGTAAGTAAGATTTGAGACAAATGCCTTCCTATAGTTTATGTTATTGCTTGTCATGCTTGCCACATTGTGCATGTTTCTATCCCTTGTGGCATATGTTTAGCCCACGTCGTGCATGTTCTCGCCCACATCGTGCATGTTTCCATCCCTTGGGGGTATGTTGGTCCTTCGTGGTGCAATGTTCGCTGTACGACCCTGATCAGGTCTACAACCCATACCATGGCCATAAGTATTCTGTTCCCTCTTCGGAGGATGATGTTCTGTTCCCTCTTCAGAGGATGATGTGTCATGACCTGCATACTAGCTATATGATATCACCTAGTCTCCATAAACTGTATGATAAGTTTTATTAATTCTGATGTTAAGTTTCTAAAGTATGATGCATGTTTGAAACAAGTTTGAATTTTTGACATATGTATTAAAGAATTCATACAATGATTTAAAGTATAAAATGCATTATTATGGCATTTGTTTTCTGCATATATCGATACTATGACTATTTTAAATGCATTTCTTACGGGATTTTAGTATGATGCGGTTACTAATTTGAAAAGAGAAATAAATGTTTATTCTAAAAGAATAACATAAGAATTATTTCTAAGATAGAGATAATCGAAGAAGTAATTATCCAATGATTGGATATTTACAAATCACTGTACTGTTTTTATTGTACTGAAGATAAGAGAAGTAAACCACTGCTTTTATTACTAAACTGCCACGTGTTTTAAAGTATACTGAAGTGAAAAGAAATAAGTGGTTTACTCTGTGGAAAAACGATAATTATATCGTTTTGAAAACAACGAAATTAATATTCTCTACAGTTGCTTCTAGGTTCCGGAACAAGTATGGTATTCTAAAATACCTATCTTATTCTATATGGATCCCTAGCTGTAACAGCCCGTGACCCTATATTTTCACCTTATTCTATACATCTTATATGGTTGGGCTGTCTGCGATACTTTACTTTTCTTTTACATATTAACAATTCCATATTAAATTATAATATGAAATACATCCCCTATCTTACTTCATAAAAAAATAGTACTGTGAAAATGTCTAAATACGAAAAATAAATGATCGTACCTCATGCCATAAGTCGAGCTGTCGCATCGTCCCCAAATGCGCAGCCGAAATCCTCTAGAGGTCAAACTCTTAGTCCTCGGAAACCTGAAATGTTAATATTAAGGGGTGAGCAAACCACGGCTCAGTAAGAGAATTATATGCATACTTGATATTCAGCTATCCTATATGCTAAAAAAATTTTAAGTTTTTCCTATGGGCTCTAAGCACACATGTAGGAAGAATACTACAGTCGGCTAGGGATCCGGATGGAGTAAGGTAGGTATTTTGAAATACCTATCTTGTCCCGGAACCTAGAAGCAACTGTAGAGAATAATTTTCATTCTTGTTTTGAAATTCAAATCCTTTCCTTTTTATTTCATAATATTTTCATATTCTTTTTCAAAATAATGCTTTTATGAAATAAAGCGTTTAAATAAAATAACTAATATTCATATTTTCTTTGAAAAGAGTATTAGTTAAATTCTCATAATTCTCATTTAAAACTCATTTCATGTTTTACTATACAACCATAATTAGTACAGTACTTTAAATAGCAAAATCAGCTATTAAACCTTTTTCGTATAACATATAAATCATTTAATTCTAATGTTCAATTTAAAAATTAAAATAAGAATATTAGATTTATTTTTCTCCTCTTTCCTTTTTGGAAAACATATCACGTATTCATGTCACATATAGTCTAATATTCAATTAAATCATGGTAAAAATATTAGACTTATAAACTCTTTTTCCTTTTAAAAACATATTACATGTTCATATCACATGTCATATGAAAAATCCTCTCGTAGTACTAAAATCAGTACCGAAATAAGCATTTTGTAAAATGCTGTAAATCACTTTCATTTAACTTATCACATATCATGTAAAACATTTTCACATATGGAGACTTAGGCACACACGCCCAGCCCGTCCACTGGGTCATTACTCATATCATGCTATAGACCCCGAAGGGTATAAATAATCATGTCAGATCTATGGCCATAATCTATAATTGTCCTCGGCGGATCACTGATCAGGTGTCGGCCAGGACTACATATCACATATCACATATTACATATCACATGTTACATATCACATATCACATATCGGCATGATAGGATGCCATCTAGTCTCAAAACTGTATTTTTCATCATCAGAAAACCTTTATGGAATTTATAAAAATATATAATTTCATCATTTAAAACCATAAATGTTATAAAACCATTTAGTGAATATTTAAGAAAAAATATAAAAAAATTCACTTTATTTCCTTTCATTTTCTATCTCGTATTATGTGTATCTTACATATCAAGAGAATTTTCGGTGATTTCATTATCACCATTCTCAAATAGATTTTTCGGTGATTTCATTATCACCATTTTCGAAAACATGAATATTTTAAAATCACTCTCATTTTATCCATGTTTTTATGGAAAATACTCATTTTCTCGATTTTCGTGGTTGAAAATCATATCTCGTGAAATAAAATCATTTATTATGATTTTATAAAATTTTCTAGAAATTTTCAGTAATTATCGATAATTTTTCGGCAATATAACGGCTGCCGATTGACTAGCCTCCTGCACAAAAAATGCAGTTTATAATTTCCAGCCAGTACTTCATTCCAAATTCCAAAAATCATTCATCATCATAATTTCATAAAATATTTTCATAAAATATTTCAAAATTAAAACATGCAGACTGAATATCCTTACAGTACTGCACATGCATCCCTTACCTTTTTCTGGGTCGGCGACCGCCTCGTTCGTCACGCCCGTGTTCACCTCGTCCAATTCCATCGTCTCGGTCATCGAGGAAATTTTCTGGAAATTAAATTCTAGATTTTTAGAATTTTTCCATAATTATTTAAATAATTAAATTATTTAAATAATTTATCACTTTCCGAGATTTCTTACCGTTTCTCGTAATTCCTGGATTTCCGAATTCTCGAGATTTTTCGAAATTTTCAAAATTCTCCTTTTTCTTTCTCTTTATTCTTTTTTTCCTCTTTTCTTTCTTCCTTTTTCTCTTTTCTTTTCTTTCTCTTTCTTTTCTTTTTCTTTTTCTTTTTCGTTTTTCTTTTCTTTTTCTTTTCTTTTTTCCCGTTGGCCGGTTCAGCTTTCTTCCTCGCCGGTGAAGCTTCCTCACCGGTTCTTCACCGGCGGCCGGTTCTCCAGCGGTTCACTGGCTCCTCAGCTGGCCGACGGCACGGCGAAGCTACTGGTGCCCTCCGTTTGCCCTGGATCGGAGGCACGGCGACGGATCGACTCGATTTAGCTTCGGTTTCTTCCGCCTCTTCGCCGGCCTTCCTCCGCCGTTCACTGCGCCTCGGGTGGCCTCCATCGTCTTCCTCTCCCTCCGACGATGCTTCAATGGTAGTGGCGGTGCCTGGATCGGCCGGCACCGCCATCTACTATTTTTCCTTTCCTTTCCGGCTTCGCCAGTTTTTCCTTTCTGTTTCACCGCGTTTCGCTTCTTCTTTCTGTCCTTTCCCGTCGCCGGTCGCCTCTTCCTCTTCTTCCTCTCGCCGGCGACGTCTTCTTCTTCTTCCTTTGGCCGGCCGGCAGACGGTGGCCAACCTCCCTCTCACGTCTTCCCTCTGTGTTTATTTACTGGGTTTTGAGACAGAAACGGGGTCCCGATCCGGTTTCTGTTTTAATTAATTTTTTTTAATTTTTTTAATAATTATTTCTTTTATATATATAATTATAGATATATATATATACATATTTATATAACTAATTTATTTATATATATATCTATACACATCACTTTAACATAAAATAATATATATTTCATATATATTATTTATATTTATTTATATACATAATTGTATATAAAAATATACACATTTATTTGTTTAATATAAAATAGTATATATTCATTTATAATATATATTTATATATACACTATATTTCAAATACATACATATGTATTTATATAAAAATATCTGCAAATATATTTATATAATCTAATTATATAAATATATTCTTATACGCATTTTATTCCGTTAAATTTGATTTCTTAATATCCAATTATTTTCTCCTTTTCATTTCCTATTTAATTTGGATTTCCATTTATCCAACTTAAATTCCTCCTTTCCTTATTTTCCATAACTCCGACTTTATTTTTATTTTCATTTTATCCAAAATTTAAATTCCTCCCTTTCCTTAATTTCGGGAATTTCAACGATATTCACATCTCGTAAACAAATTTTATTTATTTACTTTTATTTATTTATTTCCTCTTATCTATTTTCTTAAATATTAATTTTCCAAAATAGAAAATTTGCGGTTATCACATTCTCCCCACCTTAAGAAATTCGGTCCTCCGAATTTAACTTAAATGAAAAGGTGGTAGCATCCTGTATGCTTATCATTCTTATCCCTTCAATCATCTTTTAAGTAATACTGCCAGTATATCATCAACATCAGGATTCCTTTTATACCAGTATATATCGTTATTCATCAAATACTTATACTCCCTTAAATTTCTTATCAATTGGGAGTTATCCATTTCCACTTCTTTTCATATCACATATGATTCATATGGTTCATTATTCATCTTCCTTATCTGGTGCCAAGTCGATATATTTCGATAATTATCATTTACCGATTTTAATCAATAGTATGTAATTGTCCCAGTAGCTTTCACATCTCGTGCATCCGCTCTCTCAACATATCATCGAGCGTTTCCATTCTACGCTCAGATATTTACATCATGTACGAAGCGGTGCTGTCAATAGATTTGGAATCTCAGAGTCTTTTGCTATTTTCCATTAACATATAGCTACTCAGAGATTCCCATCACATATAGTGCTCACTAGAACTTCACATACATTCTCATCATCTTTTATAATTATATTTAGACTATGGCACTAAAGAATCTAAGAGTTTGATAATGGAAAAGTGATTTCATTAGACTATCAGTCTATAATCACTTTCACATTATCATATCTCTTTTAGATTCTTCCTTATCCACAATTTTTATTTCATATTTATTTCATCCAATTGGTGCAGTTCATTTGCAGGCTTTACCATTCACCATCTTTTACCATAATTTCATCAAGAGATAATCATTTTCCTCTCCATATCGTCTTTTCATGTAATCTTATCATTACATCTCTTATTCTTATGGTATACTTTATATCACTTAGGTTTTAGAATATATCTGAGAATATACTCTTTTTATTATTAGATCCCACAGTAACAAAATCAAATTATCAATTAATCTTCTTATTATTTAACTTCATTCTCGAATCTATAATTATCAATTTAATCAACTCATTATCCATACAAATCCACTATTTCCATCATTTCGAGGTGGTATAAATATCTCCTTTTTGTTCCATTTACATTACTGGCAGTAAAATGTAAATCATTTCTTTACTCCTTTGAGTATGATTACTTTTCCTCTATTTAGTTTTGGCTTGATCTTACATCTAGCCATAATCATGTGATAACCACAAAATCACTTTTAGTTTTAAATTCGGGAACTATTTCATATTCGTATTCCCTAACCATCATGTACTTATCCTCTTATTACCTTTTCATCTTTTCCTTTATCATTGTTTCGATCACTTTTCATCAGTAGTAAAATATTCCACTAATAAAATCCTTTAACCTTTTACATATCCTCTTTATACTTATTCATTCACTGACTTAAACTTATTAAATTTTAAGTCACATATGTAGAGCAGCTAACCCATAACTCTCTTATAGACTGGCAACAGTATTTAGCTAGACCCATTTCATTCTGTATCTCAATCATTATCTCGTCATCCTTGACAGATCCACATCGCTCTGTCATTTCGAGATCGTATAGCTTAGAAAGAGATACTGTCTAGCTAAATCTTCTATTTGCCCTTCTTACACATAGTCTATTGTCTTTGAGAGTATGCAGGGTTATACCACTATGTTGTTCATTTTCCATTTGTGCCTTAGGCTGTATGGTATACTGTCACTTTATCCTCATATAATTGTCTTATTATTAGTCTTATGTGCCTCAGCAAGGTATTTCATTTACTTTGTAAACCTCTATAGAACTCGTAAACATTATCTCGAGTTCTAATCATTATCATCTTACGACCATCAATCTTCAACTTTTCATCTAGTGATGCCTTGTACAGAGATTTGTCTTATAAGCTCCCTATACATCTCCGATTAAACCAAATAAGACATCACTTTCATAAAAATAATTATTTGTTCTTCATAAGAACTTTATTCATAATAAGAATTTAATATCTCATTTAATTCATCCTTAAATCATATCATCTGTATTTCCATCAATTTTCCTTATGTACGTGAATTTCATTATTCACTAATTTTCCAGAATTATTTCTTAAGCTTTTCGGATTCCTCTATGTTCTCCGATATAAGCCTAGAATAGATTTCATATAATCAATCGAGTCAATGTTAGCTCGATGTCTCCAATCCATATAACTCTAAAATTTATCAGGAATCTCATCCGATACTTTTTAATCACAATCTCATACCATTTTGGACCTTTCATCTCTATGTCCCATCATTTCACTGTACATCCTCAAGGCAGAGAAATTTAATAATCAAATCATTTTAACATCTACTCCACCTTGATTCACTTATTTCCTTATACATCACAGCATATCGATCATCTTAATTTGTATGTTGAATTAAGTGTAATTATTTGATTAACACCTTTCACAGCTAACCGATTTATTATTGAAATTCATTTTAAATCATTTTCATTTAATAATCCAGGTTAGCTGTTATCTTCCTTATCTTTTATCATCACTTACTGTCCTTATGCATATTCTCCAATTCATTTACTCCATACAGTACATTATCTCGTTAAACATATTTCAACATATTTCGATTCTATAATTATCTATTTGATACCTCAAAATAGTAGGAATGTATAGAACCAAAATTAATCGTACTGATATAGCTTTCATCATCTATACTGATCTCTTTCTCAGTCATCTCCAGCAATCATATTACTTTTCATCATATCCAACGATCCCATAATCAACATCTCATTAATAAACTTTTAACTCCGACCCTTAAAGATCAATAACTGAGTCGCTCATCCTGCGACTTTCCTATAACCATTTAAGTCACATCAATCATCTAAGTGCAAGGAAAATTTATACTTGGGATCGTTACACTCATATTATGTCCTTTATGCCATCAATAAGTCCATTACTATCAATATATTCAAAATCGACTTGGTTTTATCACCATTAAAACCATAATTCCACATAGGGGCATTTTCGTCATTTTTACATTTATTCCTTTCTCCTAAGTATATATTTAAATTCAGTGATCTTATTATCCAATTGCTTATAATACCCCTTTCTCATACCACTATCAGCAGTTTAAATTTTTTTTTATTTTGACAGAGAAATCTAATAGAATCTATAATTGAATTATTTTGCATGAAATGCAGCTTTACATCATCAATTACTTTGTCAAATCGATCAATTTCAACTTCTAGTGATCTATTTTGACTCTCGGCAAAATTTTGGAGGTAGGGGTATTTTGGTCATTTTTGGATAAAAAATTTTCTCTCTCCTCAAAATAACATTAATCGATGATCTTAATGTCTATTTAGTGATGATACTTCATTCCCCTCCTTTATATCATCACTTTTAGGTCTCAGTTCGATCCAGACAGAAAAGTACTGGTGGGGCCCTCACCGAGTCCATTTCTGTTCCTTACCGAACCGACCTTCATTTAGACTATAAGATCACCATTTCAAGTATCATTCCTGAGCCGTTTTCCCTTTTTGACATCCTTAGTTCATAATTGTCACCCCCTTCTAAACACTTAACTCAATTTACAATCATTTATTTTCTCTACGTATTTAGACTACACAGTACTATAGGGGATGTTAATATTTTCAACATGTTTACTTTCCAAAGTATCGACAGACATCAGGTCAACCCTGCTCTGATACCATTAAATCTGTAACAGCTTGTGACCCTATTTTTTCACCTTATTCTATACATCTTATATGGTTGGGCTGTCTGCGATACTTTTCTTTTACATATTAACAATTCCATATTAAATTATAATATGAAATACATCCCCTATCTTACTTCATAAAAAAATAGTACTGTGAAAATGTCTAAATACGAAAAATAAATGATCGTACCTCATGTCATAAGTTGAGCTGTCGCATTGTCCCCAAATGCGCAGCTGAAATCCTCTAGAGGTCAAACTCTTAGTCCTCGGAAACCTGAAATGTTAATATTAAGGGGTGAGCAAACCACGGCTCAGTAAGGGAATTATATGCATACTTGATATTCAGTTATCCTATATGCTGAAAACTTTTTCAGTTTTTCCTATGGGCTCTAAGCACACATGTAGGAAGAATACTACAGTCGGCTAGGGATCCGGATGGAGTAAGGTAGGTATTTTGAAATACCTATCTTGTCCCAGAACCTAGAAGCAACTGTAGAGAATAATTTTCATTCTTGTTTTGAAATTCAAATCCTTTCCTTTTTATTTCATAACATTTTCATATTCTTTTTCAAAATAATGCTTTTATGAAATAAAGCATTTAAATAAAATAACTAATATTCATATTTTCTTTGAAAAGAATATTAGTTAAATTCTCATCATTCTCATTTAAAACTCATTTCATGTTTTGCTGTACAACCATAATTAGTACAGTACTTTAAATAGCAAAATCAGCTATTAAACCTTTTTTGTATAACATATAAATCATTTAAATCTAATATTCAATTTAAAAATTAAAATGAGAATATTAGATTTATTTTTCTCCTCTTTCCTTTTTGGAAAACATATCACGTATTCATGTCACATATAGTCTAATATTCAATTAAATCATAGTAAAAATATTAGACTTATAAACTCTTTTTCCTTTTAAACACATATTACATGTTCATATCACATGTCATATGAAAAATCCTCTCGTAGTACTAAAATCAGTATCGAAATAAGCATTTTGTAAAATGCTGTAAATCACTTTCATTTAACTTATCACATATCATGTAAAACATTTTCACATATGGAGACTTAGGCACACACGCCCAGCCCGTCCATTGGGTCGTTACTCATATCATGCTATAGACCCCGAAGGGTATAAATAAACGTGTCAGATCTATGGCCATAGTCTATAATTGTCCTTGGCGGATCATTGATCAGGTGTCGGTCGGGACTACATATCACATATCACATATTACATATCACATGTTACATATCACATATCACATATCACATATCAGCATGATAGGATGCCATCTAGTCTCAAAACTGTATTTTTCATCATCAGAAAACCTTTATGGAATTTATAAAAATATATAATTTCATCATTTAAAACCATAAAGGTTATAAAACCATTTAGTGAATATTTAAGAAATAAATATAAAAAAATTCACTTTATTTCCTTTCATTTTCTATCTCGTATTATGTGTAACTTACATATCAAGAGAATTTTCGGTTATCACCATTCTCGAAGAGATTTTTCGGTGATTTCATTACCACCATTTTCGAAAACATGAATATTTTAAAATCACTCTCATTTTATCCATGTTTTTATGGAAAATACTCATTTTCTCGATTTTCGTGGTTGAAAATCATTTCTCGTGAAATAAAATCATTTATTTTGATTTTATAAAATTTTCTAAAAATTTTCAGTAATTTTCGATAATTTTTCAGCAGTATAACGGCTGCCGATTGGCTAGCCTCCTGCGCGAAAAATATAGTTTATAATTTCCAGCCAGTACTTCATTCCAAATTCCAACAAATCATTCATCATCATAATTTCATAAAATATTTTCATAAAATATTTCGAAATTAAAACATGCAGACTGAATATCCTTACAGTACTGCACATGCATCCCTTACCTTTTTCTGGGTCAGCGTCTGCCTCGTTTATCGCGCCCGTGTTCACCTCGTCCGATTCCATCGTCTCGGTTATCGAGGAAATTTTCTGGAAATTAAATTCTAAATTTTTAGAATTTTTCCATAATTATTTAAATAATTTATCACTTTTCGAGATTTCTTACCGTTTCCCGTAATTCTCGGGTTTCTGAATTCTCGAGATTTTTCGAAATTTTCAAAATTCTCCTTTTTCTTTCTCTTTATTCTTTTTTTCCTCTTTTCTTTCTTCCTTTTTCTCTTTTCTTTTCTTTCTCTTTCTCTTTCTTTTTCTTTTTCTTTTTCCTTTTTCTTTTCTTTTTCTTTTCCTTTTTCCCATTGGCCGGTTCAGCTTTCTTCCTCACCGGTTCTTCACCGGCGGCCGGTTCTTCGGCGGTTCACTGGCTCCTCAGCTGGCCGACGGCACGGCGAAGCTACCTGTGCCCTCCGTTTGCCCTGGATCGGCGGCACGACGACGGATCGACTCGATTTAGCTTCGGTGTCTTTCGCCTCTTCGCCGGCCTTCCTCCACCGTTCACCGCGCCTCGGGTGGCCTCCATCGTCTTCCTCTCCCTCCGACGGTGCTTCGATGGTAGTGGCGGTGCCTGGATCGGCCGGCACCGCCGTCTACCATTTTTCCTTTCCTTTCCAGATTCGCCGGTTTTTCCTTTCTGTTTCACCGCGTTTCGCTTCTTCTTTCCGTCCTTTCCCGTCGCCGGTCGCCTCCTCCTCTTCTTCCTCTTGCCGGCGATGTCTTCTTCTTCTTCCTTTGGCCAGCCGGTCGACGGTGGCTAGCCTCCCTCTCACGTCTTCCCTTTGTGTTTATTTACTGGGTTTTGAGACAGAAACGTGGTCCCGATCCCGTTTCTGTTTTAATTAATTTTTTTTATTTTTTATTTTAATAATTATTTCTTTTATATATATAATTATAGATATATATATATATACACATATTTATATAATTCATTTATTTATATATATATATATCTATACACATCACTTTAACATAAAATAATATATATTTCATATATATATTATTTATATTTATTTATATACATAATTGTATATAAAAATATACACATTTATTTGTTTAATATAAAATAGTATATATTCATTTATAATATATATATATATATATACTATATTTCAAATACATACATATGTATTTATATAAAAATATCTGCAAATATATTTATATAATCTAATTATATAAATATATTCTTATATGCATTTTATTCCGTTAAATTTGATTTTTTAATATCCAATTATTTTCTCATTTTCATTTCCTATTTAATTTGGATTTCTATTTATCCAACTTAAATTCCTCCTTTCCTTATTTTCCATAACTCCGACTTTATTTTTATTTTCATTTTATCCAAAATTTAAATTCCTCCCTTTCCTTAATTTCGGGAATTTCAATGATATTCACATCTCATAAATAAATTTTATTTATTTTCTTTTATTTATTTATTTCCTCTTATCTATTTTCTTAAATATTAATTTTCCAAAATAGAAAATTTGCGGTTATCACACTAGCCGACTGTAGTATCTTTCCTACATGTGTGCCTAGAGCCAGTTAGGAAGATTTTAAAGAAAATGAATAAAAAAATATTTTCAGCATATAGATAGCTGAATATCAAGTGTGACATATAACTCTCTTACTGAGCCGTGGTTTGCTCACTCCCCAATATTAACATTTCAGGTTTTCAGGTTTGTGAGATCCGATACTTGTGGATTACGACTGCACATAATGGATAATGTGACAGACCGACTGAGATTTATGAGGTATGATCATTTATTTTCTGTATTTAGACATGTGTACAGTACTACTTACTTATAGAGTAAGATAGGGGATGTATATAATCTTAATTATTATATGAAATGGTTTAACATTAAGTGTAAAGTGAAGTATCACAGATAGCCCAACCGGGTAAATTGGGTAGAAATAAGAAGTAAAATGTGATAACGGGTCGTTACATCCTCTTTCCTTTTTGGAAAACATATCACATATTCATATCACATATAGTCTAATATTCAATTTAAAATCATATTAAGAATATTAGACTTATAAACTCTTTTTCCTTTTGAAAACATATTACATGTTAATATCACATGTCATATGAAAATCATCTCGTAGTATTAAAATCAGTACTGAAATAAGCATTATGTAAAATGCTGTAAATCACTTTCATTTAACTTATCACATATCATGTAAAACATTTTCACATATGGAGACTTAGGCACACACGCCCAGCCCGTCCACTGGGTCGTTACTCATATCATGCTATAGACCCCGAAGGGTATAAATAATCATGTCAGATCTATGGCCATAGTCTATAATTGTCCTCAGCGGATCACTGATCAGGTGTCGGCTGGGATTACATATCACATATCACATATTACATGTTGCATATCACATTTCACATATCAGTATGATAGGATGCCATCTAGTCTCAAAACCGTATTTTTCATTATAAAATAACTTTTATGGAATTTATAAAAAATATATATAATTTCATAATTTAAAACCATAAAGGTTATAAAACCATTTAGTGAATATTTAAGAAATATATAAAAATATTCACTTTATTTCCTTTCATTTTTCGTCTCGTATTACGTGTAATTTACGTATCAAGAGAATTTTCAGTGATTTATTATCACCATTCTCGAAGATAATTTTCGGTGATTTCATTATCACCATTCTCGAAAACATGAATATTTTAAAATCACTTTCATTTTATTCATGTTTTTATGAAAATATTCATTTTCTCGATTTTTGTGGTTGAAAATCCTTTTGCGTGTAATAAAATCATTATTATGATTTTCTGTAGTTTTCTAGAAATTTTCGGTAATTTTTGATAATTTTTCGGCAGCATAACGGCTGCCGATTGGCTAGCCTCTTGCACGAAAAATACAGTTTATAATTTCAACTGGTACTTCACCATAATTTTCCAACCAATTATTAATTGCAATATTTTCATAAATATTTTCATAAAATATTTCATAATTAAAATCATGCAGACTGAATATCTTTACAATACTGCACATGCATCCCTTACCTGTTTCGGGTCGGCGACTGCCTCGTTCGTCGCGTCCGTGTTCACCTCGCCCGATTCCATCGGCTTGGTCATCGAGGAAATTTTCTGGAATTAAAATTTTAAAATTTAAAATTTTTCCATAATTATTTAAATAAATAAATTATTTAAATAATTTATCATTTTTCGGGATTTCTTACCGATTCCCGTAATTCCCGAGTTTTCGAATTCTCAGGATTTCCTGTAATTTCTGAAATTTTCCTTTTTTCCTCTCTTTTTCTTCCTTTTTCTCTTTTATTTCCTTTCTCTTTCTTTTCTTTTTCTTTTTCTTTGTCCCTTTTTCTTTTCTTTTTCTTTTCCTTTCCCGTCAGACCGATCAGTGTCCCTCCTTGCCGGTTCCTCGCCGACGGTCGGTTCTCCGACGGTTTAGTGGCTCCTCAGTTGGCCGGCGTTGAGACGAACTTGCTGGTGGCCTCAGCTCGGCCTGGTTCGGCGGCACGGCGGCAGATATACTCGGTTTTGCCTCGGTTTCTTCTCTTCCTCCGTCGGCCTTCCTCCGCCGTCGTTGGCCTCATCGGTGGCTCCCTTTTCCTTCCTCTCACCTTCGCCGAGGTTTGAGTGGCGGTGGCGGCGGCGGCGGCCAAATCGGCCGGCATCGCCGATTTCTCTTCTTCCTCTCCTTCGGTTTTCTCCGCCGGTTTTACCTTCGTTTCCGTTTCTGTTTCTGTTGTCTTCCATCGCCGGTCATCTCCTCCTTTCCTTGGCTCGCCGGCCGACGTCCTCTCTTCCTTCTCCTCTCTTCCCTTCTCCGGTGACGGTGGCCGGTGCTACTCGGGGGAGCATCGGGAGGTTTCCCGATGTTTCCTTCTGTTTCCGTTTTTTTGTTTGTTTTTTTTGTTTTTATTATATTTTTGTTATATATTATATTTATAATTTACTTTATAAATATAATATTAATATTATATTATATAGTACATACTATATAATATTTTATAGATATATATATTATATATCAACACATATATATTTAATATATATATCTACATACTTTTAACTTAAATTACATTTATATATTTTGATATAATTGAAATAATACTATATATATTGTATTTACAATATATATATATATATATATTTTTCTTCCTCATTTTCTTATTTAATTTGGATTTCTATTTATCCAAATTAAATTTCCTCTATTCCTTAGTTTATTTCCAACTTAATTTCTTTCACATGAATTTCCAATTTCATCACTTCCTCAATCCTCGGAATTTCCATAATATTCCAATTCTCACAATTTTTTTTATTTCCACTGATTTATTTTCTCCAATATTTATAATTTCCAATAAATGAAAAATTTACGGTTATCACATTCTCCCATCTAAAAAAATTCGGTCCTCCGAATTTAACTTAAGTCCAAAGGTGGTACATGCCGTATACTTACGACTTCTGATCTTTAAATCTTCTTTTAAGTAATACTGCCAGTATACCATCAACATCATAACCACCTTTATACCACTATATATCATTTCTCATCATATTTTTATACTCCCTGTGGATTGTTTATCAATTTGGGAGTTATCAATTTTCACCTCTTGTTCATATCACAAATGATTCATACTGTTCATCATCTGTTTTCTCAATTAGTGCCAAGTTGATATAATTTGATAACTATCATTTACACATTTAAATCAATAGTATGTAATTGTCCAGTAGCTTTCACATCTCATGCATCCGCTCTCTCAACATATTATCGAGCGTTTCCATACTACGCTCACATATTTACATCATGTATGGAGCGGTGCTGTCAATAGATTTGGAATCTCAGAGCCTTTTGGTATTTCCCATAACATATAGCTACTCAGAGATTCCCATCACATATAGTGCTCACTGGAACTTCACATACATTCTCATCATCTTTTAATCATATTTCGACTATGGCACTAAAGAATCTAAGAGTTTGATAATGGAGAAGTGATTTCTTTAGACTATCAGTCTATAATCACTTCCATATTGTCATCTCTTTTAGATTCTTCATTATTATCTCCAATACTCTTTTCATATTTGTTTCATCAAATACTGCAGCTCATTTGCAGACTTTACCATAATTAAATCAGGAGACAATCATTTTCTCTCTATATCATCTTTTCATGCAGCATTCTTATTACCTCTTTTATTCTTGTGGTATATTCATTATCACTTTATTTTTTTTGAATATACCTGAGAATTTACTCTTTTGATAATTTAGATTCCATAATGACATAATCAAATTATCATTTAATCTTTTCATTATTTGAATTCATCATTGAATCTATAATTATCAATTTAATCACCTCATTATCCATATAAATCCATTATTTCCATCATTTCGAGGTGGTATATATATATATCCTTTTTGTTCCATTTACATAACTGGCAATAAAATGTAAATCACTTCTTTACTTCTTTGAGTATAATTACTTTTCCTTTATCGAGTTTGGCTCGATCTTACATTTAACCATAATCATGTGATAACCACAAAATCACTTTTAGTTTTAAATTCGGAAACTATTTCATATTCGTGTTCCCTTTTCATCATGTACTTTCCTCTTATGACATATTCATCTTTTCCTTCATCATTATTTCAGTCACTTTTCATCAGTGGTAGAATATTCCACTATTAAATTCCTTTAACCTTTTACATATCATCTTTATGTTTATTCATCCACTGACTTTAACCTTTTACTTATTAGTCACGTCAGTAGAGCAGCTAACCCATAAACTTTCCTATAGACTGGCAATAGTATTTAGCTAGACCTAGTACCTTCCGTATCTCGATAACTATCTCTTCATCATAGACAGATCCGCATTGCTCTGTCATTCGAGATCATATATCTTAGAAAGAGATACTGTCTAGCTAAATTTTCTATTTGCCACTCTTAACATATAATTCACAGTCTTTAAGAATCTGTGGGTTATACCACTATGTTGCTCATTTTCCATTTGTGTCTTAGACTGTATCGCTATCTCATCATATTATTCATATACGGTTGCCTCATTCATTAGGCTCATATACCTCACATGGCATTTCATTGATCCTATAAACCTCAATAGGAACTCGTAAAAATTATATCGAGTTCTAATTATTATTATCTTATGATAACCAATTTCTAAATTTTCATCTAGTGATGCCTTGTACAGATATTGGTTTTATAAACTCTTTATACATCTCTGATTAAATCAATTTAAGGCATCAATTCCATATAGATGATTATTTGTTCTTAATAAGAACTTAAAAATTAATAGGAATTTAATACACCATTTAATTCATCCTTAAATCATATCATCTGTATTTCCATCCTTTACATCAATACATGTGAATTTCATTATCCACAATATTTTCCAAAATTATTTTCTTAAGCTTTTCGGATTCCTTTACGATCTCCGATATAAGTTTAGAAATAACTTTCATATTCACAATCGAGTCAATGTTAGCTTGATTTTTCCAATCTATATAACTCTGAAAATTTATCGGGAATCTCATCCGATACTTCCTTTAATCACACATCTCTTATCATTTTGGACATTTCATCTTTGTGTCCTATCGTTTCCACTATATATCCTCAAGGCAGAGACATTTAATATTTAAATTATTTTAACATCTACTCCGCCTTGATTCACTTATTTCCTCATACTTCACAGCATATTGATCATCTTAATGAATATACTATATCAAGTGTCATCATTTGATTAACACCTTTCACAGTTAACCGATTTATTACTACTGTAATTTACTTTTACAATCATTTTCATTTAATAATTCAGGTTAGCTATTGTCTTCCTCATCGCTTATCTTCACTTACTGTTCTTATGCAATTTCTCCAATTTCATATACTCCATACAGTACATTATTCTATAAAACATATTCCGAAATACTTAGGTTTTATAAATAACCATTAAATACTTTAGAAACTAGAATAACAGTATAGAACCGGAATTAACCGTACTGCTATGGATTACATCCTTTGTACTGATCTCTTTCTTATTCATCATCTATAATCACTTTTCATCATATCCCATGATCCCGTTAATACACTTTTTAATTCAGACCCTCAAAAATCAATAATAGAGTCGCTCATCCTACGACTTCCCTATAACCATTCGGGTCACATCAGCACTCCAAGTGTAGTGAAATTTATAATCGGGATCGTTATACTCATATTATGTCCTTTATACCCTCAATAACTCTATTACTATTAATAAGTTCAAAATCGACTTGATTTTTCACAATTCAAAACATAATCCCACATAGGGGCATTTTCGTCATTTCTAATTTATTTCTTTCTACTCACTATACATTTAAATCAATGATCTTATTATCAATTTGTTGATAGTACCCCTTTCTCGTACCAATATCAGCATTTTAAGATCTTATTCGATTTCAGCAGAGAAGTCCATTAGGATCCATAATTGAATTATTTTGCATGAAATGCAGCTTTACATCATCAATTTCTCTGTCAAATCAATCAATTTCAACTTTTGTTGGTATATTTTGACTCCCGGTAAAATTTCGAAGGCGGGGGTATTTTGATCATTTTTGGTTAAAAATATTCTCTCTCTCCTCAAAATACCTTCAATCGGTGATCTTAAGTTCTATTTAATGATGGTATTTGATTCCCCTCCTTTACATCATCACTTTCAGGTCTCAGTTCGATCCGGACAGAAAAGTACTAGTGGGGCCCTCACCGAGTCCATTTCTGTTCCTTACGAA
Source organism: Heritiera fomes (assembly GCA_032173925.1). Lineage (NCBI taxonomy): Eukaryota > Viridiplantae > Streptophyta > Magnoliopsida > Malvales > Malvaceae > Heritiera > Heritiera fomes. The sequence continues at coordinate 5,343,972 of JAPDPM010000012.1, read as the reverse complement.
CCGACCTTCATTTAGATTATAAGATCACCATTTTAGTTAACATTTCTGAGCCGTTTTCCCTTTTTGACATCTTTAGTTCATAATTCTCACCCCGTTCTAAACACTTAACTCAATTTACAATCATTTATTTTCTCTATGTATTTAGACTATACAGTACTAGAAGGGATGTTAATCTTTTCAACACATTTTCTTTCCAAAAGTATTAACAGACATCAGGCCAATTATGCTCTGATACCATTAAATCTGTCATAGCCCGTGACCCTATTTTTCACCTTATTCTATACATCTTATATGGTTGGGCTATCTGCGATACTTTACTTTTCTTTTACATATTAACAATTTCATATTAAATTATAATATGAAATACATCCCCTATCTTAATTCATAATGAAGTAGTACTGTAGGTAAGTCTAAATACAGAAAATAAATGATCATCCCTATGTAATAATTCAAGCTATCGCATCGTCCCCAAATGCACAGCCGAAGTCCTTTAGATGTCAGACTCTTAGTCCTCGAAAACCTGAAATGTTAATATTAAGGGGTGAGCAAACTACGGCTCAGTAAGGGAATTATATGCATACTTGATATTCAGCTTCCTATATGCTGAAAATCTTTTTTATTTTTCCTATGGGGCTCTAAGCTTGCATGTAGGAAGGATACTACAGTCGGCTAGGGATCTGGATGGAGTAAGGTAGGTATTTTGAAATACCTATCTTGTCCCGGAATCTAGAAGCAACTGTAGAGAACAATTTCCTTTTCGTTTCGAATTTTAATCCGTTTTTACCTTTTTATTTCATAACATTTTCATATTCTCCTCAAAAAAATGCTTTTATAAAATAAAGCATTTAAATAAAGTAACTAATATTCATATATTCTTTGAAAAGAATATTAGTTAAATTCTTATCATTCTCATTTAAAACTCATTTCATGTTTTACTGTACAACCATAATTAATACAGTACTTTAAAGAGCAAAATCAGCTATTAAATCCTTTTCGTATAACATATATATCATTTAAATCTAATATTCAATTTAAAAATTAAATAAGAATATTAGATTTATTTTCCTCCTCTTTTCTTTTTGGAAAACATATCACATATTCATATCACATATAGTCTAATATTCAATTTAAAATCATATTAAGAATATTAGACTTATAAACTCTTTTTCCTTTTGAAAATATATTGCATGTTCATATCACATGTCATATGAAAATCATCTCGTAGTATTAAAATCAGTACTGAAATAAGCATTATGTAAAATGCTGTAAATCACTTTCATTTAACTTATCACATATCATGTAAAACATTTTCACATATGGAGACTTAGGCACACATGCCCAGCCCATCCACTGGGTCATTACTCGAAAACTTGAAATGTTAATATTAAGGGGTGAGCAAACCACGGCTCAGTAAGGGAATTATATGCATACTTGATATTCAGCTTCCTATATGCTGAAAATCTTTTTTATTTTTCCTATGGGGCTTTAAGCTCGCATGTAGGAAGGATACTACAGTCGGCTAGGGATCCGGATGGAGTAAGGTAGGTATTTTGAAATACCTATCTTGTCCCGGAACCTAGAAGCAACTGTAGAGAACAATTTCCTTTTCGTTTCGAATTTTAATCCTTTTTTACCTTTTTATTTCATAACATTTTCATATTCTCCTCAAAAAAATGCTTTTATAAAATAAAGCATTTAAATAAAGTAACTAATATTCATATATTCTTTGAAAAGAATATTAGTTAAATTCTCATCATTCTCATTTAAAACTCATTTCATGTTTTACTGTACAAGCATAATTAGTACAGTACTTTAAATAGCAAAATCAGCTATTAAATCCTTTTCGTATAACATATATATCATTTAAATCTAATATTCAATTTAAAAATTAAATAAGAATATTAGATTTATTTTCCTCCTCTTTTCTTTTTGGAAAACATATCACATATTCATATCACATATAGTCTAATATTCAATTTAAAATCATATTAAGAATATTAGACTTATAAACTTTTTTTCCTTTTGAAAATATATTACATGTTCATATCACATGTCATATGAAAATCATCTCGTAGTACTAAAATCAGTACTGAAATAAGCATTATGTAAAATGCTGTAAATCACTTTCATTTAACTTATCACATATCATGTAAAACATTTTCACATATGGAGACTTAGGCACACACGCCTAGCCCGTCCACTGGGTCGTTACTCATATCATGCTATAGACCCCGAAGGGTATAAATAGTTATGTCAGATCTATGGCCATAGTCTATAATTGTCCTCGGCGGATCACTGATCAGGTGTCGGCCGGGACTACATATCACATATCACATATCAGCATGATAGGATGCCATCTAGTCTCAAAACCTATTTTTCATCATAAAATAACCTTTATGGAATTTATAAAAAATATATATAATTTCATAATTTAAAACCATAAAGGTTATAAAACCATTTAGTGAATATTTAAGAAATATATAAAAATATTCACTTTATTTCCTTTCATTTTTCATCTCGTATTACGTGTAATTTACATATCAAGAGAATTTTCAGTGATTTCATTTCACCATTCTCGAAGATAATTTTCGGTGATTTCATTATCACCATTCTCGAAAACATGAATATTTTAAAATCACTTTCATTTTATTCATGTTTTTATGAAAATATTCATTTTCTCGATTTTCGTGGTTGAAAATCCTTTTTTGTGTAATAAAATCATTATTATGATTTTCTGTAGTTTTCTAAAAATTTTCGATAATTTTCGATAATTTTTCGGCAGTATAACGGCTGTTGATTGGCTAGCCTCCTGCACAAAAAATACAGTTTATAATTTCAATCGGTACTTCACCACAATTTTCCAACCAATTATTCATCACAATATTTTCATAAAATATTTTATAATTAAAATCATGCAGACTGAATATCCTTACAGTGCTGCACCTGCATCCCTTACCCGTTTTGGGTCGGCGACCGTCTCGTTCTTCGCGCCCATGTTCACCCTGCCCGATTCCATCAGCTCGATCATCGAGGGAATTTTCTGGAATTAAAATTCTAAAATTTAGAATTTTTCCATAATTATTTAAATAAATAAATTATTTAAATAATTTATCACTTTCCTCTTTTTCTTCCTTTTTCTCTTTTCTTTCCTTTCTCTTTCTTTTCTTTTTCTTTTTCTTTTTCCTTTTTCTTTTCTTTTTCTTTTCCTTTCCCGTTAGACCGGTCAGTGTCCCTCCTCGCCGGTTCCTCGCCGACGGCCGGTTCTCCGGCGGTTCGGTGGCGCCTCAGCTGGCCGACGTTGAGACAAACTTGCCGGTGGCCTCAGCTTGGCCTGGATCGGCGGCTCGGCGGCTGATCTACTCGATTTTGCCTCGGTTTCTTCTCCTCCTCTGTCGGCCTTCCTCCACCGTCGTTGGCCTTACCGGTGGCTCCCTTTTCCTTCCTCTCACCTTCGCCGAGGTTCGAGTGGCAGTTGTGGCGGCCAAATCGGTCGGCACCGCCGATTTCTCTTCTTCCTCTCCTTCGGTTTTCTCCGCCAATTTTTCCTTCGTTTTTGTTTTTGTTTCCGTTGTCTTCCATCGCCGGTCATCTCCTCCTTTCCTTGGCTCGTCTGCCAACGTCCTCTCTTCCTTCTCCTCTCTTCCTTTCTCCGGTGACAGTGGTCGGTGCCACTCGGGGGAGCATCGGGAGGTTTCTCGATGTTTCCTTCTATTTCCTTTTTGTTGTTTGTTTTTTGTTTTTATTATATTTTTGTTATATATTATATTTATAATTTACTTTATAAATATAATATTAATATTATATTATATAGTACATACTATATAATATTTTATAGATATATATTATATATCAATGCATATATATTTAATATATATCTACATACTTTTAACTTAAATTACATTTATATATTTTGATATAATTGAAATAATACTATATATATATTGTATTTACAATATATATATATATATATATTTTCTTCCTCATTTTCTTATTTAATTTGGATTTCTCTTTATCCAAATTAAATTTCCTCCATTCCTTAGTTTATTTCCAGCTTAATTTCTTTCACTCGAATTTCCAATTTCATCACTTCCTCAATCCTTGGAATTTCCACAAAATTTCGATTCTCACAATTTTATTTATTTCCACTGATTTATTTTCTCCAATATTTATTTTCAATATTTATAATTTCCAATAAATGGAAAATTTATGGTTATCACACTTTGCCATATCTAAATGCCACAAATTATACGTAAGATATTAGAAACTAACCAATATGCTAGCTACTTAACTAAAAAATATTAACTAATTAAGACCTTACTTAACTAAAAATGCGTATTATTATTCTCTTGTATTATTATTATTATTGTTGTTTAGAAACCATATTTACTAAATAAGTGTAATGTAAAATTGTGTACACATAACTTTTTTCAGACACCAAAATGTGAGATTGTGTACACTGTATTCCCTTTTTTTTAATAGACCTCTAGTCTGTTAAAAATAAAAAATAAATGCAGGTAACAAAATTCAAATTTTGAACTTGCAAAACTCTCACGCCTTAAAGGCAAGAACATGAACATTTGAGTTCCAATCTTTCCTTTTTTGAATAAAATATATATTATCTTAAGTTTGTTTAGCTTATATGCTGTCAAGAAAATATAGAAGTTTTTTTCTTTTCATCTTTCTAGCTTTATTCTTTACGACACAAGATGCAATAATCCAAGTAGGTATTGGGTACCTGGTAGCTCTTCCCACCACAAGAGAAAAAGGAGAAAAGAAGGCAGAAAGAAGAGGGAAAAGGAGGATACAGAACAAAACATGGCAAAAAGCAGAATAAGATTACTTCAGAACTTCCCATGCTAGCTTTAGGTAAGATGATAGAGTCAGTCTTGCACTAGACTACAACATTTCTTTCATGGAAATTCTGATCAGTCATTTACCTGCTAAATGAAGCAGCAACTTTCTACATGTATACTATATAGACCACTGTATCTGTTTCACAATATATCTTTTCGATCTTACATTATTCTCACTAAAATAATGAATTATAAATTATAAATATATGATTTATGCTTTTTAGGACATTAATTTTAAAATGAAATTAAAAAAAAAAACTCCCTATGAAATGTATACTTCACGTAACAGGCTTATCAAAAAACTTTTAATTAGGTGAAACAAGAGGTAAAATGGACAAGTTACAAGCAAGCTATAAGCTTAAGGCTAATATAAGAAATTTGCATTTCAACCTAAAGGAGGCCACAAAGAAGAAACTGCCAGTAGCTTTTTTTTTTTTAAATTTATACAAAGAAATTAACAAATTAAATGTAGTCCTGCTTCGAAGGAAAGTTAATCAATTTACTAAAAACATTTATACTCTGTAAAAAAAAACTCATTTATACGATAAGCTCATTTTCATTATTTCTTAAATTTCCACAATGCCAACTAGAATTAATATTAGGATTCCAACTTTAATTATTTTTCTTAAAGAGTTATAATGAGTAACAGGCAAATGTCTTATGCAAATTTGAAAAATGGGGGGAGGGCAGTGTTCAGCTTGATTGAATCACAAACAAAAAGAGAATTATAGTGAAAATGGGATTAGTAAGCAAAGATGAAATGGAGGAATAATACAAGTAACAGGAACTCAATGGCTTTGGCTTTGATGGTAAGCTGAAGCTGAAGTAATTTTGCTTAATCAGAAATAGAGAAGATATAAACAATGAGAAGGATTTTGATGTGCCTAGAGCTGTAAAGGACCAGAGAAGATATTCGATGTGCCTAGAGCTGTGCTTATGGCCAAAATGGAGCTGGGAACAACTAGGCATTGCAAGTTAAGACACATAAACCCCCAAAATCCTAAACCCAAAAAGCAATCGAGCTATCCATGCATTGCAAGTTCAGAGAACTAAAACAATCACACATCATAAATATTTTACTGCAAGAAAAAGCAAATGCAGAAGAAATCCCCTAATATTTCTAGCAATTATTGGCGACAATGGATGAGCCCCAATCAACGAAACCCTAGCACTATCAACAGCTTTCAAACACCAAATTTCAAACCCCTTCGCACTATCAACAGCACATGAAAACAATTTCAAACACAATTTCAGAAAATGGAAGCATGCATTTTGAGAAAAAAATAAACTTACTTGTACGACAAAGATGAGAGATGTTGCAGAGGCGAGGTCGAGGTGGAAAGAACTTGGGCTGATAGAGAGACAAGAGGGCGAGAGGAAAAATGAGAGACAGGGGCGTGAGGGAAAAATGGACAGAGGCGAGCTACAGAGAGTGATGACAGAGGCGAGAGTGATAGAAGAAGCTAAGCTACTGAAGGACTGGTTGATTTTCGATCAATGGGGGTAATTTTGGCTAAAACTTTGCAGCGTGAAGTTATTTTGCAGTGTAAGGTTGCAAACCAAATGCTGCAATCACTTTACATTGATTTACCTTGTAGTGCAAAGTTCCATCTTTCGCAATACCAAACGCTACGGAAGTTGCTAGTGCCGACTTTAAAAGAAAAACAACAAAGAGAGAAAAGAAAATAACAAAAGAAAAGAAAGGAAAATAGAAAAGAAAAGAAAAAAATAAAAAAATTAATTAATGTAATTTGATAAATGATAATAATAAAATTTCTAAAGTAACAAATTAAGATAAATTATAAAACAAGAATTGGAAAAGAACAAGAATTGGGCAAATATGAATTTTTAGGGTCAAAGCTTAATGCATGAGATTTCATGTAAAATTTTATAATTGTATAATTGAATAATTAATCAATAATATATATAGGTTAATTAAGTTATTGGTGAAATTAAGTTTAGAACAAGAATATGATTAATTATAATTATATGTTGTAATTATATGTTGATAATTGATAGAAAATAAGTTAAGCTAAATTAAGTATTGAAATTAATAAAATTGAAAATAGTTGTAATGTAAGTAAATGGTGAGATTAATGTTAATAATGAATAAATATTATTTGTAAAACTTGAAGTAGGGAATAATGAATATAATGCAAAGAATGAAATATTTAACTTACTATATAATTAAAGAAAATTGAATTTAAATGAAATAAAAAATTAGGATAATAAGTCAATATGAATATAGTTAAATTATGGTATTTAAAAAGGAAATAAAATAGATTTACTATGAAAGTGATAAAATAGAAAATAAGAGTATAAGGATTAATTAAAGATAATAGAATTTCAATATAAGTGTTAATAGAATAATTATTAGAATTGAAATATGAATTATTATTATGGATGAAATTAGGTTTGGGAAAAGACTTCAATTTAATTATAGTTAAATTAAAGTATTTAGTGAGAAAGGAAATAAATAAATAAAATTATTGAAATTAATAAAAATGGAAAATGGGAACATATAGAACATCTATTATAGTATATGTGGGAGTTTAAATAGAAATTGAAATTATTAATGACATGAAAATGAAAGAAAGAATTTGATCTAGTTGGAATCATACTTTGGTATTTAGTAGGAAATAAAATAAATTAATTTTTGAAAATAATACACAGACAATAGAAAATGTGTGAAATGTTTATTAGAATTATAATATAGAATTTTATATATAATTTAGTATTATTGTGCAGTGTGAGGTACTAGAAATAAGGAGACATAAGTAGCATTATCGGGTTTTATTATCGCATGGAAGTAGAGGTAAGAGACATATATAGAAGTTGTATAGTAATGAACTACATGAATTTCATTACATGAATGATTTGCATAAATTGATTTACAAAAAATGAGTTACATGAATTGTTTTACATGAAATGCTTTACATGGTTTAGAACTATAGGAAGTGATTTACATGATTTAAATTACATGAAATGATTTATATGGAATAAGTTACATGATTTGAATTACATGAAGTGATTTACATGAATCAAATTTTTTGAAATGATTTACATGAATTGATTTATATGAAATGATATACGAGTAAATAAAATGATTTTATGAGATAAATGTCTCCCTGATGATCATGCATACGAGACAATGATGATTAGGTTGGGAGACGTCCTAGACCTTCCCTTTGCATGATATGACTATGGGAGTTACAGTCAAACCCCACAAGTTTACGCAGTGAGCACCTGACCAGTGCGAACTATGAGTGATTGACAGTGGCCATTGTTACGAGGTCCCTATGGGGATAGGAGGTCCTTTCGGGGATACGCGATTGTGCATGGATCTCGAAGAGATTTATTTTCTTTATTGATACGTGATATCGAATAGAATGACTAAATGATTGACTTACTAGAATAGTATATGATTTGACTAAAAGGTTACGAAAGGAATGATTCAAGTTTCTAAATGATATGTTTTCATGACATATGCCCATTTATCATATCTTAATGATTTTAGATGAATTGATTTACTGCATAAGTGAGAATTTCGCATGGTTTTAAAATGTTATTACATTATTTACAGAAGACTCATTCTGTAATTGTTTTATAACATGTTTTTCATATAGATTAAATAAGTTTATTTTTATTTACCGCATTTAGTACAGCTTTTATATATGTTTCTTATTGAGCTTTCCCCAAAGCTCACCCCTTTTACTCACCATCCCAGATAACTTATCAGTACACAAGAAGTCTGCTGCTTTTAGTTAGTCAAAGGAATCACTAGAAGTTAGAAGTACCAAGTGATCTGGTATTTGTTATTTTTTTTTTATATTCAAACTTATAAATGCACACCAAATGTATTTATAATGGGATGTAAATAATGTAATTGAAAAATTTACGAAAGTACTTGAATAGTGAGACGTAGATTACTTTGAATTATTATAAACAGATTTATAAATATTATTTAATAAATTTTATTTTGATTTCTTAATTATTATTTATGGTTTAATTTATTTAAAGGTATAATGTAAGAGCCGACCCCAGTCCACATAGCAGGGGTCGCCCAACTCTTACAACGTGATGTGGTGATCGCCCAACCTCACCAACGTATTGTCTGCTTTGGGCGATCGCTGCCCTCATGGCTTTATTCTCCACATGGGACGAGTCATTCCACGTTCGAAACTGGGATCCCTTTCAGTATCTGGGTTCTACATATATGTTACCATTGAGACAAGTTATCTCAAAGGTAACATGTATGTAGAACCCAGATACTTAACGGGATACCGGGTTCGAACGTGGAATGATGCATCCCATGTGGGGAATAAAGCAGTGAGGGTGGTGATCGCCCAAAGCAGACAATACATTGGTGAGGATGGGCGACCACCACCTCACGTTGTAAGAGTTGAGCAACCCCTGCTGTGTGGACTGGGGTCACCAACTCTTACAACGTGAGGTGGCAGTCGCCCATCCTCCCCAACGTATTATCCGCTTTGGGCGATCGCCACCCTCATGACTTTATTCCCCACATGGGATGCGTCATTGCACGTTCGAACCCGGGATCCTGTTAAGTATATAGGTTCTACATACATGTTACCATTAAGACAACTTTTCTCAATGGTAACATGTATGTAGAACACAGATACTTAAGGGGATCCCGGGTTCGAATGTGGAATGACGCGTCCTATGTGGGGAATAAAGCCGTGAGGACAGCGATCGCCCAAAGCAAACAATACGTTGGTGAGGTTTGGGCGACCACCACCTCAAGTTGTAAGATGGCGACTGACCCTGCTGTGTGGCTTGGGTCAAGGCTCTTACAATAAAAACGAGCGTTTTTATTGTAAGAGCTGACCCCAGTCCACACAACAGGGGTCGCCCAACTCTTACAACGTGAGGTGGCGGTCGCCCAACCTCACCAACGTATTTTCTGCTTTGAGCGATCGCCACCCTCACGGCTTCATTCCCCACATGGGACGCGTCCTTCCACGTTCGAACCCGGGATCCCCTTAAGTATCTGGGTTCTACGTACATGTTACCATTGAGACTTGTGTATAAATGGTAACATGTATGTAGAACCCAGATACTAAGGGGATCCTGGGTTCGAACGTGAAAGGATGCGTCCCATGTGGGGAATGAAGCTGTGAGGGCAGCGATCGCTCAAAGCGAAAAATACGTTGGTGAGGTTAGGCGACCGCCACCTCACGTTGTAAGAGTTGGGCGACCCCTGCTGTGTGGACTGGGGTCGGCTCTTACATATAAAGATATAATTGAAAATGAAAATTTTATATTGAACTTACCTCGACATCGAACGCAAACCAACTGATGCTGAATAATTGAATAAGAAAGATAGAAGTGAAAAGGAAAAATTTAGTTCGGAATTTTCTAATTCCAGATGTTACAACATCATATCTTATTATATTGTACAAAAATTGCCGGAAAATAAAAGCATATATGAAAGAAGTATTACAATACCAAAATATTCAACAACAAAGACTTTAGGCGTTAAGACACTATTCAATCACTCAAAATGTTCCAACATATCCCTTGGCTCGAATCAATCTGTATGAAAAATTAATGTTGTTTAATGAGCAAGGGCTCAGTTTGTTACTAATATAATGATAGAGTTATAATTATATCGTCTCCAATGCAAATGCATGAATCCTATAAGTGTATACCCAGTATTGTTTAGAAATCAATAACCTTTGTGTATTGATTCGATCATGCCCTAATAACAATTCACTGCATGTTATGCACTAGTGTAGGATATATTATCATAACAAGTTTCAATATGTAACGTATGAAAATTCTGCTATATAAAATGATTGCCATATCAAATTGTATCACGTGTAATAATTAATCATGTGTGAAACATATTCAATCTCAAAATCATATTACATGTACTTTAAAACGTATTAAAAATAAGTACAGTGTTAAATCATATCATGTGTAATATTAAATGTCATGACTCGAAGGCCGTGACGTGCACTTAACACTTTGTAACATTCAAAATTAAAAAATTTCGAACTAAATTTTTCCTTTTCACTTCTATCTTTCTTATTCAACTATTCGGTATCAGTCGGTTTGCGTTCAGTGTCGATGTAAGTTCCCTTTTACCATTTCCATTACAATTAACCTTTATACTATTAAATTTAGTAAACTATAAATACAAATTAAGAAATTGGAATAAAATCTATTAAATAATATTTATAAATCTAGAAGTAATTTTTACATCTCACTATTTTAAGTACTTTTATAAATTTCACAATTTTAGTATTTACTTCCCATCACAAATACATCTGCTGTGCACATACAAGTCCAAATATAAATATAAACTTTACATGTACCTGGTCACTGGGTACTTTAAACTTCTAGTGATTCTTCATAGCAGATTTCTCGTAAACTGATGAGCTATCTGGGATGGTGAGAAGGGGGGGTAAGCTTTGGGGAAAGCTTAGTAAGAAACATACATAAAAGTGCGTACTAATGCATTTAAATAAAAATAATTTATTTTACTAAATAAGGAAAAGCATATGGAATAAAAATATAAATATTAAAATGCATAAAAATATTTATTTTCCTAAGGGCTCACTAAGGGATAGTATAGGAAGGATACTATAATCAACTAGGAAACTGGGTGGAGTATAGGAGGTACTTTGAAGTACCAGTCGTGTTCCGGTCCCTAGGAACGACTATAGGGAGTAAGCGATTGACGGTAAAATCATTTATCAATATAAACCATTTGAGAATTTATGCAATGCAATTTCAAATCATTAATCATTATAAAAACAATTTTATTTAAATAATGCTATAAAAATAATCTCATGAAGTACTTCAGTAAAACACTATGGTAAACAGTTCAGTATTGGTAAACAGTTCAATATCAATAAACAGTTCAGTATCGGTAACCAATTCAGTATCAGTATACCATTAAATATCAGTTAGCAATTCAATATCAATAAACGATTCAGTTTAGTAAAATAATACATTATAGTGGAGACAGTCACATCCAATAGAATCATGCACGATCAATAACAGTATCCTCGTAAGGACGATTAATAACAGTAACCAATGGTCATTGTCAAAACAGTGCACACAGTTCGCACTAGTCAGGTGCTCACTGTGAAAACCTGTGGGTTTGACCATAATCCCACAGTTATATATAATAAACCTGCGGACTGATTAGGTCCGCAGTCATATAATAGTATGCATGATCACTAAGGTACGACTGTCTCAAAACATTTTCACAAATCATTTCATTTACTAGTAGAAATCATTTTCAAATAGCAGTTATCTTCAATTAGTCGAAAATCATGTAAATCAGTAATAGAATTTCATGTTATGTAATGTAGACATTTCATAAAAATAATCTCATGTAAATCATTTCATGTAATTCGTTTCATGTAAATCAATACATGTAAATCATGTCATGTAAATTAATACATATAAATCGTTTCATATAATTAGGTTCATGTAATTCAATTCATGTAACTTATGACATGCAATTCAATTCATGCAAATAATATCATATAACTCACTTCATGTAAATCATTTAATATAATTCAATGCATGTGAATCATTTTATTTAAATTAATTCATATAAAACATTTCATATAATGCAATATTTAGGCTTGTAGGAATTAAAGATAAATTTTAGTCCTCGTATTTGGGAAAATTGAGTGAGAACGATTAAAACGAGATTTCAAAGAATTTTCAATTGCAAGTAAAACATGTCCTATACGACTCCTATACATGTTTCTTACCTATATTCTGCACAATATAAGAATCCGATAATGCCACTTACGTCTCCTTATCTCCCGAAGTTAACACTGCACAATAATATTAAGTTATATTAAAAATTCTATATTATGATTTTAATAAATATTCTATACTTTGTTATTTTCCATTTATCATTCTCAAAATAAATTTATTTTATTTTATATTAAATAACAAAATTAAATTTTCAATTAAATCTCATTCTTTCTTTAATTTCCATGTTACCAATAATTTCAATTTCTATTTAAAATCTCATATATATAACTATAATGAATATTTTTATAAATTCCCATTTCCCATTTTGTAAATCTCAATAATTTATTTATTTAATTTCCTATTACATGTCTTAATATAACTATACTTAAATTGAGGTCTTTTCTTAATTATAATTCCACTAATAATTCCATATTTCAATTCTAACAATTATTTTATTATTTTTTTAATTTATTACTTTTTATGGTAAAGTTATTTCATTCCTTATTAAATACCCAACTATAACTATAATTAAACTAACTTATTTTCCTAATTTTAATCTCATTAAAATTCTATTATCTTTAATTATTTACTAAAATCAAATATTTCACTCTTGTACTATATCCATCATTTTCCCAACTCAAATTTTACAATGAATCTTCATTCTCTATTAATATTATTTCCACCATTTACTTATATTAGAATTACATTCCATTTTATTGATTCCCCAACTTATTCATTTTATCTATTATTAAATATTAACACAAGACCACAATTAAATTTGTTTTTTTCCAAATTCAATTCCTTATCATACTGTTTAATAATTTTTCTCTCAGATTCTTTATCTTCTACTTATTGATTCCAGATTTAATTTATTTTACTTTCTTATCAATTACCATAATTCAGTTACACTTAGTGGAAATCTCTTCTAATTTTATTTCTTAACGATTTTCATAAACACACACACACATATATATATTATCCTTAAATTTCCAACCATGAAAATTCATATGGAACTATATTTTATTTATTTATTTTAGCCTATTCATCCTCTTCCAATTTTAATCTATACAATTATTTTCTACTCACTCTTTACATTCAATTTGCATCCTTAACATTTTAAAAATTGCATTAATTCCATCGCTAAAGAACCTTCGCCAAATTCTTTATGAAATTTTGTTCTCATTATTCCTTATTTTTTTTCTTCCCAATTTAACTTAGAAAATATTTTCTACTTGTGACGCCTCCGGGGTGCACTTACAGGTCATCGACCCAGGCCACCACCCTGAGCGGGTCACTCAACCATATTGTTTGTTTTGGGGTGCACCACTTTGTGCCACTGCCCCTCACAGTTTTATAGGAGTGCACCTCAAAAGGCCATCGCTCCAATTCCCGTCTGGAGTGACTCGAACCCTTGACTTCCTCAAGTGTCAAGTCACTCCTAACCAATCATAATAAAACACGCATTTTATTGTGACACTCTCGAGGCGCACTTGCAGGTCACTAACCCAGGCCACCGCCCCAGGTGAGTCACTCATCCGTATTGTTCGCTTTGGGGTGCACCCATTGGGCCATCACCCCTTACGGCTTTGTCGAAGTGCACCTCGAAAGGCCACTGCTCCAATTCGTGTCCGGAGCGACTGGAACCCTTGACTTCATCAAGTCTCAAGTCACTCCTATACGTACGATGGCTCCTTTGAAAGGAAAGATGGGGTTCTAGTTGCTCCGGACACGAATTGGAGCAATGGCCTTTTGAGGTGCACTCCGACAAAGTTGTAAGGGGCGGTGGCCCAAAGTGGTGGACCCCAAAGCGGACAATACGGTTGAGTGACCCGCTCGGGGGGGTGGCCTGGGTCGGTGAGTTGCAAGTGCACCCCGAGGTGTCACAATATGACACGATTTATATATATAAATTAATTTACATGACATGATTTACATGTATTGATTTACATGCATTGATTTACATGAAATTATTTACATGAGATTATTTATATGAAATGTCTACATTACATAACATGAAATTCTATTACTGATTTACATGAATTTCGACTGATTGAATATAATTGCTATTTGAAAATGATTTCTACTGGTAAATGAAATGATTTGTGAAAATGTTTTGAGACAGTCATACCTTAGTGATCATGCATACTGTTATATGACTATGACACCTGATCAGTTCGCAGGTTTATTGTATATGACTGTGGGATTATGATCAAACCCACAAGTTTCCACAGTGAACACCTAACCAATGCAAACTGTGTGCATTGTTTCGACGATGCCATTTGTTACTATTATTGATCGTCCTTATAGGGATATTATTATTGATTGTGCATGATTCTATTGGATGTGATTGTCTCCACTGTATTGTATTATTTTACCGAACTGAATCGTTTACTGATATTGAATTGCATACTGATATTTAATGGTATACTAATACTGAATTGGTTACCGATACTGAACTGTTTACCAATATTGAATTGTTTACCAATACTGAATTGTCTACCATAGTGTTTAACTGAAGTACTTCATGAGATGATTTTTATAGCATTATTTAAATATAATTGTTTATATACTGATTAATGATTTGAATTGCATTGCATAAATTCTGAAATGGTTTATATTTCGATTTCGATTGCTCCTAAAATTCTCAAAATAATTTATACATTATTTTAGGACCTAAATGAGATTAAAATGGCCAAGAATTTGTAACAGTAAATAACATATTTTTGCACACATTTGATGGTTGGGCTGTTTATGATGCCTTTAACACTTGAATAGTAACAGTAATGAATAGTAAACATTTATTTAATTAATAATTTCGGAATATGAAAATCTTACAATATTCCTTACACTTCACATCCCCTGTTTCTACTTTACAATTTAAGTAGTACTGTACAATTTATCTAAAAGTATAAAAGAAAGTACGGATACCTCCTAGTCCAACACAAGTAGTTTCGATAACTAGATTTTAGTTGATCCTCTAATGTATACCCCTTTTTAAATCTCTTTTAATATCTTGTGGAGTTGGAAAATAAAGGGGTGAGCGAAACGTGCTCAGTAAAGGAATCGTATGTAAGACTGATATAACGAAATCTATATGCTGGAAAACATTATTTTCCAAATAGTTCACTAGGCACAGTAAATGGAAGGATACTATAGTTGGCCAAGTAATCTAGATAGAGCATGTAAGGTATTTTGAAATACCTGTCTTGTCCTAAAAATCCAGAGCGACTATAGGGAGTAATCCTTAAATTGTTGTTATAAAACAAATTAATGAATTTTTTTCCACAGATAAATGGTAAATAAACCATTTAAATTCATAACTTTAGTAACACTTTAAAACACGTGACAGTAATAGTAGTAAAACAGTACAGTAAACAGTTAAGTTTGAATAGTAGTAACAGTATATAAATCGATTCAATAGTAGTGCAATAAAGTACTTTAGTAAACAGTTCATTACAGTAAACTTTTCATAGCCAATAATAATTTCTATAAAACACTTTCAGTTCAGTAAACAGTAATAATTCAGTACAATTCAGTAAACAGTAAACAGTATGTTAGCTTTAAATTGACATATATATTTTGAAATGACAAAAACTTAAGTAAGCCTTAATGCTTTAATCCATATTGTAAATTTGCCTTATCACACATGATTTTCTCAATACATTTCAAGTGATCATATCAAACATTAAGACCATGATTAAATGATGCATACTCTTATTGGTCTTAATACTTTGTAAATATTTTGAATATTTTAGAAAATCACTTGATGAATTTTTAGACCATGTTTTCATCAAAGAAAGTCAAGAAAAACTCCCACAAAAGTGCCAATATGTTTTGGGTTGGATTAGGATCAAATGTCACATCATTTCTAACCAAAAAGTGCAGGAAAATGGCTTTCTAGAGGCATGGGATCGATCCCCTAAGGGAAGGGATCGATCCCCTAGTGGCAGTAAGTTGGACAAGCACCCTGGAACAAGTTGAAATGCTCTCGCAATAAAAAGGATCGATCCCCTATGGAAAGGGATCGATCCCTTTGCCCGAAAATAGCCTGTAACGGCTAGTTTTGTGAGATACAACGGTCATATTCGATTTTGGCTCCACCCAACGTTCACAAACCATCCAAGGGACTATAAATAGAGGCTTAGAAGCTAAAGGAAGCAAGAGGAACAACCAAGCAACATCTTTCATCATCTTATTCATCTTCTCAAGCCTCAAACAACAAATCAAGAGCTCAAAAGTCTACATCTTCTATCATTCATCTATTTCTTGTATTGCTTAGCACAAACTTTGTATAGGCTTTTACTTGTGCTTAATTTCTGTAATCACTTGCCTATCTAGAGGCTCTCTTTGATTACTCATTTGTAAAACCAATTCAATCCTTGTAAAAAGGGGAGGTTTCTCTTAAGCCTTGAAAAAGAGGGAGGTTACTCTTTAGCCTAAGAAAAAGAGGGAGGTTTCTCTTGAGCCTAGAAAAAGAGAGAGGTTTCTCTTTAGCCTAGAAAAAGAGGGAGTGTAACAAATTCAAGATAGTGGATTTGGAGAAAATCCTTGGGAGTGTCTCAAGGTAGAGGACGTAGGTAAGGTTGCCGAACCTCTATAAATCGCTTGCGTACATTTCTCTTTCCCTACTCTCTCTAATTACTTGCAATTATATTTGTGCTTATTGTATTGAATTTGGATTGCATGATTGAATAGCCTAGAGAGCTTAGAAAATATCAATATAGGCTAGAGAATTTAGAGAAACCGAAAAACGAGCTTAAGGGTAGTTAAAAACCGATTCACCCCCCTCTCGGTATAGCCTATAAGAGCCAACAATTGGTATCAGAGCTTGGGCTCGAGATTGAATTAGACTAACCTCTATCGAGCAAAACGATCATAAATGGCTCACTTGAATGTAGGCACACCCCTAGGAGAAGAGAGACAATCATTAGTTAGACCTCCACTCTTCAATGGTGAAAATTATTCATATTGGAAAACTAGGATGATGTTATTTGTACAATCCAATGATTATGAAGTGTGGAGAATTATTGTGAATGGTCCTAGAATTCCTATGAAGAAAGTAGATGGAGAGGATGTCCCTAAGAGTGAGGATGAGTGGGACACAAATGACATGAGAGTGGCACAATTGAATGCCAAGGCCATGCACACTCTCTTTTGTGCATTAGGTCCCAATGAATATAATAGAGTGTCCCTATGTGAAAATGCTAAGCAAATATGGGACAAATTGGCCATCACACATGAAGGGACCAATCAAGTGAAAGAAACCAAAGTAGGTATGCTCACACATAATTATGAGCTTTTTAGAATGAAAGAAAATGAGTCCATTAGCGAAATGTTCACTAGGTTTAATGATATAATTAATGGACTTAAGGCATTAGGCAAGAGCTATTCCAATCTAGAAATGGTTAAGAAAATTTTGAATAGCTTGCCTAAGTCTTGGGAGGCAAAGGTAACCGCAATAGAAGAGTCTAAAGATCCAAATACCTTGTCTCTAGATGAACTTATGGGCTCCCTACTTACATATGAGATGAAATTGAAAAGAAATGAAGTGCCTTCAAAGAAAGTAGGGGTAGCACTTAAGTCTTCCACTCATGAGTCCATTGAAGATGATAGTGATGAGAGTGGAAATGAGGAAGAAAAGGAAATGGCAATGTTTGCCAAAAGATTTAATAGATTTATGAGAATGAAAGAGAGAGAGAGTAATAGGAGACATCATAGGGGAGAAACAAGTAGAAGAGAAAAGGACCACTTAGTGTGTTATGAGTGTAATGAACTAGGTCACACTAAGCTAGATTGCCCCTTACTTAGGAAAGAAAATGATAGAAAATCTAAGAAGAAAGCATTTGTGGCTGCATGGAGCAATAGTGATAGCTCCGATAAGGAAAATGTAGATAATGAGGTAGCCTATTCATGCTTTATGGCCATTAGTGATGATGAGGCTAGTAGTAGTTCTAGTGAAGATAATGATTATACTTTTTGTGAACTACAAAATGCCTTTGATGATTTAGCAAATGAATTTCAATGCATGAATTCTAAATATAAGAAAATCATTGCTAAATTAAAAATAGAAAATGAAGCCTTGACTAGTGCTAAGATAGAATTTGAAAAGAAACTAGAAGAGGCTAACTTAGAAATAAATGAGTTAAATAAAAAGAACACAAATTTGCATAACTCATTTTCTAGGTTTTATATGGGTCAACAAAAGCTAGATCACATGTTAGAGACCCAAAGAGCTTTCTTTGACAAAGATGGGTTAGGCTATAATGCTAAACAAAAAGAAACTCATCTTAAGAATTTCCTAGTGAGCAAAAATACCATGCATGATTTATCTCTCACATGCTCACTCTGCAATAGAATAGGCCACACCTCACAAGCATGCACAAATAGAAAAACCACATTTAGAGGAAGAGTGGTTAGAAAAATGTGGGTGCCTAAGCATGCTGTAAATAATGATGAATTGTGCTTGAAATGGATCCCAAAAGGATCAAAAATTATTTGTACTAACTCTCATGGACCCAAGAAAATTTGGGTACCAAAGCATGCTTGAATTTGTTTGTTGTAGGAGTGTTAGAGCATGGAGTTACAAAGAAACAATGGGGTTTGAATGCTCTACACACCTCTATGGAGTTTGCTTGTGCCAATGAGAAAAAGGAAAAGCTTAAGGATCCATCACAACAACTCTTCAAAGAATAGCTCAAGGTGGACTCAACAATTCAAGGCAAAGCATACTCAAGCAAAGGAGTTTTGTAAGATTAATTCTTTACTCTTTAAAATTTTTATTTGATTATTTGTGCCTTGATGAGAAAATGTGTTAATGATTCTTGATGCATTGTGAGTTGAATGATTGAACAAAAGGCATGATAAATGATCTTTGAGTGTTTGATGAATAGTACTTGATGCATTGAATGAAAAGCATGATTTGTGATTTTGAAATGATTTTTGGATTTTTGTAGTTTAAGCAAGTTTGATATGCTTAGATAATATATTTAGTTGCTCAAAAACTGATAAATGTGTCATACATGCAAAATACCATGTCATGAACTTTAATGAAGAGTTTGCATGTTGGAAATTATGGCATGTTGTTCACATAATATATGCTTTGATGATATATGTGCTTAAAATCTATGTGAACAAGTTTGTTTTGATATATTTATGTAATCTAATGCATTGGTTTGGTCAAAATATGCTTAAATCTTAAAATGACCCCCTTTGAGGCCAAAAATGCATTTTATTGTGTAAATTCTTCCAAAATTGCAAAATCTTTTGTAAAATGGTTTTTCATTCAGATTTTTCATTCATACAAGTCCAAAATCATGTTTTATAAATGTTTAAACCCTTACTTGGACTTAAATTACTCAAAAACGAAGTTTTGGTACCTCACAAGTCCAATTTTCTGTCAAAACATCTGCAGAATCTGCAGAAACAGGATGAGGGATCGATCCATCAACTTACAGGATCGATCCCCAAGGCAGAAATGCAGAAATCTGCAATTCTGGGTATAAGGGATCGATCCCCTTACCAAAGGGATCGATCCCTATAGGCATAAAGTGTCTATTTCTGGGTTTTTAAGCCTAAGTTGAGAAGTTTTCTTAATTCTCTTAATACTTTCTTTCTTCTCAACTTAAAATTCATTGTTTTAACTTCTTTTTAATGAACTTTAAAATATGAAAAATCATTTTTCATTGATATCATGCCTCAACTTCATCAATTAATATCATTTTCCAACAAATGGTATCACTTATCAACAATCAATATCATTTTTCTTGAGCTCACGAGTGCACAATCATTTTTCTTGTTGAAAAACATTCATAAATCTTGAAATAATCTTGAAATACATTTTCAATAAATGCTTAAACATAATTTTGAGATTTATTTCAAGAATTTATGGATATATTTGAGAATTTGATGAACTTGTGCATAATGAGTGTTTTTCATATCTTTTGTTCATCTTAGTCAAGCATGCTTATAGGACTATGTGTATTGGCTTGACTTATCAATTCAACACTAGGTTTCATGATAATTTTACATCTAGTGGATTGATTCCAAATGTAAATTCAACAATTGGTAATAGTCATTGGCCTATAATTTGTGATGGTAAATGGATCCTAAATGTTCAAATGCATGAAACTTTATCATCCTTGTACTTAAAGAACTATGGTCTTAATGACAACACCAACATTCAAAGATAAATGCAAACTTGAACATATGTATTTTGATTGATATCCATGCATTTATTCTTGATTGTTTTGATGTTGAACTTACATGCTTGCTTGACTTGAATAAATAATCATGCCTATGAGATGAGAATAGTTGTTTTCATGATATTATGTGCTTAACCTCACTCATAGTTTATGGATTTTAATGATAAAATATATCTTAGCTTGATAATATTGATTCACTTAGGTGAAGCCATTTTAATTAAAATAGCATATACACTCTAGAACATTAAATGATGATAACAACTAGGGATATGGCTATTAATTGATTAAAATGAATCTTTCCTTGCTCATAATTGGTTAAGGATTTGAATTGAAAATGAGCATAGGATTATTGTGCTTGAAACCATGGAAGAAAATGTGTTTGCTTGAATATCTTGTTTTTTGAATCTTCCATGTGGTATAAATTTGTGAATATGAATATGGATTAATTCCTTATGATAGTATACTAATGATTGATTGATCCATATGCATATTTGATGATATGTGTTGTGTTCTTGCATATTTAGAATGAGTATTTTCTTGACATGAACACACTACACATAAATATTGGATTCATGCAAAATGCCTAAGTCAACCATTAGTAACAATTGGTATTTAGATTGAAATAACAATTAGTATCATTGGAAACCATATTTTCAATAATTGGTAAGCCAAAACTAAATTGCCAATTGGTTTGAGCTTTAAATTGACAACACTTCTCATGCTCCTTAGATTGAAATGACAAATAGAGAAGAATTCTCTTAGGATACTTTTGCATGAAACTCTTGTGTGCTAGAATTTGTAGTTAATTGCTATATGTTTTGAATCTATGCACACTCTTGCTTGAACATGATTTATGAGCACGTGCATATGATATGTTATCTAATTTTCGCTCATAATCATGATGTATTGTCATGCACCTTAGTTGGACCTTAGAGAACAATTGATATACTTAGGTGCTTACTTAACTTTTTACCAATTGGAACTTTCTTGCAAAATTACTTATCAACAATTGGTATCCAAATTATGTCTAAACAATTGGTATAGGATCATAAGTCATATTCATTGCATGAATATTTCATACTCTTTGAGAATATTGACTTATTTATTTGTGCTATAAGTCCCATGTACTAACATGTTTATTGTTGGATGGAGCATTTTTATTTATTCTCACATAGCCATGATTTTAGGGGGAGCATATTTTTTAGTATTTTTCCTTCTTTTTGCTATGACAAAAAGGGGGAGAGATAGATAAAGGGAGAGATAGATATAAGGAGAGATATTAAGGGGGAGAAATAGTTTGAAAATTCATTTTCAAAACCCATGTTTATATTAAGGGGGAGCTTTATAAAATCCTGCTTTATTTGAGGGGGAGTATTTTATCAAAGAATTTTCAAAGCAAATTTACATTAAGTTTTGTCATATCAAAAAGGGGGAGATTGTTAGCTTTAAATTGACATATATATTTTGAAATGACAAAAACTTAAGTAAGCCTTAATGCTTTAATCCATATTGTAAATTTGCCTTATCACACATGATTTTCTCAATACATTTCAAGTGATCATATCAAACATTAAGACCATGATTAATAAATGATGCATACTCTTATTGGTCTTAATACTTTGTAAATATTTTGAATATTTTAGAAAATCACTTGATGAATTTTTAGACCATGTTTTCATCAAAGAAAGTCAAGAAAAACTCCCACAAAAGTGCCAATATGTTTTGGGTTGGATTAGGATCAAATGTCACATCATTTCTAACCCAAAAGTTCAGGAAAATGGCTTTCTAGAGGCATGGGATCGATCCCCTAAGGGAAGGGATCGATCCCCTAGTGGCAGTAAGTTGGACAAGCACCCTGGAACAAGTTGAAATGCTCTCGCAATAAAAAGGATCGATCCCCTATGGAAAGGGATCGATCCCTTTGCCCGAAAATAGCCTGTAACGGCTAGTTTTGTGAGATACAACGGTCATATTCGATTTTGGCTCCACCCAACGTTCACAAACCATCCAAGGGACTATAAATAGAGGCTTAGAAGCTAAAGGAAGCAAGAGGAACAACCAAGCAACATCTTTCATCATCTTATTCATCTTCTCAAGCCTCAAACAACAAATCAAGAGCTCAAAAGTCTACATCTTCTATCATTCATCTATTTCTTGTATTGCTTAGCACAAACTTTGTATAGGCTTTTACTTGTGCTTAATTTCTGTAATCACTTGCCTATCTAGAGGCTCTCTTTGATTACTCATTAGTAAAACCAATTCAATCCTTGTAAAAAGGGGAGGTTTCTCTTAAGCCTTGAAAAAGAGGGAGGTTACTCTTTAGCCTAAGAAAAAGAGGGAGGTTTCTCTTGAGCCTAGAAAAAGAGAGAGGTTTCTCTTTAGCCTAGAAAAAGAGGGAGTGTAACAAATTCAAGATAGTGGATTTGGAGAAAATCCTTGGGAGTGTCTCAAGGTAGAGGACGTAGGCAAGGTTGCTGAACCTCTATAAATCGCTTGCGTACATTTCTCTTTCCCTACTCTCTCTAATTACTTGCAATTATATTTGTGCTTATTGTATTGAATTTGGATTGCATGATTGAATAGCCTAGAGAACTTAGAAAATATCAATATAGGCTAGAGAATTTAGAGAAACCGAAAAACGAGCTTAAGGGTAGTTAAAAACCGATTCACCCCCCCTTTCGGTATAGCCTATAAGAGCCAACACAGTAGTTCAGTAAAATGGTTAAAGTAATTCTCAATGCAGAACATTAAACAGTAATTCAGTAAAACAGTAAACTGTAGTTCTCAGTTCGATAAAGCACATAACAGTGAATCATAGTTCAGTAGCAGTAAACAGTAGTTCACATTTTTAGTAAAACAGTAATTAGTGATTCACAGTTCAGAATCAATAAACAGAAGGTGGAGACTAGGCATCACCATCAATATATCATGCTATAATCCCAGTAGGGAACACTAACAGTAAACAGTAAGATTTATAGCCATAGTCTATAGGTGTCCTCAGAGTACACTTGCCAGGTGTCCCTTGGACTGCCGATGACTTGGCGGGTTTATCAGCCACGGTAACAATACAGTACAATAATACACGTGGGCATGATATGAGGCCTAACAATCTCAAAACATTTCATTTACAGTGAAAATACCTTTAAGGAATTTAAACAAATATCATTTAAAATTTAATAAAATTCCAAAAGGTATTTAAATTCACCTTTAACAGTACAGTAAAAACAGTCGATAAAATATTCATGTCTTAGTGAGAAAATTTATAAACGTTCTAAATAATTGTGAAATAATTCATAGAACATATTTGACATCTCACTTTAATAAAATTTAATTACATGAATATTTAAATAATAATTTTCAGTAAAATTCCAATTTATGGAAAATATTGGTAATAAGCTCCAAAATACACAATCTCACTCATTTAATGCTCATAAAATATTTCATGATATTTTAAAAATTTTGGAGGAATTTTCGGTAGCATAACAGCTGCGATTACACTAACTCCCTACACTTAAACACATTATTTTTGCCAGCTGTAAACCACATATTTGCATGATTTTCAAAGGCAATTCAATACCAAATAATTTCATAAAATTATATTTATCAAAATCATGCATTCGATATATCCCTACGGCCTACACACTAATCCCTTGTTTCGTATTACCGATCCTTTCGATAGCACCGATAGTAATCCATCAACCCCGGCTGCAAAACAATTTCACCAAAAATTACAATTAATTTCCCTCTTATTTTTAAGCTGTCAACTTTCACTAAATGCAGCCATGTAGGATACAGTCTATGCCTAACCAGTGTAAATTACATCAGTAGTAAACCTTAACTTTCTCGTTTTAGCTCCAATTTCATATCAGTTTTCACCATTCTTCTTCTTATAATTTCTACAGTCATTTAGCATATTCAAACCATAAAATTGCAGCCTCTTAGGTTATTCAAACACTCTTGGCCGAATGCTCCCATGTAGGTATTCTTATGGTTTCTCTTAAATCTAAGCTTACCATGTTGTTTATCTTAATCTCTTATGCATTTTGGTATCAATTTTATGCAAATTTCAGCATGGTTGCCTCTTGTTCTTGTCCACACCGAAACCCCAAAGTGCCCTTTCTTCATGTTCGAATGAGATTCAAACAAAAATAATACTAGATCTAAACTTAGCATGTTAAAGAACCTAGAAATCCAACCTTAGTTTGTAAAGAAATGAAAAATCACCATAAAACTCACCTTTGCCGTCACCTTCTTCTTCACTTTTCTTCTTGTTTCTTCTTTGTTTGATGAGCTAACGGTGTAAATGGAGAGAGGGAATTGTATAGAATATTTTTCTAGTAATGGGTTTAGTGTGAAAGGCTAGGTTTTAGTTGTTTTTATTGACTTTTCTTTTCTTTTCTTTTCTTTTCTTTCTCTTCTTTTCTTTCTTTTTTTTCTTTGTGTCGTGCAAAAAAATGAAGAAGGAAGTCTATAGTGGCTGGCCATGCCCCTTTGTTGACTTATGGAACTTTCTAGAGAGGGCAAAATTGCCGTTTTGCCATTGTTTATGCAAATTTAAGACAATTTCACCCTTAACTTTCGTAATCGTAAAAACCATGTAATTGGACTCCAAAATTTCTGATTCCACTGCCAAATAATCATATTTAATGTATCTTGATGATTGGAAGTGGTTTCGTCGACGCGCGGTGCACGGATAGCGAGAAATTACGATTTTACCCCGTGGACCGCCAACGAAATTTCTCACTTTACCATTGTTTCGATAAATCTCTTGACACTATCTTATTCTCCTTTTTATTGAGAATATCATGATATTTTTACTTCATCTCAACTCATTTTACTTTGGGCGTAATTTATGAAAATGCTCTCGGGACGTATCCGTCATTTTCCAATTTGTTTTTCACCTTCACGAAAATTTCAGAAAAATTCATAATAATATAATTCAATGATTTTAACCTCAAAATTATCACATTATATTTTATTACACGACTGTACACAACATTTTTAGTTTCGAGCCCATCTAGACACATTAAAAATAATTGGGGCCCATATCACACTTTCCCTTATCATCACTTAACATATAAATTTTCACTTAATATTTAAAGACATATTACATGTACAGTACAGTAGAATCAGGTTTCACATTTTCTCCCCACCTTTAGAAAATTTGGTCTTCCGAATTTCACTTGATTTAGGGAGTAAAACCATTATAGGTATGTTTCTTCCTTATATATTTTCTAACTTTCTATTTATCTTTTCCTTACGATGATACTGCCAGTATACTTGCACAATTCGAATTTCCTTTAAACCACCACATTTCATTTTTTTCAATCAGTTGTACTCCCTAAAAATTATTTTGCCAATTTGGGAGTTAACAAATTTTCACTTCTTTTCATACAATAGATAATTCACACTGTTTATCACATATTATCTCATTTGGTGCCAAGCCGATATTAATTTAGTGACTATCCTTAAAGCGATTTTAATCAATAGTATGTAATTGTCCTAGTAGCTTTTCAAATCTAGTGCACTTGCTCTTAATATATCGTCGAGCGTCTACATAATGCGCTCGGATATTTTGCATCGATAGAAAGCAGTGCTAACAGTAAATTGGAATTCCAAAGCCTTTTGCTATTCTCTAAAAGCATGTGGCAAATTAGGGATCCCTATCACATGTAGTGCTCACTGGAACTTCACATACATTCACACTATTTCATAGATATATATATCGACTATGACACTCAGAAGATCAAGAAACTTGATGATGAAGAAGTGAATCAATTTGGTCAATCGGTCTATAATCATTTCTATAACATCATGATTCTTTCAAATTCTTTACTATCCAACAATAATCATTTTCACATAGGTTTAGCTAAGGTTGCACTTCACTTGCAGACATTAATATTAACCATCACTTACAGTAAATAAGACATTAGGTAATAATTTTCCCCGATATCTCTTTTCATATAATATTACCATTACATCCATTATTCATATGGTACATGAAATTTTCACTTAATTGTAAGATGTACCTGAGGATGAAATCTTTTCACAATCAAATTCTGTAATTGAAATCATCAAATTACCAATTTCGACTCCACATTACTTATACAATTTCACGATTCCAAGATATATATATCCATTGCTATGACTGGTAATAAATCATTTATTTACTCCTCTGAGTATAACTAATTTTAACTGATAAGTCTGGCCCAATCTTAAATCTAGCCATAACCACATGATAGTCAAAGAAAATCACATTCAATCTTAGATTTGGGAACTACCTCATAATTCGTGTTCCCTAATCATCATATGACTTATCTTTTTTTTTTTGTACATTTTCATCTTTTCACACTAATCACTTCAATTGCTTTTCCAAATGGTATAGTACTCTACCGTTAAAATCTTTTAACAATTTTGAATACTATACTCACACATATTCATCCACTCCTATTTAATTTTCTCGCATGTATGTATCATATCAGTAAAGCAGCTAATTCCACAAACTCCTCAACAAATCATTTATATTATTCGGGTAGACCTCGTAGATTTCATACCCCAGTCACTATTTTTAAACTCACTCACTTAACAATAACCTCTATTTTAGACAATTCAATGTTCACTTTATCATTCGAGACCATACGTCTCTAAAAGCGTCATGGTTCCGTTAGATCTCATATTTACTGAGCTTAACAATAAATTTTTCCGTCTCTTAAAGTTTGTGAAATTATTTAAGGATGTTACTTATATTGATCAAATGTGTTGAAATATATTCACATATCATTGTTGTATACCATTATAGCTTATCTGAGTGTGATTGATATATTTCATTTATTAAATTCACATATATCACAGGATATTTCATTAATCTCATAAGCACCATAAAGAACTCGTAAAAATTATACGGAGTTCTGAATATTATCTTATAAACATCAACCTCCCAACTTTTATCTAACAACACTCTATTCGAAGGTTGATCTTAGAAACTCCTTATAGCTCACTAAATAGATTCAGTAAAGTATCCGTCTTGAATAGGTAAATATTTATTTTTAGTAATAACTCTATTGAGTATTCAAAATTTAATACACAATCATAAACTATTCTTATTCTCTCAAACCAGATCATCTGTGTTTCCACCAGTTACACTAATACAGATGCGTTCTTTATTCATTAATCTATGAAAATTTATTTAGAAATTTATCCAAAAATTTTAAATCATAAAGCTCACACCACCTTGGACTTTTTACCTTTACGTCCTACAATTCCATTAAATATATTCTCAAAACACATACACATAACATTCAAATAATTTTACACATATTCCATATTGATTTACTCATTTATTTTCATTTCATAATATACCATTCAATATGGTAAGAAATAACACACTAAGTATAAGGATTTAAGCTAATCCACTTCACAGCTAACTTATTCATTCCTGTAATTTACATTGAAATCATCTTCATTTAATAAACTCAGGTTAGCTGTCATTCTCCTTTTCTCTTACAGTCACTTTTCCTTCTCTCTTATCGTCACTTCACAATTCTTATATACATTTTTCCAAATCTTTATAATACTCTATACAATATATCATTCCGTATAGCAAGTATTCCAGTTCTATAAATATCTGATTTATACTCATAAGAAGCATAAGGAATATATAGAATCAGAATTAATAGCACTGATATTGAATCATCTAATACACAATTCACCTTTTCAGTCACACTCAGTAAATGTATCACTTTTCATAATATCCAATAATCCCTAGCTAAATACCCCACCTGTTGACGTTTAATTCAGGCCCTAAAGAATCCATAACAGGGCCAACTATCTCACGATCTCCTACAATAGACACTCCGAGTCGCATCGGTTATCCGAGTATAGGTGGGTCTAATAGCAGGGACCGTTATACATGTAATACATTCCTTACACCATCAGTTACTCTATCACAATCAGTCGTTCCAAATCAATGGTCCCTGCTATTAGACCTTTATTTCTCTCTATTCAAAATACCTTTAAATAGGCGATCGTAAGATCTATGCACTAATGATATCCCATTTCACTCCAATATTATCATTTCAGGGTCTTGGTTCGATTTGGACGGAGAAGTCCTAGTAGGGCCCTCACCGAGTTCCTCCTTGTACCGTATCGAACAAACCTTTCATTAAGATTATAAGATCACCTATTTCATGCAAAATTCTCGGGTTACAATCCATTTTAATAACTTTTGATTAATAACTTATACACAATTTAGTCGCTTAACTCGATTTACAATCACTTTATTCATTTATACATTCAGAATATACAATACTAAAGGGGATGTTAGCTACTTTTGATACTTTTAATTTTAAAGACATCAACAGACATCAGGTCAACCTTGCTCTGATACCAGTTAAACTGTGATAGTCTAATATACAGTAAATAACATATTTTTGCATACATTTGATGGTTGGGCTATATATGATGCCTTTAACACTTGAACAGTAACAGTAATAAATAGTAAACATTTATTTAATTAATAATTTCGAAATATGAAAATCTTACAATATTTTTTACACTTCACATCCCCTGTTTCTACTTTACGATTTAAATAGTATTGTACAATTTATTTGAAAGTATAAAAGAAAGTACAAATACCCCTTAGTCCGACACAAGTAGTTTCGGTAACCAGATTTCAATTGATCGTCTAATGTATACCCCTTTTTAAATCTCTTTTAATATCCTGTGGAGTTGGAAAATAAAGAGGTGAGCGAAACGTGCTCAGTAAAGGAATCGTATGCAAGATTGATATAACGAAATCTATATGTTGGAAAACATTATTTTCCTAATAATTAACTAGGCACAGTAAATGGAAGGATACTATAGTCGGCCAGGTAATTTAACTAATTTAACATCTTGATATTCTTCCATTAAATTTAACTAATTTAAATGCTAGTTGATAAATGATTTCTAATATTATTTTCATACGGTTCCACACTAAGGCAGCACCTTATCATCATCTTAATCTCCATGTCTTCATGAATTAATATCAATTTTTACACTTAAACACATCACAACACTCATACATGTTAAGATCAACTAGGGAGAAGTAGTTTACTCTTAGGAACTTTTTTCTTGGATCATTTCCCCTTCACTGTCCAGCAACTAATTTTGCACTTTAAGACCACCATAATTACACTTATAATCCATCCTTCTAACACATACATAAAGCTTGAAATTAATGGGAATGGTTGGATCCACCTTACCCTTGAAAAATCAAATTTGCCCTGTTTTTGGTACCCTGTTTCGGTTCTACCTTGTAGCTGCTGTTTGCTTCTTTTTCCAGAAGCTAATTGGGGTATTTGAGAGAGCAATTTGGTAGTTTAAAAGGTAACTACATAGTGTTTAAACCTCTCTTCCCTTCTCCTTCTTTTTCTTCTTCTTTTCTTCTCTTTTCTTCTTTCATTCTTTCTCATGTTGCTGCCTTTATTTTCTGTTTCGTTTTTCTGTTCTTCAGCCTCTGTCCCGATTATTTCAGCCCCTATTTCTTTTATATTTTGGCTTAATTTCCACTCTTAATAATTAAGGAATTAAGGGAGTCAATGGCCAAAGAAAACCTTAAAAATATCTTGCAAAAAGCCTCATATATTTCTTGCCAACAAGGCACAATTTTCTGCCTCATTCCCTTAGATTCGGTTCTGCCAGTGCTGACTTCCAGCCCTTAAAATTATATTTTCCAGCCCAATTTTATAGTGTAATAGACTTAATATATCGACTCTATTCAATGGTCAAAAGGTGTAGTAGGTTATTAACCAAAAGGAATTAAAATATCATGTAAAAGTCCCATTTAGCTTCCGTTCTACTGCCCTTTTACAATTCACGGTTTCATGCCACAAATTTTAAGTCCTTGTAGCCGCACATGTTGACTGCCTTAAAGCTCTCTTTTATGTCATCTATTTCTTATGTAAGAAAGGTCAATAATCATTAAAAACAAGGGAAAAATATTCAAAGTTTTAAATGAAACTTTCCTCCTATTAATGAACACCTACTACACAGTTTTGTAGTTGAAATTTTCAGCCTACTTGTTCGGTCTTTAGACCCCTTTTTCTTACATGTTTCGACTTCATTACAAGGTTAACTTATGAAGGAATATCATGCAATCAATTGGCAAGGAAATTCTTTGAGAAAATGTTGAAGAATATTTCCCAATCCTAGCCTATATGTCACGGTTTATGCAGCTGAAATTTTCAGCTTACTTTTGCATACTGTTCCACGAAAATTTCAGCACTCCTTCCTTTATCTTTTACTCATTAAAAATACTCAATAAGAAAGAAATTTTAAGGAGTCAAAAGTCAACAGAAGTGTATTAACATATTCAATAAATTTCAACTTGATTTGGTTGTGATTTTCATCTCATCTTCTTAGTCAAAATTGTTGGCTGCATTGATTTCTCCTTTTCCTTGTGTTACCCGATCATAAAGCATATTCCATGCTTGACTTTTGCTTGCTAATTTCAGCCATACTATGCTTAGTTAATAGGCTAATGTCATCCTTCTTCACCTAGTCAAAATGTCCAACCAATATTGAAAAAGTTCGATGAGATATTATCTCAATTCTTAAAGAAAACCGTTCCTCCTCTTCTTGTGCATAATTTTTATGTATTTAGGCTTCTTCATGAAGCTTCCATATATTTCCACTTAGATATATTCCTATTGGTGCTTAATTTTATTTATTTGATTTATATATATTTTACTTAATGAGAACTATTTCTAAATTTTTTAGTTGTAATTTAATTTAATTTAATTTACATGGTTGAAATTTAATTATCTTACATGAATAAAATTAAATGGCTTTTGCATGGTTAAATTTCATGTTATACATAAATGAGATAATACTCATTTCCATATCACTAATTAGAATATGAAAATTATCCATAATAAATCCTCAACTCATTTTCCATCACTTTAACTCCTATAAGTCAAACCACATTGACCAATCTTAATGATTCACCTCAACCTTTTCATTCACATAAATTTTAACTTATAACGGCATTTAGGAAAATGTGGGAAAATGTGGTCCTCACACTATCCCCTCTTTAAAAGGATTTTGGTCCTCCAAATTCGATACAAGTACTTTAATAATTCCCCTTATATCTTTCAGTCACTTGATTCGATATCAATCGTGTCCCTTATCCAACAACTCCTGGAGCTGCTTCTTTAGCTCATCAAGCTCCACCAGTGCCACTTGATAAGGTGGTTTAGAAATGGGTTCGGCACCAGGCACTATATCAATGCTAAATTCGATTTCTCTATCTAGACGGAATCTTGGTAATTCATTCGAAAACACATCTGGAAAATTCCTGAGCACAGGAATTTCATGTAATTATGGACATCTCTTTTATGCATCCTCCTCATAAGTAATAAACTCTTCAATTATAACATTTTAAAGTTCAATCTCAACACACTTTTCCACAAAGTTTCATATTTATTCCTAAACTGGAAGCTTTATAGTATATTTTTTAAGAGAAAAAAAGGTAACATACTTAGTATAATAGTCTAAACTGACATGATTTGTAGCTAACCAATCCATCCTGAAAATGATATCAAAATCATACATATTAAGCACAATCTGGTCATCTCCTGTATCCTTTTCTCCTATCCTTAACTTACAGTTTCGATACACTACATCAGTGATTTGTGATTCCCTAAAGGGCGAATTTATCTGTAGTGAGTACCCTAAAGGTTCAGGCTTTACTGCTATTTTAATAGCGAACAATGGGGATATAAACGAATGTGTAGAACCTAGATCGATTAGCACAAATTCATTTATACCAAAAACAGAAATCTTACCTTTAATTGTATCACAAGAAGCGTCAGTAGACTCCTTATCGAGGGCGTACACTTTGCCTTGAGTCACAACTTGTTTTCCTTTCTTCGCAGTTGTGGCTATCTTGGGAGCGGAAGGTGTAGCCTTCTCTATCTCTTTGGCTACTGGCACTACTGGTGCTACTGCTGGAGGAATAGCAGGCAAAGGTGGTGTCTCCAAATAGGGGCAATCCCTAATCAAATGTCCCTGCTACCCACACTTAAAACAGGCGCCTGTGGCCCACCTGCAAGGTCTATTAGGATGTGACCTCCCATAATGAGAACACTGGGTCACAGCATCCCTCTGAGTGGTAGTGGGGCGCACGGTCGCTGTGGACCTACCTATCTCTTCCTTGGTACTCCTACCACCAATCACTATCCCCTTAGCCTTCTTCGCTGGTCCTCTATCCCATCTCTCTCGAAACCCTGCTTCATCTTTTCTTTACCTTTCCCCTTAGCCCGAGGTCCAAACTTTGCCTACTGGAACTCAAAATCTTGCTCAGTTAACTGAGCCTGACAGATAGTTTGATCATAGGTGGTAATATCCAGCACTGTTAATTTACTCCGTGTGGAAGGCCTCAACCCTACTAGAAATCTCTCAACCTTATGCTCCTCGTAATCTCTGGATCAAAATGGCTCAGTGCTGTAAATTTGGACTTGTACTGGTCCACCGTCATATTCCCTTGATACAAATGCGGAAACTCTAATTTCAGTTTCCTTTGAGCTATGTGAGGAATGTATTGCTTATGGAAGGCCTCCAAAAAATATCCCACGTCACAACAGGATGGCTTGCTGCTAACACCGTCTCAGTGGATCTCCACCAGTGCTCGGCCTCCTTAATAAATAAAAAAAGTCGCTAACCCAACTTTCTCTGTTTCGGTACACCTCAGATACTTAAATAATTTCTCCACAGAATTTACCCAATATTCAGCCACTAAAGGATCCTTATTAAATTGTCTAAGAAGGTTCGCATCACATCTAACCCCTGGATCTAGTCTAGGCTAGGCGACTACCTGTGGCTGAGCCTGAGGTTGAGTTGGAGGTGGTACAGGCCGCAGTTGTGGTGCCGGAGGAGCGACAGCTGAAGGCGGAGGAGGAGGTTGTACCAGCTCTTGTGCTGGTGCTCTATTCTGATTAGTTATTAACTCTGTTAACATTCGTTTAATTCTATTAAAGCGAGCATTAGGGCTCTTGGCCTGCGGAGGTAAAGCTGGCTCCAGAGTGTGCTCTGGGGAGGGCTGGACACGTCTCAAACGACCCCGTCCCCGTTCGGTAACCCGTCACCTATCACTTATCTACACCAGAACAACAATGAAATACTTTTATCACTCATTTCGATTACATATTCAGACAAGCACAGTACTAAAGGGATGTAAAATATTTCTAAACTCGAAGACATTGTTAGGCATCAGGCCAACCTCGCTCTGATACCAATTTAATTGCCACATTCTGAATTTAGATATTTATTGTACATTTTTCACTAATTTCACAAGATAACGGTTGGGCTGCCTGCAGTGCCTTCCGTACACGTATGAAAAGTCCATATACAAAGAGAAATTTTTATTTATATTATGAAATTATACTTAATTTACATCCCCTAATTGTATGTTACATACATCAATAATGTACAACATAAGTTTGAATACATAAAAGAAGCAATTATACCTCAACCGTAAAATGGTTTCGCCTAAGGGATACCTCGCCACAAACCACCTGAGCGGAAGCAAAGATCTACTGAAAGAAGTCTGGGAGGAGCGTAAAATAGGATGAGCTAGTGCCCAGTAAGAAATATATATAATAAAACTAATACTATATAAACTATATGGAAGTTTCCAAAACATGCATTAAAATTTATAGATAATGCAAGCAAAATATATTAGACATAAATTTCATACGAAGGATACTATAGTCAGCTAGGAAACCGGATAGAGTATGGGAGGTATTTTAGAATACCAGTTGTATCCCGGTTCCTAGAGGCGACTATAGGGAGTTCGAAAGTGAAATAAAATTCAAATATGAAGTTCATGCATTTACATTTAAGAAGTGAATTCTAAAATACTAAGCAACATATATTAAGCTTTAATTCACAAAATGCGTAGCAAAGTCACGATTTAAAATCATCAATATCATCACAATTTGTAGAGACAAGGCATCACCCAATAGACTCATGCAACAGGACATATGGCCATAGTCAGAATATAGTCCTCAGTGGTACTGATCAGGCACCATTTAGGATGCTGATGAAGGGATCAAGGTCAATCAGCCCACTAGTCAGTCATACGATCATACACTCATAATAGCATGTGCCCGTAGGTAGCCATGGGGCCAACAGTCTCTAAAAACAATATAAAACATTTTACCATGGTTTACAGAGATAATTTCTGAAGGTTTACTCTTTAATCAATTCTTAGAGATATGATATGAAAATATATGCAATTCAAAAATAAAATTTATAAAATATTCACAAATCAATATTTGATTCTAAAAATAATCTATTTATAAATAAAAAAGTCATAATAACATGCCAATGCCTTCAAGTACGTAAAATTCGATAACATAAATTTTTAAATATTGTTTTTCGATATAATATAAGGAGAATAAATTTAGACAAAATAGACGGATTTACTTGAAAAATCATTTTCCACTGATATTCAATGATATAAAAAGAGTAATTCATGAGATTTTTAAAATTTTAACAGTATAACGACTGGGTATATCCTAATCCTCTTGCACAGAAATAACCAAAATACCACAACCACAGTTCACAATTTTCAATCCAATATATTCCAAAACAATTTCAAAGAATTAATGTCATATCAAAATATGCATTATAGTATCCTTATGTTCATTATATATCCCTTACCTGATAATTTATCACAGTGTTGCGAATGAGCACCAGTGCCCTCCTCGGTTTTCTTAACTGCAAACTATCATATCGATATTATCAATATTCTATATTTTCATTATAAAAATATTTAATATTGTAAAATAAATTATATAGCCTACATCTACCTTATTTACCAATCTATTTTCTACTAGTAAGAAAATTATAGCTTTCTTTATATAACTCCAATTTCGATTCCGGTTGCGCCTAAATTCTCAAAATAATTTATATATTATTTTAGGACCTAAATGAGATTAAAATGGCCAAGAATTCTCCTTTCCCTTCACCTTGACCGAATGTCTCTTTTCTTCCATACTTGAAATTTTTCTAAATTTAACTATTTTCTTAATTCCAAATTAATTCTATTAATTTTCTATACTACTTCCACATCAATTAACATAAAATTTTGGTCCTCCATGCCATGGCCGAATCACCATTTTCATCCCTACATCTTGATACTCTTCCTTTAAATTTAACTAATTTAAATTCTAGTTGATTTATGATTTCTAATATTATTTTCATAGGGTTCCACACTAAGGTAGCACCTTATCATCATCTTAATCTCCATGTCTTCATGAATTAATATCAATTTTCACACTTAAACACATCACAACACTCATACATGTTAAGATCAACTAAGAAGTAGTTTACCCTTTGGAACCTTTTTCTTGGACAATTTCCTCTTCATCGTCCAGCTACCAATTTTGAACTTTAAGACCATAATTACACTTATAATCCATCTTTCTAACACAAATATAAAGCTTGAAATTAATGGAAATGGTTGCATCCACATTACCCTTGAACAATCAAACCTGCCCTATTTTTGGTACTCTGTTTCAGTTCTGCCTTATTGTAAGGACCCGCCAAGCAGCACTTTGCTCCCCTCAGGGACTCAAGAGGTGGCTCACTTGGCGCCCCTTACGTTTCATGAGGTGGCGATCGCCCACTCTCATTCTCTTAACGTATTGTACGCTTTGGCGATTGCTCAATCACGGCTTTATCCCAAGGGGTTTGAAGAACTCAAGATAATTCCTTGTCTCAATGGTAACACTAGTATAAGAGTCAGGTACCTATGGGTCCTGAGATCGAACATGAGTGAAAACGCGCCCGAGGGAATTATCTTGAGTTCTTCAAGCCCCTTGGGATAAAGCCATGAGGTGGGCGACCGCCGAAGCGGACAATACGTTAAGTGAAGTGAGTGTTAGGCGATTGCCCCATTTTCCCCAGTTAAGTGAAGCGGACAATACGTTAAGCTTTGACAACAGCCTATACCCGATCCCCCCCCTTTTTCCTCCTCTGTTACAAACAGAGGAGAGTCTCCAAGGACAATGCCGACGCCGTCGGGCGAGAGAGAGAGGGGAAGCCGTCGTAGGCGAGGAAAAGAAGAGAGGGAAGCTGCCGCCGACGGGAAAGAAAAAGGAAAAAAGAGAAGAAAATCAGGGTAAACCGAGAGGAAAAAGAGAGAAAAAGGAAAAGAGGAAAATGGTGGTGTCGGCCAATCCGGGACTGCCACCTCAACCCCGACCCCGGTGGAGGTAAGGGGATGTCAGACCCGATTTTATTACATTGTACACTATACTTTGTGAATTATTAAGAGTGACATTTAATTATTTAGTGGAATTAAATAAAGACTGAATAAATTTCCACTCTCAACTAGCAATTTTGGATTCATGAATTTTAGTATAGTGTATAAGCTGAAACAAATATGAAAAGAGGAATTAAAGAGCATAGAAAATGAAATCAGAAAATTGTTGAATAAAAGTGATATTTTATGGTACAAAGATACCAACAAATATGTTATAAGAGAGAGGAAAATTTTCTTGTATATAAAATTTCATTAAGAAAAATATTATTGGAATTATTGACTTATTAGCAATCAAAGGAAATGAAGAAAAGCCAAGGAATAAGGAAACACGCCAATAAATTTTCTCGGCTTAGTGTGTTCGGCTAGAAACAAATGCAAGGAAAGAAAAATTGTTTCATGGATAAAATAATATATAATAAAGCCAAATTAACACATAAAATGAAGACCTAGAAGCTCATTGGTTGAAACTTTGAAAAAGAAGTGTAAAGAAAGTCAAGAAAGGAGGCAACAAGTGGACTTCAACGCCACTTTGTTCTCTCTTGGTGTACTGATCAGTTTAGATATAAAAAGGCTAATAGAGACACTATTTTTATAGTGAAAAATAAGTAGAAATTGTGTTTAAAAATAAAGTAATAAAGGATATTTTACATTAGAATTTCCATTGGCTAAAATAAAGCAAAGAAAAAGCGAAAACAAGACTAAGCCAATCAGTCAAGCAAAGTTTACGCCAACTTTGCTGCATTGAATACATTTCTGCCTCGCCTCTTTAAAGGCTACTGAAACATGAATTTATGAACAGAAAATATAAAGGAAAAATGAGTTAAAAGATAGTATATTAGCGGTATTAGACAAAGGAATCTTATTAGCTGGAAATTATAAAAAAGAGTTAAGAACACATGGTCAAAAACGTGGACAGCAACAACATGTACTTCCAGCCGTTCCTTTTGGCTGTAAAGGTCTTCGGTTTTAATGTATGAAAGACAATATATATAAAGTAAAAGAAGCTTAAAAATAATAGTTGAGCAATTATCCTTGTGGAAGTATAAAACAAAGACAAAAGAAAAGATGTAAAAGACGTGTAAAAAGAAACACTTCCACGCCACCTTGTGTTGCAGTTTTTCTTCATTCAATTAATGAATTTTAATGCAACAAATGATGAAAGAAAATGATAAGAAGCAAGGTGACACAAAGCTATTGGTTAATATGGATAAAGAGAAGAATAAAGAAGCAAGAAACTTCAGCAAAACTTAGTTGTCTTTACCGATTTCCTCTGCTTCCACGAGTAATCTGTTCGGCCATGCTGTGTTCGGTTTTCACTCAATTCCTCCATGAAATCTCGTAGCAAAATGTTCTTTCTTTGCTAGTTAATTACCAAATCTTCTCTATAAACCTTATATATACCTTAAAACCAATTAAGAGTCAAGCTAGAGGGCTGATAAGAAGAAGAAACAAAACAAAAAAGTTTTCTGTTTTGGAGTGCTAGCCGATCAAGGTAAGATTTTTATAGTTCTTTGATAATAAATGAGGAATTCTTATGTGTTTTATATGAGAAACATGGTTTTAGCTTTATCTTTAATTAAATCTTGCTAGATTATGGTAGTAGAATAAATTGAGATCTTCTTATATATGAGAATAAATAAGGAAATTGAGCTAAAATTGTAGCATGATGATGTGAAATGGTTAAAGAAAATTAGATAAATGAAAGGAAAGCTTAGAAAATTTGATGATGAGAAAACCAATTGGACAAGGGAAGAATGAGGGTTACGGCTAGCATGAGAAAGTAAAGGTATTTATGGCTTCATGCAAGGTTTGGCCAAAACATGACTCACGTAGGAAAGCATTTACTATGGGAAAATAAGACCATTGAAGAAAAATGTTGAAAGTCAATAAAAAATGGCCACTAGAAGATTCAGCCTTAGCATTGTGGAAGCACAAAATTTGCTTAAAAAATTTAAGATTTGATGGGAAAATAAATATAAAATTAGAGAGAAGAATTGGTGAAATTAAGATTAAGAAAGAAGCTAGAATGAACGAATTGAGTTTTAACACCAGTAAAATTTATACTGGTTGTACTCATAACATGAAGTTAGTAGCTGCATTTTATGAATATCAGTGGCTTAAAAATAAGAAGAAAAATATTAATAATTTTTGACAAAATTATTTTGCAGCCTGAGTTGACAGATTTTGGTTAGCGTAACTGGGAAGATCGGCTTCATAAGACAGGTAAGGGATGCGTGTGTGAACCGTAAGGATACTGTAAATGCATAGTTGGGTTCACACTATTTTTGTAAAATAATTTGGATATAAATTGCCTTTAAAAGTGGTGAAATTGTGGCTGCTATTGAAATTATAAACTGTAATTTCCGTGCAGGAAGGCTAGGTTAGAAATGGCCGTCATTCTGCAGAAAATTATAGAAATATTTAGAAAATATTTCTAGTATTTTTCTAAAGTGGAAATAAGTGGAATTTTGGGAAATTTCCATGAAATTCATTAAATTGCATAATTTTATAGTTTACCGAAAAACTATATTTAAAGATTCCTATTAAGGAAATTTTAATTATGTGAAAGTACCAACATGTGCTTTATACTGTTCTATAAATATTTAGAACATTTTCTGGAACAATTATTACAGTATGAATATTTTATAAATTGTTATTCATAAGATGAAAATATTTTCCTTATGAATATTTATGGATTGATTTGAAGATATATTCAGTGAAATTGATTATATAAATGGTGTTTATATCACGTGTTTACTGTTTTGAGATTGTTAGGCTCCATATCATGCTCACGTGTCACATGTTACTACTGATAGATACTGATCCTATTATCAGCGTCTCGGTGGACACCTGATCAGTGCACACTGTGGACCTCATAGACTATGGCCATAGATCTCATGTGTTATTATTTTCCCTATTCGGGATATTATTATAGCATGATATAATCTGGGTTTGTGGTAATCCCATAATAAAATCCATGGTAACATGCTCCCATTTCTAAGTAGGAATCGATAATGGTCGAAGCATATCTGCCGACTTCTGATGCTCAATCTTAATATGCTGGCATGTCAAATATCTAGCAACAAAATCAGCGATGTCTTTCTTCATCTTAGGCCACCAATATACTCTCTGGAGATTTTGGTACATCTTAGTACTACCCGGATGTAACGTATATCTGGAGGTATGGGCCTCTGATAAAATCAGATCTCTAATCTGCTGATCACCGAGAACACATTATTGACCTCTAAACCTCAATATCCCATCAGTGCCAATCTCAAAATCTGACTTAACTCCCATCTGAATCTGATTGGCAACCTCGATGCAAT
Source organism: Heritiera fomes (assembly GCA_032173925.1). NCBI lineage: Eukaryota > Viridiplantae > Streptophyta > Magnoliopsida > Malvales > Malvaceae > Heritiera > Heritiera fomes. The sequence continues at coordinate 5,303,537 of JAPDPM010000012.1, read as the reverse complement.
AGTCATCACTCCTCTGAGCTTCCTTGATCTGATCTATCAAATCCGGCTCTATACGAAAACTAGCCGTAAATCCATACTAGTAAGAGAAAATAACTGTCAAGCCGAGGCTAGAAAATTGCTCTATCAAATCATGCTCCCTGACCATCATGTAAGAAATCATGTCAGCTTGTTTACGGCTCAGTGCATCAGCTACTACATTCGCCTTACCCGGGTGATATAAAATCTCGCAATCATAGTCCTTTAGCAGCTCCATTCATCGTCGCTGCCTCATGTTCAACTCTCGCTGCGAGAATAAATACTTCAGACTCTTCTGGTTTTTATACACCTGAAATTTCTCCCCGTACAAATAATGCCGCCAAATCTTCAGTGCAAACACTACTGCGGCTAAATCTAAATCATGTGTCGGGTAATTCCTCTCATGATCCTCCAACTATCGAGAACCATAGGTTATAACCCGACCATGCTGCATCAGCACACATCCTAATCCCTGAGCAGACGCATCTGTATATACCATAAATCCACCCTATCTGCTAGGAAGTGCTAATACTGGGGTCGTAGTCAATCTCCTCTTAAGCTCGAGAAAAATACGCTCACACGTATCCTTCCACTCGAACTTTACATCCTTACGTGTGAGTAATGTCAACGGAGCAGCAAGTCTAGAAAACCCCTCTCACATAGCTGAGCCCATCGTACCACCTCATCATATGTCAAAATGTCGAACGAGGCTAGCTTCACTCTGATAGAGGGTCTCAAACCAGCCTTAAACCTCTCTATCTTATGCCTCTCATTAACGCCAGTCTGTGGATCAAATCGACTTAGAGTAGTGAACTTAGCCTCATACTCATCTACAGCCATACTACCCTGAACCAAATCCATGAATTCCTGCTGCAACTTCTACTGAGCAGTATCAGGAATATATCTGTGCTTGAAAACATCAACAAAAATATCCCAAGTAATCTCTGGATGCTGGGAGAATAATACTGTCTGAGTGGCCTTCCACCAGTGCTCCGCATCATCTATCAACTGGAACACTGCCAAACCTGTCCTCTCAGTCTCCGTACACCTCAAAATTCGAAATAGCTTCTCTATAGCAATAACCCACTGCTCTACTGCCAACGGATCTCTAGCACCCTTAAACTTCAACGGATCTAACTTCCGGAATGACCGTACTAGAGTTACATCATAGTATGACTCTCCATCTCGAGGCAGCTGAGCTAATAGCTGAGGTGCCGGTGGTGGAATAGGTCGAAGCTCGGGTATAACCGGTGCTGGCTGTGGTGGAGCTGGTGCTACTGCAGGGGCTACAGGAGCTGCTACTCTCTCTCTCCGCCCTATCTGCAGCTCTATTAGCCTGATACATAGCTATAAAGTCTGTCAACATCCTCTCCATCCTATTCATCCGATCACCTGAACTCTCGGGCTGCTGAGGATAAGCAGGTCCTGGGCCGGGCTTTGGTGCTGGCTTTGGTATTTACGGATTCAGAGTCTGTGCAGCCCTACCTTTACCTTTACCTCTAACTGAGCGGGTCACCCTTCTTCCACTCATATCTGCACCACAAATCATGTATTTCACTTCTCGTTAGTATTTCTATTATACATTCAGGTTATATAGTACTACTGGGAATGTTTACTATTCATACTTTATTTTTAAACACCACTAGATATCAGACCAACCTCGCTTTGATACCATTAAAACTGTAACGATCTGAGTGTACATTTTACACTATATTTATTCATAATTCATACTCTTTTTACCGGTTGGACTGTCTGTGATGCTTACAGTAAAATAATATCTATCGTACTAAACAGTACTTCATTTCAGTATAATATTCCAAAACATGAATATTTTATTATTTTATATCAGAGTTACATTCCATGTATTACATTCCGAATTTAAGTAGTACTGTACAAAATTTTTGAATATATAAAAAGGCTAATAGAGACACTATTTTTATAGTGAAAAATAAGTAGAAATTGTGTTTAAAAATAAAGTAATAAAGGATATTTTACATTAGAATTTCCATTGGCTAAAATAAAGCAAAGAAAAAGCGAAAACAAGACTAAGCCAATCAGTCAAGCAAAGTCTACGCCAACTTTGCTGCATTGAATACATTTCTGCCTCGCCTCTTTAAAGGCTGCTGAAACATGAATTTATGAACAGAAAATATAAAGGAAAAATGAGTTAAAAGATAGTATATTAGCGGTATTAGACAAAGGAATCTTATTAGCTGGAAATTATAAAAAAGAGTTAAGAACACATGGTCAAAAACGTGGACAGCAACAACATGTACTTCCAGCCGTTCCTTTTGGCTGTAAAGGTCTTCGGTTTTAATGTATGAAAGACAATATATATAAAGTAAAAGAAGCTTAAAAATAATAGTTGAGCAATTATCCTTGTGGAAGTATAAAACAAAGACAAAAGAAAAGATGTAAAAGACGTGTAAAAAGAAACACTTCCACGCCACCTTGTGTTGCAGTTTTTCTTCATTCAATTAATGAATTTTAATGCAATAAATGATGAAAGAAAATGATAAGAAGCAAGGTGACACAAAGCTATTGGTTAATATGGATAAAGAGAAGAATAAAGAAGCAGAAACTTCAGCAAAACTTAGTTGTCTTCATCGATTTCCTCTGCTTCCACGAGTAATCTGTTCGGCCATGCTGTGTTCGGTTTTCACTCAATTCCTCCATGAAATCTCGTAGCAAAATGTTCTTTCTTTGCTAGTTAATTACCAAATCTTCTCTATAAACCTTATATTGTGATAACCGCAAATTTTCTATTTTTGAAAATTAATATTAAAGAAAATAGGTAAGAAGAAATAAATAAATTAAAGTAAATAAATAAAATTTATTTACGAGAGGGAATATCGTTAAAATTCCCGAAATTGATGAAGTGAAGAAGTAGAGAAAATTAAATTGGATAAAATTGAGGAAATTTAATTTGGATAATGGAAATCCAAATTAAATAGGAAATAAAAAGGAGAAAATAATTGGATATTAAGAAATCCAAAATTAAATAAAATAAGAATGAGTATAAAAATATATTTATATAATTAGATTATATAAATATATTTACACATGTTTTTATATAAATACATTAGTATGTATATGAATTTTAGTATATATTATAAAATGAAATATATACTATTTTGTCTTAAATAAATACATGTGTAGATTATAAAATATATTTATATAATTATAAATATAAATGTATATATATATATATATGAAATATATATATACCTTAGTATTTTAAATAAAAGTATATAAATATATATATGAGAAATATATATATTGTTTTAATTTAAAGTGATGTGCGTATAATATATATGGTATATATATTTATATGTAAAAAAAAATAAAAATAAAAAAATAAAAAAAAGAAACAGAAACAGAAGAAACAATCGGGAGAAACCCGATTTTGTCTCCCCCGAGTGGCACCGGCAACTGTCGTCGGAGAAGGGAAGAGAGGAGAAGGGAGAGAGGACGTCGGCCGGCGAGCCAAGGAAAGGAGGAGATGACCGGTGACGGAAGACGACGGAAACAAAAACGGAATCGAAGCGAAAAACCGGCGAAGCCGGAAAGGAAAGGAAAAATGGTAGACGGCGGTGCCGGCGGAATTGGTCGCCGCCACTGCCACCGAAGCATCGCCGGGGAAAGAGGAAGAGGATGGAGGCCACGGTTGAGGCGGAGAACGGCGAAGGAAGGCCGGCGAAGAGCGGAAGAAACCGAAGCTAAATCGAGTCGATCCGCCGCCGTGCCGCCGATCCAGAGCAAACGGAGGCCACCGGTAGTTTCGTTGTGCCGTCGGCCAGCTGTGGAGCCCTTGAACCGCCGGAGAACCGGTCGCCGACGAGGAACCGGCGAGGAAGGGAGCTAACCGGTCTGACGAGAAGGAAAAAGAAAAAGAAAAAGAAAAAGAAAAAGAAAAGAAAGAGAAAGAAAAGAAAAGAGAAAAAGGAAGAAAGGAAAGAGGAAAAAGAAGAAAGAGGGAGAAAAAGGAGAATTTTGGAAATTACGAGAAATCTCGAAAATTCGAAAACCTGGGAATTACGGGAAACGGTAAGAAATCCCGGAAAGTGATAAATTATTTAAATAATTTATTTATTTAAATAATTATGCAAAAATTCTAAAATTTAGAAATTAATTTTCAAAAAATTTCCTCGATAACCGAGATGATGGAATCGGGCGAGGTGAACACGGGCGCGACGAACGAGGTGATCGCCGACCCGGAAAAAGGTAAGGGATGCATGTGCAGCACTGTAAGGATATTCAGTCTGCATGTTTTAATTACGAAATATTTTATGGAAATATTTTATGAAAATATTGCGATAAATGATTGGTTGAAAAATTGTGGTGATTTATTAGATGAAAATTTGTGATGAAGTACTGGCTGGAAATTATAAACTGTATTTTTCGTGCAGGAGGCTAGCCAATCGACAGTCGTTATACTGTCGAAAAATTATCAAAAATTACTGAAAATTTCTAGAAAATTTCATAAAATCATAATAAATGATTTTATTTCACGAGAAATGATTTTTAACCACGAAAATCGAGAAAATGAATCTTTTCATAAAAACATGAATAAGATGAAAATGATTTTAAATTATTCATGTTTTCGAGAATGGTGATAAGGAAATCACCGAAAAATCTCTTCGAGAATGGTGATAATGAAATCACCGAAAAATTCTCTTGATATGTAAGTTACACGTAATACGAGATGGAAAATGAAAGGAAATAAAGTGAATATTTTTATATATATTTCTTAAATATTCACTAAATGGTTTTATAACCTTTATGGTTTTAAAATGATGAAATTATATATTTTTATAAATTTCATAAAGGTTTTCTGATGATGAAAAATACGGTTTTGAGACTAGATGGCATCCTATCATGCTGATATGTGATATATGATATGTAACATGTGATATGTGATATGTGATATGTAGTCCCGGCCGACACCTGATCAGTGATCCGCTGAGGACAATTATAGACTATGGCCATAGATCTGACATGATTATTCATACCCTTCGGGGTCTATAGCATGATATGAGTGACGACCCAGTGGACGGGCTGGGCGTGTGTGCCTAAGTCTCCATATGTGAAAATGTTTTATATGATATGTGATATGTGAAATGTAAATGTTTTACATGATATGTGAAATGTTAATGAAAGAGATTTACAGCATTTTACAGAATGCTTATTTCAGTACTGATTTTAGTACTACGAGATGATTTCATACGATATGTGATATGAACATGTAATATGTTTTCCAAAAAGGAAAAAGGAGGAAAATAAATCTAATGTTCTTATTTTAATTTGTAAATTGAATATTAGATTTAAATGATATATATGATATACGAAAAGGATTTCATAGCGGATTTTGCTATTTAAAGTACTGTACTAATTATGGTTGTACAGTAAAATATGAATTGAGTTTTAAATGAGAATGATGAGAATTTAACTAATATTCTTTTCAAGAAAATATGAATATTAGTTATTTTATTTAAATGCTTTATTTCATAAAAGCATTATTTTGAAAAAGAATATGAAAATGTTACGGAATAAAAAGGAAAGGATTTGAATTTCAAAACAAGAAAGAATATTATTCTCTACAGTTGCTTCTAGGTTCCGGGACAAGCTAGGTATTTTAAAATACCTATCTTACTCCATCCGGATCCCTAGCCGACTGTAGTATCCTTCCTACATGTGAGCCTAGAGCCCATAGGAAAAATGAAAAAGATTTTCAGCATATAGGAAGCTGAATATCAAGTATGCATATAATTCCCTTACTGAGCCGTGGTTTGCTCACCCCTTAATTTTAACATTTCAGGTTTTCGAAGACTGAGAGTTTAGCACTTAAAGGATTTTCGACTGCGCATTTGGGGACGATGTGGCAGGTCGATTTATTTAATAAGGTATGATCATTTATTTTCTGTATTTAGACTTATCGACAGTACTACTTTCTTATGAAATAGAAATCGGGGATGTAATTCATATTATAATTTAATATGAAATTGTGTATATGTAAAAGAAAAGTAAAGTATCGCAGACAACCCAACCAAATAAGATGTATAGAATAAGGTGAAAAATAGGGTCACGGGCTGTGACATATTTAATGGTATCAGAGCACGGTTGGTTTGATGTCTGTCGATACTTTGGAAAGGAAAATGTGTTGAAAAGGTTAACATCCCCTGTAGTACTGTGTAGCCTAAATACATAAAGGAAATAAATGATTGTAAATTGAGTTAAGTGTTTAGAAGGGAGTGAGCATTATGAAATAAGGAATGCTAAAAAGGGAAAACGACTCAAGAATGTTACCTAAAATGGTGATCTTATGATCTAAATGAAGGTCGGTTCGGTAAGGAACAGAAATGGACTCGGTGAGGGCCCCACTAGTACTTTTCTGTCCGGATCGAACTGAGACCTGAAAGTGATAATATAAAGGAGGAGAATGAAGTATCATAACTAAATAGACATTAAGATCATCGATTAAAGGTATTTTGAGGAGAGAGAAAATTGTTGGCCAAAAATGACCAAAATACCCCTACCCTCAAAATTTTACCGGAAGTCAAAAAAGATCACCAGAAGATGGAATTGATCGATTTGACAGAGAAATTGATGATGTAAAGCTGCATTTCAGGCAAAATAATCCAATTATGGATTTTATTGGATTTCTCTGTCGAAATCGAAAAAGATTTTAAACTGCTGATATTGGTATGAGAAAGGGGTACTAGATCACTGATTTAAATGTATATTGAGGAGAAAGAAATAAATGTGGAAATGATGAAAATGCCCGTGTGGGATTATGGTTTGAATAGTGATAAAATCAAGTCGATTTTGAATATATTGACAGTAATGGAGTTATTGATGATATGAGGACACAATATGAGTATAACGATCCCGATTATAAATTTCACTACACTTAGTGTGCTGGTACGACCCAAATGGTTATAGGGAAGTCGGAGGATGAGCGACTTAGTATTGATTTTATGGGTCTAAATTAAAAGTGTATTAAAGGGATATCATTACGGGATTGTTGAATATGATGAAAAATAATATGATTATTGGAGATGACTGAGAAAGAGATCAGTATGGAGGATGAAATCCATAACAGTACGGTTAATCCTGGTTCTATACATTTATACTGTTTCTGAAGTATCAAATGGATATTTATAGAACCGAAATATTTTGAAATATGTTTTACGGAATTATGTAATATATGGAGCATTTGGAGACATGCATTGCAAATTAATGTACTGTATGGAGTACTGTAAATTGGAGAATATTTATAAGAACAGTAAAGTGATAAAAAGAAGAAGATGACAGCTAACCTAAGTTCTTCAGGACCCTTGAGATAAAATAAGACGGGCGACCCAATGATGGGCGACCCGTAGTGGACAATATGATGTGAAATGTGGGCGAATTATGTGTAAGGGTAAACTTGGGGCGAAAGGATCGTCTAGGGGATGCTCGCCGACGGTCGATTTGAACGGGCGGGACTCTTACAATTATTTTAATGGTAATACGAGTGTAAGGAACTAGGTACGTAAGGGTGCCAAGGTTCGAACCTCGTGGATAACATGCTCAAGGGAATTAAACCTGAATTTATTAAATGAAATTGATTTTAAAGTAAATTGCAGTGACAATAAATCGGTTAGCTGTGAAAGGTGTTAATTAAATAATTGCACTTAATACAGCATTGTAAATTAAGAGGATTGATATGCTGTGGAGTACGAGAAATAAGCAAATCAAGGCGGAGCAAATGTTAAAATGATTTAAATATTAAATATCTTGGCCTTGAGGATATACAGTGAAATGATGGGACACAAAGATGAATGTTCAAAATGATGAATGATTAAAGAAAGCATCGGAGGAGATTCTTGATGAATTTTCAGAGTTATATAGATTGGAAAAATCGAGCTAACATTGACTCGATTGTGAATATGAAAGTTATTCCAAGCTTATATCGGAGAACATAGAAGAATCGAAAAAGCTTAAGAAAATAATTTTGGAAAAAAAAATTAGTGAATAATGAAATCCACTTGTATACAGTGAAATGATGGAAATACAGATGATGTGATTGAGGATGAATTAAATGGTGAATTTAATTCCTATTATGAAATAAAGTTCTTATGAAGAACAAATAATCTTTTTATGAAATTGATGCCTTAAACTGAGTTAATTAGAGATATATAAGTAGCTTATCAGAGCAATCTTTGTAAAGGCATCACTAGATGGAAAGTTGGAAATTGGTGATCATAAGATGATAATGATTTGAACTCGATAAAATTATCACGAGTTCCTATTGAGGTTTACAAGGTTAATGAAATACCTTGTGAGATATATAAGCCTAATGAATGAGGCACCCATACAAGGATAATATGATGAGATAGTGATACAGTCTAAGACACATATGGAAAATGAGCAGCATAATGATATAATCCCGTAGACTCTTAAAGACAGTGAATTATATGTTAAGAAGGGCAAATAGAAGATTTAGCTAGACGGTATCTCTTTCTAAGATATATGATCTCTAATGACAGAATGACAGTGGATCTGTCTATGAAAAAGAGATAATGATTGAGATACGAAATGTACGAGGTCTAGCTATATACTATTGCCAGTCTATAAGAGAGTTTATTGGGTTAGCTACTCTAAAGATGTGACTTAAAATTTAATAAGTTCAAGTTAGTGAATGAATAAGTATGAAGATAATATGTAAAAGGTTAAAAGATTTTATTAGTGGAATATTTTACCACTGATGAAAAGTGATCGAAATGATGATGAAGGAAAAAACAAGAATATGTAATAAGAGGATAAGTACATGATGGTTAGGGAACACGAATATGAAGTAGCTCCCAATTTTAAAACTAAAAGTGATTTTTGTGGTTATCACATGATTATGGTTAGATGTAAGATTCAAGCCAAACTCAATAGAGGAAAAGTAATTATACTCCAAGGAGTAAAGAAGTGATTTACATTTTACTGCCAGTTATGTAAATGGAACAAAAAGGATATATATATACCTTGAAATGATGGAAATAATGGATTTATATGGATAAAGAGATGATTAAATTGATAATTATAGATTCAATGGTGAAGTCAAATAATGAGAAGCTTAAATTATAATTTGATTATACCATTATGGAATCTAAATTATCAAAAGAGTATAATTTCAGGTATATTCAAAAATTAAGGTGATAATGAATATACCATAAGAATAAAAGATATAATGATGAGATTACATGAAAAGACGATATGGAGAGAAAATGATTATCTCTTGATGAAATTATGATAAAAGATGGTGAATGATAAAGTCTGCAATTGAATTGCAGCAATTGGATGAAATTAATATGAAATGAAAATTGTGGATAAGGAAGAATCTAAAAGAGATATGATAATGTGACAGTGATTATAGACTGATAGTCTAATGAAATCACTTTTTCATTATCAAACTCTTAGATTCTTTGTGCCATAGTCGAAATATAATTATAAAAGATGATGAGAATGTATGTGAAGTTCCAGTGAGCACTATATGTGATGGGAATCTATGAGTAGCTATATGTTATGGGAAATAGCAAAAGGCTCTGAGATTCCAAATTTATTGATAGCACCGCTCCGTACATGATATAGATGTTTGAGCGTAATACGGAAACGCTCGATAATATGTTGAGAGAGCAGATGCATGAGATGTGAAAGCTACTGGGACAATTACATACCATGGAATAAAATCGGTAAATGATAATTATCGAAATATATCGACTTGGCACCAAATAAGGAAGATGGATGATGAATAATATGAATCATATGTGATATGAAAAGGAGTGGAAATGGATAACTCCCAAATGATAAGAAATTTAAGGGAGTATAAGTATATGATGAAGGATAATATGCAATTATATCAAAGTGATTTTGATGTTAAAGGTATACTGGCAGTATAATTTGAAAGATGATGTAAAAGACAAGAACTCTAAGTACACAGGATGCTACCACCTTTTTATTTACGTTAAATTCGGAGGACCGAATTTCTTAAGGTGGGGAGAATGTGATAACCGCAAATTTTCTATTTTTGAAAATTAATATTAAAGAAAATAGGTAAGAAGAAATAAATAAATTAAAGTAAATAAATAAAATTTATTTACGAGAGGGAATATCGTTAAAATTCCCGAAATTGATGAAGTGAAGAAGTAGAGAAAATTAAATTGGATAAAATTGAGGAAATTTAATTTGGATAATGGAAATCCAAATTAAATAGGAAATAAAAAGGAGAAAATAATTGGATATTAAGAAATCCAAAATTAAATAAAATAAGAATGAGTATAAAAATATATTTATATAATTAGATTATATAAATATATTTACACATGTTTTTATATAAATACATTAGTATGTATATGAATTTTAGTATATACTATAAAACGAAATATATACTATTTTGTCTTAAATAAATACATGTGTATATTATAAAATATATTTATATAATTATAAATATAAATGTATATATATATATATGAAATATATATACCTTAGTATTTTAAATAAAAGTATATAAATATATGTATGAGAAATATATATATTGTTTTAATTTAAAGTGATGTGTGTATAATATATATGGTATATATATTTATATGTAAAAAAAATAAAAATAAAAAAATAAAAAAAAAGAAACAGAAACAGAAGAAACAATCGGGAGAAACCCGATTTTGTCTCCCCCGAGTGGCACCGGCAACTGTCGTCGGAGAAGGGAAGAGAGGAGAAGGGAGAGAGGACGTCGGCCGGCGAGCCAAGGAAAGGAGGAGATGACCGGCGACGGAAGACGACGGAAACAGAAACGGAATCGAAGCGAAAAACCGGTGAAGCCGGAAAGGAAAGGAAAAATGGTAGACGGCGGTGCCGGCGGAATTGGTCGCCGCCACTGCCACCGAAGCATCGCCGGGGAAAGAGGAAGAGGATGGAGGCCACGGTTGAGGCGGAGAACGGCGGAGGAAGGCCGGCGAAGAGCGGAAGAAACCGAAGCTAAATCGAGTCGATCCGCCGCCGTGCCGCCGATCCAGAGCAAACGGAGGCCACCGGTAGTTTCGTTGTGCCGTCGGCCAGCTGTGGAGCCCTTGAACCGCCGGAGAACCGGCCGCCGGCGAGGAACCGGCGAGGAAGGGAGCTAACCGGTCTGACGGGAAGGAAAAAGAAAAAGAAAAAGAAAAAGAAAAGAAAGAGAAAGAAAAGAAAAGAGAAAAAGGAAGAAAGGAAAGAGGAAAAAGAAGAAAGAGGGAGAAAAAGGAGAATTTTGGAAATTACGAGAAATCTCGAGAATTCGGAAACCTGGGAATTACGGGAAACGGTAAGAAATCCCGGAAAGTGATAAATTATTTAAATAATTTATTTATTTAAATAATTATGAAAAAATTCTAAAATTTAGAAATTAATTTCCAGAAAATTTCCTCGATAACCGAGATGATGGAATCGGGCGAGGTGAACACGGGCGCGACGAACGAGGCGATCGCCGACCCGGAAAAAGGTAAGGGATGCATGTGCAGCACTGTAAGGATATTCAGTCTGCATGTTTTAATTAAGAAATATTTTATGGAAATATTTTATGAAAATATTGCGATAAATGATTGGTTGAAAAATTGTGGTGATTTATCAGATGAAAATTTGTGATGAAGTACTGGCTGGAAATTATAAACTGTATTTTTCGTGCAGGAGGCTAGCCAATCGGCAGCCGTTATACTGCCGAAAAATTATCGAAAATTACTGAAAATTTCTAGAAAATTTCATAAAATCATAATAAATGATTTTATTTCACGAGAAATGATTTTTTAACCACGAAAATCGAGAAAATGAATATTTTCATAAAAACATGTATAAGATGAAAATGATTTTAAATTATTCATGTTTTCGAGAATAGTGATAAGGAAATCACCGAAAAATCTCTTCGAGAATGGTGATAATGAAATCACCGAAAAATTCTCTTGATATGTAAGTTACACGTAATACGAGATGGAAAATGAAAGGAAATAAAGTGAATATTTTTATATATATTTCTTAAATATTCACTAAATGGTTTTATAACTTTTATGGTTTTAAAATGATGAAATTATATATTTTTATAAATTTCATAAAGGTTTTCTGATGATGAAAAATACGGTTTTGAGACTGGATGGCATCCTATCATGCTGATATGTGATATATGATATGTAACATGTGATATGTAATATGTGATATGTGATATGTAGTCTCGGCCGACACCTGATCAGTGATCCGCCGAGGACAATTATAGACTATGGCCATAGATCTGACATGATTATTCATACCCTTCGGGGTCTATAGCATGATATGAGTGACGACCCAGTGGACGGGCTGGGCGTGTGTGCCTAAGTCTCCATATATGAAAATGTTTTATATGATATGTGATATGTGAAATGTAAATGTTTTACATGATATGTGAAATGTTAATGAAAGAGATTTACAGCATTTTACAGAATGCTTATTTCAGTACTGATTTTAGTACTACGAGATCATTTCATATGATATGTGATATGAACATGTAATATGTTTTCCAAAAAGGAAAAAGGAGGAAAATAAATCTAATGTTCTTATTTTAATTTGTAAATTGAATATTAGATTTAAATGATATATATGATATACGAAAAGGATTTAATAGCGGATTTTGCTATTTAAAGTACTGTACTAATTATGGTTGTACAGTAAAATATGAATTGAGTTTTAAATGAGAATGATGAGAATTTAACTAATATTCTTTTCAAGAAAATATGAATATTAGTTATTTTATTTAAATGCTTTATTTCATAAAAGCATTATTTTGAAAAAGAATATGAAAATGTTACAGAATAAAAAGGAAAGGATTTGAATTTCAAAACAAGAAAGAATATTATTCTCTACAGTTGCTTCTAGGTTCCGAGACAAGCTAGGTATTTCAAAATACCTATCTTACTCCATCCGGATCCCTAGCCGACTGTAGTATCCTTCCTACATGTGAGCCTAGAGCTCATAGGAAAAATGAAAAAGATTTTCAGCATATAGGAAGCTGAATATCAAGTATGCATATAATTCCCTTACTGAGCCGTGGTTTGCTCACCCCTTAATTTTAACATTTCAGGTTTTCGAAGACTGAGAGTTTAGCACTTAAAGGATTTTCGACTGCGCATTTGGGGACGATGTGGCAGGTCGATTTATTTAATAAGGTATGATCATTTATTTTCTGTATTTAGACTTATCGACAGTACTACTTTCTTATGAAATAGAAATCGGGGATGTAATTCATATTATAATTTAATATGAAATTGTGTATATGTAAAAGAAAAGTAAAGTATCGCAGACAGCCCAACCAAATAAGATGTATAGAATAAGGTGAAAAATAGGGTCACGGGCTGTGACATATATATACCTTAAAACCAATTAAGAGTCAAGCTAGAGGGCTGATAAGAAGAAGAAACAAAACAAAAAAGTTTTCTGTTTTGGAGTGCTAGCCGATCAAGGTAAGATTTTTATAGTTCTTTGATAATAAATGAGGAATTCTTATGTGTTTTATATGAGAAACATGGTTTTAGCTTTATCTTTAATTAAATCTTGCTAGATTATGGTAGTAGAATAAATTGAGATCTTCTTATATATGAGAATAAACAAGGAAATTGAGCTAAAATTGTAGCATGATGATGTGAAATGGTTAAAGAAAATTAGATAAATGAAAGGAAAGCTTAGAAAATTTGATGATGAGAAAACCAATTGGACAAGGGAAGAATGAGGGTTACGGCTAGCATGAGAAAGTAAAGGTATTTATGGCTTCATGCAAGGTTTGGCCAAAACATGACTCACGTAGGAAAGCATTTACTATGGGAAAATAAGACCATTGAAGAAAAATGTTGAAAGTCAATAAAAAATGGCCACTAGAAGATTCAGCCATAGCATTGTGGAAGCACAAAATTTGCTTAAAAAATTTAAGATTTGATGGGAAAATAAATATAAAATTAGAGAGAAGAATTGGTGAAATTAAGATTAAGAAAGAAGCTAGAATGAACGAATTGAGTTTTAACACCAGTAAAATTTTTACTGGTTGTACTCATAACATGAAGTTAGTGGCTGCATTTTATGAATATCAGTGGCTTAAAAATAAGAAGAAAAATATTAATAATTTTTGACAAAATTATTTTGCAGCCTGAGTTGACAGATTTTGGTTAGCGTAACTGGAAAGATCGGCTTCATAAGACAAGTAAGGGATGCGTGTGTGAACCGTAAGGATACTGTAAATGCATAGTTGGGTTCACACTATTTTTGTAAAATAATTTGGATATAAATTGCCTTTGAAAGTGGTGAAATTGTGGCTGCTATTGAAATTATAAACTGTAATTTCCGTGCAGGAAGGCTAGGTTAGAAATGGCCGTCATTCTGCCGAAAATTATAGAAATATTTAGAAAATATTTCTAGTATTTTTCTAAAGTGGAAATAAGTGGAATTTTGGGAAATTTCCATGAAATTCATTAAATTGCATAATTTTATAGTTTATCGAGAAACTATATTTAAAGATTCCTGTTAAGGAAATTTTAATTATGTGAAAGTACCAACATGTGCTTTATACTGTTCTATAAATATTTAGAACATTTTCTGGAACAATTATTACAGTATGAATATTTTATAAATTGTTATTCATAAGATGAAAATATTTTCCTTATGAATATTTATGGATTGATTTGAAGATATATTCAGTGAAATTGATTACATAAATGGTGTTTATATCACGTGTTTACTGTTTTGAGATTGTTAGGCCCCATATCATGCTCACGTGTCACGTGTTACTACTGATAGATACTGATCCTATTATCAGCGTCTCGGTGGACACCTGATCAGTGCACACTGTGGACCTCATAGACTATGGCCATAGATCTCATGTGTTATTATTTTCCCTATTCGGGATATTATTATAGCATGATATAATCTGGGTTTGTGGTAATCCCATAATAAAATCCATGGTAACATGCTCCCATTTCTAAGTAGGAATCGATAATGGTCGAAGCATATCTGCCGACTTCTGATGCTCAATCTTAATATGCTGGCATGTCAAATATCTAGCAACAAAATCAGCGATGTCTTTCTTCATCTTAGGCCACCAATATACTCTCTGGAGATTTTGGTACATCTTAGTACTACCCGGATGTAACGTATATCTGGAGGTATGGGCCTCTGATAAAATCAGATCTCTAATCTGCTGATCACCGAGAACACATTATTGACCTCTAAACCTCAATATCCAATCAGTGCCAATCTCAAAATCTGACTTAACTCCCATCTGAATCTGATTGGCAACCTCGATGCAATAATCATCACTCCTCTGAGCTTCCTTGATCTGATCTATCAAATCCGGCTCTATACGAAAACTAGCCGTAAATCCATACTAGTAAGAGAAAATAACTGTCAAGCCGAGGCTAGAAAATTGCTCTATCAAATCATGCTCCCTGACCATCATGTAAGAAATCATGCCAGCCTGTTTACGGCTCAGTGCGTCAGCTACTACATTCGCCTTACCCGGGTGATATAAAATCTCGCAATCATAGTCCTTTAGCAGCTCCATTCATCGTCGTTGCCTCATGTTCAACTCTCGCTGCGAGAATAAATACTTCAGACTCTTATGGTTTGTATACACCTGAAATTTCTCCCCGTACAAATAATGCCGCCAAATCTTCAGTGCAAACACTACTGCGGCTAAATCTAAATCATGTGTCGGGTAATTCCTCTCATGATCTTCCAACTATCGAGAACCATAGGTTATAACCCGACCATGCTGCATCAGCACACATCCTAATCCCTGAGCAGACGCATCTGTATATACCATAAATCCACCCTATCTGCTAGGAAGTGCTAATACTGGGGCCATAGTCAATCTCCTCTTAAGCTCGAGAAAAATACGCTCACACGTATCCTTCCACTCGAACTTTACATCCTTACGTATGAGTAATGTCAACGGAGCAGCAAGTCTAGAAAACCCCTCTCACATAGCTGAACCCGTCGTACCACCTCATCATATGTCAAAATGTCGAACGAGGCTAGCTTCACTCTGATAGAGGGTCTCAAACCAGCCTTAAACCTCTCTATCTTATGCCTCTCATTAACGCCAGTCTGTGGATCAAATCAACTTAGAGTAGTGAACTTAGCCTCATACTCATCTACAGCCATACTACCCTGAACCAAATCCATGAATTCCTGCTGCAACTTCTACTGAGCAGTATCAGGAATATATCTGTGCTTGAAAACATCAACAAAAATATCCCAAGTAATCTCTGGATGCTGGGAGAATAATACTGTCTGAGTGGCCTTCCACCAGTGCTCCGCATCATCTATCAACTGGAACACTGCCAAACCTGTCCTCTCAGTCTCCGTACACCTCAAAATTCGAAATAGCTTCTCTATAGCAATAACCCACTGCTCTACCGCCAACGGATCTCTAGCACCCTTAAACTTCAACGGATCTAACTTCCGGAATGACCGTACTAGAGTTACATCATAGTATGACTCTCCATCTCGAGGCAGCTGAGCTAATAGCTGAGGTGCCGGTGGTGGAATAGGTCGAAGCTCGGGTATAACCGGTGCCGGCTGTGGTGGAGCTGGTGCTACTGCAGGGGCTACAGGAGCTGCTGCTCTCTCTCTCTCCGCCCTATCTGCAGCTCTATTAGCCTGATACATAGCTATAAAGTCTGTCAACATCCTCTCCATCCTATTCATCCGATCACCTGAACTCTCGGGCTGCTGAGGATAAGCAGGTCCTGGGCCGGGCTTTGGTGCTGGCTTTGGTATTTACGGATTCAGAGTCTGTGCCGCCCTACCTTTACCTTTACCTCTAACTGAGTGGGTCACCCTTCTTCCACTCATATCTGCACCACAAATCATGTATTTCACTTCCCGTTAGTATTTCTATTATACATTCAGATTATATAGTACTACTGGGAATGTTTACTATTCATACTTTATTTTTAAACACCACTAGATATCAGACCAACCTCGCTTTGATACCATTAAAACTGTAACGATCTGAGTGTACATTTTACACTATATTTATTCATAATTCATACTCTTTTTACCGGTTGGACTGTCTGTGATGCTTACAGTAAAATAATATCTATCGTACTGAACAGTACTTCATTTCAGTATAATATTCCAAAACATGAATATTTTATTATTTTATATCAGAGTTACATTCCATGTATTACATTCCGAATTTAAGTAGTAATGTACAAAATTTTTGAATATATAAAAGAAAATAATATACCTCCGATGTCTAGAGTGTGCTATCTCAGGTAACCAATCTAGCAGCCGATACTTCGGATGGTATGTCTCTTAATCCAAATCAATACCTGTGGAGTGAAATTGAAGGGGTGAGCGAACCACGTGCTCAGTAAAGGAGTTGTATGCTGCTCGATTTAATAAATCTATATGCTGTAAAATGGTATATTTCCTATATGAGTTCTAAGTACAAATAGGAAGGATACTATAGTTGGCCAGGAAATCCAGATAGAGTATGAGAGGTATTTTGAAATACCTTTCGTGTCTCGGAAGCCCAAAGCGACTATAGGGAGTAATTCGAAATTCATACTTATAAAATAATATGATATTCCTTCTTCCATAAATTAAAATTAGAAATAATCATTTATTTCCTTTTCACATCAATACAGTTTCAAATCAGTAATTTCAGTAAACAGTATTCAGTAAACAGTGTAGGGTAAACAATATTCAGTAAACAGTGTACGGTAAACAATATTCAGTAACAGTGGGTTGAGACTAGGCATCACCCTCAATCATGTCATGCTATAATCATTCCCGAAGGAACACAGTAACAGTAAACAGTTTAGATCTAAGGCCACAGTCTATGGACGCCCTCGGTGTACACTTGCCAGGTGACACCTGGACTACTGATGATTTGGTGGGTCTATCAGCCACGTGAACAGTACAGTATAATAGTAAAGCATGAATCTCGGGGCCTAAAGTCTCAAAATCAAATTTATATCTCAAAATACCTTAAAGGAAACACATGTATGAATTATATCATTTAAATAAATAAAATTCCATAAAGGTATTATTTTCATTTTTGTACACTATAATTCAATCAATGAATATTCATGCTAAAGTGAGAAAACACATAAATATTCAATTTTGAATATTTAATATAATATAACATAATTTAAATTCTCACTTAATTAAATATATAAAACATGAATATTTAAATATGTATATTTTCTTATAAATCCCATCTTATGGAAAAGTTATGGAATATATCTTTAATTCTCATTTAAATCATTTACATATTTCTTAAATATTTATAATATTTTAGAATAATTATTAGAAAGTTTCCGACAGCATAATAGCTGCGGATTCTTAACCTCATGCATATAAATACAGTTATAAACCAGTCAATTTATCCCTAATTTATGCATGTTTTAAAATTATTCATACTTCCATTAATTTCACAAGATTTAACTTGTTAAAACATGCATATCATCATATCCCTACAACTCACACACTTCCCCCTTACCAGTCTTATGCCGACGATCGTCCCGATAATGCTAACCGAAATCCGTCTACTCGGGCTGCAAAATAATTTTATTGAAAATTACTAATAATTTTCTTTTTATTTTTAAACCACTAATATTCATATAATGCAGCCTCTAAAATCATAAAATAATTACAACCAGTATAAATTATACCGGTATAAAAACTCAATTTCTTCATTTCACTTCCTTTTTCGGTTTTAATTTCACCAAAAATTCTCTTTTAATTTCTACAGTTATTCTCTACCAATTTCCAAAATTTTCAACATAATTACTTTAATTTTCCAAGTCCTGGCCGAACCTACCTTTGGCCATTTTCTTATTGACGTTTCCAACTTTTCTTTCTCTTCTTGATTCCATTAATTTCTTCTCTACGTGAACTCCTCTTGTTCCATTTTTCTCGCATGAAGCTTTAAATGCTTCTCTGTTTCTATTCTCAACCGAAGGTCTCCTCTTTAGTCAAAAGTCTCCTTTCAACTATTTAACTTCTAAATTTCTTCTTCCTTATTATTTACATCTCATGCTTCGTTTCTCTTCACCATCATATAATTTCTAACATGGATCTTTTATTTTTGTTTAAGTCTATATCAAGATTTAATTAACAACAAACTCTGAAGTCATAAAACATGTAAATTCATCATTTATTATCAAAGAAATCATAAAATTGTGAAATCTTACCTTGACCGATTGGTGATCTCCAAAACAGAATTTTGTTCTGTTTTGTTCCTTCTCATGTCAGCCTCTATTGACTTGGTTTTTGATTTATTCTAAGGTGTAGGTAAAGTTGGGAAAGAAGGTTAAGTGTTTAAATTTCCAAAAGATAGAATTTGTTGAGTTTCTTTTAGAAAGATGGAAGCCAAAACATAACATAAAGCAACACAATTCTAGTTCTCGTAGTGAAGCAGAAAACGGTGATAAAGAGATAAGGATTTGCTGAGTTCCTTGTTTCTTTAACCCCAACCAATAATAATAAATCACATGACTTCTTTTCTTATTTTTTCTCCATCATTTTATGTCCAAATTGCATTTAATTTTCTGAAGAAAACTGCAGGAAAGGAACGATGGAGTGCAGCTGCTGCTGTCCGTTTTGTCCATATATTCTTCCCTTCTTTTTTTGCAACTTCAGCCAATAACAATTATGCACATGGTATTTTCATTAACTCTTTATCCATTAAGCATTATTAGTCTTGTATTTAGCTCATTTGCTTTGAATTTTCGGTTGGATTCACGGCAGACATGCAATAACTTGTTGTCCCGTTCTTTTGACTGAAATCCATTGTCCTTTTTGTAGTTTCATCGAATAAAAATTATTCTCATATATCTCTACCTTTTATTCATTTTATATTTCTTATAATGAAATCTTATAGCTTAGAATCATGGCTGGATTCACAATAAATGTCCAGCTGGAAATCGGTACATGGCAGCCAATATAATTTCCTTTGTTGTTATTTCCAGTCGAATACAACCAAGTGCAAAATTTTATTGTATGCGTGAATGGCTGAATTTTCTTAGCTCTTCTTTGTTCTTCTTTGGCACATATTCTATCATCCCTTTTCTCATACTCTTTAATTCTTCTTTTCTTCATTTCTTTTGGTTACTACTAAACCAATAATTCCTACAATTAAATTTTCATTCTTATAATTTTAGATCTTCATTCTACTTCACATGTACCATATAAAATTTAAATTCTAAAGTTTCCAAAGTGTGAAGTGGAATCTCATCTTCACTATTTATTTAATTCCACAATCAATTTATTTTAATTATCAATTGTGTACAATATGATATACTATATATACAAAATACCGAGCCTCACACAGGACGTCTGACCAAATGGGCAATTGAGTTGAGTGAATACGACATACACTTCCAGCCTCCCCAAGCGATAAAGGGGCAAGCATTGGCGGATTTTATTGTAGAATGCACTGGCCGGGAGGCCCAAGAAGAAACAGAATTAGTCTGGTGGAAGTTATTTGTAGACGGGGCACGTAGTATGGATGGTAGTGGAGCTGGAATTGTGCTCACTTCGCCTGAGGGGGAAACCTATGAGTATTCCCTACACTTCGATTTTCCAAGCTCTAATAATGTAGCTGAATATGAAGCCCTGATAGCCGAAATGAAACTTGCTAAAAAGTTAGAAGTTAGCAACTTAATGGCCCATAGCGATTCACAGTTTGTGGTAAATCAGTTCTCGAGTGAGTATGAAGTGTGAGAACCGGCTCTAGTCCCTTATTTACAGAAGGTGCAATTATTGGCACGGTCATTCAAGAACTTTCGGTTAACACAGATAAACTGGAGCGAAAATAGTCATGCGGATGCCCTTTCAAAATTAGCATCCTCTCGAAGAGTGAAAGGAGGAGTAGTGAAGGTGGATGTCTGGCCAAACCAAGTACTGAAGAAGAGGAAGTCTGTGATGTGGAGATTGGAAGTGATTAGAGAAGCCCGATCAAAGACTACATTTTGGAGGGCAAACTCCCCACTGACAAAGATGAAGCTCGAAGGCTAAAATTGCTAAGTGCCATGTTTACCATGGTAAATGGAGAACTCTACAAGCGCGGCTTTACAATGCCCATGCTAAAATGCTTAGGGCCTCAACAAGCTGAGTACACCTTGGCTGAAGTTCACGAGGGGATATGTGGTGAGCACTTAGGGGCTCGAGCCTTGGCCACAAAAATATTGCATTCGGGGTTTTATTGGCCTACACTGAAGAAAGATGCCACTGAGAAGGTGCGAAAGTGCGAAAAATGCCAAAAGTTTGCTCCTATAGTTACTGCACCAGTCTCGACCCTTTAAAGCACCCTTCAACCAACGCCATTTGCGCAATGGGGGCTCGACATCTTGGGACCTTTTCCCTTAGGCACAGGCCAAAGGAAATATTTGCTGATAGCCACATACTACTTCATGAAGTGGATAGAGGCAAAGCCTTTGGCTACAATTTCTGAAAAGAAGGTGGAGGCGATGGTGTGGATAGATATCATCTACCGCTTTGGTACCTCTTGGGTGCTAAATGCCGACTATGGCAAACAATTTGATTGTGATTCATTTCGAGAATTTTGTAGAGGCTTGACTATTCAGCTGAGGATATCGTCCGTATCCTACCCACAAGCCAATGGGCAGGCCAAAGTGAGCAATCGAACAATACTGCATGGGTTGAAAACCAAGTTGGACAAGGCTAAGGGAGCATGGGTAGATGAGCTCCCAAGTGTCCTATGGGCTTACAGAACGACAAGCAGGGTGTCAACAGGTAAGATGCCGTTTAACTTGGTATATGGAACTGAAGCCCTTATCTCGGTTGAGATCGGAGCGGGATGATCTAGATTGGTCCCTTATGTTGAAGAAATTAATTCTCAGTGACTTAGGGAAAATCTTGATCTGATAGATGAGCTAAGGGACAATGCGAAAATGAAATTGGCTGCTTACCAACAGCAGGTAGCCTGTTATTACAATGCACGGGTTAAAGACAGAGAATTACAAGAGGGAGACCCGGTACTAAGAATATCAGCCATTACAAATGCTCATAGAGAAGATGGTAAACTCCGGGCTAGTTGGTAAGGGCCTTACAGAATTAGAAGGATGATCGAACCTAGCACATGCACTTTGGAAACTTTGCAAGGAAAAAAGATCTCGAATGCTTGGAACGCCAATCATCTTAAATTATACTGACAATAAAACATTGTACTCTGTTATATTTCTTACCTTTCTTTTTCCATCTATTATTCCATTACTTTGCAGATACTATTGTCCTGTTATCTTTTGATTTATGAATAAAGCCAGCTATTCATATTTTACATTTTCTAATGCAATATGTTAGATGGACTATGTGTTACAGGTATACAACTAACTGAGTTAAAAGCTAGCAAATAAAAGTCCCTAAGCACAAAAGGGTGCGAGACGGGAGAACATAAGTCCCTAAGCACAAAAGGGTGCGAGACGGACAAAACATATGTCCTTAAGCACAAAAGGGTGCGAGACGGGCAAAAAATAAGTCCCTAATCACAAAAGGGTGCGAGACAAGCAAAAAATAAGTCCCTAAGCACAAACGGGTGCGAGACAGGCAAACATAAGTCCCTAAGCACAAAAGGGTGCGAGACGGGCAAATAAAAGTCCCTAAGCACAAAAGGGTGCGAGACGGGCAAATAAAAGTCCCTAAGCACAAAAGGGTGCGAGACGGGTGAACATAAGTCCCTAAGCACAAAAGGGTGCGAGACGGGCAACCAAAAGTCCCTAAGCACAAAGGAGTGCGAGACGGGCAAATACAATTCCTTAAGCGAAAAAGGCACGAGATAAGCACAACGCTCAAGAAAAAGTTCATCTTTGAACAAAAACAACAACACTGTTTCAGAAAAGAACTTGGGGAGCAATATGGTGTAAAGGTACGCTAAACACTGTAAAAGTAAAAGGTACGCTTTATGTCTTAAAAATAGAATTACTTTATCTTTTTTATGCTGTAAAAGTATAGACGTATTTAACAATGCTTTTTAGAGCTTTGTGTTGTAACAATTGTGGATATAAAATATTCTATTGAGTTCAAACAAAAGAAGAGAAAGCTATAAAAAAGAAATTGCACTTTTTATTAAGAACGAATTTGTACATCGTTTAGATGAATTAACAAATAAAATGAAATGAAAAGACAAAATGAAAATATCCTAATCTATTGTGAGAACCAAGTTAGCCGGTTGAGAAGATGTTGCATCAGCACTAGAATCTTGGGGAATCGGTGGAGTAATTTCAGAAGTGGGAGCATCGCTTGAGGGCCCAGCCATAGCCATAGAGTCTGGCACGAGATCGACGGCAGTAGAATCGAAGAATTGGAGCTCGTTGCCATCTAACCCTTGCAATGCCTCGATAGGCTCGGGTTGATCACCTGCCTCGACAGTTTCAGGCTAATTATACACCTCGACGGCCAAGACTGGTCACGTGCCTCAATAGAATCGGGCTGGTTGCATAGCTGTCGAGGAGGCCACGGACCTTCAAGGTTATCCAAGTCATCTATGGCTCCCTCCACCAAATAATCACCCATGCCTTATGAGTCGGGCTCATACTTAATCTAGGAAGGAGCCTCATAGTACTAGGCCTCTTCAGTAAAAAGCAGCTTGGGAAAGGTCTCGTTAGGCCTCTGCTTCTCCAGCCAAGCTCGAGCCAAGTAAAAGTCGTATTTGACAAATCCCGCTGCAAAGTCCTGCTTCTTTTTAAAACAATGTTGAGATAGGCAGTATTCACGAACGGCCTCGACTCAGACCTCCTTTTGCGGATCTAGCAAGTCCTGCAGCTCATCGATGGCCTCATCTCACTGCATCCTCATGGCTTCCAGATCGTTGGTTGCCTTATTGTAAGCCTCCTGATATCCATGAAGGGAAGCCACCTTCGCTTGTTCTTTTTTTAACTTCTGATCAAGATCTACGTTCTGCTTCTCTAGCTCTTTTACTCTGCTGGTATATGTACGAAGTTGGTTAACCTCATTCTGAAGCTCCATTTTTTTCTCTCGAAGCTCACGCAGATCTTTCTTAGCCTTCTCCCTAAGAGCCCTGTGCTGTGCATTAACTGCCACCATCTGTTGAGCTACCTGACAAAATAAAAAGAAAAAATAACTCTGAGACCTGACAAAAGAAGTTAGAAAGAGAGTATCATTACCGAAGAAAAGTGACACTTTCACCTTAATTATGAGGTAATCAGAGTTGTTTTCAGCCTCTAGAAGGCCCTTGAAGAGTCCCATCTCGTCGCGAGGAAAAATGGTACTCCAGGCTAAGCCAGAAGCTACCCCGGGCTCCTCAATGCTATCATTATCATTGATGCCAGGGTAGGTCTGAAAGTCATCCCAGTCGACAATAACCCCCGCATCTACCGGGTATCGCCTCAGAGTAGGATTGGCCATCTTAGGCAAAACTGGCCTCACAGGCATCGAGTCTTCAATGATTAGTCTCTTTCGGAATATATGATGAGGCCTGCGAGGAGCCAACCTATTCTCAGCGGTACTAAGGTCACCTTCTTGGCGGGTGGATCCACTCCTTTGCGATTCTGAGCTCTCGTGATTGCCTAAGCTATGATCGCGAATCAGATACCTCCTCCGTTTGTTTCTTCCAGCCTCTTGTGAAGGACGACTAGGCTCACCAACGACCAGAGGAGGTGGAGTAAGGGCGTGTGGATATTCAGAAGTGGATCCCTCAACCTGAGGCTGTTATTGAGAAGAAGGAGCCGCTCTGGCAGACACAGTGGTCTCCCTCCTACGCATGGCTGATTGAAAGTTCATGTCTACATAACATGAGAAAGAGTTAGTAAATCAAATCCAAAAAGTACTGCACACATGTATGCAGAAATAAAGAGAATTAAAAACCTATAATATCACCAAAATCCTCTAAGTTATCCAAGTTCGTATCCGATGGAAAGTCGTAGAAAGGACTCCCAAAGGCATCACCCTGAATCCATTCAAGATTCTCCTCGAATGGATCACCGGCACCCGCGACTTCAGGCGTTTCATCCCCCGAATCAAGAGAAGATTTGTCTACAAGGTGACCTGAGGGGTGAGATGTTTCAGCTACAAGAACCATAGGTGGCTGACTAGTACTAGCATCGGGCGTAAGTGAAGCCATAGGAGGGTTCGAGGGAACGGTGGAAGATCTAGGAATCACTCTACTTACTCCCCAACTGGCTGATGTAACATTCTCTGAGGTTAAAAGAGGGAATAAATTTCGTTCCCCAATGGAACAGATACGCCGTATAGGCTCACCAAAATGGTCCCTTAGGGAGTCTAAGCTAAATCTCTCCGAATGCTTCGAGTGATAGCTAGTGTTTTGATTCCATCTAGTGCGAATCCTTAAGTCACTTGGAACCTCGACAACAACCCACTCACTCTCGAAATTACGCAATTTATTAGGAAGGTTCGAGAAGATTTTTTTGGGGAACCCATCAACTTTTAACCTTTGAAGGGAAAATGTGACCAGCCTTTTCAGCCCACAGACTCTAAAAAAGGCACTCAAGAGAGGGACGATAGGAACGATACCTAAACTATGACATACCACCGAAAATCCCACTAGTTGAGCCCAGGCATGAGGATGGAGTTGACAGGGAACTTTATCTTTGTACCTAAGGAACGCTAGACCAAATTCTGGTAACGAAAAACGAAAATCGAAGACTAAGGACGCCTTATGTACAGCTACGCCGTTTCTAACTAGGTTAGGTGTAACTTCCCCATCGATTGGGAGTCTATAATGATAACCAAACGGAAGGGGAAAACGAGTATTGATCTCTTCTAAATCAGCATTCGTCAGTGTACATTCAATGCTGCCCCTTCTTAGAGTTTTACCTTGGCATTGTGAAGGCATATGAGGGCAGACAAGAAACAGGCGAGAGACCTATAGGGCGAGAGACCTACAGGGGTAGGAGACCTATGTGTGGCGAGAGCCCTAAGAATCAAGAGACCTACAACACAGAAGGCTAGACACATGCAAGAGACTCAAAAACTAGTACGAGAGGTAGGAGAGTCAAGCGGAAGGTGCACACTTACTATGACAGTAATAAGCAAGAGACTTTCGGGTGAGGGCGAAAGACTATTTTTGCGACACTCTTTTTTGGCGAGAGAGCTAAAGACGTGCGGCAGAGTGTTGGTTCAAAGGTTTTACGTACTCGGTTTCGTCAAACTCCAACTGTTTATATAGCTGCGATAGGGAATGCCAAACGTCGCGCCTGATAACGCCTCCTGCAGAACTGAGCCTTTTTACCTGCAAAAAATACCATAAAAACCACAAAAAATCAGGAAAAGACTGCAATGTCCTATACTCAAGTATTTATACTCTCTTGATTGAAAAAATCCAACAAGAGAGTGGGGAGCAATTGATATGGCAAAGCCTATCCACATTGGGCTAGAGCCCAAAACGTCAGAGAGTCCAGGTGGCGAGGTCTTCCTGGACCACGTGGCATTCAGTGAGATAATTTCGGACAACACGAGATCCCTCTTGCCTGCAGCAGGACCTCTGTCACAGGCGGCTGATCCAGGGCCTATCGCCCATTGTTTGTCCCGTGGATACGTGGCACATATTCGACCTCCCGCATAAGTGACAGACACCTCCCACTGTTATGTGCTGTATTTTCTATAGTCTCCCGCCAACGACAGCCTCCAGCTATTCTCGACATGGAAGGAATTCGTGTTATACTTGGAAACAAACTCCTACCAAAGAAACATGATCATCTCCACGTAATTACCTTAGAATATTCGCCTATAAATAGGCTTCAGGTACAATTCTATACGCTATTTTTTGACTACTGGCTTTTACATTTCCCAATATTCAAGAACATTTTGTTGACTTAAGCATCGGAGTGCCTACGCAGGGAACCACGGTCACCGGCCGACGACGGAAAAGGAAGGAAATAGAATCAAAAATAGAGGGAAGACCGACGGAAGCCGAGAAGGAAAAAGGAAGGGGAAAATGGCGATGCCGGTCGATTCGGCCACCGCCACTACGACTGAAGCACCGACGAAGGAAGAGGAAGAGGTAGGAGGCCACCGGAGAGGCGGAGAACGGCGAAGGAGGAAGGGCAAAGAGGCGGAAGAGGCTGAACCAAAATCGAGTAGATCCACCACCCTGCTACCGACTTGGAATGAACGGAGGCCAGATCCAGCTTCGCCGTGGTGCAGGCCAGCTGAGGGGCCACCAAATCGCTGGAGAACCGACCGTCGGAGGAGAACCGACCGTGGAGGAAGGTTGACTTGTCTGAACTGGTTTGACCCAAGAAGAAAGGAAGAAAAAAGAAAAAGAAAAAGAAAAAGAAAAGAAAAAGGAAAAAGAAAAAGAAAAGAGAAAAAGAAAGAAAAGAGGAAAAAGAAGAAAGAGGAAAAGAAAAGGAATTCCGGGAATTTGGAAAATTCTCGAGAATTCAAAAATTACGGGAAATCCCGAGAATTACGGGAATCGGTAAGAAATCCCGGAAAGTGTTAAATTATTTAAATAATTTATTTATTTAAATAATTATGGAAAAATTTTAAATTTTAGAATTTTAATTTCCAGAAAATTCCCTTGATAATCGAGCCGATGGAATCGGGCGAGGTGAACCCGGGCGCGACCTTCGAGAGGCAATCGCAGACCCGAGACAGGTAAGGGAGACATGTGCAGCCTGTAAGGATATTTGGCACACATGTTTTAAATTATGCATTTAATTTTATAAATGCTATTGATAATGATTGGCTGGAAAATTATGGTGATTTACCGGTTGAGATTTAAACTGTATTTTTCGTGAAGGAGGTTAGCCAATCGGCAGCCATTATACTGCCAAAAATTATTGGAAAGAATTACCGAAAATCATAATAAATGATTTTTCATTACGAGAAATGATTTCCAACCACGAAAATCGAGAAATCGATTAGTTTTCATAAAACATGAATATACTGATAATTAATTTTAAAATATTCATGTTTTTGAAAATGGTGAAAAAGGAAATCACCTAAATTTATCCCGATAGGTGATATTTCACGTGAAACGAGGTGAAAAATGAAAAGGATCAAAGTGAATATTTTAATAATATTTCTCCAAATATTCACTTGATTTTACAAATAACCTTTATGGGTTCAATTGTGAAAATAAGTGTTTATAGAAAATTCCATAAAGGTAATTAAAGGTGGAAAATAGTGTTTTGAGACTAAAAGGTCTCCGCATGTGTTTACAGAGAAAACATGGGACAGAAGTGTTGATTTGGAAAATAAATATTTTAATTTCCATAAATCATAAAAATAATTGATTTGAATCCTGATAACTTTGAAAATCATGTTTTCAATAGAAAGCAAGGAAAAGCGTGCGTATATGTTTTACGGTGAAAAAGGATAGTTATGACCTTTTATATTTTACAGTGATTATTTTATAAACTGTTTTCACTGTATGGAAAATGTGATTTATACTGTTCTATAATGTTTAGAACATTTTCGTGAATGATGACCCCAGTATGAAATTTTATAATTGGTTATTCATAAGATGAAAATATTTTCCTTATGAATATTTGTGGATTGATTGAACTTATATTCAGTGAAATTGATTTCATAAATGGGGTTTATATCACGTGTTTACTATTTTGATACTGTTAGGCCCCATATCATGCTCACATGTCACGTGTTAGAGCTGATAGATACTGATCCTAGTATCAGCGTTCCAGTGGATACCTGATCAGTGCACACTGAGGACCTCATAGACTATGGGATTAGATCTCATGTGTTTCCCTTATTAGGGATGATATTATTATAGCATGATATATTTAGGGTGTTGCCTGGTCTCCATGATACTAAACTGAAAGCTACCGTATACTGTTTACTGAATTGGTAGCTACTATTTACTGTTTACTGACTGAACTGTATCAAGATAATGTTTTACTGATTTGCAAAATACTGTTTTACCGAATGGTATTGTATTGAATATTACTGTTTTACTGAACTGTAAGATACGGTTATTGAACTAAAGAGAAATTAATGTTTATTCAAAAAGAATAACATGAAATTATTTCTAAGATAGAAATAATTGCAAAAGTGGTTATCCAATGACTTGGATTTACAAACCACTGTACTGTCACGTGTTTTTAATTGTAGTGAAGGAAACCACTGTTTTATTACTGAACTGTCACGTGTTTTAAATTATACTGAAGTGAAAAGAAATAAGTAGTTTACTCTGTGAAAACGAAAATTATATCGTTTCGAAAACAAGGAATATAGTACTCTTTACAGTTGCTTCTAGGTTCCGAGACACGACAGGTATTTCAACATACCTGCCTCACTCCATCCGGATCCCTAGCCGACTGTAGTATCCTTCCTACATGTGAGCCTAGAGCCCATCTAGGAAAATTTAAAGAAAGTGAAATAAGTATTTTTAGCATATAGGTAGCTGAATATCAAGTGTTGCATATAACCCTCTTACTGAGCCGCGGTTTGCTCACTCCCCAATTTTAACATTTTAGATTTTCGGTGACTGTGACATCTGACATCTGAGGATTTCGAGCTACGCATTTGGAGACATTGCGACAGCTTGATTTATAATATGAGGTATGATAATTTATTTTCTGTATTTAGACTTACTTTCAGTACTACTTTCTTGAGAATTAAGATAGGGGATGTAATTGATATTAAGAATTTTATATTTAATAGTTAAATGAATATGAAAAGTGAAGTATCACAGACACTCAACCAGATAAGTTGTACATAAATACGTGAAAAATGTGGTCACGGGATGTGACAACCACCCCTTGCATTCCTCTTACTCTTCTTATTTTTACAAAAGCTTTTTGGAGATACGTGGAGGAAGAAGACAAATATCGACGTCAGCAAGCATTTTTGTTGTTTTGAGCAACAACAATGGTTATATTTATATTATGTTCAGCCTTCATTCTTTGTCTTCAAGCCATACACACACAGAGCAAAATTTCATTTCTATCATTCACGCCTCACATAGCAACATTTCAGCCCCATCTCTCACATCAACAACACCATAATCATCTTGTCAAAACCACCATAATTGAACACTACACAACACCCTAAGCTTAAGCTTTTGTTGAATAAATTCCCTGGCTAGTCTTACCTTACTAGCACTTATCATTTTGCACCATTAACCATGAAAACCCATATCATCCTCTCATAATTTCCCTCATGACCGAATGCCCTACTGAGTTGTCTACATGTTTTTGTTTCAAACCATGATCATATACATATTACCTGTGTAGAACAGATACTGTCCTGCGGACGGTGAGATTGGTATTGATGGTTTTTGGCTGAGAATTTTAGATAGTTAGGGAGCTATGGATGTGAGGAATAATTCCTATGAAGAAACCTAAGTGAATTGGTGATGAAAAAGAGGTGATTCAATGGCTAAAACGTGAAGAACGATGCAAGAAGAAGAGGAAAATCGGTGCTGCAGCAGAAAATGTTTAAGGCGGTGGAGAATGAATAGAAAATTAGAAGAAAGTGGCTGTTGTGTCATCAATTTATTGGTCCAAATTTTATTTTAATTTTTATTAAATCAAATTTGGCCCTAAAAGTCCAAAATACCCTCATGAAAATCACTTATTTACAAAGTTCACCACTACACAATACATTTTCTATCCAAATCAAATTTTTATTTTTAGTTTTTATTAGATTTTATTAATTTTGGTCAATATAAGTTAAAGGTTGACTAAATTTGACCAGCCACTTGAGAAAAGACCAATTTACCCTTGTACTTTTCTAATATTTCCATTCATATCCTAGTTTTATTTTATTATTTTTATTTTTCTGATTTTGCATTTTATTTTTATTATTTTCCATATATTAGAGTCAAACATGGTCAAAAATTGACTCCTAAGGGGGTTTGACCAAGTATAGGTAGTGAAATTACTAAACTACCCCTAAACAATCGTTTTTTACTTCGTTCGCGTTGTTTTTAGCATTTTTGCGTATTTCAGTTCACGAGCTAGATCCACGTGAAGCTTCCTTACGCGATGATTTTTTATGACAGTCTATAGGTTCGAAGTCAATTTGGTTTGACCATTATTCAGAAAAATTCTTCCAAGGTATGGACACGATTTTCATTTTCAGATTTGTTGCACTAAAACTGAGGTATACACATCTTAAGGAGTTTGAAAAAGTGGTCTTCTTGACTTTTAAGCATTTCGGGCCCAATTTTAATATTTATCCACTTCGAAGGCCATTCGAATTATGGACTGCCCTGTGGGGCCCACTTGGCAATTTTCTCAGTAACTGCACCATATATGAGAAATAATTTCCATAACTTTGTTGAATATTCTGATTCAACAACTCCAATAGATATATGGAGAATAGAAAAATTTGGGCTCTCACAGTTCAAAATCAATTTAGTTTAACTGTTATTTAGAAAAGTCTTCCGAGGTATGAACACAATCATCATTTTCGAATTTGTTGCACTTAAACTGAGGTATACTCGTCTTAAGGAATTTGAAAAAATGGTCTTCTTAGCCTTTAGATATTTCAGCCCCAATTTTAATATTTTGCCACTTCGAAGAGCATTTGAGTTATGCCTTGCCTTGTAGGGCCTACTTAACAGTTTTCCCCGATAATTCCATAACATAAGGTAATTAAATTTTGAAATTTGTTTATTATTCCAATTCGTCACCTTAAATAGGTATAGGGAGAATATAGAATTTGGGCTCTCACAGCTACGAAAATTAGTATCAGAGCAAGGTTAGTCTGATGTTTGTCGATGTAATTAGGTTAGAAATAGTTTACATCTCCAAGTACTGTACTTGTCTGAATATATATATATATATTTATGGTATAACTGATCAAAGTTATACTAAATTCGGTTGATTTTGTTGTGGTATTGGTAGAATGAGTAATCATAGAAGGCGTATTGTTAGAGGATAAGGAAGGGGACAAGCATAACCCTCTCCCGAGCACTCCCTTCCTCCATTTCCATTGGGTAGCCCGAACATCCGACTGTTGAGAATCAAGCAGAGTATAGAAACAATGGCCGCACTATTCACATAGTTTATGATGAATTTTCCTAACATGGCTGTAAATGCACCATTTACTCCACCTGCAGTGCCTCCTCCTCCACGAGAAAGTGCTCTTCCAACGCCTCCTGTTCCTCCAGTACAGGCCCCACCTGCCAAGCCAGAGCTTCCACCACTAGTAATTACTTTCGAGAGGCATGGTCCAATAGCCTACTATAACATTAGTTTGTTAAAGGAATTCAAGAAGCTGGATCCACCCAACTTTAAAGGAGACAAGGACCCATTAGTGGCAGAAAACTGGGCAAAGATGGTTACTAAATTTTTAAGTACATGACTTGCTTAGAGAGAGAAAAATGGGCCTAGCGACATATCTGTTAGTGGACGATGCAGAGCATTGGTGATAGTCCACTCAAACCATACTGGAGGCTAGGAATCCTAAAGTCACGTGGATAGATTTTTGGAGGCATTTAACAAGCAGTACATTCCAGGACTTCTCAGAAGAAATTGAAGATAGAGTTTTTGAACTTGACTCAATGGAATATGTCAGTTGATCATTACGAGTCTAAGTTCACCACTCTGAGCAGGTTTGATCCAGAAGTCTTTCGGAGTGGGGAGCATAAAATATACCGGTTTATGGAGGGATTGAAGCCATCTATTAGGTTCAAGCTTTATCCGTCACTTATGATGAGGCAGTCTGTAAGGCTCAGTTGTGTGAGCAGGACTATGAATTTCATCATGTAGATTTTCAGTCCAAAGGGAAAGTGAAGGATAAGGTGAAGTGAAGATAAGATGATGAAGCCTCAGGTGATAGGTTATCCAAAAAGGTGAAGAAGGATGATGATATTCTGAAAGCTACAGGGATAAAGATAATGAACGATAAATCCCAATTTTCAGCAGGTAGTACCACTAGCCAACAGAAGGGTATATAGAGGTAATGAAAATATTGTGGGAGATTTCATGGTTCACAGCCTTGTTGCTTTATAACTAGACCTTGTCTTAGATGTGGTCAAATGGGGCACCAGGTTAAAGATTGCCCAATGACTAGGTCGAAGGTGCCAGAAGAATCGGAGAAAACCACTCAGCAAAGCACCCAACCATAGCATAGGGCCAATGCAACAAAAAAGGGAAAGAAAGCTATGACTCAAGGTTGGGTCTTTGCTATTGATAGGGAGCCCACTGATGCCACTTCTTTAAATATGATTAAAGGTAAGATTTATAATTTTTGATAGTAAGCCACTGCATTATTTGATTTGGGTTTAACTTAATTTTATGCATTGGTCATGATTGCTAAGAAATTCTCTTTTAAACCAGAAACCCTACGACACTTGATATAGTATACTGTAATTGTAGGCTATAGGTGAAAGAAAGGGAATCGGTAATTGACATTGTTACGCTAAATCTGTTTGAGCAGTAACCCGACTTAAATTTAGAGGAACAAATTTCTAGAAGGGGGAGGATATGAGATTCCAAAATTATCTATTCCTCCTATACCTATTGAAGGTGCTGAATTAAAATATTAAGAAAAGTTATAATAATAAATTCTTGGATGTTGTGGAGTTATCGGGGGAAAACCGGTCAAGTGGGCCCCACAAACTAATCGGTGACCTGGATAGCCTTTAAAGTGGCAAAATGTGAAATTTGGGCTCAAAATACCTACAGGGAAAGAAAACCATTTCTTGAAATTCTTTTAATTGAGCACGCCTAGGTTTACGTGCAACAAATTAAAAAAATAACGATTTTATCCATAGCTCGAAAGAACTTTTCGAAATTACGGCTAACCTAAATTGACTTTGGACCCACAAATTGTCATAGGAGAAACCTCGTGTAACGAAGTTTCACGTGGATCCAGCCTGTGAACTGAATTATGCGAAAATGCTAAAAATACCGCAAATGAAGCTAAAAGCCATCGTTTAGGGGTAGTTTAGTAATTTCACTAC
The DNA here is from genome assembly GCA_032173925.1 of Heritiera fomes. Lineage (NCBI taxonomy): Eukaryota > Viridiplantae > Streptophyta > Magnoliopsida > Malvales > Malvaceae > Heritiera > Heritiera fomes. The sequence continues at coordinate 5,269,621 of JAPDPM010000012.1, read as the reverse complement.
CCTTGACTGGTCAAACCACATTGGGAGTCAACCTTTGACCATGTTTGACATCAATACATGGAAAAATAATATAATAAAATAAAATATAAAAATCTAGAATTTAAAATATAAAATAATGTTAAGAAATAATTGTAAATAATGAGATTGTATAAGGGTATGATGTATTTTTGCAGGTGGCTGGTCAACTTAGTCAATGTTTGACTAGATTTGACCTAAATAAATAAAATATAATAAAATCAAAATTAAAATCTGAAATAAAAAATATTAAAATAATACGAATGGCAAACTTATAAATATTAGGATTTTAAAAGGGCATTTTAGTCTTTCTCACCTAGATAATTTTTATACTATAAAAGAATATATATTAAAGATATATCTAGCCTTCTGTGATAACCGCTAATTTTCTAAAATTTATATTAAATAATTGTAAATTTAATATTAAAACAAATAAATAAGTTAAAGAAAATAAATGAATTTATTTAAGAGATAGAAATATTTGGAAATTCGAAAGTTGATGAAATGATAAGATAGAGGAAATTTAATTTGAATAAATGGAAATCCAAATTAAATAAAAAAATGAAAATGAGAAATTATTTGGATATGAAAAAATCCAAATTAAAGGAATAAAAATGTTAGCATTTACATATTTATATATTTATATAATTAGATTATATAAATATATTTTTATATGTCTTTATATAATTACATATGTATATATATAAAATATGGTATATATTATAAAAGGATATATACTATTTTATATTAAATAAATATACATATATATGAAATATATATATGTAGTATTTAAATTAAGGTGATATATATATATATTTAATGTGGTAAATATATAATTATACCAATATAATTATATATTATATTTATATAAAAAAAAGAAAAAAGGACAGAAACGGGGTCGGGATATAACCCGATCCCCGTTATTTTCTGTCTCAGGAAACAGAAATGAAACAGAAGGGAAAGTCGAGGGAGAGGCCGGCCATCGTTGGCCGGCCGACCAAAGGAAGAAGGAGAGCAGTGAAGCCGTCGGCGACGTGAGGAAGGTGATCCGGCGACAAAAGAGGGAAGAAATAAAGCAAAACGGAAACAGAATCGAAACCGGCGAAGCCGGGAAGAAAAAAATGGAAAGTGGCGGTGCCGGCCGATCCAGGCACCGCCACTGCCATCGAAGCACCGCTGGAGGGAGAGGAAGAGGATGGAGGCCACCCGAGGCGCGGTGAACGATGGAGGAGGGCCGGCGAAGAGGCGGAAGAAACCGAAGGAAAATCGACTCGATCCGCCACCGTGCCGCCGATCCAGGGCAAATAGAGGGCACCGGTAACTTTACCGTGGTGCCGGCCAGCTGAAGGGCGCTTGAACCGCTGGTGAACCGGCCGCCGGTGAGGAACTGACGAGGAGGAACATTGACCGATCTGAACCGATCTGACCGAAAAAGAAGAGGAAAAAGAAAAAGAAAAAAGGAAAAAGAAAAAGAAAAAGAAAAAGAAAGAGAAAGAGAAAGAAAAGAAAAGAGAAAAAGGAAGAAAGAAAAGAGGAAAAGAAGAAAGAGAGAGAAAAAGGAGAATTTCGAGAATTCGAAAGATTCTCGGGAAGTTGGCAACTCGAAAATTACGAAAATTCGGTAAGAATTTCGGAAAATGAATTCGAGTAAAAATTTAATAAATTATTTATGAAAATTTTAAAATTTAGAATTTTAGTCCAGAAATTATTCTTGACAATCGAGATTAGGAATCGGGAGAGATGGAGTACAGACGCGACCGATAAGAGGAAGTCGCCGACCCGGGAAAAGGTAAGGGATGCATATGCAGCACTGTAAGGATATTCAGTCTACATGTTTTTAAATATGAAATATTTTATGAAAATATTTATGAAAATATTGCAATGAATGATTGGTTGGAAAATTGTGGTGAAGTATCGGTTGAAATTATAAACTGTATTTTCCGTGCAGGAGGCTAGCCAATCGGCAGCCGTTATACTGCCGAAAAATTATCGAAAATTATCAAAAATTTCTAGAAAATTTCATAAAATCATAATAAATGATTTTATTTCACGAGAAATGATTTTCAACTACGAAAATCCAGAAAATGAATATTTTCCATAAAAACATGAATAAAATGAAAATGATTTTAAAATATTCATGTTTTCGATAATGGTGATAACGAAATCACCGAAAATTCTCCTGATATGTAAATTACACGTAATACAAGATGGAAAATGAGAAGAAATAAAGTGAATATTTTTGTATATATTTCTTAAATATTCACTAAATGATTTTATAACCTTTATGATTTTAAATTATGAAATTATTTATTTTTATAAATTCTATAAAGGTTATTTTATGATGAAAAATACGGTTTTGAGACTAGATGGCATCCTATCATGCTGATATGTGACATGTGATATGTAATATGTGATATGAGATATGTAGTCCCGGCCGACACCTGATCAGTCATCCGCCGAGGACAATTATAGACTATGGCCATAGATCTGACATGATTATTTATACCCTTCGAGGTCTATAGCATGATATGAGTAACGACCCAGTGGACAGGCTGGGCGTGCGTGCCTAAGTCTCCATATATGAGAAATGTTTTATATGATATGTTATATGTTAAATGTAAATGTTTTACATGATATGTGATACGTGAAATGAAAATGTTTTATATGATATATAATACGTGAAATGAAAATGATTTACAGCATTTTACAAAATGCTTATTTCAGTACTGATTTTAGTACTACGAGATGATTTTCATATGACATGTAATATGAATATGTAATATGTTTTCAAAAAGGAAAAGGAGGAAAGTAAATCTAATATTCTTATTTTAAATTTTAAATTGAATATTAGATTTAAATGATTTATATGTTATACGAAAAAGGTTTAATAGCTTATTTTGCTATTTTAAAGTACTGTACTAATTATGATTGTACAGTAAAATATGAAATGAGTTTTAAAGGAAAATGATGATGATTTAACTAATATTCTTTTCAAAGAAAATATGAATATTAGTTATTTTATTTAAATGCTTTATTTCATAAAAGCATTATTTTGAAAAGAATATGAAAAGGTTATGGAATAAAAAGGAAAAAGGATTTAAATTTCAAAACAAAAATGAAATTTACTCTCTACAGTTGCTTCTAGGTTCCGGGACAAGATAGGTATTTCAAAATATCTATCTTACTCCATCCGGATCCCTAGCCGACTGTAGTATCCTTCCTACATGCGACCCTAGAGCCCTATAGGAAAAATGAAAAAGATTTTTAGCATATAGGAAGCTAAATATCAAGTATGCATATAATTTCCTTACTGAGCCATAGTTTGCTCACTCCTTAATTTTAACATTTCAGGTTTTCGAAGACTGAGATTTTAACACTTAAAGAATTTCGGCTGCGCATTTGGGGATGATGTGACAGCTCGACTTATGACATGAGGTATGATCATTTATTTTTTGTATTTAGACATTTTCACAGTACTATTTTCTTATGAAGTAAGATAAGGGATGCATTTCATATTAGAATTAAATATGAAATTGTTAATATGTAAAAGAAAAGTAAAGTATCGCAGACAGCCCAACCATATAAGATGTATAGAATAAGGTGAAAAATAGGGTCACGGGCTGTGACAGATTTAATGGTATCATAGCACGGTTGGTCTGATGTCTGTCGATACTTTGGAAAGAAAATGTGTTGAAAATGTTAACATCCCCTGCAGTACTGTGTAGTCTGAATACATAGAGAAAATAAATGATTGCAATTGAAATTAAGTGTTTAGAAGGGAGTGAGCATTTTGGAATAAGGAATGCTAAAAAGGGAAAACGGCTCAGGAATGTTAACTAAAATGGTGATCTTATAATCTAAATGAAGGTCGGTTCCTAAGGAACAGAAATGGACTCGGTGAGGGCCCCACTAGTACTTTTCTGTTCGAATCGAACTGAGACCTGAAAGTGATGATATAAAGGAGGGGAATGAAACATCATCATTAAATAGACCTTAAGATCACTGATTGAAGGTATTTTGAGGAGAGAGAAAATATTTGGCTAAAAATGACCAAAATACCCCTACCCTAAAAATTTACCGGGAGTCAAAATAGACAAACAGAAGTTTGAATAGATTGATTTGGCAGAGAAATTGATGATGTAAAGCTACATTTCAAGTAAAATAATCCAATTATGGATTTTATTGTATTTCTCTGTCAAAATCGAAGAAGCTCTTAAAATGATGATTTTGGTATAAGAAAGGGGTACTATCAGCACATAGATAATAAGATCATTGATTTAAATGTATATTGAGTAGAAAAAAATAAATGTGAAATGACGAAAATGCCCTTATATGGGATTATGTTTTGAATAGTGATAAAACAAGTCGATTTTGAATCTATTTATAGAATTGAAGTTATTGAGGGTATAAAGAACATAAAATGAGTATAACAATCCTGAGTATAAATTTCACTATACTTAGAGTACTGATACGACCTGAATGGTTATAGGGAAGTCGCAGGATGAGCGACCCAATTATTGATTCTTAAGGGTTGGAGTTAAAAGTGTATTAATGGAATATTATTACGGGATCGTGGGATATGATGAGAAGTAATATGATTGCTAGAGATGACTGACAAAGAGATCAGTATAGATGATAAACACTATATCAGTACTGTTAATTCTGGTTCTATATTTTCCTACTATTTTTTATGTATCAAACAAATAATTATAAAACCGAAATATTTTGAAATATGTTTTACAGAATAATGTACTGTATGGAACAATATGAAATTGGAGAGTATGCATAAGGACAGTAAGTGAAGATAAGAGATGATGATGATAACAGCTAACCTGAATTATAAGATGAAAATGATTCTAAAATGAATTTCAATAATAAATCGATTAGCTGTGAAAGGTGTTAATCAAATAATTACACATGATACAGCATACAATTAAGGTGATTGATGTGCTGTGAAGTATGAGGAAATAAGTAAATCAAGGCGGAGTAGATGTTAAGATGATTTAAATATTAAATGTCTTTTCCTTGAGGATATGCAGTGAAATGATAAGACACAAAGACGAATGTCCAAAATGATGAAAGATGAATGATTAAAAAAAGCATCAGACGAGATTTCTGATAAATTTCAAAGTATATAAAAGTGAGAAATCGAGTTAACATTAACTCGATTGTTAATATGAAATTGATTGTTAAGCTACTATTGGAAAACATATAAGAATCCGAAAAGCTTAAGAAATAACTCTGGAAAATTTGTGGATAATAAAATTAACTTGTATAAAAAGAATTGATGGAAATACAAATGATGTGATTGAGGATGAATTAAATTATGTAATAAATTTTTATTATACACTAAGTTCTTATGAAGAACAAGTAAATATCTATATGGAAGTGATGCCTTAAATATGATTTAATCGGAGATGTATAAGGAGCTTATAAGAATCAATCTCTGTACAAGGCATCACTAGATGAAAAGTTTAAAATTGATGGTCGTAAGATGATAATAATTAGAACTCAATATAATTTTATGAGTTCCTACTGAGGTTTAGAAGGTAAATGGAATACCTTATTGAGGTATATAAGCCTAATGAATGAGGCGACCATATATATGGATAAGATGATGAGATAGCGATACAGTCCATGGCACAAATGGAAAATGAGCAGCATAGTGGTATAACCCCACAGACTCTTAAAGACAGTGAAGTGTATGTTGAGAATGGCAAATAGAAGATTTATCTAGACAGTATCTCTTTCTAAGATATATGATCTCGAATGACAGAGCGACGTGGATCTGTCAGTGATGAAGAGATAATGATTGAGATACGGAAGGTACTGGGTCTAGCTAAATACTATTGCCAGTCTATAGGAGAGTTTATGGGTTAGTTGCTCTATTGACGTGACTAATAAGTAAAAGGTTAAAGTCAGTGGATGAATAAACATAAAGATGATATGTAAAAGGTTAAAGGAATTTAATAGTAGAATATTTTACCACTGATGAAAAGTGACTGAAATAATGATGAAGGAAAAGATGAATATGTCATAAGAGGAAAGTACATGATGAAAAGAGAACACGAATATGAAATAGTTCCCGAATTTAAAATTAAAAATAACTTTTAGTGGTTATCGCATGATTATGGCTAGATGTAAGATCGAGCAAAACTCGATAGAGAAAAGTAATTATACTCCAAGGAGTAAAGAAATGATTTACATTTTACTGCCAGTGATATAAATGAAAAAAAGGATATATATATATATATATATACCACCTCGAAAGGATGAAAATAGTGGATTTATATGGATAATGAGATGATTAAATTGATAATTATAGATTCAACGATGAAGTTAAAAAATGAGATGATTAAATTATAATTTGATTATGCCATAATGGAATCTAAATTATCAAAAGAGTATATTCTCAGGTATATTCTAAAACCTAAGTGATATAGAGTATACCATAAGAATAAGAGATGTAATGATGAGATTACATGGAAGTAGATATGGGGAGAAAATGATTGTCTCCTGATTCAATTATGGTAAAAGGTGGTAAATAGTAAAGTCTGCAAATGAACTGCAGCAGTTGATGAAATAAATATGAAAAGAGTATTGAGGATAATAATGAAGAATCTAAAAGAGATATGATAATATGGAAGTGATTATAGACTGATAGTCTAATGAAACCACTTCTCCATTATCAAACTCTTAGATTCTTTAGTGCCATAGTCGAAATATGACTATAAAAGGAGGAGAATGTATGTGAAGTTCCAGTGAGTCTTATATGTGATGGGAACCTCTAAGTCGCTATATGTTATGTGAAATAGCAAAAGGCTTTGAGATTTCAAATTTATAGACAGCACCGCTCCGTACATGATGTAAAAATGTTTGAGCGTAATACGGAAACGCTCGATGATATGTTGAGTGAGTGGATGCACGAGATGTGAAAGCTACTGGACCATTACATACTATTGATTTAAATCGGTAAGTAATAGTTACCAAACTATATCGACTTGGCACTAATTGAGAAAACAGATGATGAACAGTATGAAATCATATGTGATATAAAAAGGAGTGGAAATGGATAACTCCCAACTGATAAGAAATTTAAGGGAGTATGAGTATATGATGAAAGATGATATATAGTGGTATAAAAGGAGATTATGATCTTAAAGGTGTACTGGCAGTATAATACGGAAGATAATCAAAAGGTCAAGAATGATAAGTATACAGGATGCTACCACTTTATGAATTAGGTTAAATTCGGAGGACCGAATTTCTTAAGGTGGGGACAATGTGATAACGACTAATTTTCTAAAATTTATATTAAATACTTGTAAATTTAATATTAAAACAAATAAATAAGTTAAAGAAAACAAATGAATTTATTTAAGAGATAGAAATATTTGGAAATTCGAAAGTTGATGAAATGATAATATAGAGGAAATTTAATTTGGATAAATGAAAATCCAAATTAAATAAAAAAAATGAAAATGAGAAATTATTTGGATATGAAGAAATCCAAATTAAAGGAATAAAAATGTTGGTATTTACATATTTATATATTTATATAATTAGATTATATAAATATATTTTTATATGTCTTTATATAATTACATATGTATATATATAATATGGTATATATTATAAAAGGATATATACTATTTTATATTAAATAAATACATATGTGGATTTTTATATATTTATGTATATATATACATATATATGAAATATATATATGAAGTATTTAAATTAAGGTGATATATCTATATATATATATTTAATGTGGTAAATATATAATTATACCAATATAATTATATATTATATTTATATAAAAAAAGAAAAAAAAGACAGAAACGGGGTCGGGATATAACCCGATCCCTGTTATTTTCTGTCTCAAGAAACAAAAATGAAATAGAAGGGAAAGGTGAGGGAGAGGCTGGCCACCATTGGCCGGCCGACCATAATATAGCTTGGTTTTCATTATTATCAGAGAGGCATGCCTTCAGGCTTTATGATCATTTCAAGTTACTAAAGAATAAACTTGTATGAAATGTGCAAGAGTCCTAAGGGCAAATCACAATATAGAGGGAATGGGGTTCCAAACTTCGAACTTATGCTAGTAATATTATTGTCTAATTCTTACATAACCTTTGTCTAACCTTCCTCTTTCATTTGATATATAATTACATAAAGAGAGTGCTAGAAACAAGAGTTGCTTTTGGCTTTTGCAGTAAGATAGAACAAAAAGCTTAATACATGCAACATATATATCTATATATATGTAAATGAAAACTAATAGTAGTATATTGATTTTGAAAGGAAGCTTTTCTTTTTCCTCCTTGCGAAGAGTTTTAAGAAAAGACTTCAAGATAAAGAAGTAGTAGCTAAGGGAGTTTATAAAGGAGAAGTTACAACAAAGAAGGAATCCTACTTGAAGATAAACTTTGGTAATTACAAAGAGAGTTCTATTTGAATATTAATCCTTGTTATTCTAGGCTTATAAATAGACTTATTAAAGCCTAGAACAAGGTAATAGCTAATGCATTCTACTTTTTATTTTGACCATAATCAGTTTTGATATTATGTCTTGCTAGAGTTTTAATTTTAAGTTAAAGGGACTTTTAAACCCTTGGATGATTATTATGAGACTGATTTGAGCTTAATATTATGTTGATTTTATATCTTGAATATCTAAAGTTCTTCCATGAATACCAACATGATTATTTTATTTAACTGATAGAGCACTCAGTATATAATTAAATTTAAAATTAGTTTTATTATAGAATTTAAGTTTGTAATTGTTTAATGTTTCTAAGGATCAATAGTAAATCAAAATTAATGATTATGGTCAAGTATTCGTTCAATTTCTATGAGAACCTGAGACTAAATTGAATGAACATAGTTTATAAGTTTGTTATTTAGCTTCAACCTATTTTTCTAATTCTTAAGGCTGCTAAAAATTGTATCTAGAGAGCTTGTCTTAGATAGTTAGTAGTTAGGGATTAATTAAAGAGCTTATTTTCAATTAACAACTAAGTAAGTAAAGATTAGTATAACATAACTTATTGTTCTGCTAACGCAGAACATTTAAGAACAAAATTAATAAACTAAGTAAAGATTAGTATAACATAACTTATTGTTCTGCTAACGCAGAACATTTAAGAATAAAATTAATAAATTGATGTCAGTGATCAATATTCAAATCCAATAGTGGAAAATATCTTAATAACCAAAAGCTTCTTCAACTGTAATAACTTGTGTTTTGGTTTATTTCTATTTAAATTTTAAATATTTGAAATCATTTGGAAAGCTCTTTTTCCTTATTTGTTAGCTTATAAGGACTAAATTCAGCAACAAATTAATTATTTTCAATCTTTGGGGGATTGACCTCTACTTACTATCTATAAAATAGTCAAACAACTTCTTGACCGAGTGGTTAAAGATGAGTTGTGACACATTATAAGTCTTGGGTTCGAATCCAAGTATTCTCATCTTTAGTTATTTAATATTTCCATTGTGACCAAAACAAATTTTGGTGCATTTGGCACACATCATCATTTAATGAGCCATTTAATAGCAATTTATAACTTACAATTTGAGTTAAAATTTACTTTGTGTTAGTGAAAAGTTTATACACTCAAAAAGAAAAATAGGTGAATGAAAAATTAATACATGTTAAGGTAACTGCCATTGGATTTGTAACTACCATAGGATTTGTAACTGCCATTCGATTAAATTGTATGAATTAAATTTCAAATTTGTAATTGTCAATGGTTTAAATTTAAAATGTGTAACTGTCATTGAAATAAATGGTTGAATTAATTTTTGGATTTATTTCAAAAATTTTGAAAAACCAAAAAGCTACTGGTTTAAGGCTATAAAAAATGACCTCTCATTTGTTTTACACACCAAAAATAAAATGCATATTCTCTAGCTTTTCCATATAAAATTTATTCTTTCTTCAAGTTCAGAGTTTTAGGATTCTTTGTGTTTTAGAATTCTTGCATTGGATGCTCGATTGAAGTAGATTGGTGTTGGATATTTGCTACTCGGTTACTATTGTTTTCTTAGAGACTGACACATAAGTTACTCAAGCACCCACTGTGAGAAGACGAATCTGTTTTACGGAAATTGCATGATACACGTCTCGATTCACTCTGTTTATATTACATCCCTCTTCTGCTTCAGTTATAATTATTCTAATATTGTTCTTGCAAATTTATTTCAGTATATATATAAGGCTATTATATTCCTACAAAGAGATATCATTCTCTTGAGATAGATTACACCTATTATGTGCGAGTGGGAGATGATGAGTTTTAGATCTGGATCCGAGTCTAATGGACGGCCCAATGCAATAAATAGCAACCGTTGAGACAACTTAGGTAGTTTTTATTGGTACTCAACATTTGTAAACTGTCAAACTTTTCTTTGATCCATTTTTTATATGGAGCATTACCCAAAAAAATGAAGAGATAGAAGAGAATTGCCAGAAGATAAAGAGAGAAAAAGAGAAAGAAATGAAAAAAAAAATTATTAAGAATAAATTTGTTTGATAATTCTCTAAAAATTGGAAGAATTTATGCTATGAAGATTTGTCACAACTCAAAGGACGTGACATTTTTGGTAACAAAAATAGTGAAAGTTGTCATGTCCGATATCATGAAATTCCCAACTAACTTTTTCTTTTGAAACGCTTAATCACATTCGATCAATTACAATCATATGATTTGCATTCGGTGTCAGTGTAAGTTCATCTTATATATTTCGATATCTATTAATCTTTATACTATTAGAATAATTTATATACGATTATTAAATATGAAATCATAGTATAAACCACAATATATATTTATAATTTTATTAATATCAACTTAGTACAAGTACATTCCAACTAGTTCTTTGACATTCTTGATCTTAGTCTATAATATTTACATCTCGAACTGTAAATACAATTGCTGTGCTTACACATGTTTGAATATAAAAGCATAACATTAAAGATATACCTGTTTACCGATCACTTAGACTTCTTGAAATTTTCTTTGTTCTATCTTATAGCAACGGTTACCACGTGGGTCGATGAGCTATTTGAGATAGTGAGTCAGGGGGGGTGAGCTTTGGGAAGTCCAATAAGAAACATATATAAAAGAAAGAATATCATGTTAACTATATGCAGGAATCCTATATATATATCTACATGATAATACAAAATCAATGCAACTTTTTTAATTAAAATCCAAAAAAGATGTGATTTTCACAAAATATACATTTTAATAAGCATATAAAAGAGTAGCACTATGCTACTACACACAAATAAAACATTTATTTAAAATCATTTGCAATAATTTTAATGCACTTATATCATGTAAAACATTTATTTAAAACATTGTCATTTCAATCATTAGTGTTTTGAATTCAATTAAAACAATCATTAAAATGATCCTTTCGAATTAAAGTCAATCAGTTCAATAATCAATTCCACTTTAAGTGAGTCGATGGAGAAAGTTAACATCCAAGAATCACATGCCATAATCAATAAAATATCTCCGAAGGGACCACTATAGGAATTAGCATACCCACGTACAGGCCAGGTATCCATCCCTAAGCCTATAAGATCCAATTTTGCTGTACGGTGCATGTACGAACATGTAAATTTTAACTAATGAATAAATCATTTTGTACATTTTTACAAATATTAAAAAAAAAAAGCTATGTGGACCCCGCTTGGATTTCGGTGTTCAGACGATGATATGAGTGAGAAGATATATTTTTGGAGATTGAATTAAGGATTGGAAATTGTGAGGATAAAAATAACATGAGGCTAGAATGACTCATTGGTAGTGTTTCGATTATAAAATTTTATCGAAGCATCCAAATGATAAACCGTAAAATTCTTTGGAAAGTTAACTTAATTATCTTTCCAAACATATAAGCCTCATATTCTAGTTCCTCATGGATCAATACCAAAAATTTTGTAAAGTTATTCCATGAGCAGTAGATTATACCAACTGACTCAACCGACCTATCGGTAAAGATTCATCCATAGCAGTTGGTAGGAAACTCTTATTAAGGTGATTCAAAATCCATTAGAAAGCTAACTTAAATATCTTTTATCCATATAAGGCTCATATTTTAATTCATTATAGATTAACCACAAGAAATTTCTACATTCACGTCACATGTACGGAGTTCAGCATTGAGCAATCAGTAAAGAGTCGGACATAAGTCTTGATAGGGAACTCCGATTGAGGTCATTCAAATTTCGTTGGAAAGTTAACTCGAAGACCTTTCTGGCCATGTATGGCTCATAATTTTATACATTGTGGATTGATCTCGATGAATTTTTAAAATTGGTTATAAGTGCAGTAAAATAATCAGAAAAATAAAATAAAAAGAAGATAAAGAGGGAAATTAAATGACCAACAATATGGTATAATTTTATTAGATGAAATAAATAAAAGAAGATAATTGCTCACCAAATTCATCCTCTCCAAACCGACTTCACGTGCTGCTTGATTTTGCTGCACTGCTAATTAGTTAAAGCAGAAAAGATAAGTCTGAACAAAGAGAAAAGAGGAGAAAAGTATTAAGGGGCGTGTGGCATAATGTTAGTGGATGTTTCATTAATAAAAGATGAAAAAATGAAAAATTTTCAGACAGTTTCTCAACCCATAAACCGACCTACTCCCTTCTCTGTTCTGCTGGAATTTACGTTTCCTGTAGCTTCTTCTTCTCGTTTTTCCTCCATGTTAAGCCTTCTTCACCTTATGGAATTTCATTAAATCATTACCAGATCACCGAGCACTTTGAATAAAAATAATCCCTCAACGTGAGAGCTCCTGGAACCTGAAAATTGGTGATTAAATTTCAGCAATTGGAAGCTCAAATTTTTCTGGTATGCACGGTTCAAGGTAAGGATTTGGGTATTCATGTTTTCATTGATTCTAACTGTTGGATTATGCCCTTAGAACCATTCATTAGATGATTGACTTTGGCATTTTTTTATGTATCATGACATTTTATTTATAATAGTTCATTATTATATTTGTCTTATAACTGCGTAATATAATCTTATATGATAATGTCCTTAGAATAGTAATAACACACTATTCTTAAAATATCCCTAGTCAAGTATTATTGTGAACAAGGATAACAATGATACGATAAGACTAGTATGTGGTTGACTGATGACCATTGTCATGGATATAGGATATCAAGTCATCACATAGGTACATGTTAGAGAACTATGTACTGGATCGACCCTCCATGAGAACGCTACATGGATTGTTATATGAGTGTCATAAGCGATTCTCATAGTGATGATGGTGCATGTGATCCTTTGACTTGAGATCATCAGAGATCCCAACATAGAGAATTGCATACTTTAATGCTGCTAGATATCATTCGTAACAGGATAGACTATAAAGGTAGTAATTGGGTATGCCTTGATCTATGTAGAGGGATGTTGAGTGATCAAGATAGGATTTATCCCTCTTATATAACAAGAGTGATGTCTTGGGCCCTTTGATAGAGTGAGACTAAAAATGCATGGCCGTGCTCGAATAAGTCAATATGAGATATTGATTTTATTTGTTTAATTAGTCTACTCAGGAATCAAGAAACGTTGATTAGACTATACAAGTGTGACACATTCCATGACTTGTGTCTAATCGAGACATCAAAGGATAAAGGGATTAGACTACACGGTAACATCTATCACGAGTAAGGTTATGTCGAGTCATTGACATTCTCGTTACATGGGTAGCAATGATGTGTTGCTAGATACCGCTCATTGCCTATGACAATTTTGTCATTGCCATTGTTTTGAGAACCTATTGGGTCGCACACTTAGAACGGATCAATGAGTAGCTTAATTAATCCTATTCTGAATTGGATTAAGGATATATCTAATCCTATTCTGAATTGGATTAAGGATATATCTAATCCTATTCTAAGTAGGATTAGAGTTCTGTTTGGCAGTAAATTTTAGGGTAAAATTTACTGCCTATAAAAAGGATGTTTTTCTAAAACATAGCCGCACTTTTTAAAAACAGAAAAAAAAACGTTCCTTTTAATCGAAGCTAGCAGTTCGGTTATAAGGAATCAAAAACGCTCTTCAAGGCTTCTGATCGTGAGACGTTCAAGAGTCGTGAGATCCGTTCGTGTGGATACCATAGAGGTAGGAACGAAAAGTTGCTGCTTGTGACTCGACCAACGACAAAAAATTCAGAGAAAACGTTAGGTAATATCTCGAAACCCTAATCAGGCAACTCTCCGAATCGATCTTGGTGGAGGCCGAATGTTTTATTTCCGCTGCGTGTTTGTTTCGGTCTCCTTCACTGGTATCAGAGCCAGATTCGGAGTCCCTGATTTGTTTTGATAAAAACATGATCTCTGGTTACTTTCTATTTATGATTACATGCAATCGTTTTAATGAGATTAATACGGATTAGAATGTATATGATATATTCAGAGGCTAGAAATCGAATTGTTGAAATTATATATATGATATATATCAATTTCCGATTCAACTTATATGTGAGATATAATCTGTAATGAGAATTTTTAATGGCGGTTTCTGTTCTGCATAAACGTTATGGAAGAACAGAAGAATGTCGAAAGATTGAAACACTTTTAGATAAGAGTTCTAATGCGACTAAAATTATAGTCAGTATGAGATACTGGCTGGAACATCCTGATAAGATTAGGACACTTCCGGATAAGGGGCGTTAATAAAACAAAAATTTGAAATTGCATTACACTTGTTTGTATAACACGGTGGTTGATGTTTGAGCATGGTGCATAGTTATAGCCCTAGCCCAATATGATTGTATTTTTGTGGTTGTAAATTTTAATAAATACGACCTGCGTGTCGTGCCTTGTTCTTGAAATTCTTGTTGTACATTCTTTTCTCATCTTACTCCCCTCGAATGTAACTCGAGGTTTCTCTTAAACTATGTAATTGGAGCTGACAACCATGCAAAGGATGATCGAAGAGGCACTTGGAGAAGATGCTATTACCCTTAGGTTAACCCTTAGGTTAACCCTTAGGGTTTCTCATTGGCTTGGGAAATCCATTTAGTTTGGGCTAAAACTATGTCACGTTTATTTTATTGCTTAATTGCATGAGATGCATGGTTTATTTTGTACGTTTATGATATGAAAATCATATGATAATTTTAGAAAAGTAAAATTGGTGAGATCTTATTCAATAAACTAAGAAAATCCCTCAAATTAAATTAAGTCAATAATAGATGCCTACCAATGAATAGCACTCGTCAAGGCTAGAATCGATTTTGTTATGTTTGCCAAAGCAAAATATCATATCTATCTTAGTAAGACGCGATGGGATAATAGTGATATCCAAAGGCTATAAATTGGGTTGACTTAACTAAATTTCCTCAATATGATTGGGAATTTAGAGGCATAAAGTTGGGCTTCCATTCATGAGATGAATTAGAACAAGTGTTGTTCACCCAACTATCCAAGAGTTACATGAGATGTAATTGGTAAGTGTTGCCTACCTAAATAGCCAAATCTTGGGCGATTAGCCAAAGCTAACTCTAGATAAGGTGAAATATGGATCTTGGCCCACTAGAGAAATTATGTGATAATTTTTCCGAATTAATAGTGAGGGTTGTTGATTCGATAAAAATAGTGGGAGCATCATTTAATAAATATTTAATTAAATGAATGCATTCATGATACTTATATTTTGCATATTTTGTTGTAGATTACCATGGCATCAAACACAAATAACACACTTTCACTGCGATCTGTCCTTGAGAAGGACAAGTTGAATGGGACAAACTTCCTGGATTGGTACAGGAACCTGAGGATAGTCCTCAAGCATGAAAAGAAGTTGTATGTCCTTGAAATTCCCTTACCTGAGGAACCACCCTCTAATGCTCTAAGGGCAGAAAGAGATGCTTATAAGAAGCATCAAGATGATGCATTGGATGTTAGTTGCCTTATGCTTGCCTCCATGAATCCTGAGCTTCAAAAGCAACATGAGGAAATGGATGCGTTCGATATGATCGAGCATCTCAAGCAACTCTATGAAGAGGAAGCTAGGCAAGAAAGGTACAATGTCTCTAAGGCATTGTTTCAGTGTAGGATGGCAGAGGGGACTCCCGTTGGTACTCATGTGCTCAAGATGATTGGGTACACTGAAAACCTTGAAAGATTGGGATTTCCTTTGGGCCAAGAGTTGGCCACTGATGTGATTCTGCAATCGTTGCCAGACAGCTACAGTCAGTTTGTTGTTAATTACAACATGAATGAAATTGACAAGACTCTGCCACAGCTACTTAGCATGTTGAAAACAGCTGAATCCAACATGAAAAAGGCCAAGCCTAAAGATGTCTTAATGGTTAAGAAAGCTAAGGGCAGGGCTAATGCAAAGGGCAAGAAAAAGGGTAATAAAACCAATGGCAAGTTCAAGCCCAATGATACTGCACTGAAGCCTAAAGGTGGGGTTGCCAAAGAAGGGAAATGCTTCCATTGCGGTGAGACCGGACATTGGAAGAGGAATTGCAACAAATACTTGGAAGAGCTAAAGAAGAAGAAAGGAAGTGAGACTTCCACTTCAGGTATTTATGTTATAGAAGTTAATCTATCTACTTCTTCATCATGGGTATTAGATACTGGATGTGGTTCTCACATTTGTGTAAATGTGCAGGAACTCAAAAGGAGTAGATCGTTGACTAAGGGCAAGGTCGACCTGCGAGTGGGAAATGGAGCAAGGGTTGCTGCATTAGCTGTAGGAACTTATATTTTGACATTGCCCACAGGACTTGTTTTAGAATTAGATGATTGTTATTATGTGCCTTCCATCACTAAAAACATTATTTCTATTTCTTGTTTGGACAAGAAGGGTTTTTCATTTATAATAAAGGACAACTGTTGCTCCATTTATTTAAATGATATCTTTTATGGTAGTGCACAACTAATTAATGGTCTTTACATTCTAAATCTTGATATGCCCATTTATAACATAAATGCTAAAAGGATTAAATCTAATGATCAAAATCCAACATATCTCTGGCATTGTCGCTTGGGACACATAAATGAGAATCGCATTTCCAAACTCCATAAAGATGGACTTTTGGACTCATTTGATTTTGAATCGTATGAGACATGTGAATCTTGTTTGATGGGTAAGATGACTAAAGCCCCTTTCAAAGGACATAGTGAAAGGGCAAGTGATTTATTGGGCTTAATACATACAGATGTATGTGGACCTTTAAATACACAGGCCAGAGGTGGGTTTATGTACTTTATTACATTTACTGATGATTTCAGTAGATATGGCTATGTGTATCTTATGAAACACAAGTCAGAATCTTTTGAAAAGTTCAAAGAATTCAAGAATGAAGTACAAAACCAACTTGGCAAGAGCATTAAGGCACTTCGATCAGATCGAGGTGGTGAATACTTAAGCCAAGAATTGCTTGACTATCTTAAAGAGTGTGGGATTGTCTCACAACTCACTCCTCCAGGTACACCACAATGGAATGGTGTATCTGAAAGGAGAAACCGAACTTTATTAGATATGGTTCGATCAATGATGAGTCATACAGATCTTCCAGAATCCTTTTGGGGACATGCATTAGAAACAGCTGCTTTTACACTGAACCGTGTTCCATCTAAATCGGTTCCAAAGACACCATATGAGATATGGACTGGTAAACGTCCCAGTATGTCTTTTATGAAGATTTGGGGTTGTGAGGCTTATGTGAGACGTCAAGTCTCTAACAAACTTGCACCTAAATCTGATAAGTGCTATTTTGTGGGATATCCTAAACTAACAAAAGGATATTATTTTTACAATCCCACTGAGCGCAAAGTGTTTGTAGCTCGAACAGGTGTCTTTCTAGAAAGAGAATTCATGTCTAGAAGAACTAGTGGGAGAAAAGTAGAACTTGAAGAAATTCAAGAGCTACAAGATAGCGCACCCGATGTTGAGATGGAGCCTGAGCAAGCACCACAAGTTGTTGTGGAACCAGAACCACAAGCTGTTGTGGAGCAACCGCCTGCTCAAGAGACACAAGCCTTGCGTAGATCAGTTAGAACACATCGTGAGACACAGAGATATGGATTTCTAATGACTCAGAACGGTGATGTATTGCTCATGGACCAAGATGAGCCTACTACCTATCAAGAGGCTATTACAGGGCCAGACTCTGAGAAATGGGTTGAAGCCATGAGATCTGAGATGGAATCCATGTATGTCAACCAAGTTTGGACCTTGGTTGACTTACCCGAAAGGGTAAAACCTATAGGGTGTAAATGGGTTTTTAAGAAGAAAACCGACATGGAAGGAAATGTTCATACCTATAAAGGGCGATTGGTTGCTAAAGGTTTTAAACAAATTCATGGTATTGACTATGATGAAACTTTTTCACCAGTCGCGATGATCAAATCCATTAGGATCTTGCTTGCGATAGCTGCATACCATGATTATGAAATCTGGCAAATGGACGTCAAGACTGCTTTTCTTAATGGAAAGCTACTCGAGGATGTGTACATGACACAACCTGAGGGTTTTGTTGATCCAAAAAATGCTGGAAAGGTTTGTAAGCTGCAACGTTCTATTTATGGACTAAAGCAAGCTTCTCGAAGTTGGAATCTTCGTTTTGATGATGCAATCAAAGAGTTTGGTTTCATCAAGAACGAAGATGAACCTTGTGTCTACAAGAAGGTCAGTGGGAGCTCTATTGTCTTCCTGGTGTTGTATGTAGATGACATACTACTCGTTGGGAATGACATCCCTACCCTTCAGTCTGTAAAGACTTGGTTAGGGAATTGCTTTTCAATGAAAGACTTGGGCGAAGCTACCTATGTACTGGGTATAAAGATCTATAGAGATAGATCAAGGAAATTAATTGGCCTAAGTCAAAGTGCATACATAGATAAAGTGCTAAAGAGGTTTAGCATGCAGGATTCCAAGAAAGGATTCTTGCCTATGACACATGGCATTACTCTCTCTAAAGAACAGTGTCCTACAACACAAGAAGAGAGAGAACGTATGAGTAAAGTTCCATATGCATCTGCTATTGGATCCATTATGTATGCCATGTTATGCACACGTCCCGATGTCTCGTATGCCTTAAGCATGACGAGTAGATATCAAGTTGATCCTGGTGAACGTCACTGGATCACTGTCAAGAATATTCTTAAGTACTTGAGAAAGACTAAGGATACATTCTTGATATATGGAGGTGAGGAAGAGCTCATTGTAACAGGTTACACTGATGCTAGCTTCCAAACTGATAAAGATGACTATAGATCGCAGTCTGGTTATGTGTTTTGCCTTAATGGTGGTGCTGTGAGCTGGAAGAGTTCAAAGCAGGCGACAGTGGCCGATTCTACAACAGAGGCTGAGTATATAGCTGCCTCTGAAGCTGCTAAGGAGGCTGTTTGGATCAGGAAGTTCATTACTGAGCTTGAAGTTGTTCCTAGCATTGTAGATCCGATTGAGCTCTATTGTGACAACAATGGAGCCATCGCACAAGCTAAGGAACCTAGATCTCACCAACGATCCAAACATATACTACGGCGCTTCCATCTCATTCGAGATATCATTGAGAGAGGAGATGTGAGGATATGCAAAGTACCAACTGACGATAACATCGCCGACCCACTGACGAAGCCTTTGACGCAGCAGAGACATGATCGTCACACTAGGTCACTAGGTATTAGATACATGAGTGAATGGTCTTAGTGCAAGTGGGAGATTGTTGGATTATGCCCTTAGAACCATTCATTAGATGATTGACTTTGGCATTTTTTTATGTATCATGACATTTTATTTATCATAGTTCATTATTATATTTGTCTTATAACTGCGTAATATAATCTTATATGATAATGTCCTTAGAATAGTAATAACACACTATTCTTAAAATATCCCTAGTCAAGTATTATTGTGAACAAGGATAACAATGATACGACAAGACTAGTATGTGGTTGACTGATGACCATTGTCATGGATATAGGATATCAAGTCATCACATAGGTACATGTTAGAGAACTATGTACTGGATCGACCCTCCATGAGAACGCTACATGGATTGTTATATGAGTGTCATAAGCGATTCTCATAGTGATGATGGTGCATGTGATCCTTTGACTTGAGATCATCAGAGATCCCAACATAGAGAATTGCATACTTTAATGCTACTAGATGTCATTCGTAACAGGATGGACTATAAAGGTAGTAATTGGGTATGCCTTGATCTATGTAGAGGGATGTTGAGTGATCAAGATAGGATTTATCCCTCTTATATAACAAGAGTGATGTCTTGGGCCCTTTGATAGAGTGAGACTAAAAATGCATGGCCGTGCTCGAATAAGTCAATATGAGATATTGATTTTATTTGTTTAATTAGTCTACTCAGGAATCAAGAAACGTTGATTAGACTATACAAGTGTGACACATTCCATGACTTGTGTCTAATCGAGACATCAAAGGATAAAGGGATTAGACTACACGGTAACATCTATCACGAGTAAGGTTATGTCGAGTCATTGACATTCTCGTTACATGGGTAGCAATGATGTGTTGCTAGATACCGCTCATTGCCTATGACAATTTTGTCATTGCCATTGTTTTGAGAACCTATTGGGTCGCACACTTAGAACGGATCAATGAGGAGCTTAATTAATCCTATTCTGAATTGGATTAAGGATATATCTAATCCTATTCTGAATTGGATTAAGGATATATCTAATCCTATTCTAAGTAGGATTAGAGTTCTGTTTGGCAGTAAATTTTAGGGTAAAATTTACTGCCTATAAAAAGGATGTTTTTCTAAAACATAGCCGCACTTTTTAAAAACAGAAAAAAAAACGTTCCTTTTAATCGAAGCTAGCAGTTCGGTTATAAGGAATCAAAAAACGCTCTTCAAGGCTTCTGATCGTGAGACGTTCAAGAGTCGTGAGATCCGTTCGTGTGGATACCATAGAGGTAGGAACGAAAAGTTGCTGCTTGTGACTCGACCAACGACAAAAAATTCAGAGAAAACGTTAGGTAATATCTCGAAACCCTAATCAGGCAACTCTCCGAATCGATCTTGGTGGAGGCCGAATGTTTTATTTCCGCTGCGTGTTTGTTTCGGTCTCCTTCACTAACCATAGTAGTGGACTGAGTTAAGTGTGAGTAACTTGTTATACACATGAGATGGAATTAAAATGAAGAATAATACAAGTTGCAAGAATCGGTCATGAAAGGGGATTGAAGGATTTTTGGTGGTTTTGATGTAGGAATTGTAGGAATTAATAGATATTGGTACATAGAATTTGCTGGGATTTAATTAGAACTAGGATTTAATGATAAAATTTGCCAAAACATGAAGTTGGTGTGAGCATGAATATTTTTCGGTAGAGCAGGACAGTTACGATGGTGAGGAGTTTTGTTGATTTTAAATATATTTAATGAAACTTTTAAGTGAATGAATGATGAATATGCTTGCTGTAGTATGGTTTCTCACGTTAATGTAGATGCTGGGGTGAATTTTAGATATTCGATGGAAATACTAAAAGAGTATGGGTAATTACAAGGCAACAAGTGATAAAAGAATAATTGAAAAATAAGAGGAAGAAGAAAATGCCGGCTATAGAAAAGAATGAAAGTGGCATGATAAGGGCTGAACATGGGTGCCATGTAAAATAGAAAATGGGTGATGTGAAAAATGGTAAGGGCCTTTCGGCCATATGAATTGTTGAATGCTGATTTTAAAATGAAATGGATGGTTGAATTAAAATGTAATAATTACGAGCAATCTACCAGCAAGCTTGGATTTAAAATCCAACACAAAAAGGGGAAGTCATGTTATAATATCGATAAAATTTCTACTGCAAAAATAATTGCAGTGTACAATATGGCTGCATAGAGATATGAACAATAGCTAAAAAAAATAAGTACTTAAATGAGCTAATTATTTTAAATCAAATTATTTGCAGCTCAGAAGAATCGGATTACGAGTGGCGTACTCGAAAAGAGTTGGAATACGCTACACAGGTAAGGGATGCATGTGCAACACTGTAGGGATATTCAATCTGCATGTTTTAATTTCGAAATATTTTATGAAAATATTTTATGAAATTATCATGATGAATGATTTGTTGAAATTTGGAATGAAGTACTGGCTGGAAATTGTAAACTGTATTTTCTGTGCAGGAGGCTAGCCAATCGACAGTCGTTATACTACCGAAAAATTATCGAAAAATTTTTGAAAATTATTAAAAATCATAATAAATGATTTTATGTCACGAGAAATGATTTTCAACCACGAAAATCGAGAAAATGAATATTTTCATAAAAACATGAATAAAATGAAAGTGATTTTAAAATATTCATGTTTTCGAGAATGATGATAATGAAATCACTGAAAAAGATTCTCTTCGATAATGGTGATAATGAAATCACCGAAAATTCTCTTGATATGTAAATTACACGTAATACGAGATGAAGAATGAAAAGAAATAAAGTAAATATTTTTATATATATTTTTATAAATATTCACTAAATGGTTTTTCTAACCTTTATGGTTTCAAATTAAGAAATTTATATTTTTATAAATTCCATAAAGGTTTACTGATGATGAAAAAAAATACAGTTTTGAGACTAGATGGCAACCTTATCATGCTGATATGTGATATGTAGTCCCAGCCGACACCTGATCAGTGATCCGCCGAGGACAATTATAGACTATGGCCATAGATCTGACATGATTATTCATACCCTTCGGGGTCTATAGCATGATATGAGTGACTATCCAGTGGACGGGCTGGGTGTGCGTGCCTAAGTCTCCATATATGAAAATGTTTTACATGATATGAGATATGTGAAATGTAAATGTTTTATATGAGATGTGGCAAGTTAAATGAAAGTGATTTACAGCATTTTACAAAATGCTTATTTCAGTACTGATTGTAGTACTACGAGATGATTTTCATATGATATGTGATATGAACATGTAATATGTTTTCAAAAGGAAAAAGAGGTTATATGTCTAATATTCTTACTATGATTTTCAATTGAATATTAGACTATATGTGATCATGAATATGTGATATGTTTTCCAAAAAGGAAAGAGGAGGAAAAATAAATCTAATATTCTTATTTTGAAATTTAAATTGAATATTAGATTTAAATGATATATATGTTATACGAAAATGATTTAATAGCTGATTTTGCTATTTAAAGTACTGTACTAATTATGGTTGTACAGCAAAACATGAAATGAGTTTTAAATGAGAATTATGAGAATTTAACAATATTCTTTTTAAAGAATATATGAATATTAGTTACTTTATTTAAATGCTTTATTTTATAAAAGCATTATTTTGAAAAGAATAAGAGAATGTTATGAAATAAAAAGGTAAAAAGGATTAAAATTCCAAATGAAAAGGAAATTATTCTCTACAGTTGCTTCTAGGTTCCGGGACAAGATAGGTATTTCAAAATACTTACCTTACTCCATCCGGATCCTTAGCCGACTATAGTATCCTTCCTACATGTGAGCCTAGAGCCCATAGAAAAAAAAAGAAAAAGTTTTTCAGCATATAGATAGTTGAGTATCAAGTGAGGCATATAATTCCCTTACTGAGCCGTGGTTTTGCTCACCCCTTAATTTTAACATTTCAGGTTTTCGAAGATTGAGATTCTAACACTTAAAGGATTTCGGCTGCGCATTTGGGGACGATGCGACAGCTCGACTGATGACATGAGGTATGATCATTTATTTTCCGTATTTAGACATTTTCACAGTACTATTTTCTTATGAAGTAAGATAGGGGATGTATTTCATATTGTAATTTAATATGAAATTGTTAATATGTAAAAGAAAAATAAAGTATCGTAGACAGCCCAACCATATAAGATGTATAGAATAAGGTGAAAAATAGGGTCACGGGCTGTGACAAAGCCATTCCTATTTAACACTTACAATGGCTATTGTGGAAAAGAATCTATAGTGCTTACTAGTCAGTGCCTACTGTGGATGCTACGGACTTGAAAAGGGTCCCGTAGCCATAATCACTCAATAGTTTGCATGATCATAAGGAAGAAACTATCTCAAAACATTCGTTCAATTGTCGTAAAATAATAAACAAGACATTGTACATTCAAAACTTTATACGATCACATAATCGAAATATATAAACTGATAGGAAATTAAGTTCATTTCATAATTCATAGAATACTACGATGAGGTATACTGTGTAGCACATAGCTCTTTTGGAAACCTAGAGGTGACTTCCACAGTCTCAAGAACTCTTGTTGTCATGACCTGAAGGCCGTAACTTACACTTGATACTCATATTTTTTCTTCTTACAAATTTATGGACTAAATTTTTCCTTTTCATTTTAAGGTTTGTATATCGGTGTCAGTGTAGTCACTACACTAATTTCACTGATCCTTTCTTTATACTATAGCCTTGATAACTTAAGCATATAGTCAACCAACATAATCACATCTCAAATAGCATTTGATGATTATATGAACCTATATAATAATTTACCACGATCCTAAGTTACATCCCGACTCATTGAACCAAATACGTGCTGTGCATCAATTTAAAGTCTTACATTTAAACAAGCGATTTATAAAGAGTGTATACCTCAAAAGCGACAAAGTAGGTTCGGAAGACAAAGGCCAATACCAAGTTTAGATACCGTCTCTGAAGGCCCACTCAAAAGCTCTTATGGCGGAGTTTAACTCCAATAGTCTGAAAAGATGTGAAATTAAAGGAGTGAGCAAATCCACGGCTCAGTAAGATACTAATATAACAACTGAATTAGGATTATACTGTCCCTAATGCAATTCATGAAATCCTGCAAGTGTATCTCCTAGTATCATTTAGAAGTCAATATTCTTTGAATATTTATTAGATCATGCCCTAATGATACTAAGTATTCTTGTATCACTGCAAATCATACATCAATACGTGTACTGTCATCACATGATTCAATATGTAACGTATAAAATTTTTACTGCATAAAACATACATTTCAAATCATGTGTCATGTAGTACATAATCATGTACGAAAGTCATGTAGTTCAGAATCATTTGACATATGCTTTAAAACACATCTCAAAACATATACAATCTCAAGTCATATCATGTGTGGTATAAAACCATGTGTACATCATTTCATTTCGGTCATGTCAAATATACTGTAAAAACATATCATGTCTATAGTTCATATATAGTAAATCATACTCCAGACAATGTTTAACATTTAGAGAGAAACTAGGCATGAATCCCTATTCTGTTATCATATCATCTCTAACAAATTATAGCTATCAATGGGATAGTTTTCCCTCAAGGGGTTCACTATTTATGATCATAGATCGTCCCAGTCCCACTGATCAGCTGGAAACTGAGGAATGTGTCCAGGACTATTGTCAGACAGCCTGGAATGATCTCATCAGGCAACGTTTACATGTACATATCATATATGTATAAACTGGGTTCCATGCCACACAGGCAGAACCACACAATATATACATACTCTGTGCCACAAAGGCATATGCCACACAGGCATTCTATAGGGTACCTGTCGTCTCTAAATCGAAATCTTTGCTTCAAATTTTCTTTTCAAATCCTTTAAGATAGTCCACATAATAAAACATTTAAAACTAAATTATTTCCCAAATCAATGCATAATTAAATCTTATGCTCAATCTATTCATTTCATGAGTGATGTAAAGCGAGTGTTAGACATCAAGGTCTGTGGCTGTCTATTCATTTCAAACATTTACTTTCACTTAAAGGATTTTGATACATTTCACTTTTAAAACAATACTTTCTCTTTTAAAATGATACATGTTTTTCGAAAGTCATGCTATGCATGAATGAACTTGAGTACACTAAGAGATAGTTCAACCTTTATTCAATATGATATTGTACATGCTTAGGTAAATAGGTTGGCTATATTTACAGTAACAACGATTCCTCATTCATGCGTAACCTTCATGCTATTATAACTTGTTAATCATTATGCATTTACATATAGTCTATCACTCTTCAAAAGTATTTATACATCAGCTTATACCACAAATACTACAAGGCTATCATGCCCTCACAAGTCATTAAGAGTCCACAACGTGTTTGTGTATATATTTATTTAGATGTATTTCAATGACATCCACATGTTACTAGATCATAGATCTCTCGTCTCTCTTACAAAATTGTGTAAATATATCTTTTCATATCCAAATATCATCCACACAATTTAAATCTCAATTCACTTTCCAATTCTCCAACATATGTCTTACAATCCATAAATCACTATGAATATCCATATATGTTCATATGTATATAAATATAATACCGATAATATCTCAGAACACTAATATCACATATCTTTTATCAAGATCACATAGTCACATCAATACACGGTATCCATATTTCAATATCATCCACAATATCACACATTGTCATAAAACGATTTTCTTCAGTCTCAATCACTATGGTAATTTACTTAATAAAATACATTTCATATTCCATATCACTAATTATACAACCTTTATTATCTATTTTGTTTCCACAAGATACCGTAAGTCATATTTCATAATCATTTTATTAGACCAAAAATTGAAATTATGACTCCAAGGATAATATCCATTTCCATCGTGAGGCAATTATCCCAATTCACATGTACATAATCCCAATGTTATGCTAATACTAGTGTCTCATATTTACCTCATTTGTCTCTATAGCATAGATTCAAATTCAACCATGTACTTTAGAATCTTTCTCAATAAATTATTTTAATCGTTCTTTCTAAATCTCTATTTACGAAAAAGTCAGTAACTTCTACATAGGACAATTTTATCTAAAATTCGGTAGCATAATATTTAAGGAATCGAAACCTCCTGCAAGTGAAATTGAAAATTTTCAACCAATCCAAACCATTCCAAAAACTCAAATTTTCCAAGGTAATTCATTTCACTAGATCAATAGCTCAAGTGCTTTTAATTCAACACTTTCTCCTATAATCTATCTTGAATCGTATCCACGTAGTGTCATGGTTACGCCAACACAATTATCATGTAATGATTTTCTTCATTCTATATGTATTCTCTTCCTAGGATTGATGAACTGTTTGATCAGCTTAAGGGTGCACAAGTCTTTTCCAAGATAAACTTGAGGTCGAGATATCACCAATTGAAGATCCGAAATGAAGATTGTTGGATTATGCCCTTAGAACCATTCATTAGATAATTGACTTTGGCATTTTATGTATCATGACATTTTTATTTATAGTTCATTATTATGTTTGTCTTATAACTGCGTAATATAATCTTATATGATAATGTCCTTAGAATAGTAATAACACACTATTCTTAAAATATCCCTAGTCAAGTATTATTGTGAACAAGGATAACAATGATACGATAAGACTAGTATGTGGTTGACTGATGACCATTGTCATGGATATAGGATATCAAGTTATCACATAGGTACATGTTAGAGAACTATGTACTGGATCGACCCTCCATGAGAACGCTACATGGATTGTTATATGAGTGTCATAAGCGATTCTCATAGTGATGATGGTGTATGTGATCCTTTGACTTGAGATCATCAGAGATCACAACATAGAGAATTGCATACTTTAATGCTGCTAGATGTCATTCGTAACAGGATGGACTATAAAGGTAGTAATTGGGTATGCCTTGATCTATGTAGAGGGATGTTGAGTGATCAAGATAGGATTTATCCCTCTTATATAACAAGAGTGATGTCTTGGGCCCTTTAATAGAGTGAGACTAAAAATGCATGGCCGTGCTCGAATAAGTCAATATGAGATATTGATTTTATTTGTTTAATTAGTCTACTCAGGAATCAAGAAACGCTGATTAGACTATACAAGTGTGACACATTCCATGACTTGGGTCTAATCAAAACATCAAAGGATAAAGGGATTAGACTACACGGTAACATCTATCACGAGTAAGGTTATGTCGAGTCATTGACATTCTCGTTACATGGGTAGCAATGATGTGTTGCTAGATACCGCTCATTGTCTGTGACAATTTTGTCATTACCATTGTTTTGAGAACCTATTGGGTCGCACACTTAGAACGGATCAATGAGGAGCTTAATTAATCCTATTCTGAATTGGATTAAGGATATATCTAATCCTATTCTGAATTGGATTAAGGATATAGTTAATCCTATTCTAAGTAGGATTAGAGTTCTGTTTGGCAGTAAATTTTAGGGTAAAATTTACTGCTTATAAAAGGATGTTTTTCTAAAACAGAGCCGCACAATTAAAACAGAAACGACATTCTTTTAATCGAAGCTAGCAAATCGATTATAAGAATCAAAAACGCTCTTTAAGGCTTCTGATCGTGAGACGTTCAAGAGTCGTGAGATCCGTTCGTGTGGATACCATAGAGGCAGGAACGAAAAGTTGTTGCTTGTGACTCGACCAACGACAGAAATCAGAGAAAACGTTAGGTAAAATCTCGAAACCCTAATCAGGCAACTCTCCGAATCGATCCTGATGGAGGCCGAATGATTTAAATTCCGCTGCATGTTTGTTTTGGTTTCCTTCAAAGATATCCCTAAGACCGCATTCAGAACACGGTATGGTCACTATGAATTTCTAGTGATGCCGTTTGGCCTAACCAATGCACCCACGGCCTTTATGAACTTGATGAATGATGTGTTCAAACAATATTTGGACCAATTTGTCATTGTCTTTATCGATGACATATTGGTGTATTCGAGATCTCGAGAAGAGCATGAGCAGCATTTGAGGATAGTTCTGCAAACCCTCAGAGATCGAGGATTGTACACCAAGCTAAGTAAGTGTGATTTTTGGCTAGATCAAATCTCCTTTTTGGGTCATATAATCAGTAAAGATGGAGTTTCGGTCGATCCATCGAAGATTGAAGCGGTGGTTCAATGGGAGAGATCGAAAACGGTGACGGAAATCAGGAGTTTCTTGGGTCTAGCTGGCTACTATCGAAGATTTGTGGAGGGTTTCTCAAGGTTAGTTGCTCCCTTGATGCGCTTAACGTGCAAAGAGGGGAAGTTTGAATGGAATGATGCCTGTGAATAAAGCTTTCAAGAGTTGAAGCGCAGGCTGACGACTGCACCTATTCTCACCATTCCTAGTGGTCTGGTGGATTTTCAATGTATAGTGATGCCTCAGGACAAGGTTTGGGTTGTGTACTAATGCAGCATGGTAAGCTAGTTGCATATGGTTCTCGATAATTAAAGGACCATGAGAAGAACTACCCAACTAATGACTTGGAGTTAGCTGCAGTAGTATTTGCTTTGAAAATATGGAGGCATTACTTGTATGGTGAGAAATTTCATATTTTTACGGATCATAAAAGTCTAAAGTACTTGTTCTCTCAAAGAGAATTGAATATGAGATAGAGAAGATGACTCGAGCTTCTAAAGGATTATGATTGTGAGATCTTGTACCACCCGAGAAAGGCCAATGTGGTGGCGGATGCTTTGAGCCGGAAGCATGTAGGGATAATGGCTTATATGATGGTAAGAGAGTACGAGTTGCTTCAGCAGTTTGCAAGCCTCAATCTAAATGTTACGCCTCTTGAGCAATTTGGGATGACAGCAAGTTTGATGATTGAATCGAAGTTTATGGATAGAATTCGGCTTGCTCAGAGGGAAGATGCCCAGTATATTGAGGCTATGGATCAAATTCAATCAGGTATGCTATCGGAGTTTAATATTGATAGCGATGGAATTTTGAGGTTTAATAACCATATATGTGTTCCTAATGATAAAGAGTTGAAGAAGCTGATTTTGACAGAAGCACATTCCACTAAATACACGTTACATCAGGAAATACGAAGATGTATCACAATCTTCGCAAGGTGTATTGGTGGATTGGCATGAAAAGAGACATAGCAGAATTTATGACGAAGTGTCTCATGTGTCAGCAAGTTAAGGTAGAGCACCAAAGACCAGCAGGTTTGTTGCAACCTCTACCTATACTTATGTGAAAATGGGAACACATTACGATGGATTTTGTTATGGGATTGCCCAGGACCAAAAGGAATCATAATGGTATTTGGGTAATCGTGGATCGGTTAACTAAGTCAGCTCACTTCCTACCTATGAAATCTACAGATACACTTAGCGCTTTGGCAGACTTGTATGTGAGAGAAGTTGTCAGACTACACGGTGTTCTAGTGAGCATTACCTCTGATAGAGATCCCAGGTTTACTTCTCACTTTTGGGAACATTTTCAAGAAGCTATGGGATCTCAGTTGAATTTTAGCACAGCTTTTCATCTGCAAACTAATAGGCAGTCTGAGCGCACCATTCAGACGCTCAAGGATATGTTGAGAGCTTGTGCTTTGGATTTTAAAGGCTCCCGAGATGATCATCTGCCATTGGCTGAGTTTGTTTACAACAATAGCTATCATGCAAGTATCAGGATGGCACCATATGAAGCTTTATATGGTAAAAGGTGTCGATCTCCGATTGGGTGGGAAAAAGTGGGCGAACGCAAGTTATTAGCTCCAGATTTAGTCGAGCAAGCCTCTGAGGATGTTAAGATGATCTGTCAAAGACTTAAGAGTTATGCGGATGCTCTACGGAGACCACTTGAGTTTTGGTTGGAGATTTTGTGTTCTTGAAGGTTTCTCTATCCAAAGGGATTATGAGATTTTGCCAAAGAGGTAAGCGTAGTCCTCGCTACATAGGGCCATTTGAAGTCTTAGATCGAGTTAGAGATGTTGCCTATAGGTTGGCACTACCTTCGGAGCTATCGGGAGTACACAATGTCTTTCATGTGTCGATGCTTCGGAAATATAATCCAGATCCATCTCATGTCATAGAATATGAACCCTTGGAGATTCGGGAAGACATGAGCTATGTAGAGAAGCCGGTTCGAATTTTGGATAGAAAGGAGAAAGTATTGAGGTCTAAGATGATCCCATTAGTTAAAGTTCTTTGGCAGTACCATACTATAGAAGAAGCTACATGGGAGCTAGAGAGCTTAATGAAGGAAAGATATCCTGCGCTATTCGAGCAATAAGCCAATTCAAATATGGAAGACCAAATTTCTAAAGGTAAGGAGAATGTGAAATCTCCAATTTCATGTAATTCCCCTATAATTGTAAAGTATTGTAAGCTGAAATAATCAAAAAAAATATTAAAGTATGATGTATGAATGATATATAGGACATAGGTGGAATAATGAGATTGAAAGTCAAATGGTCAAGTAATGAATTTGAAGAAAATGAGAATAATTGGATTATGTATAGTTATATCAAATTTTATGGTAATTAAAATGACATGTGGCTGATATGATGAAAGGAAAAAGAGAAATTAAATGGTCAAAGTATTAATGGCTGAAATGATTAAGAGATAAAGGAGCATTAAATGCAAGAAAGCCTATCATCTATTCCCTCCATCCAAGTCGGCAGCAACACTCCAGCCATCCCTCTTTTTCCTCTCCAAAATCCTTCAAGTTTCCATTTTAGCTACCTTGACAAACCACCATTACCTATCATCGATTTGTTAAGCTCACTTAATGAAAAACGATCCTTGTCACTAGCTCAAGCTAAGCCTATAATATAAAAGGCTGAATCCAAGGAAGTAAGGAGATTAGAATTCCTATTGTTTTGGTTATTGACAAAGGTAAAGATAGAAGTTGATTCTTTGAATTCTATCTATGGTTTGGAGTTAAGTTGAGTTAGTAGAGTATGTTTATAAAGATTTCTTAAAGGTTTGATCCTATATGATGTTTACAGCTTTGAAGAATTGAGGGCAAAGGATTGGTGCAATCAAGCGATCACACGTTCGGAGTTAATTGGGGTAAGGAATTTATGTAACGGACGTAGGGTGACTATGTCCGCATGTTTTTAATTGTTTTGGAGAGAATTACCAGCTAATTTTAAGTGTAGAAGAGTAAATTTCGGGTTTTACTCCTAGTTACCAAAACGCTAGTAGCAGCCGACTGCCTTAAGTAGCAGCCGACTGCCTAAAGTAGCAGCCGACTGCCTAGAGACAGTCGAAGCGTAGATTTTCGAAAATCGAGACAAACCAGTTGACTGCTGTATAAGCCAATCGACTACTATTTTCCAGAATGTATTCCGTTTCAAACCAGTCGACTGCTATATGGGACAGTCGACTGGTTTTACTTAGAAAGTATTCTATTACAAAACCAGCCGACTGCCTAAGGAGCCAGTCCGCTGCCTTGTTTTCAGAAACATTCTGTTTGCGAAAACAACCGACTGCCAAAGAGCCAGTCGACTGCCTTTTTCTCGGAAGCATTCTGTTTCAAAACCAGTCAACTGCTATATGAGACCAGTCGACTGCCCTATGTGTCTTTCAAAAAATAAAATATTTGAATTTCAAAAAGGAAAAGAAATTCAATAAAGCAAATTATAGTGTAGCAGCCGACTGCCTTAAAAACCAGTCGATTGCCCATTTGAAAAGGAGGTTTTGAAAACCTATTTCAAGAAAGTATATTTGTATTTGCCAAAGGGTATGTGAATAATGTTTTGGAGACTAAAAACACCTTTAATGATCATGCACATTATTTTTATTTGTATTTGTGCTTGGCTGAGGAGCCTTAGTCCGTTCCTTAGACCAACAGTAAGGCACCTGACTAGTGAGCACTGTGGGCTATAGACAATGGCCATATGTCTCTTATTTGTATTCGGCTTTGGGGAGGATCCTTAGCCCATACGTGGGTACGCCACTTATTTGATTTCTCTCGGGATTATCCCTTACAAAATATATTTGTGGTATCCTCATGAGATCTCTTATGGATTATCCCTTACAAGATATATTTGCTGTATCCATTTTGAGAATTACTTGGTGCATGAATCTAATTGGAAGTAATCGTCTCCCACTTATTTGAAAGTATATGAAATTACTTGTAGTTGAAGTATTTGTATTTGTACATGAGAATTTACGTGAAAGAAATTACTTGATTTATGCTCTATAATGGTTTTTACATGACATTATAGAGCCAAGCAGGAAAACTGCATATAGTGACATAGTACGCTCTTTTATATATATTTCTTACTGAGCGTAAACTCATTCCTTTACAACTATTTTTCAGATTATTTGAAGTAAATCCTGCTGCAGCTAGAGAGGAGCTTACTTGGGATCTTCTAGTATACCTTCGAGTTATGCTTCCCAATAATTATTAAAGGTATACTCATGTATTATGTACTCCAGACTATTGTACAGTACAATACCACAATAATGTATATTAGTTGTTTTGGGGATATAGGTTTTGTAAGTTATTTGAGATCCTGGTGTAGTTGACTCATACGAATATATGAAATTTCAATTAATGTGGTAAATTGATATCATATTATGATAATAAGCATGTAAGAAGAAGAAGGACATTGACGAACAAGTCTAATCAAACTTATGTGAAGAAAAAGTTAGTTGGCATTTGGATAGTGAAGAGGATGTCACAATACAAGAGTATAACTGTTAAATGTAAAGTAACCTGATATGATATATTGCATCTGAACATGGTATTCACTTGAGATATGATATATTATGAGATTGATGTGAGTATGGATTAATAGTATATGATATTCAAATTATACAAGATGTATTGTTGTACGATGCATTGTAGTATAAGGACAAGAAGATTGAAAGTGATTAAATTGATTTATTTAAAGGTTTGAGTGATGGACAGATGTCAGGAAAGGAGATAATGAGGTACTTCAGATTCCCTTACATCAGTACTCCAAAACCCTTGCTCACTTAAGGTCCTTAGGACTTGATCTTGTTATAAATATGAGATGTTATCGATTGAAATGGTGAATTATAATGGCAAACTTGCAGGATTTATGTATTGCAGATAAGACAGTATAATTCTACTCCTACATTTATATTAGTATCTTACGGAGCTGTGGATTTGCTCACTCCTTTAATTTCATCTCTTTTCAGACTATTTGAGTTAAATTCTGCCATGAGAGCTTTTGAGTGGGCCTTCGAATACAATACCTAGGCTTGGTACTAGCCTTTTGAGGTATACGCTCTTTATAAAACGCTTGTTTATATGTAAGACTTTAATTGATGCACAGGTCATATTTTGTTAAATAAGTCGGGATGTAACTTAGAACCGTTTCCTTGCTAGTTTAATATTTAAGTGAAATGACTATAGTTCACTTAGATAGTTGGGTAAATATGCTCACAAATTAATGTTTAAGTTATCAAGGCTAAAGTATAAAGAAAGGATTAGTGAAATTAATTTAGTGACTACACTGACACCGAATACAAACCGTAAAATGAAAAGGAAAAATTTAGTCCATAAATTTGTAAGATGAAAAAGTATGAGTATCGAGTGAACGTCGCGGCCTTCGAGTTGTGACATCACATCCTCCCCACTTTAAGAAATTCGGTCCTCCGAACTGAATTGCACTTAAGTAAAAAGGTGGTATTGTTCTGTATGCTTATCGTTTCTGAACTCCAGATAATCTTCTAAATATTGCTACCAATATACTTTCAAAATCAGAATTACTTTTAGACCACTACATATCGTCTTTCACAATATATTTATACTTTCAAAGAATTACTTTATCAAATCGAGAGTTTTCAATTCCCATTCTTTTGGCACAATATATGATTCACACTATTTATCACTCGTTTTTCTCATTTGGTGCCAAGTCGCTATAGCATGGTAGTTATCATTTAAACGATTTAATCAATAGTATGTAATTGTCCCAGTAGCTCTTAAATACAGTGCACCCATTCTCAATATATCTTTAAGAGTTCACATATTACGCTCGAATATTTATATCATGTGAGACCCGAATTCGTTACACTGTACACCATAATTGTAAATGATTGATAGTGGAAATGAATTATTTAATGGACTTAAATAAATATTGAATGTGGATTTCCACTTTCCATTTTTAATTATTGGATTTATAATTTATAATGTGGTGTATAAGAGGTGGAATGAATATTAAATGATTGATTGAAGGTAAAGAACAAAGGAAGAAAACAAATATGAAATTTTAAAATGAAAGTGATATTTCATGGCATGAAATACAAACAACTGTAATTATAAGAGATGGAAACATGAGTTAAAACCATGTAGCAAACAAAGCGGCTTTTACGCCACCTATATAGTTGCTTGATGATACATGGTTAAATGCCAAATTTTATTTGGTATTTGGTACTATAAAATTTGGAATTAATAATAGATGAAGTTGGCTGTAGGTAATTGGAAGAAGTAGGCCTTAAACGAGGCAAAATAGACAAGAAACGTGCAGCCATTCACGCTAAGTTTCTGTCGTGTGATTTCATGGCTGAACCGATTTTGATGCAATGTGAAAGATGTTTAATGGCAAAGAAATCAAAGTCAACATGGGAATTTTGATATTGGTTGAAGAATAAGACAAAGTAGGAAAAATAAGTCAAGAAAACGTGAAGAAAAATTTGCTGCATGCCGTTCTTTTTTGCTGTAGTTTTCTTCACAATTTAATGAGAGCAGAAAATTACACCACGCCGTTTCTTTTGACTGCCATTTTTCTTCACCATTTAATGAGCTATAAGACAAGGTAATGATGAAGAAAGGGATAGGAAGTTAAGTGACTTTGATAACAGAATATATATCTAACTAAGTGAAACAAACTCAAGCATATTTCTTCTTCATGATCAACTATACTCAGATGCTTCAAGAGTGGCTGTTTTGCTATTCATTTCTGCTATGTTTTACTCTTGTTTCTCCCACATTTAATTAGCAAGATTACAACCTCTTGCTATCTAATCATCTAACACTCCTCTATACACTTTCCTTCACCCTCAAACTATCTAAGAAACCAAGAAATAAATGAAGGACTGACGTGGGAGGAAACAACACAAACTTTAAGCTGTGTTGGTTCGGTCAAACAAAGGTAAGGAATTTCCAGCCAATGTTCATGTATTTAATTCTTGGTTTATAGTGATGATATATTAATTTGTATGATTGAATTTCCAAGTTATTGGTGGCGTTAATGGTATGAATGTAGAATTATCATGAGGACAATATAGAAATGTAGGAGAGTTGGTCTTGATAAATTAAGGTGTGAACATAGTGTTAATGGTGTGAAAACATAAAATAAAGTAGAGAAAACTAAAGATGTAGTAGCTGGAACCGAATCAAAGAAAAGAAACAGTAAAAGGAAGAATCAAATGGAAATGTGGAAGGAGTAATGGCTACTGGCCGAATGAAGAGAAGAGGAGATAAAAGTCAATAAAAGTTGGCAGGAAAATGGCGTGGAAATGGTGAAGAAGAAAGAAAGAAGAAAGACTAAAGTTATTAGGAAATGATCTAAGGAACAAATAGTCAACAATAGTGGTTAAGTGGCGTGAAACTTAGAGAGAAAGATGAGAATGGTGTGAAAGGTAAAATAAGAAAGACAAGGAAAGCTGAAAATTAAATGAAAACAAAGAGAGATAAAATGCTAGGGCTGACCGAATGGGAGAACCTCAAAATAATAGTCAACATGGAAGTAAGGTGATGTGAAAGATGTGAAGAAAGAATGCATGTGGGAAGTGAAATTGTGAAGGAAAGAAAGTGGCAGAGTATGGCGTGTAAAAATAAAGGAATGAAAAGCTGAAAATGGTGTTAATTAGCCAAGGTAAGAAAGTCAAAGATGAAGGCTAAAGATAGGAAAAATGATAGAAACATAACCTTGACTAGAAACCATTTTCACAAAAGGGGAATGTGTGCTGTCGATTGTACAAAAAATAAAAGAAATAAAATATTAAATTTTATTTCTTAAATGATAGAAGAAAGAAACAATAATCTTTAATTAAATAAAGGTCATTCATCTATAGAGGAAGAAAGAAGAGAAAATGACATGAAGATAGCCATTTTAGCTATGAGACTTACTTATATTTGTATTTTGATATAAATCATAGCTTAATATAAAAAAAAGAAGATTAAGCTAATGAGTTGGTAAAATTATTTTGTAGCCGGGAAGTACGATTTTGATAGATGCAACCAGAAAGCTTGGTTCGTAAGACCAAGTAAGGGAGTAGTATGTGAAGTGAAATGCATGTCCTGTGAAGAAAAATATTATAAAAATATTGAGAAAATGATTTGGTTTGAGACATGCATTAGTTTGATAAACTGTTTTGAATTTGGGTGAACCAAAGTTAGGCAACTCCTTTGATATAATTCTGGGCGAGCCAACAGTGGGTGATCCCTTGTTTTTTTTAAAGAGAAATATTTTGTGGGCGACCCACCCAGTTCAGCTCAGTGTGAGAGCCACAATCGGCGATGTTAATTTGCCACATGGGCGAATGAAAACATGCGAGCTCAATCCACTGCGATGGGCGAGTCGTAATGGGCAAGCTGATAGGGGGCGAGCCGGTTTAACTTGTGTTTTTCTCACACGAAAAATGGTGAAATTACTGGTTGTTTTTATTGTGTTTTGTAAACAGAAAATATAGTACCTTTTTGGGAAACAATCATTTTAAAGAAATGATGAAATATGTGAAATATTACTTAAGGGTTCTTTATGAGATATAAATTGATTTTTGAGACTTTAGACCCCGAGTTTCATGCTTTACTATTTACGTGGCTGATTGACCCGCCAAGTCATCAGAGGTCTCAAGGTCACCTGGCAAGTGTACCCGAAGACCACCTATAGATTATGACCATAGATCTACTGTGTCCCAATGGGGACGATTACTGTGTTCCTTCAGGAACTGATAGCATGATTTAATTGTAGGGTGATGCCTAGTCTCAACTTACTGATTTCTGTTTACTGAAAGGATTTACTGAATCCTATTTATTGTTTACTATATTATATTGTAAAATGCTTAGCCAGTGATTTGAATATTAAAGACTGTTTAGTATATGCACTGTTTTCCTACTGGGTATGCTGTTAGGGAAAATAAATGTTTTGTGGTATATAGTTTTTATTTTATAAAGCAGCATACAACTTTCTTACTGAGCACGTTGTCGCTCACCCCTTAGTTTTCACTCCACAGGGTGTTGATTTTGGATTAAGAGAATTACCTTCCAGAGATTAGCGACTGCTAGAGTCAGCAGATATTCAATATCGAAGGTATATGATTTTCTTTTATATATTCGGCAAATTTGTACAGTACTACTTTAAGTAAGAGGGTATGTAAATGATCTCAAATAAATTAAATGTAATATTCATAATTCTGTTATAGTATTGTAGATGGAAGTACTATGTAATTCTTAAAGGGTTAACGGGTTGTTAAGCATCACAGACAGCCCAACCGGTGAAAATGTGTGATTTATAAGTAAATATTGTGTTATACTGTGGATTCGGGATGTTACATATCAGTATGGCGCGGTGCTGTCAGTAAATTTGGAATCTCAAAGCCTTTGCTATTTTCTATAAGCATATGGCAAATAAGAGATTCCATCACATATAACGCTCACTGGAACTTCCCATACATTCTCACCGTTTCATAATTATATTTCGACTATGGCACTAGAGAAATCTAGGAGCCTGATAATGTAAAAGTGATTCAATTTGATCAACTAGTCTATAATCACTTCCATAACATCATATTTCTTTTGTTCAATTGGAAAAAGTGATGATCTTTCTCTTTCATTAAGCTCTCAAGTTTCCATGTAGCCTCTTCACATGGATGGTGCTGCCAAAGAACCTTCACTAGGGGAGGGGACTTTGACCTCAAAGCTTTCTCCTTTCTGTCCACAATCCAAATCGCCCTCTCAACAATTCTAATTTGCTTTGTCATTTCACTCTTTGCAACATGCGTCCTCTTATAATTCGGATTCATAATTTTAATTTCCAATAGTCCTCATAAGGTGGGATTGTACTTTCAATCAAGCCAAATACTTTTGTTCGATTAGTTTCATTGGCGTAATGCCACAAGTTTGGGTGACTTTATAAGACAAAACCCTTAGATTAAGCTCATTATATAGCTCAAGTTCCAAATCATCACATGACCTATCCTAGGCCAACTATGTTAGGCCATTCCATTGGCGATTCTTTTACCTCTTTCAATCCTTCTCAATTTACATATTGATCATATCGTATGCGATCATTGTATTATCTTCAAAATATAAAATGCCTTAATCAATCATTCTCGATCATTCAATATCTTATTCCTTTAAGGTGATACACAATTCTTCTATACAGTATCGATACAATTCATTAACTATCACATCTCGTGACTACATTATTTCAGGTTTTTTCACACATTTTATATGGTTGGGCTATTTGTGATGCCTTTACACATTGTTCATCTACAATAGTAAACAAATTAGACAATATTTATTTATGGTAAATTAATATTCACAAACTGTAAAAATTAGTTTACATCCCCTTGAATTACATTTACAACCAGTAGTACTGTATAAACAGGTCTGAATATACAAATGTAAACACGTTACCTCGGAAGTCCCTTATATGACACTTCGAGCTACTCAAAGCGCAATTAATCCATAGTTTGTACTTCAGCTATTCTTTACACCAAATATGTGATGATAAAAGTAAAGGAGTGAGCAAACCACGTCTCAGTAAGAGAGTTGTATGCAAATCTTGATATCTCGAAGACTATATGCAGTAAAACCTTTTAGTTTACTATCGGTATGTTGGGCACACTATAAGGAAATGATACTATAGTCGGCCGGAAAATCCAGATGGAGTAAGGAAGGTATTTTGAAATACATGTCTTGTCCTGAAAACCCAGAGCGACTATAGGGAGTAGAAATTTATTTATTTATTTTTTATATATACTTATTTCAAATTACTGCATATAAATATTTCATACACTTGATAATCACAAAGTTTCCACCATTGAAATCATTACTTTCACACGTGTAACAGTAAAATAACTGTTTAATTATAATAACAGTTTAGTAATAAAATACTTCAGAATATCATCATAGTTTTCTAAAAATATCACTAAAATCAATAATAACACGTGAAATCATAATGGAGACCAGGCAACACCCGAATGATGTCATGCTATAAGTCCCTAGGGAATAATAAGGTACACGTGAGATCCCTGTAGTGACAGTATAATAAACACATAAGATCTATGGCTATAGTCTATAGGTGTCCTCGGTTGTACACTGATCAGGTGTCAACTAGGACGCTGAAGACATGATCAATGTCAACAGCTTCACACATGAGTAACACATGAAACACGTGACATGTGAGCATGATACGGGGCCTATCAGTCTCAAAACAGTATATAAGAAATCTCATTACCTTTATGGAATTTAGTAAGATCAATGATGTTTTTCAGAAAATCAATAAAGGTATAAATCATAATATTTCGTACGGTGAAAAACAATTTATCAGATAATCACACAGTAGTAATAAAATTTCATAACTGTTCTTTTTCACCGTAGAATACATACACACATGTTTCCATACTTTCTTTCCAAAACTTGAAATTCAAAGTTATTGGAAACCGATTCCAATATTTTCATACTTAATGGAAAAATAAAAATATTTATTTTTCAAAATTAACAATAATTCCACCAACACATTTTTCACTATAAAACACGTGCAGAGACATTTTACTCTAATAGTTATACAGTGATAAAGCATTTATGAAAATCATTACACATGATAAATTTTATTTAATCCATAAAGGAAAATCATAATAAATTAGTGAATATTATACTAAAAATTATTTATAAAATAGTCACTATTCACCATTTCACTTTAGCAATAACACATTTCCTTATAAAACACGTGGAATGAAATTTCGGTAGTTTAATCTTTACCGAAATCGGTATCATGAATATTTAATAAATACTTTTTGGTAAATTCACCGTTTATGAAAAATAATTAATTTATCACTTTCGAGGCTAGAAAAAATACCAATAATGCACTAAAATATTTAATAATATTTTTGGAAATATCTTTAGTAAATTTCGACAGCATAACGACTGCCAGAGTCCTAGCCTCCCTACACTTTAAAACACATTCTCAACAGCCAGAAACCACAATTTCGTAGCATTTCAAGGCAATTCAATATCCAATAAATCTTATAAAATTCATAGCATGAAAACCATGCATTCGGATATTCCTACAAATTCACACACGCATCCCTTACCTGTCTGAGAAATATGCATTTCTCGAGCGCACCACTTGTAAACCGTAACTCCCAGGCTGCAATTGATTTTACCAAAATATTAGTTCATTGAACTCTTATTTTTAAGCTATTAATCATGTCTCAATGCAGCCAAAATGGACACTGCAATTATTTTTGCAGTATAAATTCTACCAGTAGTGTAATATTACTTCTTACTTGTTTAAAATTCAATATTACACATAAAAAATATGCTTAGACAAATATTCCAATTGGCTCCAAAATTCATATTTTCCCAATTTTAACTATACAATAAATCTCAATTTATCATTAAATAAATTTTATATTTATCTATTATTATAAATAATCACATTAAAATTTTTCTTTTCTTTTCCTTTCTTTTCGTTTCTTTTTAGCTTCATTTCTTTTCTTTCACTGCCGGCAGCACAACTTCTTATTTCCTTAAATGGCCGGCCGCCTCCCATGTCTTATTCTCATAGTTTTCCATTCCTTTCTCAACTCTTATTTCATGAAGTCTCCCTACTCATTCAAAACTTTCATTAAACATCTTAAATTCATCAAATTTAATCACCATTGTGCAGCCCTTGTTCTTGACCGAGACCACCATGTTCACGCGACTTCAAGATCTTGACAAATTATCATCACAGCCATAGTCCAACCAAGGTCTATTCATCATCTACCACTAAATTCTACCCAACATATATCAAGATCATCAAAATTTCTCCATTTTCTTTCCATAACCAAACCTTACAGATTTCTCTACATTTCATTTTAATTCTATTTAAGGCATAGAACAGGTCATTCATGCTTAAATAAATCATAAAACCAAGTTAGGAATTAAAGAAGCATCATCACTTCTCACATTCACTTCACTGCCGAACGATACTGCCACAAACTAGCCTGGTTACGCTAGTTTCTTTTCTTCATTTCCCATCTTTAATCGGCTCCTAAGATGAGGAATAAAGATTATTAAAGATGTGTGGCGAGTAGAGGGGCTGAAGGGAAGGTTTCCATGGTGGAAAATGAGAGAAACATGAAGAAACGAGAGAAGAATTGAGCTACAGCATAAGTCGGTTTAGCAGCAAAATACAAAGCATAAGTCGGTTAATAAAGACTCAATTAGCTAAGTTTCAAGCCCCTCTATTCAAGTTTTAGCCAATAACAAATTACCACATGTATATTTATCAATTCTACTCTCTTTTCTCTCCTTTTTCTTTTCTTTCTTTGCTTCTTTTAATAGCAATCAGCCCACATGCAGGTTACGGAGCTAAAATGGCTGAGCAATTGTCTTCTTTTATTTATTTTCATCCAATAAAATTATACCATGTAGTCCCTCATTTAATTTCCCTCTTTCTCTTCTTTTTTCTTGTCTTACATAACATTTAAAACTTGAAGAAATCTGCAGCCAAAAGGAACGGCTAGGAGGACTCTTTGCTGCTGTTTATTGACTTATCTCCTCTCTTATTATGTTCTTCAACCAATAGAATTTATTCACATGTTAAATTCATAAAATTCTCTTCCCTTAAATGTCTTTTATATGGCATTTCATACCATAAAATTTCATTTCAATTTCCTTTAAAATAGCTTTACACATTCAGCCAAGTAGCAACAAAATAAGTGGCGGTGAAGGCCACCATTTTCTACACGATTTGACTTAATCTTTTCTTCTTTTTGTTAGGCTTCCAAGAAATAAAATTATTCACATGTAACTTCTAACTCCTCTTCCTTTTTATATTATTTATATTGCATTTTATTCTATAAAATTATGGCTGAATTCCTTTAAACAACTTCCAGCTGGGCAATCGGAACCATGGCAGCAAGCAAGTGACGTGCTGTCCAAAATTCTTGGCTGCACGTTTTCTTGGTCCACTTTATCTTTTTTGCTATATAATTTAGCCAATAAAATTCCACCATATCTCCCATTAATAAATTCTCTTCATCTAATATTATTTATCAAATTTTTACATCATAAAATTTGCAACAATTTAGTGTCCAACCGTGTATCATAGCAGCAAGGGGGTGACGTGCAGTCCATATTTTTCTGCACATTTTGTTGACTCATCTTGTTTAGTTTTAATGTATATTCCACCAATGAAATTTAATTTCATATCCAATAATTAATTTTTGCCCTTCTTATAAATACATTTATTTGTATT
Organism: Heritiera fomes; assembly: GCA_032173925.1. Lineage (NCBI taxonomy): Eukaryota > Viridiplantae > Streptophyta > Magnoliopsida > Malvales > Malvaceae > Heritiera > Heritiera fomes. Next base: position 5,226,413 of record JAPDPM010000012.1, on the reverse strand, counting down.
TTTATGCCATGAAAATAATACTTCCATTATAAAATTTTCTGATTTCTTATCTTTCTTCATTCTATATCTCTAATTCATCCTTCAATATTTGTTTCGCTCTTATACACTATACTATAATTTATAAATCCAATAACTCTAATTTGAGAGTGGAAATTCATTCAGTCTTTATTTACATTCCACTAAGTAATTCAATTCCACTATCAATAATTTACAAAGTATAGTGTACAATGTTATAAATCGGGTCTCACATTAACTATTCCCAGCCCGTTTTAATAGGTCGTTGATTGGCATCCTTTATGCCAAGGCCAAGCCCGTTTCAATAGGCCATCGACTAGCATCCCCTAGGTGCTCCAACCCCAGGTTTACCTTGACTCAACCATATTGTCCTTATTTTTTTGAATTAAATCAAAATAAAAACCCAAACCAATAGCAAACTAATTTTAGTATAGGTCGAAAATCAACAAGTTTACATGTAGACATTGCATAGTAAATGGGATATAACACTAGCACGATCTCAACTACACTGACACATACTAGACAAAGTGCACTCTGATACCATTAAATCTGTCATGACCCGAAGGCCGTAACTTACACTTGATACTCATACTTTTTCTTCTTACAAATTTATGGACTAAATTTTTCCTTTTCATTTTAAGGTTTGTATTCGGTGTCAGTGTAGTCACTACACTAATTTCACTGATCCTTTCTTTAGACTCTAGCCTTGATAACTTAAACATACAGTCAACCAACACAATCACATCTCAAATAGCATTCGATGATTATATGAACCTATATAATAATTTACCATGATCCTAAGTTACATCCCGACTCATTGAACCAAATAAGTACTGTGCATCAATTTAAAGTCTTACATGTAAACAAGCGATTTATAAAGAGCGTATACCTCAAAAGCGACAAAGTAGGTTTGGAAGACAAGGGCCAGTACCAAGTTTAGATACTGTCTCCGAAGGCCCACTCAAAAGCTCTCATGGTAACTCCAATAGTCTGAAAAGATGTAAAATTAAAGGGGTGAGCAAATCAACGGCTCAGTAAGATACTAATATAGTAACTGAATTAGGATTATACCGTCTCTAATGCAATGCATGAAATCCTGCAAGTGAATCTCCCAGTATCATTTAGAAGTCAATATTATTTGAATATTTATTAGATCATGCCCTAATGATACTAAGTATTCTTGTATCACAGCAAATCATACATCAATATGTGTACTGTCATCACATGATTCAATTGTTGGATTATGCCCTTAGAACCATTCATTAGATGATTGACTTTGGCATTTTTTATGTATCATGACATTTTATTTATCATAGTTCATTATTATATTTGTCTTATAACTGCGTAATATAATCTTATATGATAATGTCCTTAGAATAGTAATAACACACTATTCTTAAAATATCCCTAGTCAAGTATTATTGTGAATAAGGATAACAATGATACGATAAGACTAGTATGTGGTTGACTGATGACCATTGTCATGGATATAAGATATCAAGTCATCACATAGGTACATGTTAGAGAACTATGTACTGGATCGACCCTCCATGAGAACGCTACATGGATTGTTATATGAGTGTCATAAGCGATTCTCATAGTGATGATGGTGTATGTGATCCTTTGACTTGAGATCATCAGAGATCCCAACATAGAGAATTGCATACTTTAATGCTGCTAGATGTCATTCGTAACAGGATGGACTATAAAGGTAGTAATTGGGTATGCCTTGATCTATGTAGAGGGATGTTGAGTGATCAAGATAGGATTTATCCCTCTTATATAACAAGAGTGATGTCTTGGGCCCTTTGATAGAGTGAGACTAAGAAATGCATGGCCGTGCTCGAATAAGTCAATATGAGATATTGATTTTATTTGTTTAATTAGTCTACTCAGGAATCAAGAAACGCTGATTAGACTATACAAGTGTGACACATTCCATGACTTGTGTCTAATCGAGACATCAAAGGATAAAGGGATTAGACTACACGGTAACATCTATCACGAGTAAGGTTATGTCGAGTCATTGACATTCTCGTTACATGGGTAGCAATGATGTGTTGCTAGATACCGCTCATTGCCTGTGACAATTTTGTCATTGCCATTGTTTTGAGAACCTATTGGGTCGCACACTTAGAACGGATCAATGAGGAGCTTAATTAATCCTATTCTGAATTGGATTAAGGATATATCTAATCCTATTCTGAATTGGATTAAGGATATATCTAATCCTATTCTAAGTAGGATTAGAGTTCTGTTTGGCAGTAAATTTTAGGGTAAAATTTACTGCCTATAAAAAGGAAGTTTTTCTAAAACAGAGCCGCACCTTTTTAAAACAGAAAACAAAAAAAAAACATTCGTTTTAATCGAAGCTAGCAGTTCGGTTATAAGGAATCAAAACCTCTTCAAGGCTTCTGATCGTGAGACGTTCAAGAGTCGTGAGATCCGTTCGTGTGGATACCATAGAGGCAGGAGCGAAAAGTTGCTGCTTGTGACTCGACCAACGACAGAAAATTCAGAGAAAACGTTAGGTAAAATCTCGAAACCCTAATCAGGCAACCCTCCGAATCGATCTTGGTGAAGGCCGAATGATTTAAATTCCGCTGCGTGTTGTTTCGGTTTCCTTCACTGGTATCCGAGCCAGATTCGGAGTCCCTGATTTGTTTTGATAAAAGCATGATCTCTGGTTACTTTCTGTTTATGATTACATGCAATCGTTTTAATGAGATTAATACGGATTAGAATGTATATGATATATTCAGAGGCTAGAAATCGAATTGTTGAAATTATATATATGATATATATCAATTTCCGATTCAACTTATATGTGAGATATAATCTGTAATGAGAATTTTTAATGGCGGTTTCTGTTCTGCATAAACGTTATGGAAGAACAGAAGAATGTCGAAAGATTGAAACACTTTTAGATAAGAGTTCTAATGCGACTAAAATTATAGTCAGTATGAGATACTGGCTGGAACATCCTGATAAGATTAGGACACTTCCGGATAAGGGGCGTTGGCAGTATGAGATAAGGGGCGTTGGCCCCTGGGAACCCCGCAGTCAGGGTTATAATTCTTTTCAAATGTGCCTCGTTAATAAAACAAAAATTAAAAATTGCATTACACTTGTTTGTATAACACGGTGGTTGTTGTTTGAGCATGGTGCATAGTTATAGCCCTAGCCCAATATGATTGTATTTTCGTGGTTGTAAATTTTAATAAATACGACCTGCGTGTCGTGCCTTGTTCTTGAAATTCTTGTTGTACATTCTTTTCTCATCTTACTCCCCTCGAATGTAACTCGAGGTTTCTCTTAAACTATGTAATTGGAGCTGACAACCATGCAAAGGATGACCAAAGAGGCACTTGGAGAAGATGCTATTACCCTTAGGTTAACCCTTAGGGTTTCTCATTGGCTTGGGAAATCCATTTAGTTTGGGCTATAACTATGTCACGTTTATTTTATTGCTTAATTGCATGAGATGCATGGTTTATTTTATACGTTTATGATATGAAAATCATATGATAATTTTTAAAAGGTAAAATTGGTGAGATCTTATTCAATAAACTAACAAAATCCCTCAAATTAAATTAAGTCAATAATAGATGCCTACCAATGAATAGCACTCGTCAAGACTAGAATCGATTTTGTTATGTTTGCCAAAGCAAAATATCATATCTATCTTAGTAAGACGCGATGGGATAATAGTGATATCCAAAGGCTATAAATTGGGTTGACTTAACTAAATTTCCTCAATAGGATTGGGAATTTAGAGGCATAAAGTTGGGCTTCCATTCATGAGATGAATTAGAACAAGTGTTGTTCACCCAACTATCCAAGAGTTACATGAGATGTAATTGGTAAGTGTTGCCTACCTAAATAGCCAAATCTTGGGCGATTAGCCAAAGCTAACTCTAGATAAGGTGAAATATGGATCTTGGCCCACTAGAGAAATTATGTGATAATTTTTCCGAATTAATAGTGAGGGTTGTTGATTCGATAAAAATAGTGGGAGCATCATTTAATAAATATTTAATTAAATGAATGCATTCATGATACTTATATTTTGCATATTTTGTTGTAGATTACCATGGCATCAAACACAAATAACACACTTTCACTGCGATCTGTCCTTGAGAAGGACAAGTTGAATGGGACAAACTTCCTGGATTGGTACAGGAACCTGAGGATAGTCCTCAAGCAAAAAAAGAAGTTGTATGTCCTTGAGATTCCCTTACCTGAGGAACCGCCCTCTAATTCTCCAAGGGCAGAAAGAGATGCTTATAAGAAGCATCAAGATGATGCATTGGATGTTAGTTGCCTTATGCTTGCCTCCATGAATCCTGAGCTTCAAAAGCAACATGAGGAAATGGATGCGTTCGATATGATCGAGCATCTCAAGCAACTCTATCAAGAGGAAGCTAGGCAAGAAAGGTACAATGTCTCTAAGGCATTGTTTCAGTGTAGGATGGCAGAGGGGACTCCCGTTGGTACTCATGTGCTCAAGATGATTGGGTACACTGAAAACCTTGAAAGATTGGGATTTCCTTTGGGCCAAGAGTTGGCCACTGATGTGATTCTGCAATCGTTGCCAGACAGCTACAGTCAGTTTGTTGTTAATTACAACATGAATGAAATTGACAAGACTCTGCCACAATTACTTAGCATGTTGAAAACAGCTGAATCCAACATGAAAAAGGCCAAGCCCAAAGATGTCTTAATAGTTAAGAAAGCTAAGGGCAGGGCTAATGCAAAGGGCAAGAAAAAGGGTAATAAAACCAATGGCAAGTTCAAGCCCAATGATACTGCACTGAAGCCTAAAGGTGGGGTTGCCAAAGAAGGGAAATGCTTCCATTGCGGTGAGACCGGACATTGGAAGAGGAATTGCAACAAATACTTGGAAGAGCTAAAGAAGAAGAAAGGAAGTGAGACTTCCACTTCAGGTATTTATGTTATAGAAGTTAATCTATCTACTTCTTCATCATGGGTATTAGATACTGGATGTGGTTCTCACATTTGTGTAAATGTGCAGGAACTCAAAAGGAGTAGATCGTTGACTAAGGGCGAGGTCGACCTGCGAGTGGGAAATGGAGCAAGGGTTGCTGCATTAGCTGTAGGAACTTATATTTTGACATTGCCCACAGGGCTTGTTTTAGAATTAGATGATTGTTATTATGTGCCTTCCATCACTAAAAAATATTATTTCTATTTCTTGTTTGGACAAGAAGGGTTTTTCATTTATAATAAAGGACAACTGTTGCTCCATTTATTTAAATGATATCTTTTATGGTAGTGCACAATTAATTAATGGTCTTTACATTCTAAATCTTGATATGCCTATTTATAACATAAATGCTAAAAGGATTAAATCTAATGATCAAAATCCAACATATCTCTGGCATTGTCGTTTGGGACACATAAATGAGAATCGCATTTCCAAACTCCATAAAGATGGAATTTTGGACTCATTTGATTTTGAATCGTATGAGACATGTGAATCTTGTTTGATGGGTAAGATGACTAAAGCCCCTTTCAAAGGACATAGTGAAAGGGCAAGTGATTTATTGGGCTTAGTACATACAGATGTATGTGGACCTTTAAACACACAGGCCAGAGGTGGGTTTATGTACTTTATTACATTTACTGATGATTTCAGTAGATATGGCTATGTGTATCTTATGAGACACAAGTCAGAATCTTTTGAAAAGTTCAAAGAATTCAAGAATGAAGTACAAAACCAACTTGGCAAGAGCATTAAGGCACTTCGATCAGATCGAGGTGGTGAATACTTAAGCCAAGAATTTTATGACTATCTTAAAGAGTGTGGGATTGTCTCACAACTCACTCCTCCAGGTACACCACAATGGAATGGTGTATCTGAAAGGAGAAATCGAACTTTATTAGATATGGTTCGATCAATGATGAGTCATACAGATCTTCCAGAATCCTTTTGGGGACATGCATTAGAAACAGCTGCTTTTACACTGAACCGTGTTCCATCTAAATCGGTTCCAAAGACACCATATGAGATATGGACTGGTAAACGTCCCAGTATGTCTTTTATGAAGATTTGGGGTTGTGAGGCTTATGTGAGACGTCAAGTCTCTAACAAACTTGCACCTAAATCTGATAAGTGCTATTTTGTGGGATATCCTAAATTAACTAAAGGATATTATTTTTACAATCCCACTGAGCGCAAAGTGTTTGTAGCTCGAACAGGTGTCTTTCTAGAAAGAGAATTCATTTCTAGAAGAACTAGTGGGAGAAAAGTAGAACTTGAAGAAATTCAAGAGCTACAAGATAGCGCACCCGATGTTGAGATGGAGCCTGAGCAAGCACCACAAGTTGTTGTGGAACCAGCACCACAAGTTGTTGTGGAACCAGCACCACAAGTTGTTGTGGAACCAGAACCACAAGATGTTGTGGAGCAACCGCCTGCTCAAGAGACACAAGCCTTGCGTAGATCAGTTAGAACACATCGTGAGCCACAAAAATATGGATTTCTAATGACTCAGAACGGTGATGTTTTGCTCATGGACCAAGATGAGCCTACTACCTATCAAGAGGCTATAACAGGGCCAGACTCTGAGAAATGGCTTGAAGCCATGAGATCTGAGATGGAATCCATGGATGCCAACCAAGTTTGGACCTTGGTTGACTTACCCGAAAGGGTAAAACCTATAGGGTGTAAATGGGTTTTTAAGAAGAAAACCGACATGGAAGGAAATGTTCATACCTATAAAGGGCGATTGGTTGCTAAAGGTTTTAAACAAATTCATGGTATTGACTATGATGAAACTTTTTCACCAGTCGCGATGATCAAATCCATTAGGATCTTGCTTGCGATAGCTGCATACCATGATTATGAAATCTGGCAAATGGACGTCAAGACTGCTTTTCTTAATGGAAAGCTACTCGAGGATGTGTACATGACACAACCTGAGGGTTTTGTTGATCCAAAAAATGCTGGAAAAGTTTGTAAGCTGCAACGTTCTATTTATGGACTAAAGCAAGCTTCTCGAAGTTGGAATCTTCGTTTTGATGATGCAATCAAAGAGTTTGGTTTCATCAAGAATGAAGATGAACCTTGTGTCTACAAGAAGGTCAGTGGGAGCACTATTGTCTTCCTGGTGTTGTATGTAGATGACATACTACTCATTGGGAATGACATCCCTACCCTTCAGTCTGTAAAGACTTGGTTAGGGAATTGCTTTTCAATGAAGGACTTGGGCGAAGCTTCCTATATACTGGGTATAAAGATCTATAGAGATAGATCAAGGAAATTAATTGGCCTAAGTCAAAGTGCATACATAGATAAAGTGCTAAAGAGGTTTAGCATGCAGGATTCCAAGAAAGGATTCTTGCCTATGACACATGGCATTACTCTCTCAAAAGAACAGTGTCCTACAACACAAGAAGAGAGAGAACGTATGAGTAAAGTTCCATATGCATATGCTATTGGATCCATTATGTATGCCATGTTATGCACACGTCCCGATGTCTCGTATGCTTTGAGCATGACGAGTAGATATCAAGTTGATCCTGGTGAACGTCACTGGATCACTGTCAAGAATATTCTTAAGTACTTGAGAAAGACTAAGGATACATTCTTGATATATGGAGGTGAGGAAGAGCTCATTGTAACAGGTTACACTGATGCCAGCTTCCAAACTGATAAAGATGACTATAGATCGCAGTCTGGTTATGTGTTTTGCCTTAATGGTGGTGCTGTGAGCTGGAAGAGTTCAAAGCAGGCGACAGTGGCCGATTCTACAACAGAGGCTGAGTATATAGCTGCCTCTGAAGCTGCTAAGGAGGCTGTTTGGATCAGGAAGTTCATTACTGAGCTTGAAGTTGTTCCTAGCATTGTAGATCCGATTGAGCTCTATTGTGACAACAATGGAGCCATCGCACAAGCTAAGGAACCTAGATCTCACCAACGATCCAAACATATACTACGGCGCTTCCATCTCATTCGAGATATCATCGAAAGAGGAGATGTGAGGATATGCAAAGTACCAACTGACGATAACATCGCCGACCCACTGACGAAGCCTTTGACGCAGCAGAGACATGATCGTCACACTAGGTCACTAGGTATTAGATACATGAGTGAATGGTCTTAGTGCAAGTGGGAGATTGTTGGATTATGCCCTTAGAACCATTCATTAGATGATTGACTTTGGCATTTTTTATGTATCATGACATTTTATTTATCATAGTTCATTATTATATTTGTCTTATAACTGCGTAATATAATCTTATATGATAATGTCCTTAGAATAGTAATAACACACTATTCTTAAAATATCCCTAGTCAAGTATTATTGTGAATAAGGATAACAATGATACGATAAGACTAGTATGTGGTTGACTGATGACCATTGTCATGGATATAAGATATCAAGTCATCACATAGGTACATGTTAGAGAACTATGTACTGGATCGACCCTCCATGAGAACGCTACATGGATTGTTATATGAGTGTCATAAGCGATTCTCATAGTGATGATGGTGTATGTGATCCTTTGACTTGAGATCATCAGAGATCCCAACATAGAGAATTGCATACTTTAATGCTGCTAGATGTCATTCGTAACAGGATGGACTATAAAGGTAGTAATTGGGTATGCCTTGATCTATGTAGAGGGATGTTGAGTGATCAACATAGGATTTATCCCTCTTATATAACAAGAGTGATGTCTTGGGCCCTTTGATAGAGTGAGACTAAGAAATGCATGGCCGTGCTCGAATAAGTCAATATGAGATATTGATTTTATTTGTTTAATTAGTCTACTCAGGAATCAAGAAACGCTGATTAGACTATACAAGTGTGACACATTCCATGACTTGTGTCTAATCGAGACATCAAAGGATAAAGGGATTAGACTACACGGTAACATCTATCACGAGTAAGGTTATGTCGAGTCATTGACATTCTCGTTACATGGGTAGCAATGATGTGTTGCTAGATACCGCTCATTGCCTGTGACAATTTTGTCATTGCCATTGTTTTGAGAACCTATTGGGTCGCACACTTAGAACGGATCAATGAGGAGCTTAATTAATCCTATTCTGAATTGGATTAAGGATATATCTAATCCTATTCTGAATTGGATTAAGGATATATCTAATCCTATTCTAAGTAGGATTAGAGTTCTGTTTGGCAGTAAATTTTAGGGTAAAATTTACTGCCTATAAAAAGGAAGTTTTTCTAAAACAGAGCCGCACCTTTTTAAAACAGAAAACAAAAAAAAAACATTCGTTTTAATCGAAGCTAGCAGTTCGGTTATAAGGAATCAAAACCTCTTCAAGGCTTCTGATCGTGAGACGTTCAAGAGTCGTGAGATCCGTTCGTGTGGATACCATAGAGGCAGGAGCGAAAAGTTGCTGCTTGTGACTCGACCAACGACAGAAAATTCAGAGAAAACGTTAGGTAAAATCTCGAAACCCTAATCAGGCAACCCTCCGAATCGATCTTGGTGGAGGCCGAATGATTTAAATTCCGCTGCGTGTTGTTTCGGTTTCCTTCATCAATATGTAACGTATAAAATTTTTACTATATAAAACATCCATTTCAAATCATGTTTCATGTAGTACATAATCATATACGAAAGTCATGTAGTTCAGAATCATTTAGTGAGAGACTATGGATGAATCTCTATTCTGTTATCATATCATCTCTAACCAATTGTAGCTATCTATGGGATAGTTTTCCCTCGAGGGGTTCACTATCTATGATCATAGATCGTCCCAGTCTCACTGATCAGCTGGAAATTGAGGAATGTGTCCACGACTATTATCGGACAGCCTAGAATGATCTCATCAGGCAACATTTACATGTACATATCATATATGTATAAACAGGGTTCCATGCCACACAGGCAGAACCACACAATATATACATACTCTGTGCCACAAAGGCATATGCCACACAGGTATTCTATAGGGTACCTGTCGTCTCTAAATCGAAATCTTTGCTTCAAATTTTCTTTTCAAATCTTTTAAGACAATCCACATAATAAAACATTTAAAACAGAATTATTTCCCAAATCAATGCTTAACTAAATCTTATGCTCAATCTATTCATGTCATGAGTGATGTAAAACAAGTGTTAAACATCAAGGTCTCTGGGTTTCTATTCATTTCAAACATTTATTTTCACTTAAAGGATTTTGATACATTTCACTTTTAAAACAATACTTTCTTTTTTAAAATGATACATGTTTTTCGAAAGTCATATGCTATGCATGAATGAACTTGAGTACACCAAGATATAGTTCAACCTTTATTTAATATGATATTGTACATGCTTAGGTAAATAGGTTGGCTATATTTACGGTAACCACGATTCCTCATTCACGCGTAACCTTCATACTATTATAATTTGTTAATCTTTATGCATTTACATATAGTCTATCACTCTTCAAAAGTATTTATACATCAGCTTATACCACAAATACCACAAGGCTATCATGCCCTCACAAGTCATTAAGAGTCCACATTGCATTTTTGTATATATTTATTTAGATGTATTTCAATAACATCCACATGTTACTAGATTACAGATCGCTCATCTCGCTTACAAAATTGTGTAAATATATATTTTCATATCCAAATATCATCAACACAATTTAAATCTCAATTCACTTTCCAATTCTCCAACATATGTCTCACAATCCATAAATCACTATGAATATCAGTATATGTTCATGTGTATATAAATATAATATCGATAATATCTCAGAACACTAATATCACATATCTTTTATCAAGATTACATAGTCACATCAATACACGGTATCCATATTTCAATATCATCCACAATATCACACATTATCAAAAAAACGATTTTCTTCAGTCTCAATCACCATGTCATATATAATTAGTAATTTACTTAATAAAATACATTTCATATTCCATATCACTAATTATACAACCTTTATTATCTATTTCGTTTCCACAAGATATCATAAGTTATATTTCATAATCATCTAATAACACGAAAAATTGAAATTAAAACTCCAAGGATAATATCCATTTCCATCGTGAGGCAATTATCCCAATTCACATGTACATAATCCCAACGTTATGCTAATACTAGTGTCTTATATTTGCCTCATTTGTCTTTATAGCATAGATTCAAATTCAACCATGTACTTTAGAATCTTTCTCAATAAATCATTTTAATCGTTCTTTTTAAATCTCCATTTACGAGGAAGTCAGTAACTTCTACATAGGACAATTTTACCTAAATTTCGACAACATAACGTTTAAAGAATCGGAACCTCCTGCAAGTGAAATTCAAAATTTTCAACTAATCCAAACCATTCCAAAAACTCAAATTTTCTAAGGTAATTCATTTAAGTATATCAATAGCTCAAGTGCTTTTAATTGAACACTTTCTCCTACAATCTATCTTGAATCGTATCCACGTAGTGTCATGGTTACATTAACACAATTATCATGTAATGATCTTCTTCAACTTAAAAGCATAACACTATATATCAAAGTCAAATGCACCTATGAACTATTATGTTCCCTTTGGATAATAAAGTCACATAATTATCACATATGTTCACACAAGGTTATATTTATCTATATTTACTTATCCTAACATCGTCACAATCCTTAATCTTCAATATAACTTTAAACAACATTTCGTAAAACACTAATGATCTCCACACTTCGTGGGACATTGTTTCCTATTTATTTCAATATGCAATCAATATTAAAACTATTAAATTTCAAGTTCCAATAGTATTCGATAATGATCAACTATCTTAGCAACAGTCCATAATTTTTCTTAACCTTTGTCCATATTAATAAGAAATCCAATTTCTTCAACGTTATGTCAAAGATCCTTAAGATACTTAAGACATATCCTAAAATTTCAAGTCAATATCCCAAGCTCAATAATCAATATTATATTATTAACTTAATGATACTCCAATATTACGCAATCATAATCACATAAACACCATTTTTTTTATCTATACGATATAATACTAACGTAATCTTATAAAAGTATCTTACTTAGTATCAAAGTTGATGATTTAATCTCTCCCAAATTCGTTCATGCTCCAATCGTTCTTGTATAATTCCTACAAGTTCAAGCCCATATTCACATTTAGAATTTTATGAATTTATTCAAGAAAATAATAATGATAAAATTATAATAAATTTTTCCTACCCTTTTTCTTCTTCTTTCTTTTCTTTTCTTTTTTTCCCTTTTTCTTCTTTTCTTTTTCTTTTTTTTTCTTTTTCTTTTTTTTTTGGTCTGAACTGGTTCAACCTTGGCCGATCGATTCATCCATCCCTGACCGGTTCGGCCACCGTCGGCCTCCATCACTGCCGGTTCAGCCCTTCCAAAGCTGGCTGGGGTTGCGATGAAGCCGTTTCTCTTCTCCTTTTCTAGATCGGCGGTGGCGGCAGATTTGAAACAGCGGCCGATCCCCCTTTTTCACCCTTTTCTCCTTCTTTTTTCTCTTTTCCCCTTCACCGCCGGCTATCCTCTTCTCTCTATTTACCTTTGTCGGTGACGAAGGTACTATGGCGGTGCCCGAATCGGTCGGCACCGCCTCTTTCCCTTTTTCCTTTTTCTTTTCCTCTTTTCTCTTTTCCTGTTTTCGCTTCGTTTCTTCCTTCTTCCTTTCCTTATTGCTGTCGCTGGTAGGTTCTTCTCTTTTCGTTGACCGACGGCAGCCCTTGCCCTCCTCTCTCTTTTCTCCTCTCGCCGACTGGGTCGGCTGCCTCACATTTCTCTTCTGTTTGTAACAGAGGAGAAGAAAACGAGGAATCGAGTTATCTCGATTCCCCTTTTTTGTTTTCTTTTCTTTTTTTATATATTTTTATATATAAATATTATCTTTTATATTTATATATATAAATATACTATATTAATATATATAGATATATATTTTGTATATAATTTATATACATATCTATACTCTTTAATATAAAATAATATTTATATTTCATATGTATATTTATATAATATTTATAATATACTTATATAATTATATAAATATACACATTTTTATTTCTTGAATTTTGGATTTCTTAATATTCAAATTAAATTCCTTCGTATGACTTTTCAGATCTGTCACTTCATCAATTACTGAAATTCCAACAACATTCGGATCTTGTAAATAAATTTATTTATTTACTTTCGCTTATCTGTTTACATTAAAATTAAATTTCTAGTTATTTAATACCAAAAATAGGAAATTCGCGATTATCACACTTGTAGCACATAAGTACCGTCACAATCTTGAGGAACTCGTTAAGCACATAAGTCCTTCAAGACTCTAGAGGTAGCTCTCACAATAAAACTCTCAAACCAATGTATACCATGTTAAAAACATATACAGTAAATCATCTTTATTAAACATTTCATTTAGTATAAATAAAATAATTCATAATAATTTTGATACGATAAAACCCAAAACTCTACATATTCATTTCATCTTTTAAAAATATGCATTCTTTTGTACCATTTAAAAATCAATATTTAATACACTTTAAAATCATAATGCAAAATTTTTAAAAGTTTGTCAGACAAATGCACTTATGCATGACATGAACAATGCATTCATGTATGATTAATGCATGCAAACACATATTCATTTCATTCCAATTTTATACCTAATACTATACAGTTTTACCAAGTTTACTTGACTCTTTCATTATGACCGTTAAATTACCATTTGATTTCACAAATTCATAACTAATTTTGAGACATTTCTTTCGGTTCGTTATCTATGGATTATTTCACATTTATTTATCACAAACTATCCAAATCATTTGACAACTTCAAATCAATAAACCAAGGTAAAAGCTTTGAATTGATTTTTAGAAAACCCATTTTTTCTTAACATCTAATTGGTTTCCTAAAAATATAGATTTTTCTAATAATTACTTTTTCTAGTTATGATTTTATAAAAATTTCAACTGCATAATGGCTATAACTGTCCTAACCCTTCTGCATGAAAACACAGTTTGTATATTTTCAAACCAACCATAATTTATGAAACAATTCATCTGCCAAGCATATATTTATTTCTCAATCTATTATTCGAACATTAACCACTCACTTCGTCATTAAGTCATCATTTTTCTAGCCACACTTATATCAGTATTATTCTTTAACAATGACAGAATCCAAAACACATCATGAGATCATATATTTCATCCAGTCAAAATTTCTAATATAAGAATTTATAAGATAGTTTATAAGATATACGTTTATATTTCAATCCACCATTGTTGCAGTAACTAATTCCAAGTATCATTCATCCATTACCTTTTAAATTTTAGCCACACCAAACATCTCATTATATATATATATATATATATATATATATATCATACTCACAATCTTTATTGAATCATAAAATCATTTAATTTTTCAAATAAGTTTTTTTATATATATATACTACTCAATAAGTTTTAAACTGAAGACTTTTTAAAAACGTCATCATCATTCCAACAACAAACCAAACAAGTTCAAGATGCAACATGATACCATTCTACTTCTTCTATATACGTCCCTTACCTATACAATATCACTTCATTCAGACAGTACGATTGCCCAAAAAATGATTTAAACGCAGTTAATTGCCTGCATTCCTTTTACGGAAAACACACTACCCTTAAATATCTTTAATATTTCTAATAAAACAGTTAAACTGGTCTATTTTCTATCGGTGTCTATAACTGTAATTACAATGAAAAGATTTCATTTTTTCGGTCTAATTACACTAACAGCCTCATTAACATCTCAACATTTTCCTAGAACCAATGTTAGCATAGAATTGAGAATGGTAACAACCCACGCCTGTTTTGGCTGAATACTTCTCTTAGCTTTACACTTAGTATTTTTTTCAATTCCATCGTCTAGGTATCGTATTATTCATTTAAGCTCACTTCATATGTTTCCAAAAATAAGCTTTCATTACTATTTTAATTATATATTTTTTAACTTTTAAACAATGTTAAATTAATATCCTAACACCTTGTACCTCACGCCAACACTATGGTTGAATCACAATACCAAGCACTTCACACATAATTCAATTCACATCATGATAATTTCACTATGACCTTGCCCATCATTTGTGAGTACTCTTAGAGTTCTAATATAATTTCATTGCTACTTCAATATCAATAAATTATAACTCCAACTAGGAATATCTTACCTACGTCCAAGCTTGCGATTCAATCTCTAAAACTCGGTCAAGCTCCAATCACTTTTGTATAATTTCTACAAATCTAACCTATATCCACCCTTAGAATTTTACAAAACTACTCAACAATTTAACAAATAATTAAAAATTATAATAATTTTCTTACCTTTTTTTCTATTATGTCTTCTCTTTTTTTTTCTTTTTTTTTGGCTAAACCGGTTTAAATCCGGTCCAGCTTTCCCTTGCCGGTTCCACCTATTTCCTCCCTTATCACTGCTGGTTCAGTCACTCCGAGAGTAGCTGAGGATGCAGCATGGCTGTTCCCTTCTCCTCCTTCCTTTCATGTTCTGGATCTGCCCCCTTCCCCAATAGCTTCGTTTCTTCTTTTTCTTCTTTTCTTTTTTTTTATCGCCGACTCTTTGTTCTTCTTATGGTGTCACCAGATTCACCATATCGGCATCGAACTAGCCTGCCTGGCTCGGTGGCAGCCAACGACTTCTCTTTCCTCTTCTTTCTTTTTTCTTTCTCTTTTCCTTCCTTTCCACTTCTTTCCTTTCTGATCTGCACTGTCGCCGATCTTCTTTTCTCTTCCTTGGCTTGCGACGATTAGGCCCTCCCCCTCTCTCTCCCTCCCATCGATTTCTCTCTCTCCCTTTTCTCTTCTTCTCTTTTTTTTCTTTTTTTTAATCGGGTATGCATATGCAGACCCCAAATGTGCTATAAGCTTCCACAGGAAGCTCGCTACGATTTCTTCTTTTTTTTTTAAATATATTTACATATTTAATATAAATATATTACAAATATATTTTATTTAAACCCTTATATATTTTTTCATAACATATACTATATATATACATATATAATTTTATATATTTAAAATTTATACTTACAATATAGCTAATATATATTAAAAACACATTTATATATAATTTATATTTTTTATATATATATATATAATCCTTATAACATATATTTATCCATTTTATTATTTATTAATATATATTTATATATATAGTCTAATTCAAAATAATATTTATTGTTTATATATATATATATATATATATACTTATATATTTGTACATATATATAATGATATATATATATATATACATACACATATTTTTATTTCTTTAACTTTTAAATTTCTTAATACCCAAATTAAATTCCTAAATATTAAATCTCCAATCCGTCAATTGATTAAATATCGTAATTCAAAATACTCCAATCTCATAAATAAATTTATTTATTTACTCTAATTTATCTATTAACATCAAGAGTTGAATTTACAGAATCCATAATTCCAAAAATGGAAAAATTCTCTGTTATCACAAAAGTATAGCTTTTAGGCTAACTTTTTGTGAGAACTCATTATTTTGTACTGTACATGTACGAAATTATAAATTTTAATAAATAAATTGTAATAACCACAATTTCTTCTACATGTTAAATAGTGTTAAATGAGCTTTAGAGGTGTTTAGAGGCCAAATTGTGACACTATCGGATTTTAGCTAGAACGCAGGCTTCCATACGGACAAGTTGATGGGTCCCACGGGACCGCACACTCATCAAAAAACCATGAAGTACCTTAAATTCATAATAAATGGTTTCAAATAAGACAATTTATTTCATGTGATTATGATTCGGGCCTAATCCTAGAATTTGATAATAAACCAAAAATTTCAGCCTTTGGCTCATGACCAATCTACCTTGTTTCGATCATATCTCTTTATCGGAGTATCGAAACGATAAACCGTAAAATTCTCATGAAAGCTGACTTAAAGTTCTTTTAGCCATAAAAAGCTCATAATTTAATTCCCTATGGATTAATACCAGAAAAATTCCGAAATTGAACCATGTGCAGTAAAACCTGTCAGTTGATACCTCTGTAAAGAATCGAGCATATCTCTTAGTAGGAAACTCTGATTAAAGCGATTCAAATTTTTATGAAAAGCTAACTCGATAATCTTTGTCACTATATAAGGCCTGCTGTCTAGTTTAATGTGAATCAATGGCAATGAATTTTTAGATTCACGTCACAGTCAGGAAATTCTGACTGTGAGCAACTGGTAATGAAATGGGCATAACTTTTCATAGAGAACTCCAATTCAGGTGATTCAAATTTTGCTGGAAAGCTAATTTAGAGACCTTTCTAGTCATGTAGGGCATGGCTTTAGACTCCTTGTAGATCAATACAGTTAATTATTGGAAGTTAGACTCGAAAGTGAGCAATTGCAAGATTTATCAATGAAATTTGGTTTGCCAGAGAAATTTAAGGGGCTTGAGGTTTAATTCGATTTAACATAATCAGAAAAGACCTAATGTGGAATTAAGGATTTAATTTAAATTATATGTTTATGATTAAAAGAACCTAAAGCCTAATAATCCCAAATACATGAATATGGTAAAAAATATATATATGTATTAAGTTTTCAAAAAAACAAAAAAAAAATAAAGGATGACTACGAATGGTCAAATAGGGACCACCATCCATGTTTTGCCATGAATCAGCCATTAACTTGGGAAAAATTTTACTAACTTGAGTGGTTTTAGGCAAAGGAAAACCGTGGGCCTCTATAGGTTTGTTAAGCAAAGGACACTTAAGATTTAATAAGCCAAATGAAGGCTGAACCAAAACACAATTCATAATCCGTAAACTCTCAAAGTCTTGGCTATTGTTGAACCAAGAAGAGTTGGACAGTATTTACGGTAGAGGAAACCTGATGGATTTCATGGAAACCAGTGGGAAATGGCATGAGGAAACTGATTATGCTGTTGCATGTGTGAATCCCAAATATTTTTAGTCAAACCAAGAGTGGGTAGACTTAAGAAACACTCAGCTGTAGCAAGAAAGAGGGCATGATTGAAAGGGAAATACAGAAGCTTGGAAATTGGCAATCGGTCTTGAGACAACTAGGTAAGGAAATGGTTATTTTAGTGTATTGTGATTTAATTACCCTTGGGTATTGAGTTAACAATTATGCATGACAATTTGGCTAGAAGGAAAACAGAAAGTGAGAGGGAGCTCTTGATTTGAAAAGGCATGAGAGTGAAAGAAACCAGAATTGGGAAAGAATGGATTATCTCGAATCTTGAAGAAGTTTAGTTTGTTGGGATTCTTGGGCAAGTGAGGTAATGTACTTACTTTACAATATTTGATTATTATGCATGAAAATGAAATTGTGATGAATTAAATCAAATGGTTGTTGTATGGATGAAGGATTAATTGAATTCCAGCTTGATGTTCAAATCTGGAATTGATGTTCTATTTTGGGTTGTAATTAAAATGATCATTTTAATTGTTATACAGGGAGAAAAATTTTGGAAAACTTACTGTAGATAGCCTTTTAAGTTAGGAGAAATTCAGTTTTGAAATTTCATGATTTGGATTTCTATAACTTGAGATATGTGCAAATGAGTGCAGGGTACTCTGTCCAAAAACGTGAATCATGGTTCTGACTTTGAAAAATTGTAGAAAATATCCTAAATTGAATTAGATTGCAAGCCTTACATTTATAGAAAGGTAATTAAGTTAGGATTATGATGGTTCTCGGTTTGCACCAATAGGATATGCCTATAATTAAATATGAAATATTTTGTGCAAGTAGGTCAGTATAACACTGAGCCTGAATACTGCTGGAAGATAGTGCAACTTTGGAAAATTGCTGATGTTGATCTAAGAAGTATTAAATCATGAACCTTACATTTCTAGATATGGAAATGAGTAGCTTTCATCTAATTCTGGAAGTTGTGGATTTGGAATTATGTAACTTAGGATATGTATATATATATATATATATATATATATGCGGGATACTCACTGCAAGGTACAAACAACCTAGTGTTAACTTCAAAAACGCCTAGAAAATAATCCAGATTGAGTTTTATTGCAAACTTTACATTTCCAAAAAGGTAAATGAGTCAGGATTGATATGGTTTTGAGTTTGTACAAATTGCATATCCGTATAATTAGTAATATAATTTTTAACGTACAAAGATCAGAAAAAACTATCTTGCTTGATGTGCCAAATTTGAACCAAAGGTTGGAAAATTATTGGAAATAGCACCAGATGAATTAGGAAGTGAGTCTTACACTTCTAAATAGAGAACTGAATTAGGAGTAACATAAAATTTACACTTAAGGCTAGCACAATGACAAAAGGTCAGAAATCCTAAAATGCAGAAATTGAATCAAGTAGATTATGAGAGGCTCAAGTGAACAAAAAGGCAACAAATAGAACTAGTTCATATTTGAATAATTAAGAATTACTCCTTTTCGTCATTTCTTATTGAATTGTATAACTCTTAATCCTAGCATGTTATTGGGGGTAGTGAGTAACCCGGTCCGCCATGTGTTGTGTAGAGGGTAATGCTAAGGACTGAAGTTGACTAAGAGTTCACATAGCTCGTGTGGAACTTGATAGGCCAGCAAGGATTGAATCTGTAAGCTAAGGAAGTATTGTAAGTAACCCTAAGCAACTACCTTGTATCCAAATTGTATGATGTTTTAAATTCTGATTTGGTATTGAAACGAAATGAAATGCTACATATGAAATTGATTTTGATGTATATTGAAAATGCTGCACATTGAGCCTATCCATGACTAATTGATTTAGTTTTTTGAAAATGTTTTATAAGCATGCTAAAGGCTTGCTAAATCTATGTTTGGTTTCATGTACTACTGCTTTAATATGATGACACTTTTAAGTTTCCAAACTGAACTAAGCTTTTGGTTTGATACGGTTTTCTGATTTTGTTTTATAACTTAAAGTGCTTTAAAAGCTTAGTGAGCCCTTGATTGTTACTTACATATTTATGCACTATGATTTTGATATGAAGTCTTGGAAGGCTGATTTGATAAGATTGATATTGAATACTATTTTAGACCTGAGGTATTGAGACCTTAGGGCACCGAACCTTGAAAATTGTGTAGGCGTTCTTAATTGACTTAGAGCACTGTGTCTCGATGACTAGCTCTCGGGAACGATTGGATTGTCCCGTATATTACGTTTGGACAAGTCCTGGTGTCATCTGATCAATGAACCGGGGTTGATTGGTCTATGCATAGATAGCGTCCCTTTTTGGGAGATTGCTACCGTTAGCTATCGTAGATCATTATTATGTTAGCTCTAAGTATCTTGATGATGCTATGCCTTATCTCTTGGTACTACTATCTATTTTATCGATTGGACAATATGATTTATGATGATGTTTTGACGATTGATGATTGGCTTTTGCCTTATGATTTGAGAACATGTTTTATAATGCAGCATATTGGATCAGATTTATCAGTGTTTGAAAATGAGATTTAAATCTATTTATAAGGTTGCTATTCTGTATGTTTTAAAATGCAATCATGTTTTATATTGCAGCATATCGGATTTGATTTATCGATGTGTATGATTTATGAGTTTGAAAACTGAGAGATGTATGTTATAATTTTTAAGTTGCTTCTGTAGTTACTTACTGAGTTTATGACTCACTCCCCTCTTCCTTCCCTCCCTTTCAGATTGAGGATCACTATCATGATGCTTTTGACTCGAGAAGCTCCTCGAGAGTGATTCCCATGTGTAGTTTCAGGTATATGGCTTCCAGCACACTAGATAGACACATGTTGAGTATGGTTCAATGTATTTAATTATATTTTGATTGGTTGTGTAAACAAAGTCCGAGATGTAGGCTATCTTATTTTACTATCATGATAAAATGGTTTGATGGTTGTTCTAGATGGTGTTCGTGTGGATATGTGCAATAATAAAGTATATATAAATCACTAGTGCTTGATGGTTTAAGACGAATATCATAATTGAATCAATTAAAGAGAAATAAAAATAATTAGCCCACAAATTTAGGCTTTCGAATATATTATAAAGGATTAAGTGGAAATTGGGATGTGACATAAATAAATTAAATTTGTATATTTTTATAAATATTAAGTGATAAGCCACGTGGGCCTTACTTAGATGTTAGTGCCTAGATGATGATATAAGTGAGAAAATAATTTTGGAAGGTTAAATAATGATATTATGGTGATTTGGAAGTCAAATACCCCAGTTGTAATATTTTGTGAATTATGAGAAACAAATTGGAAAATGACGGATACATCTTGAGGATATTTTCATAAATTTCTCCCAAACTAAAATGAATTGAGACAAAATAAAAATATCATGTTATTCTATATGAAAAGTACTTTAACATGGTGTCAACGGATTTGTCGAAATGGTCACAAAAACAGAAAATTTCGTTGTCGGGTCACTGGGTAAAATCGTAATTTCTCATTATCCGTACACCGCGCGTCAACGAAACCACTTCCAGTCATCTAGATATGATTAATATGACCATTTGGAAACTAGAATTAGAATTTTTGAAGCCTGTTTACATGTTTTTTATGCCAATGAACTGGTAAGGGCAAAATTGTTTGAAAAAGTTATAATAAAAGGCATTTTGGTTAATGTGCCTATCTCTAGAATGGTCTTTAAAATTCTGCTAGCTTAATGGCCGGCCACTATTCCTCCTCCTTCAAGCTTGGGTTGACGCCATTGATAGAAAAGAGAAGAAGAAAAGAAACTTCAAGCTAAACACAATCTAAACAACAAAATTTCCTTAAACTTTCTAAACCAAAATTGATCTATTTTCTTCCCTCTACTCACCCATACCATTAGCTTATTGAATAACCAAGAAAATAAGGAGAAAGTACTCCTTGAAGAATTCGGCCATGTGAAATCCCCAAATTTTTGTAATTTTCCCATACTTGTATAGTTTTTATACTTAGACTAAATGAATAAATCTGAAATTTGAAGGAATAAATGATGTATGGGACATATATGGAATTAAGCAATTGAGGGTCAAATAATTAAATAGTCAAAGGGTCAAAGGAGGTGATCAATGGCTGAGATGATGAGCATGCATTAATGGGCATTTAATGAACTAACATGACTCATCATCATCATCTTCATCACCCCACGGTAGCACCTCTCCCTTCTCCCTCTCGTTCCTTCCATTTTCCTCTAAGTGTTCAATTTTCTCACCATGACAAACCACCATCTCATGCCATCAATTCGTTAAGCTCCATTAACGAAAAATGATCCTCGTCGATAGCTTAAGCCATGCCTTTAATATGAAAGGCTAGAACTAAGTGATTGAAGAGATCTAGAAATCCTGAAAATTGGTGATTTGCAAAGGTAAGAGAGCTAAATGGTTTTAGTTGATTTTATGGATAGTTTGGAGTTGTATCGAGTTGGTAGAATGTATTTATTTAAGTTTGATTTTATGAATTATGCAGCTTTGAAGAAGTGAAAGGCTAGGGTTGACACACCAAGTGATTTCATGTGCTCGAAGCAATCGAGGTAAGGAATTTATGTAACGGACGTAGGGTGACTATGTCCACATGGTTTTAATGTGTTTTTAATTGTTTTGGAGAGAAGTACAAGTTGTTTTAAGTGCAGGAAAATGGGACAATTTGGGTCCTACTCCTAGTACCAATTAGGCTAGGAGCAGCAGATTGCCTTAAGTAGCAGCCGACTACCTAAAGACAACCAAAGCAGAGATTTTCGAAAACCGAGATAAACCAGTTGACTGCTATGTAAGCCAGTCAACCGCCATTTTCCCCGAAAGTATTCTGTTTCAAACCAGTCGACTGCTAAGGATGTCAGTCGACTGCTTTTCTCCCAGAAGCATTCTGTTTCAAAAATAGTCGACTACTAATTGCTAAAAAGCATTCTGTTTCAAAACCAGCCGACTGCCCAAGGGGCCAGTCGACTGCCTTTTCTTAGGAAACATTTTGTTTCAAAACCGGTCGACTGCTATTTGGGACCAGTTGACTGCCCTATGTGTATTTCGAAAATATTTGGATTTCAAAAAATGAAATATTTGGATTTCAAAAAGGAAAGGAAATGCAATAAAGCAAAATATGTGATAGCAGTCTACTGCCATATATGACTAGTCGACTGCCCAATTGAAAAAGAGGTTTTAAAAACCTATACTAAGAAAGGATATTTGTATGTGCAAAAGAGTATATGGATAATGTTTTGGAGACTATGAATCTCTTGAAAGAGCATGCACATTATTTATACTTGTACTTGACTGAGAAGCTCTAGTCCAGCCCTCAGACCCGTAGTAAGGCACCTGACTACTGAGCACTGTGGGCTATAGACGATGGCCATGAGTCTCTTACTTGTCTGGCTTTGGGGAGGATCCCTGGCCCATATGTGGGTACGCCATTTATTTGATATCTCTCATGATTATCCCTTACGGGATATATTTGCGCTATCTATTATGAGAATTACTTGGTGCATGATTCTATTAGATATAAACAGTCTCTCATCTATTTGAAAGTATTTGATATTATTTGTGTTGGATTATGCCCTCAGAACCATTCATTAGATGATTGACTTTGGCATTTTTATGTATCATGACATTTTATTTATAGTTCATTATTATATTTGTCTTATAACTGCATAATGTAATCTTATATGATAATGTCCTTAGAATAGTAATAACACACTATTCTTAAAATATCCCTAGTCAAGTATTATTATGAACAAGGATAACAATGATACGATAAGACTAGTATGTGGTTGATTGATGACCATTGTCATGGATATAGGATATCAAGTCATCACATAGGTACATGTTAGAGAACTATGTACTGGATCGACCCTCCATGAGAACGCTACATGGACTGTTATATGAGTGTCATAAACGAGTCTCATAGTGATGATGGTGTATGTGATCCTTTGACTTGAGATCATCAGAGATCCCAACATAGAGAATTGCATACTTTAATGCTGCTAGATATCATTCGTAACAGGATGGACTATAAAGGTAGTAATTGGGTATGCCTTGATCTATGTAGAGGGATGTTAAGTGATCAAGATAGGATTTATCCCTCTTATATAACAAGAGTGATGTCTTGGGCCCTTTGATAGAGTGAGACTAAAAATGCATGGCCGTGCTCGAATAAGTCAATATTAGATATTGATTTTATTTGTTTAATTAGTCAACTCAGGAATCACGAAACGCTGATTAGACTATACAAGTGTGACACATTCCATGACTTGTGTCTAATCAAGACATCAAAGGATAAATGGATTAGACTACACGGTAACATCTATCACGAGTAAGGTTATGTTCAGTCATTGACATTCACGTTACATGGGTAGCAATGATGTGTTGCTAGATACCGCTCATTGCCTGTGACAATTTTGTCATTGTCATTGTTTTGAGAACCTATTGGGTCGCACACTTAGAACGGATCAATGAGGAGCTTAATTAATCCTATTCTGAATTGGATTAAGGATATAATTAATCCTATTCTGAATTGGATTAAGGATATAACTAATCCTATTCTAAGTAGGATTAGAGTTCTGTTTGACAATAAATTTTAGGGTAAAATTTACTGCCTATAAAAGGATGTTTTGTGTTTTCTAAAACAAAGCCGCACAAAAACAGAAAACAAAATATTCTTTTAATCGAAGCTAGCAATTCGGTTATAAGGAATCAAAAACGTTCTTTAAGGCTTCTGATCGTGAGACGTTCAAGAGTCGTGAGATCCGTTCGTGTGGATACCATAGAGGCAGGAACGAAAAGTTGTTACTTGTGACTCCACCAACGACAGAACATCAG
The DNA here is from genome assembly GCA_032173925.1 of Heritiera fomes. NCBI lineage: Eukaryota > Viridiplantae > Streptophyta > Magnoliopsida > Malvales > Malvaceae > Heritiera > Heritiera fomes. Next base: position 5,201,585 of record JAPDPM010000012.1, on the reverse strand, counting down.
AGAAAACGCTAGGTAAAATCTTGAAACCCTAATCAGGCAACTCTCTGAATCGATCCTGGTGGAGGCCTAATGATTTAAATTCCGCTGCGTATTTGTTTCAGTTTCCTTCACTGGCATCAGAGCCAGATTCGGAGTCCCTGATTTGTTTTGATAAGAGCATGATCTCTGGTTACTTTCTGTTTATGATTACATGCAATCGTTTTAATGAGATTAATACGGATTAGAATGTATATGATATATTCAGAGGTTAGAAATCGAATTGTTGAAATTATATATATGATATATATCAATTTCGATTCAACTTATATGTGACATAATCTGTGATGCGAATTATTAATGGCGGTTTCTGTTCTGCATAAACGTTATGGAAGAAACAGAATAATGTCGAAAGTGTATAAAGATCCTGATAAGATTGAAACACTTTTAGATAAGAGTTCTAATGCGACTAAAATTATAATCAGTATGAGATACTGGCTGGAACATCCTGATAAGATTAGGACACTTCCGGATAAGGGGCGTTGGCAATGTCAATACTGTTGACCTTTTTTTTTCAGGGGCTTCGCCCCTGGGAACCCCGCAGTCAGGGTCATAATTCTTTTCAAATGTGCCTCATTAATAAAACTAAAAGTTGAAATTGCATTACACTTGTTTGTATAACACGGTGGTTGTTGTTTGAGCATGGTGCATAGTTATAGCCCTTGCCCAATATGATTGTATTTTGGTGGTTGTAAATTTTAATAAATACGACCTGCGTGTCGTGCCTTGTTCTTGAAATTCTAGTTGTACATTCTTTTCTCATCTTACTCCCCTCGAATGTAACTCGAGGTTTCTCTTAAACTATGTAATTGTAACGTGGTATAGGGTTAGAATTTAGCTAAGTATGAGTTGATGGTGATCAACACTAATGGAGCTAACAACCATGCAAAGGATGACCAAAGAGGCACTTGGAGAAGATGCTATTACCCTTAGGTTAACCCTTAGGGTTTCTCATTGGCTTGGGAAATCCATTTAGTTTGGGCTATAACTATGTCACGTTTATTTTATTGCTTAATTGCATGAGATGCATGATTTATTTTGTACGTTTATGATATGAAAATCATATGATAATTTTAGAAAAGTAAAATTGGTGAGATCTTATTCAATAAACTAATAAAAATCCCTCAAATTAAATTAAGTCAATAATAGATGCCTACCAATGAATAGCACTTGTCAAGGCTAGAATCGATTTTGTTATGTTTGCCAAAGCAAAATATCATATCTATCTTAGTAAGACGCGATGGGATAATAGTGATATCCAAAGGCTATAAATTGGGTTGACTTAACTAGATTTCCTCAATAGGATTGGGAATTTAGAGGCATAAATTTGGGCTTCCATTCATGAGATGAATTAGAACAAGTGTTGTTCACCCAACTATCCAAGAGTTACATGAGATGTAATTGGTAAGTGTTGCCTACCTAAATAGCCAAATCTTGGGCGATTAGCCAAAGCTAACTCTAGATAAGGTGAAATATGGATCTTGGCCCACTAGAGAAATTATGTGATATTTTTTTCGAATTAATAGTGAGGGTTGTTGATTCGATAAAAATAGTGGGAGCATCATTTAATAAATATTTAATTAAATGGATGCATTCATGATACTTATATTTTGCATATTTCTGTTGTAGATTACCATGGCATCAAACACAAATAACACACTTTCACTGCGATCTGTCCTTGAGAAGGACAAGTTGAATGGGACAAACTTCCTGGATTGGTACAGGAACCTGAGGATAGTCCTCAAGCAAGAAAAGAAGTTGTATGTCCTTGAGATTCCCTTACCTGAGGAACCACCCGCTAATGCTCCAAAGGCAGAAAGAGATGCTTATAAGAAGCATCAAGATGATGCATTGGATGTTAGTTGCCTTATCCTTGCCTCCATGAATCCTGAGCTTCAAAAGCAACATGAGGAAATGGATGCGTTCGATATGATCGAGCATCTCAAGCAACTCTATCAAGAGGAAGCTAGGCAAGAAAGGTACAATGTCTCTAAGGCATTGTTTCAATGTAGGATGGCAGAGGGGACTCCCGTTGGTACTCATGTGCTCAAGATGATTGGGTACATTGAAAACCTTGAAAGATTGGGATTTCCTTTGGGCCAAGAGTTGGCCACTGATGTGATTCTGCAATCGTTGCTAGACAGCTACAGTCAGTTTGTTGTTAATTACAACATGAATGAAATTGACAAGACTCTGCCACAGTTACTTAGCATGTTGAAACAGCTGAATCAAACATGAAAAAGGCCAAGCCCAAAGATGTCTTAATAGTTAAGAAAGCTAAGGGCAGGGCTAATGCAAAGGGCAAGAAAAAAGGTAATAAAGCCAATGGCAAATTCAAGCCTAATGATACTACACTGAAGCCTAAAGGTGGGGTTGCCAAAGAAGGGAAATGCTTCCATTGCGGTGAGACCGGACATTGGAAGTGGAACTGCAACAAATACCTGGAAGAGCTAAAGAAGAAGAGAGGCAGTGAGACTTCCACTTCAGGTATTTATGTTATAGAAGTTAATCTATCTACTTCTTCATCATGGGTATTAGATACTGGATGTGGTTCTCACATTTGTGTAAATGTGCAGGAACTCAAAAGGAGTAGATCGTTGTCTAAGGGTGAGGTCGACCTACGAGTGGGAAATGGAGCAAGGGTTGCTGCATTAGCTGTAGGAACTTATATTTTGACATTGCCCACAGGGCTTGTTTTAGAATTAGATGATTGTTATTATGTGCCTTCCATTACTAAAAACATTATTTCTATTTCTTGTTTGGACAAGAAGGGTTTTTCATTTATAATAAAGGACAACTGTTGCTCCATTTATTTAAATGATATCTTTTATGGTAGTGCACAACTAATTAATAGTCTTTACATTCTAAATCTTGATATGCCTATTTATAACATAAATGCTAAAAGGATTAAATCTAATGATCAAAATCCAACATATCTCTAGCATTGTCGCTTGGGACACATAAATGAGAATCGCATTTCCAAACTCCATAAAGATGAAATTTTGGACTCATTTGATTTTGAATCATATGAGACATGTGAATCTTGTTTGATGGGTAAGATGACTAAAGCTCTTTTCAAAGGACACAGTGAAAGGGCAAGTGATTTATTGGGCTTAATACATACAGATGTATGTGGTCCTTTAAACACACAGGCCAGAGATGGGTTTATGTACTTTATTACATTTACTGATGATTTCAGTAGATATGGCTATGTGTATCTTATGAGACACAAGTCAGAATCTTTTAAAAAGTTCAAAGAATTCAAGAATGAAGTACAAAACTAACTTGGCAAGAGCATTAAGGCACTTCGATCAGATCGAGGTGGTGAATACTTAAGCCAAGAATTTTATGACTATCTTAAAAAGTGTGGGATTGTCTCACAACTCACTCCTCCAAGTACACCACAATGGAATGGTGTATCTGAAAGGAGAAACCGAACTTTATTAGATATGGTTCGATCAATGATGAGTCATATAGATCTTCTAGAATCCTTTTGGGGACATGCATTAGAAACAGCTGCTTTTACACTGAACCGTGTTTCATCTAAATCGGTTCCAAAGATACCATATGAGATATGGACTAGTAAACGTCCTAGTATGTCTTTTATGAAGATTTGGGGTTGTGAGTCTTATGTAAGACGTCAAGTCTCTAACAAACTTGCACCTAAATCTGATAAGTGCTATTTTGTGGGATATCCTAAACTAACTAAAGGATATTATTTTTACAATCCCGTTGAGCGCAAAGTATTTGTAGCTCGAACAGGTGTCTTTCTAGAAAGAGAATTCATTTCTAGAAGAACTAGTGGGAGAAAAGTAGAACTTGAAGAAATTCAAGAGCTACAAGATAGCGCACCCGATGTTGAGATGGAGCCTGAGCAAGCACCACAAGTTGTTGTGGGACCAGAACCACAAGCTGTTGTGGAGCAACCGCCTGCTCAAGAGACACAAGCCTTGCGTAGATTAGTTAGAACACATCGTGAGCCACAGAGATATGGATTTCTAATGACTCAGAACGGTGATGTATTGCTCATGGACCAAGATGAGCCTACTACCTATCAAGAGGCTATTACATGGCCAGACTCTGAGAAATGGCTTGAAGCCATGAGATCTGAGATGGAATCCATGTATGCCAACCAAGTTTGGACCTTGGTTGACTTACCCGAAAAGGTAAAACCTATAGGGTGTAAATGAGTTTTTAAGAAGAAAACTGACATGGAAGGAAATGTTCATACCTATAAAGGGCGATTGGTTGCTAAAGGTTTTAAACAAATTCATGGTTTTGACTATGATGAAACTTTTTCACCAATCGCGATGATCAAATCCATTAGGATCTTGATTGCGATAGCTGCATACCATGATTATGAAATCTGGAAAATGGACGTCAAGACTGCTTTTCTTAATGGAAAGCTACTCGAGGATGTGTACATGACACAACCTGAGGGTTTTGTTGATCCAAAAAATGCTGGAAAGGTTTGTAAGCTGCAACGTTCTATTTATGGACTAAAGCAAGCTTCTCGAAGTTGGAATCTTCGTTTTGATGATGCAATCAAAGAATTTGGTTTCATCAAGAACGAAGATGAACCTTGTGTCTACAAGAAGGTCAGTGGGAGCACTATTGTCTTCCTGGTGTTGTATGTAGATGACATACTACTCATTGGGAATGACATCCCTACCCTTCAGTCTGTAAAGACTTGGTTAGGGAATTGCTTTTCAATGAAGGACTTGGGCGAAGCTACCTATGTACTAGGTATAAGGATCTATAGAGATAGATCAAGGAAATTAATTGGCTTAAGTCAAAGTGCATACATAGATAAAGTGCTAAAAAGGTTTAGCATGCAGGATTCCAAGAAAGGATTCTTGCCTATGACACATGCCATTACTCTCTCAAAAGAACAGTGTCCTACAACACAAGAAGAGAGAGAACGTATGAGTAAAGTTCCATATGCATCTGCTATTGGATCCATTATGTATGCCATGTTATGCACACGTCCCGATGTCTCGTATGCCTTGAGCATGACGAGTAGTTATCAAGTTGATCCTGGTGAACGTCACTGGATCACTGTCAAGAATATTCTTAAGTACTTGAGAAAGACTAAGGATACATTCTTGATATATGGAGGTGAGGAAGAGCTCATTGTAACAGGTTACACTGATGCTAGCTTCCAAACTGATAAAGATGACTATAGATCGCAGTCTGGTTATGTGTTTTGCCTTAATGGTGGTGCTGTGAGCTGGAAGAGTTCAAAGCAGGCGACAGTGGCCGATTCTACAACAGAGGCTGAGTATATAGCTGCCTCTGAAGCTGCTAAGGAGGCTGTTTGGATCAAGAAGTTCATTACTGAGCTTGAAGTTGTTCCTAGCATTATAGATCCGATTGAGCTCTATTATGACAACAATGGAGCCATCGCACAAGCTAAGGAACCTAGATCTCACCAACGATCCAAACATATACTATGGCGCTTCCATCTCATTCGAGATATCATCGAGAGAGGAAATGTGAGGATATGCAAAGTACCAACTGACGATAACATCGCCGACCCACTGCCGAAGCCTTTGACGCAGCAGAGACATGATCGTCACACTAGGTCACTAGGTATTAGATACATGAGTGAATGGTCTTAGTGCAAGTGGGAGATTGTTGGATTATGCCCTTAGAACCATTCATTAGATGATTGACTTTGGCATTTTTATGTATCATGACATTTTATTATAGCTCATTATTATATTTGCTTTATAACTGCGTAATGTAATCTTATATGATAATGTCCTTAGAATAGTAATAACACACTATTCTTAAAATATCCCTAGTCAAGTATTATTGTGAACAAGGATAACAATGATACGATAAGACTAGTATGTGGTTGACTGATGACCATTGTCATGGATATAGGATATCAAGTCATCACATAGGTACATGTTAGAGAACTATGTACTGGATCGACCCTCCATGAGAACGCTACATGGATTGTTATATGAGTGTCATAAGCGATTCTCATAGTGATGATGGTGTATGTGATCCTTTGACTTGAGATCATCAGAGATCCCAACATAGAGAATTGCAACTTTAATGCTGCTAGCTTTAATGCTGCTAGATGTCATTCGTAACAGGATGGACTATAAAGGTAGTAATTGGGTATGCCTTGATCTATGTAGTGGGATGTTGAGTGATCAAGATAGGATTTATCCCTCTTATATAACAAAAGTGATGTCTTGGGCCCTTTGATAGAGTGAGACTAAGAAATGCATGGCCGTGCTCGAATAAGTCAATATGAGATATTGATTTTATTTGTTTAATTAGTCTACTCAGGAATCAAGAAACGCTGATTAGACTATACAAGTGTGACACATTCCATGACTTGTGTCTAATCAAGACATCAAAGGATAAAGGGATTAGACTACACAGTAACATTTATCACGAGCAAGGTTATGTCGAGTCATTGACATTCTCGTTACATGGGTAGCAATGATGTGTTGCTAGATACCGCTCATTGCCTGTGACAATTTTGTCATTGCCATTGTTTTGAGAACCTATTGGGTCGCACACTTAGAACAGATCAATGAGGAGCTTAATTAATCCTATTCTGAATTGGATTAAGGATATAACTAATCCTATTCTGAATTGGATTAGGGATATAACTAATCCTATTCCAAGTAGGATTAGAGTTCTATTTGGCAGTAAATTTTAGGGTAAAATTTACTGCCTATAAAAGGATGTTTTCTGAAACATAGCCGCATAACACTTTTTAAAAAAAACAGAAAACAAAAACATTCCTTTTAATCGAAGCTAGCAATTCGGTTATAAGGAATCAAAAGCTCTTTAAGACTTCTGATCGTGAGACGTTCAAGAGTCGTGAGATCCGTTCGTGTGGATACCGTAGAGGCAGGAACGAAAAGTTGTTGCTTGTGACTCGACCAACGAAAGAAAAATCAGAGAAAAACGTTAGGTAAAATCTCGAAACCCTAATCAGGCAACTCTCTGAATCGATCCTGGTAGAGGCCGAATGATTTATTTCCGCTGCGTGTTTGTTTCGGTTTCCTTCACTATTGTCTTCCTGGTGTTGTATGTAGATGACATACTACTCATTGGGAGTGACATCCCTACCCTTCAGTCTATAAAGACTTGGTTAGGGAATTGCTTTTCAATGAAGGACTTGGGTGAAGCTACCTATGTACTGGGTATAAAGATCTATAGAGATAGATCAAGGAAATTAATTGGCCTAAGTCAAAGTGCATACATAGATAAAGTGCTAAAGAGGTTTAGTATGCAGGATTCCAAGAAAGGATTCTTGCCTATGACACATGGCATTACTCTCTCAAAAGAACAGTGTCCTACAACACAAGAAGAGAGAGAACGTATGAGTAAAGTTCCATATGCGTCTGCTATTGGATCCATTATGTATGCCATGTTATGCACACGTCCCGATGTCTCGTATGCCTTGAGCATGACGAGTAGATATCAAGTTGATCCTGGTGAACGTCACTGGATCACTGTCAAGAATATTCTTAAGTACTTGAGAAAACTAAGGAAACATTCTTGATATATGGAGGTGAGGAAGAGCTCATCGTAACAGGTTACACTGATGCTAGCTTCCAAACTGATAAAGATGACTATAGATCGCAGTCTGGTTATGTGTTTTGCCTTAATGGTGGTGCTGTGAGTTGAAAGAGTTCAATGCAGGCGACAGTGGCCGATTCTACAACAGAGGCTGAGTATATAGCTGCCTCTGAAGCTGCTAAGGAGGCTATTTGGATCAGGAAGTTCATTACTGAGCTTGAAGTTGTTCCTAGCATTATAGATCCGATTGAGCTCTATTGTTACAACAATGGAGCCATCGCACAAGCTAAGGAACCTAGATCTCACCAACGATCCAAACATATACTACGACACTTCCATCTCATTCGAGATGTGAGGATATGCAAAGTACCAACTGATGATAACATCGTCGACCCACTGACGAAGCCTTCGACGCAACAGAGACATGATCGTCACACTAGGTCACTAGGTATTAGATACATGAGTGAATGGTCTTAGTGCAAGTGGGAGATTGTTGGATTACGCCCTTAGAACCATTCATTAGATGATTGACTTTGGCATTTTTATGTATCATGACATTTTATTTATAGTTCATTATTATATTTGTCTTATAACTGCGTAATGTAATCTTATATGATAATGTCCTTAGAATAGTAATAACACACTATTCTTAAAATATCCCTAGTCAAGTATTATTGTGAACAAGGATAACAATGATACGATAAGACTAGTATGTGGTTGGCTGATGACCATTGTCATGGATATAGGATATCAAGTCATCACATAGGTACATGTTAGAGAACTATGTACTGGATCGACCCTCCATGAGAACGCTACATGGATTGTTATATGAGTGTTATAAGCGATTCTCATAGTGATGATGGTGTATGTGATCCTTTGACTTGAGATCATCAGAGATCCCAACATAGAGAATTGCATACTTTAATGCTACTAGATGTCATTCGTAACAGGATGGACTATAAAGGTAGTAATTGGGTATGCCTTGATCTATGTAGAGGGATGTTGAGTGATCAAGATAGGATTTATCCCTCTTATATAACAAGAGTGATGTCTTGGGCCCTTTGATAGAGTGAGACTAAAAATGCATGGCCATGCTTGAATAAGTCAATATTAGTTATTAATTTTATTTGTTTAATTAGTCTACTCAGGAATCAAGAAACGCTGATTAGACTATACAAGTGTGACACATTCCATGACTTGTGACTAATCAAGACATCAAAGGATAAAGGGATTAGACTACACGGTAACATCTATCACGAGTAAGGTTATGTCGAGTCATTGACATTCTCGTTACATGGGTAACAATGATGTGTTGCTAGATACCGCTCATTGCCTGTGACAATTTTGTCATTGCCATTGTTTTGAGAACCAATTGGGTCGCACACTTAGAACGGATCAATAAGGAGCTTAATTAATCCTGTTCTGAATTGGATCAAGGATATAATTAATCCTATTCTGAATTGGATTAAGGATATAACTAATCCTATTCTAAGTAGGATTAGAGTTCTGTTTGACACTAAATTTTAGGGTAAAATTTACTGCCTATAAAAGGATGTTTTGCGTTTTCTAAAACAGAGCCGCACAAAAACAGAAAACAAAATATTCTTTTTAATCGAAGCTAGCAATTCGGTTATAAGGAATAAAAAACGCTCTTTAAGGCTTCTGATCGTGAGACGTTCAAGAGTTGTGAGATCCGTTCGTGTGGATACCATAAAGGCAGGAACGAAAAGTTGTTGCTTGTGACTCGACCAATGACAGAAAATCAGAGAAAACGTTAGGTAAAATCTCGAAACCCTAATCAGGCAACTCTCCGAATCGATCCTGGTGGAGGTCGAATGATTTAAATTTCGCTGCGTGTTTGTTTCGATTTCCTTCATTTTGTACTCGCATATTTGATTACACGTGATTCGAGATCCGTGAAAATATTTGAAAGATATGATTGACTTGTATTTGTTATTTGCGAAAGATGTATATGGCATATGCTTTATAATGATTTCACATGACATTATAGAGCCAAGTAGAAAAACTGCATATAGTGATATAGTACGCTCTTTTCATAAGTTTCTTACTGAGCGTAAACTCACTCCTTTACGAATATTTTTCATACAGATTACTTGAAGAAATTTCGCTCCGGATAGAGGAGCACATTTTAAGATTTTGATATATCTTTGAGACGCGCTTCCCACTAGTCATTTCAAGGTATAATCAGTTGGTCGTTACTTCGGCTATTGTACAATACAATATAACATTTGTGTATATTTGGGGAATTAGGTTATGTAAATATTTGAGATCCTGATATATGTGACACATGTTATAAATAAAAAAAAATTTTATTCATGTGAAATTGAATGTTATACTCTGATCATAATGCCTAAAGCATTGAAAAGAAGGAAGATTGACATCGGATAAACTAGTCAAACTACTTGTTAATTGAAGTAGAAATAGTTGTTATTTAGTTAGTGACGAGGATGTCACAGATTGGTATCAGAGCTGATGTGACTGAAGTTTATCGATGTCAATAAGCTAGAATTAGAGTATTTTCCCAATGTACTGTACTAGTCTACATAAATTTATGTAGTATAACTGTTTAAAGTTATACTAAATTGTGTTAGTCGATCATAATCCTAACAGAATGAGTACTCGAAGGAGGGGTACTAGACGAGGACGAGGACGAGGACGGGGTCGTGATGAACCGCCCCCACCACAGTCTTCTCCTCCATCTTCACCGCATAGCCCGAATACGAGGCTAGTGAAAATGGAGAAACATACGAAAAACATGGCCACGATGTTCACGCTGTTTATGTCTAACTTTCCGAACGTGGCCACTAGTGCACCAGCAGTTACCTCTACAGTACCTCCTACTCTTATGGTACAACCCTCACCAGTCCCAGCTAATGAGAGGCGGGATCCTACAGCTTACTGTAGTGTGACTTTGATTAAAGAGTTTAAGAAGCTGGATCCGCCTAAGTTTAAGGAGACAGTGATCCATTGGCCGCAGAAAATTGGATGAAAGTGGTCACTAAGGCATTTGGGTACTTGACGTGTACCGAGAAAGAAAAGGTGGGATTAGCTGCCTACTTATTAGTGGATGAGGCCGAACCATGGTGGCAGGCCACTCAAACAGTATTAGAGGCTCGACATCCAGAGGTAACATGGGACATATTTGTGGAAGCCTTCAATGAACAATACGTCCTACGCACTGCTCAGAGGAGATTGCAAGTAGAATTTCTGAACTTGACTCAGGGGAATATAAAGGTTAGTTAATACGAGTCGAAGTTCATTACACTGAGTAGATTTGACCCAGAAATGTTGAGAAGAGAGGATCATAAGACCTACAGATTCATGGAAGGATTGAGACCTTCCATTGGGTCTAAGCTATTCCCCTTGCATATCACCACATATGGAAAGGCAGTCCGTAAGGCTCAACTGTGTGAGCAGGACTATGAGTTTCATCAGGCCGACTTCTGAGCTAGGAATAAAGGTAAAGAACCTATGAAGCGGAAGTCAGATGAGAGAGCCTCGAGTGATAGATATCCATCTAGGAGGAATAGGCCTTATGACAGAGCCTCGATAGGTAAGCAAGTCCATTATAAGAAAATAAATTGTCTTCATTTAATGGTTATATGGAATTCTGCTAAATTAGGAGTTATGATGATTATGGTACAGAAACTCCTAAACCCACCGGGATCAAGATAAGTGATGAGAGATCCCGACATCCAGCTGGCAGTACCGCTAGCTCACCGAGGAGTACAATGCTGAGGTGTGAGCACTGCGGGAAATTTCACGGAGCGTAGCCTTGTCGGTTTGCGAGTAGAGCTTGCTATTGGTGTGGTGAACAAGGACATAGGATAAAGGATTGTCCCAAGATAAATCAGACGGTGCTTGAAGAGTCAGAGTAGACCCCTCAACCACAACCTAAGACCACTCAGCCTCAGCGTAAGGCCACACTGGCAGAGAAAGGAAAGGCAACCATGACTTAGGGTCAGGTGTTTGCCATTGATAAGGAGTCTGTTGATGCTTCATCCAAGATGATTCAGGGTAAGATTTACCTTAATGATACATATGTCCTTGCTTTATTTGATCCAAGCTCTACGCACTCTTTTATTTCTCCTATGGTTGCTATGAAGTTAGTGATTGAACCTGAGTATTTAGGACAATTGTTACAAATAAGCACTCCATTTAGGGAATCCCAAATAACAGACATAGTGTATGGTAATTGTAAGCTACGGGTAGGAGAAAGAGAATCAATAGCTGACCTAATCCTATTGAATATGTATGGGTTTGATGTTATATTAGGAATGGATTGGTTAGCTAAGAATCATGTGATGCTAGATTGTCATGCTAAGAGTGTGATCTTCTCCTTTCCCGTTAGCTATATTGTAAATTTTGCAAATAATTAATGCAAAAAGTGTGATTTTTATTTGATTAATAGTAAATTAATTGATAGAGAATGTATTTGCATGTGAAGGGTTTATAGCATACGTAAAGGACGTAGATCAGAAATGTCTTGCACTTCATGAAATTTCTGTAGTTAAGGAATTTTTCGAGGTGTTTCCAGATGATCTTCCAGGACTTCCTCCGGATAGGGAAGTGGAGTTCACTATCAATTGGTGTCGGGGACTGAGCCCATTTTGAGATCTCCCTATCGGATGGCGTTAGTGGAATTGGAAGAACTGAAGAAGTAGCTTCAGGAGTTACTAGACAAGGGATTCATACAACCCAACGTATGTCACAGCCCGTGACCCTATTTTTCATCTTATTCTATACATCTTATTTGGTTGGGCTGTCTGCGATACTTTACTTTTCTTTTACATATACACAATTTCATATTAAATTATAATATGAATTACATCCCCGATTTCTACTTCATAAGAAAGTAGTACTGTCCATAAGTCTAAATATAGAAAATAAATGATCATACCTTATTAAATAAATCGACCTGTCACATCGTCCCCAAATGCTCAGTCGAAAATCCTTTAAGTGCTAGACTCTCAGTCTTCGAAAATCTGAAATGTTAAAATTAAGGGGTGAGCAAACCACGGCTCAGTAAGGGAATTATATGCCTCACTTGATACTCAGCTATCTATATGCTGAAAAACTTTTTCATTTTTCCTATGGGCTCTAGGCTCGCATGTAGGAAGGATACTACAGTCGACTAGGGATCCGGATAGAGTAAGGTAGGTATTTTGAAATACCTATCTTGTTCCGGAACCTAGAAGCAACTGTAGAGAGTAATATTCTTTCTTGTTTTGAAATTCAAATCCTTTCCTCTTTATTCCGTAACATTTTCATATTCTTTTTCAAATAATGCTTTTATGAAATAAAGCATTTAAATAAAATAACTAATATTCATATTTTCTTTAAAAAGAATATTAGTTAAATTCTCATCATTCTCGTTTAAAACTCATTTCATGTTTTACTGTACAACCATAATTAGTACAGTACTTTAAATAGCAAAATCAGCTATTAAACCTTTTTCGTAAAACATATAAATCATTTAAATCTACTATTCAATTTAAAATTTAAAATAAGAATATTAGATTTATTTTCCTCCTCTTTCCTTTTGAAAACATATTACATATTCGTGTCACATATCATATGAAAATCATTTCATAGTACTTAAAAACAGTACTGAAATTAGCATTTATAAAAATGCTATAAATCATTTCATTTCGCGTATCACATATCATGTAAAACATTTTCATTTCACATATCACATATCATGTAAAACATATCATATATGGAGACTGCGGCACGCCCAACCCGTCCACTGGGTCGTTACTCGTATCATGCTATAGACCCCGAAAGGTATGAATAATCATGTCAGATCTATGGCCATAGTCTATAATTGTCCTCGGTGGATCACTGATCAAGTGTCGGCCGGGACTACATATCTAATATCACATATTACATATCACATGTTACATATCACATATCACATATCAGCATGATTGGATGCCATCTAGTCTCAAAACCGTATTTTTCATCATCAGAAAACCTTTATGAAATTTATAAAAATATATAATTTCATCATTTTAAAACCATAAAGGTTATAAAACCATTTAGTGAATATTTAAGAAATATATATAAAAATATTCACTTTATTTCCTTTCATTTTCCATCTCGTATTACGTGTAACTTACATATCAAGAGAATTTTCGGTGATTTCATTATCACCATTCTCGAAGAGATTTTTTGGTGATTTCATTATCACCATTCTTGAAAACATGAATATTTTAAAATCACTCTCATTTTATTCATGTTTTTATGGAAAATACTCATTTTCTCAATTTTCGTGATTGAAAATCATTTCTCGTGAAATAAAATCATTTATTATGATTTTATGAAATTTTCTAGATATTTTGGATAATTTTCGATAATTTTTCGGCAGTATAACGGCTGCTGATTGGCTAGCCTCCTGCACGAAAAATACAGTTTATAATTTCAACCGGTACTTCACCACAATTTTCCAACCAATCATTTATCGCAATATTTTCATAAATATTTTCATAAAATATTTCATAATTAAAATCATGCAGACTAAATATCCTTACAGTGCTGCACATGCATCCCTTACGTGTTTCGGGTCGACGACTGCCTCGTTCGTCGCGCCCGTACTCCATCTCTTCTAATTCCTCATCTCGATCGCCGAGAATAATTTCTGGAATTTAAATTCTAAATTTTAGAATTTTCTCAAATTATTTAAATAAATAATTTTTTACATAATTATAATTAATAATTTCTCGAATTTCTTACCGATTCCCGAGATTCTCGTGTTCCCGAGAATTTTTCGAATTTCCGAAAATTTTCCTTTTTCTCTTTTTCTTCTTTTCCTCTTTTCTTTCTTCCTTTTCTCTTTTCTTTTCTTTCTCTTTCTTTTCTTTTTTTCTTTTCTTTTTTCCTTTTTCTTTTCTTTTTCTTTTCCTTTTTCCTCTTCTTTTTCCTTTCCCGTCAGACCAGTCACTGTCCTCCTCGCCGGTTCCTCGTCAGCGGCTGGTTCTCCGGCGGTTCAGGCGCCCTTCAGCTGGCCGACGGCATGACGAGTCTGCTGGTGGTCTCCGTTCGGCCTGGATCGGCGGCACGGCGACGAACTGACTCGATTTAGGTCCGATCTCTTCCACCTCTTTGCCGGCCCTCCTCCGCCGTTCTTCGCCCCACCGGTGGCCTCCATCCCTTTCCTCTCCTTCCGCCGATGCTTCGGCTATAGTGGCAGCGGCCGATTTGGCCGGCAACCGCCAGATCTGGTTTTCTCCTCTTCTCGGCTTCCGCTGTGTTTTCTCCCCTTTTCCGTTCATTTCACTTCATCTTTCCATCACCGGCCTCCTCGCTTCACTTCGACGGCATCATCTCCTCCCCTCCTCTCTCTTCTCATCGCCGGCGGCGACAACTATTGCTGCCGTCGACCTCTGTTTCGGGAAGGGAATCGTGTTTCCCGATTCCCTTCTGTTTTTTTTTTGTTTTAATTTTATTATATACATCTTATACTATATACATTATACTATATATAATTTTATATATAGTATAGTACTCTATATATATATGTATTATTTACAAAAATATGTATATATATATATATATTACAAATATATATATATATATATATAATATATTATATATACATATATACTTTAAAATAGAATAACATTTATATGTATATTTTTATATAATGAAATAATACAAGTATGTACAATATATATATATATATTTTCTTTCTCATTTTCTTATTTAATTTGGATTTCCATTTATCCAAATTAAATTTCCTCAATTTTATCCAAATTAATTTTCTCCACTTCTTCACTTCGTCAATTTCGGGAATTTCAATGATATTCCCATCTCGTAAATAAATTTTATTTATTTACTTTAATTTATTTATTTCCTCTTATCTATTTTCTTCAATATTAATTTCCAATAATTGAAAAATTTGCGGTTATCACAACGTATCCCCTTGGGGTGCTCTTGTACTGTTTGTCTAGAAGAAAGACGGTAGTATGAGGTTGTGCATCGACTACTGATGGTTGAATAAGGTGACCATCAAGAACAAGTATCCTCTTCCCAAGATTGACGATTTGTTTGATCAGCTCAAAGGTGCACAAGTCTTTTCCAAGATAGACTTGAAGTCAGGATATCATCAGTTAAGGATTCGGAATGAAGATATCCCTAAGACTGCATTTAGGACACGGTATGGTCACTATGAGTTTCTAGTGATGCCGTTTGGTTTGACCAATGCACCCGCAGCCTTCATGAACTTGATGAATGATGTGTTCAAGCAGTACTTATACCAGTTTGTCATTGTTTTCATCGATGACATCTTGGTGTATTCGAGGTCCCGGGAAGAGCATGAGCAGCACTTGCAAATAGTTCTGCAGACCCTCAAAGATCGAGGATTGTATGCCAAGCTAAGTAAGTGTGATTTCTGGTTGAATCATATCTCCTTTTTAGGTTATATAATCAGTAAAGATGGAGTCTCGGTCGATCCATCGAAGATTGAAGCGGTGGTTCAATGGAAGAGACCGAAGACAGTGACGGAGATTAGGAGTTTCTTGGGTTTAGCTGGCTACTAACGAAGATTTGTGGAGGGTTTCTCGAGATTAGCTGCTCCGTTGACGCACTTGACGCACAAAAAGGTGAAGTTTGAATGGAACGATGCCTGTGAGCAAAGTTTCCAAGAGTTGAAACACAGGTTGACGACTGCACTGATCCTTACCATTCCTAGCGGTTCTGGAGGATTTGCGGTATATAGTGATGCCTCAGGGCAAGGTTTGAGTTATGTACTAATGCAGTAGGGTAAGGTAGTAGTATATGGTTCTAGATAATTAAAGGACCATGAGAAGAACTACCCAACTCATGACTTGGAGTTAGCTGCAGTAGTGTTTGCTCTGAACATATGAAGGCATTACTTATATGGTGAGAGATTCCAGATTTTTACGGATCATAAGAGTCTGAAGTATTTGTTCTCTCAACGAGAATTAAACATGAGGCAAATAAGATGGCTAGAGCTTTTGAAGGATTATGATTGTGAGATCTTGTACCACCTAGGGAAAGCTAATGTGGTGGTGGATGCTCTGAGCCGTAAGCATGTGAGCATAATGGCTTATATGATGATTCGAGAATATGAGTTGCTTGAGTAGTTTGCAACCCTCAACTTAAGTGTTACACATCTTGAGCGAAATGGGATGATAGCAAGTTTGATGATTAAGCCAGAGCTCATGGACAAAATTCGAGTTGCTCAAAGGGAGGATACCCAGTGCATTGAGGCTATGGATGGAATCCAATCAGGTATGCCCTCGGAGTTTGATATGGGTAGTGATGGAATTTTGAGGTTTAGAAATCGTATATGTGTTCCTAAGGATAATGAGTTAAGGAAGCTAATTTTGACTGAAGCACATTCCACTAAGTACACGTTGCATCCAGGAAACACGAAGATGTATCATAATCTTCGCAAGGTGTATTGGTAGACTAGCATGAAGAGAGACATAGCTGAGTTTGTGGCGAAATGTCTTACATGCCAACAGGTTAAGGTAGAGCACCAAAAGCCAGCAGGATTGTTGCAACCTCTACCTATACCTATGTGGAAATGGGAACACATTACGATGGATTTCATTATGGGGTTGCCCAGGACCAAAAAGAACCATGATGGTGTTTGGGTGATTGTGGATCGGTTAACCAAGTCAGCTCACTTCCTACCTATGAAGTCTACGGATACACTTAGTGCTTTGGCAGACTTGTATGTGAGAGAAGTCATTAGACTCCACGGTGTTCCAGTGAGCATTACATCGGATAGAGATTCTAGGTATACTTCTCATTTTTGGGAACATTTTCAGGAAGCCATGGGATCTCAGCTGAATTTTAGCATAGCTTTTCATCCGTAGACTGATGGGCAGTCCGAGCGTACTATTCAGACGCTCGAGGATATGTTGAGAGCTTGTGCTTTGGATTTTAAAGACTCGTGGGACGACCATCTGCCATTGGCTGAGTTTGCATATAACAATAGCTATCATACAAGCATCGGGATGGCACCATATGAGGCCCTATATGGTAGAAGGTGTCGATCACCGATTGGGTGGGAAGAAGTGGGCGAGCGCAAGTTATTAGCTCCAGATCTAGTCGAGCAAGCATCTGAAGATGTTAAGATGATTTGTCAAAAACTCAAGACAGCTCAGAGTTGATAAAAGAATTATGCGGATGCTCGACGGAGACCACTTTAGTTCTTGGTTGGAGATTTTGTGTTCTTGAAAGTTTCTCCATCCAAAGGGATCATGAGATTTGACCAACGAGGTAAGCTGAGTCCTCACTACATCAGACCATTTGAAGTCTTAGATCGTATTGGAGATATGGCATATAGGTTGGCACTACCTCTGGAGTTATCGGGAGTACACAATGTCTTTCATGTGTCAATGCTTCGGAAATATAATCCGGATCCATCTCATGTCAATGAATATGAACCCTTGGAGATTCGGGAAGACATGAGTTATGTGGAGAAACCGATTCGGATTTTGGATAGAAAAGATAAGGTGCTAAGGTCTAAGACGATCCCACTGGTTAAAGTTCTTTGGCAATACCATACGACAGAAGAAGCTACTTGGGAGCTAGAGAGCTTGATGAAAGAGAAGTATTCGAAATTATTTGAGACTTAACCTTGTTTGAATTTGGAGGACCAAATTCTCTAAGGTGGGGAGAATGTGAAATCCCCAAATTCCTGTAATTTTCCCATACTTGCATTGTTTTTATACTTAGACTAATTGAATAAATCTGAAATTAGAAGGACTAAATGATATATGGGACATATATGGAATTAAGCAATTGAGGGTCAAATAATTAAATAGTCAAAAGAGGTGGTCAATGGCTGAGATGATGATAGCATGCATTAATGGGCATTTAATGAACTAACATGACTCATCATCATCATTTTCATCACCCCACGGCAGCACCTCTCCCTTCTCCCTCTCGTTCCTTCCATTTTCCTCCAAGCGTTCAATTTTCTCACCTTGACAAACCACCATCTCATGCCATCAATTCGTTAAGCTCCATTAACGAAAAACGATCCTCGTCGATAGCTTAAGCCATGCCTTTAATATGAAAGGCTGGAACTAAGTGATTGAGGAGATCTATAAATCCTAAAAATTGGTGATTTGCAAAGGTAAGAAAGCTAAATGGTTTTAGTTGATTTTATGGATAGTTTGGAGTTGTATGGAGTTGGTAGAGTGTATTTATTTAAGTTTGATTTTACGAATTATTCAGCTTTGAAGAAGTGAAAGGCTAGGGTTGACACCAAGTGATTTTTGGTGCTCGAAGCAATCGAGGTAAGGAATTTATGTAACAGACGTAGGGTGACTATGTCCGCATGGTTTTAATGTGTTTTTAACTGTTTTGGAGAGAAGTACAACTTGCTTTAAGTGCAGGAAAAAGGGACAATTTGGGTCATACTCCTAGTACCAATTAGGCTAGGAGCAGCCGACTGCCTTAAGTAGCAACCGACTGCCTAGAGACAACCAAAGCGGAGATTTTCAAAAACCGAGATAAACTAGTCGACTGCTATGTAAGCCAGTCGACTGCCATTTTCCCAGAAAGTATTCTGTTTCAAACCAGTTGATTGCTAAGGATGCCAGTCGACTGCTTTTCTCCCAGAAGCATTCTGTTCCAAAACAGTCGACTGTTGTATGGGACAGTCGACTGCTAATTGCTAAAAAGCATTCTGTTTCAAAACCAGCCGACTGCCCAGGGGGCCAGTCGACTACCTTTTCATGGGAAACATTCTGTTTCAAAACCGGTCGACTGCTATTTGGGACCGGTTGACTGCTATTTGGGACCAGTCGACTACCCTATGTGTATTTCGAAAAACGAAATATTTGGATTTCAAAAAGGAAAGGAAATGCAATAAAGCAAAATATGTGATAACAACCGACTGCCATATATGACCAGTCGACTGCCCATTTGAAAAAGAGGTTTTAAAAACCTATACTAAGAAAGGATATTTGTATTTGCAAAAGAGTATATGAATAATGTTTTGGAGACTATGAATCTTGTTGTGCTATAAGACCTATACCGCAAGTGCACGGGCCGCGACAAGTAATAAAGAGTGAGTAGAGTATCGTTCCCACGAGGATTAGTTAAGTCATTTTAGTTAAGTACTAAAATAGGTTACCCTAGATTTATTCAAGTAATTGAGCACTTTCTTGAAGTCATTTAACTACTAAAAGAATTAAAATAAACTTAAACTAATAATTGGAAATAAAACTAAAGCGTAAAAAAAATTGCAAGTAAATAAAAATAAAATAAAATAAAAAATATATACATAAAAATTTAAGGAAAGATTAAATTTCAATTACATAAAACCAAAACTTAAACTAACCTAAAATTTAGCAAATCTAAATATTAAATATAAATTATAGAATTATGCAAATTAATAAAAATATTGAAATACTACCTAAATAATTAAAAGATGTGCATTCAATTAAAATAAAACTAAGATAGTAATACTAACTACGGCAACTAAAACATATTCAATCCTTAAAACACCACTGATCTTCACTGTTAGCAAGAAAACAATATGAAATCTTGTTTGTTGCCACGTCTTGCTACCATGCTTAACAACCAAGCATATGCGTCCCTTCTTTCACGTGCATTGCCTCCCTGGCTAGCTCATGTGCCCATGCGTCGAAGCTCACACCTGTCATGCCGATCAGCTACCACTTCAACACACAGACCATTAAGCGTCGACACCTCCTGCTATGCACAGCCTTGTTCATGCAGCCAGGCTTTGCACTTTCACGCATAACGCCAAACAGCTGCAACGCACACAACAGCCGTGCATCTCCTGCCTTGGTCACGCTTCAGCATCAAACACTACAGCCACATGAAGCTGCCTGCTCACGCTCAAGCCACCAACCAGCTCGCCATCAAGCTTCAGTAGAAGCTCGACAACAACCCAGAAACGGTAAAAACAATGTAATGAAGAATGTTTAAACTAGAAATTTAAAGTTAACCAAGAACTAAAAGAACCTATAACAGAGAAAAGCTAAGAAAAGTTTAAAACAGTAACCAAACTAAAGAAACTAAGCATGAAATGAAGTAAATGAAAACTCTAATTTGTTTAATCTAATTTAACAAGAAAGCTTAAGTTTTTGATGTAGTCTTCGAATGAACTTGTTTAAAATTAAACTGAAACCTAAAACTAAATCTAAGAAAACTAAAAATTGAGAAAACGCTGTAAGAACAGAGGCACGCCACAAGTAGCAGCCAAGATGCATCGGCGACAACACAGCAACTCCTTCAGCAATCACATGCCACACGTCCCTAGCAACATCTTGCTGCCAAATATCCACTTACATTGAGCCACCATGCAAACCACGCCAGGCAGTAGTCCCACGCACAGCCAATAACAAAGCATAGAACACCCAACATAAAAATAAAAAAACACAAAAGAACAGAAGAACGCTAACAGAAATAATAATCCAATGTAAATCAAAACTATATTGTGAATTTCAATCCAGAAACTTGATGAAAGCGAAAGCAGTAAAAGCAATAGAAATAACTTGAGATTGAAATAGAAAATGAAGCAGAGTATGAAAATAACTTTAACTCTAAAATTTGTTTCAAAGAAAACTCCAACTACCACGATAATGAATCCTACTAAACTATTTAAACTTTATAATGTATAAGACAATCCATTAAAGAAAAGATTAACAGAAACTTAAAGACACTGCAACAACAAATGTGAATAAAAACGCAACAAAATGATGAAGAAAAGCTGCTGTCACCAGCCTCTTCTCACAACCTACGGCAGCTTCTTTTCTTTTATCTAGGTTAGGGCTGAAGGAAACTGAAACAAACATGCAGCAGAATTTAAATCATTCGGCCTCCACCAGGATCGATTCGAAGAGTTGCCTGATTAGGGTTTCGGGATTTTACCTAACGTTTTCTCTGATTTCTGTCGTTGGTCGAGTCACAAGCAACAACTTTTCGTTCCTGCCTCTATGGTATCCACACGAACGGATCTCACGACTCTTGAACGTCTCACGATCAGAAGCCTTAAAGAGCGTTTTTGATTCTTATAATCGATTTGCTAGCTTCGATTAAAAGAATACCGTTTCTGTTTTTAATTGTGCGGCTCTGTTTTAGAAAAACATCCTTTTATAAGCAGTAAATTTTATCCTAAAATTTACTGCCAAACAGAACTCTAATCCTACTTAGAATAGGATTAACTATATCCTTAATCCAATTCAGAATAGAATTAGATATATCCTTAATCCAATTCAGAATAGGATTAATTAAGCTACTCATTGATCCGTTCTAAGTGTGCGACCCAATAGGTTCTCAAAACAATGGCAATGACAAAATTGTCACAGGCAATGAGCGGTATCTAGCAACACATCATTGCTACCCATGTAACGAGAATGTCAATGACTCGTCGTGATAGATGTTACCATGTAGTCTAATCCCTTTATCCTTTGATGTCTTGATTAGACACAAGTCATGGAATGTGTCACACTTGTATAGTCTAATCAGCGTTTCTTGATTCCTGAGTAGACTAATTAAACAAATAAAATCAATATCTCATATTGACTTATTCGAGCACAGCCATGCATTTTTATTCTCACTCTATCAAAGGGCCTAATACATCACTCTTGTTATATAAGAGGGATAAATCCTATCTTGATCACTCAACATCACTCTACATAGATCAAGGCATACCCAATTACTACCTTTATAGTCCATCATGTTACGAATGACATCTAGCAGCATTAAAGTATGCAATTCTCTATGTTGGGATCTCTGATGATCTCAAGTCAAAGGATTACATACACCATCGTCACTATGAGAATCGCTTATGACACTCATATAACAATCCATGTAGCGTTCTCATGGAGGGTCGATCCAGTACATAGTTCTCTAACATGTACCTATGTGATGACTTGATATCCTATATCCATGACAATGGTCATCAGTCAATCACATACTAGTCTTATCGTATCATTGTTATCCTTGTTCACAATAATACCTGACTAGGGATATTTTAAGAATAGTGTTTTATTACTATTCTAAGGACATTATCATATAAGATTATATTACGCAGTTATAAGACAAATATAATAATGAACTATAAATAAAAATGTCATGATACATAAAAATGCCAAAGTCAATCATCTAATGAATGGTTCTAAGGGCATAATCCAACAATCTCCCACTTGCACTAAGACCATTCACTCATGTATCTAATACCTAGTGACCTAGTGTGACGATCATGTCTCTGCTGCATCAAAGGCTTCGTCAGTGGGTCGGCGATGTTATCGTCAGTTGGTACTTTGCATATCCTCACATCTCCTCTCTCGATGATATCTCGAATGAGATGGAAGCGCCGTAGTATATGTTTGGATCATTGGTGAGATCTAGGTTCCTTAGCTTGTGCGATGGCTCCATTGTTGTCACAATAGAGCTCAATCGGATCTATAATGCTAGGAACAACTTCAAGCTCAGTAATGAACTTCCTGATCCAAGCAGCCTCCTTTGCAGCTTCAGAGGCAGCTATATACTCAGCCTCTATTGTAGAATCAGCCACTGTCGCCTGCTTTGAACTCTTCCAGCTCACAGCACCACCATTAAGGCAAAACACATAACCAGACTGCGATCTATAGTCATCTTTATCAGTTTGGAAGCTAGCATCAGTGTAACCTGTTACAATGAGCTCTTCCTCACCTCCATATATCAAGAATGTATCCTTAGTCTTTCTCAAGTACTTAAGAATATTCTTGACAGTGATCCAGTGACGTTCACCAGGATCAACTTGATATCTACTCGTCATGCTCAAGGCATACGAGACATCGGGACGTGTGCATAACATGGCATACATAATGGCCAATAGCAGATGCATATGGAACTTTACTCATACGTTCTCTCTCTTCTTGTGTTGTAGGACACTGTTCTTTTGAGAGAGTAATGCCATGTGTCATAGGCAAGAATCCTTTCTTGGAATCCTGCATGCTAAACCTCTTTAGCACTTTATCTATGTATGCACTTTGACTTAGGCCAATTAATTTCCTTGATCTATCTCTATAGATCCTTATACCCAGTACATAGGTAGCTTCGCCTAAGTCCTTCATTGAAAAGCAATTCCCTAACCAAGTCTTTACAGACTGAAGGGTAGGGATGTCATTCCCAATGAGTAGTATGTCATCTACATACAACACCAGGAAGACAATAGTGCTCCCACTAACCTTCTTGTAGACACAAGGTTCATCTTCGTTTTTGATGAAACCAAACTCTTTGATTGCATCATCAAAACGAAGATTCCAACTTCGAGAAGCTTGCTTTAGTCCATAAATAGAACGTTGCAGCTTACAAACCTTTCCAGCAATTTTTGGATCAACAAAACCCTCAGGCTGTGTCATGTACACATCCTCGAGTAGCTTTCCATTAAGAAAAGCGGTCTTGACGTCCATTTGCCAGATTTCATAATCATGGTATGCAGCTATCGCAAGCAAGATCCTAATGGATTTGATCATCGCGACTGGTGAAAAAGTTTCATCATAGTCAATACCATGAATTTGTTTAAAGCCTTTTGCAACCAATCGCCCTTTATAGGTATGAACATTTCCTTCCATGTCGATTTTCTTCTTAAAAACCCATTTACACCCTATAGGTTTTACCCTTTCGGGTAAGTCAACCAAGGTCCAAACTTGGTTGGCATACATGGATTCCATCTCAAATCTCATGGCTTCAAGCCATTTATCAGAGTCTGGCCCTGTAATAGCCTCTTGATAGGTAGTAGGCTCATCTTGGTCCATGAGCAATACATCACCGTTCTGAGTCATTAGAAATCCATATCTCTGTGGCTCATGATGTGTTCTAATTGATCTACGCAAGGCTTGTGTCTCTTGAGCAGGCGGTTGCTCCACAACAGCTTGTGGTTCTGGTTCCACAACAACTTGTGGTGCTTGCTCAGGCTCCATCTCAACATCGGGTGCGCTATCTTGTAGCTCTTGAATTTCTTCAAGTTCTACTTTTCTCCCACTAGTTCTTCTAGAAATGAATTCTCTTTCTAGAAAGACACCTGTTCGAGCTACAAACACTTTGCGCTCAGTGGGATTGTAAAAATAATATCCTTTAGTTAATTTAGGATATCCCACAAAATAGCACTTATCAGATTTAGGTGCAAGTTTGTTAGAGACTTGATGTCTCACATAAGCCTCACAACCCCAAATCTTCATAAAAGACATACTGGGACGTTTACCAGTCCATATCTCATATGGTGTCTTTGGAACCGATTTAGATGGAACACGGTTCAGTGTGAAAGCAGCTGTTTCTAATGCATGTCCCCAAAAGGATTCTGGAAGATCTGTATGACTCATCATTGATCGAACCATATCTAATAAAGTTCGGTTTCTCCTTTCAGATACACCATTCCATTGTGGCGTACCTGGAGGAGTGAGTTGTGAGACAATCCCACACTCTTTAAGATAGTCATAAAATTCTTGGCTTAAGTATTCACCACCTCGATCTGATCGAAGTGCCTTAATGCTCTTGCCAAGTTGGTTTTGTACTTCATTCTTGAATTCTTTGAACTTTTCAAAAGATTCTGACTTGTGTCTCATAAGATACACATAGCCATATCTACTGAAATCATCAGTAAATGTAATAAAGTACATAAACCCACCTCTAGCCTGTGTGTTTAAAGGTTCACATACATATGTATGTACTAAACCCAATAAATCACTTTCCCTTTCACTATGTCCTTTGAAAGGGACTTTAGTCATCTTACCCATCAAACAAGATTCACATGTCTCATACGATTCAAAATCAAATGAGTCCAAAATTCCATCTTTATGGAGTTTGGAAATGCGATTCTCATTTATGTGTCCCAAGCGACAATGCCAGAGATATGTTGGATTTTGATCATTAGATTTAATCCTTTTAGCATTTATGTTATAAATAGGCATATCAAGATTTAGAATGTAAAGACCATTAATTAGTTGTGCACTACCATAAAAGATATCATTTAAATAAATGGAGCAACAGTTGTCCTTTATTATAAATGAAAAACCCTTCCTGTCCAAACAAGAAATAGAAATAATGTTTTTAGTGATGGAAGGCACATAATAACAATCATCTAATTCTAAAACAAGCCCTGTGGGCAATGTCAAAATATAAGTTCCTACAGCTAATGCAGCAACCCTTGCTCCATTTCCCACTCGTAGGTCGACCTCGCCCTTAGTCAACGATCTACTCCTTTTGAGTTTCTACACATTTACACAAATGTGAGAACCACATCCAGTATCTAATACCCATGATGAAGAAGTAGATAGATTAACTTCTATAACATAAATACCTGAAGTGGAAGTCTCACTACCTTTCTTCTTCTTTAGCTCTTCCAGGTATTTGTTGCAGTTCCTCTTCCAATGTCCGGTCTCACCGCAATGGAAGCATTTCCTTTCTTTGGCAACCCCACCTTTAGGCTTCAGTGCAGTATCATTGGGCTTGAACTTGCCATTAGCTTTATTACCTTTTTTCTTGCCCTTTGCATTAGCCCTGCCCTTAGCTTTCTTAACTATTAAGACATCTTTGGGCTTGGCCTTTTTCATGTTGGATTCAGTTGTTTTCAACATGCTAAGTAACTGTGGCAGAGTCTTGTCAATTTCATTCATGTTGTAATTAACAACAAACTGACTGTAGCTGTCTGGCAACGATTGCAGAATCACATCAGTGGCCAACTCTTGGCCCAAAGGAAATCACAATCTTTCAAGGTTTTCAATATACCCAATCATCTTGAGCACATGAGTACCAACGGGAGTCCCCTCTGCCATCCTACACTGAAACAATGCCTTAGAGACATTGTACCTTTCTTGCCTAGCTTCCTCTTGATAGAGTTGCTTGAGATGCTCGATCATATCGAACGCATCCATTTCCTCATGTTGCTTTTGAAGCTCAGGATTCATCGAGGCAAGCATAAGGCAACTAACATCCAATGCATCATCTTGATGCTTCTTATAAGCATCTCTTTCTGCCCTTGGAGCATTAGAGGGTGGTTCCTCAGGTAAGGGAATCTCAAGGACATACAACTTCTTTTCTTGCTTGAGGACTATCCTCAGGTTTCTGTACCAATCCAGGAAGTTTGTCCCATTCAACTTGTCCTTCTTAAGGACAGATCGCAGTGAAAGTTTGTTATTTGTGTTTGATGCCATGATAATCTACAACAGAAATATGCAAAATATAAGTATCATGAATGCATTCATTTAATTAAATATTTATTTATTAAATGATGCTCCCACTATTTTTTATCGAATCAACAACCCTCACTATTAATTCGGAAAAATTATCACATAATTTCTCTAGTGGGCCAAGATCCATATTTCACCTTATCTAGAGTTAGCTTTGGCTAATCGCCCAAGATTTGGCTATTTAGGTAGGCAACACTTACCAATTACATCCCACGTAACTCTTAGATAGTTGGGTGAACAACACTTGTTCTAATTTATCTCATGAATGGAAGCCCAACTTTATGCCTCTAAATTCCCAATCCTATTGAGGAAATCTAGTTAAGTCAACCTAATTTATAGTCTTTGGATATCACTATTATCCCATCGCGTCTTACTAAGATAGATATGATATTTTGCTTTGGCAAACATAACAAAATCGATTCTAGCCTTGACGAGTGCTATTCATTGGTAGGCATCTATTATTGACTTAATTTAATTTGAGGGATTTTCTTAGTTTATTGAATAAGATCTCACCAATTTTAGTTTTTTGTTAAATTATCATATGATTTTCATATCATAAACGTACAAAACAAACCATGCATCTCATGCAATTAAGCAATAAAATAAACGTGACATAGTTATAGCCCAAACTAAATGGATTTCCCAAGCCAATGAGAAACCCTAAGGGTTAACCTAAGGGTAATAGCATCTTCTCCAGGTGCCTCTTTGGTCTTCCTTTGCATGGTTGTCAACTCCATTAGTGTTGATCACCATCAATTCATACTTAGCTAAATTCTAACCCTATACTACGTTACAATTACATAGTTTAAGAGAAACCTCGAGTTACATTCGAGGGGAGTAAGATGAGAAAAGAATGTACAACTAGAATTTCAAGAATAAGGCACGACATGTAGGTCGTATTTATTAAAATTTACAACCACCAAAATACAATCATATTGGGCTAGGGCTATAACTATGCACCATGCTCAAACAACAACCACTATGATATACAAACAAGTGTAATGCAATTTCAACTTTTAGTTTTATTAATGAGGCACATTTGAAAGGAATTATGACCCTGACTGCGGGGATCCCAGGGGCGGCATTGTTTTAGTCGCATTAGAACACTTTCGACATTGTTCTGTTTCTTCCATAACGTTTATGCAGAACAGAAACCGTCATTAATAATTCGCATCACAGATTATATCTCACATATAAGTTGAATCGAAATTGATATATATCATATATATAATTTCAACAATTCGATTTCTAGCCTCTGAATATATCATATATATTCTAATCCGTATTAATCTCATTAAAACGATTGTATTTAATCATAAACAGAAAGTAACCAGAGATCATGTTTTTATCAAAACAAATCAGGGACTCCGAATCTGGCTCTGATACCAGTGAATGAAACCGAAATAAACATGCAGCGGAATTTAAATCATTCGACCTCCACCAGGATCGATTCGGAGAGTTGCCTGATTAGGGTTTCAAGATTATACCTAACATTTTCTCTGATTTCTGTCGTTGGTCGAGTCACAAGCAACAACTTTTCGTTCCTGCCTCTATGGTATCCACACGAACGGATCTCACGACTCTTGAACGTCTCACGATCAGAAGCCTTAAAGAGCGTTTTTTATTCTTATAATCGATTTGCTAGCTTCGATTAAAAGAATATCGTTTCTGTTTTTCATTGTGCAGCTCTATTTTAGAAAAACATCATTTTATAAGCAGTAAATTTTACCCTAAAATTTATTGTCAAACAGAACTCTAATCCTACTTAGAATAGGATTAACTATATCCTTAATCCAATTCAGAATAGGATTAGATATATCCTTAATCCAATTCAGAATAGGATTAATTAAGCTCCTCATTGATCTGTTCTAAGTGTGCGACCCAATTGGTTCTCAAAACAATGACAATGACAAAATTGTCACAGGCAATGAGCGGTATCTAGCAACACATCATTGCTACCCATGTAACGAGAATGTCAATGACTCGACATAACCTTACTCGTGATAGATGTTACCGTGTAGTCTAATCCCTTTATCCTTTGATGTCTTGATTAGACACAAGTCATCGAATGTGTCACACTTGTATAGTCTAATCAACGTTTCTTGATTCCTGAGTAGACTAATTAAACAAATAAAATCAATATCTCATATTGACTTATTCGAGCACGACCATGCATTTTTAGTCTCACTCTATCAAAAGGCCCAAGACATCACTCTTGTTATATAAGAGGGATAAATCCTATCTTGATCACTCAACATCCCTCTACATAGATCAAGGCATACCCAATTACTACGTTTATAGTCCATCCTGTTACGAATGACATCTAGCAGCATTAAAGTATGCAATTCTCTATATTGGGATCTCTGATGATCTCAAGTCAAAGGATCACATACACTATCATCACTATGAGAATCGCTTATGACACTCATATAACAATCCATGTAGCGTTCTCATGGAGGGTCAATCCAATACATAGTTCTCTAACATGTACCTATGTGATGACTTGATATCCTATATCTATGACAATGGTCATCAGTCAACCACATACTAGTCTTATCGTATCATTGTTATCCTTGTTCACAATAACACTTGACTAGGGATATTTTAAGAATAGTGTGTTATTACTATTCTAAGGACATTATCATATAAGATTATATTACGCAGTTATAAGACAAATATAATAATGAACTATAAATAAAAATGTCATGATACATAAAAATGCCAAAGTCAATCATCTAATGAATGGTTCTAAGGGCATAATCCAACAAGGGCTTCTTCCATCCTTTCCTTGGCAGCACTTGTGTCTTGGGCTGAACTCTTTGACATGTCCATGGGTTGGACATCTCCAACAAATAAAGATGATGGCTTATACTTGTGGGTTGGATTTAGAGTGGTTTATTTTAACATATGAATTTTGGGGATTTAAGGTTATGGTTCGGGTTTAGGGCTTAAACACCAATTACGGGCATTCTTCCTTGATTTTCTTGCCATTTTCTTGATTTTCTCATTATTCTCGAATTTCCTACACATAAAGACAATTTAATTAAATTGGGAAGAAAATATATTAAAATTCCAAAAGTTAAGCAAAATTGATGCAATAAAATACTCTAAAACATGAATATTTTAGAGACTTATCAAATCTCTTGAGAAAGCATGCACATTATTTGTACTCGTACTTGATTGAGGAGCTATAGTCCAGCCCTTAGACCAGCAGTAAGGCACCTGACTAGTGAGCACTGTGGGCTATAGATGATAGCCATGAGTCTCTTACTTGTTCGGCTTTGGGGAGGATCCCTGGCCCATACATGGGTACGCCATTTATTTGATATCTCTCAGGATTATCCCTTCCGGGATATATTTGCGGTATCCTCATGAGATCTTTCTTGGATTATCCCTTAAGAGATATATTTGCGATATCCATTATGAGAATTACTTGGTGCATGATTCTATTAGATATAAATAGTCTCCCATCTATTTGAAAGTATTTGATATTATTTGTACTCGCATATTTGATCTCACGTGATTTGAGATCCGTGGAAATATTTGAAAGATATGATTTACTTGTATTTGTTATTTGCGAAAGATGTATATGGCATATGCTTTATAATGATTTCACATGACATTATAGAGCCAAGCAGGAAAACTGTATATAGTGATATAGTACGCTCTTTTACATAAGTTTCTTACTGAGCGTAAACTCACTCCTTTACGAATATTTTTCATACAGATTACTTGAAGTAATTTCGCTCCGGATAGAGGAGCACATTTTGAGATTTTGATATATCTTCGAGACGTGTTTCCCACTAGTCATTTGAAGTTATAATCAGTTGGTCGTTACTTCGACTATTGTATAGCACAATATAACATTTGTGTATATTTGGGGAATTAGGTTATGTAAATATTTGAGATCCTGATGTATGTGACACATGTTATAAATGAAGAAAAATTTTATTCATGTGAAATTGAATGTTATACTCTGATCATAATGCCTAAAGCATTGAAAAGAAGGAAGATTGACATCGGATAAACTCGTCAAACTACTTGTTAATTGAAGTAGAAGTAGTTGTTATTTGGTTAGTGACGAGGATGTCACAGGCAAAGGTGAGTACCCTTCAATTTCTTGTGGTTTCATTAAAACTATTAGTAGAATCTTATTGTTTCAAGCATGCTAAGCAAGAATATGTCATTAGATTCAAGTGAATTGAGCTAAATGTGATGCCATGGGAAGGAGGTTTTAGCCATGCATGGATTCTAAGGAATCCTTGTGCTTTCATGCATAAAATGCATGCCAAAATAATCGATGAGCAAGGTAGATCATGAATTAAACATTAGATTGTTGAAAATCCTTGTAAATCATCAAGCACCATTTTTGGCCTTAATGAAGGGGAATTGTTTCATGGCTGATTTTTATGTTTTGAGGATAGATTTAGACTATAGAATTTACGAGGAGTCTGCCGGTATGCTCGGATTTAAAATCCAACCCAAAACGGAGAAGTTATGTTATAATACCGATAGAAATTATACTGCAAAAATATTTGCAGTATCTAGTATGGCTACATTTTGGAATAAATTGTAGCTTAAAAATGAGGGTAAAATAAGCTAATAATTTTGATGAAATTAAATTGCAGCCAGGAATTTCAGTGATCGTGTGGTGCAGTTAATAACGCGTTTTCGATAGAGAGGT
Organism: Heritiera fomes; assembly: GCA_032173925.1. Lineage (NCBI taxonomy): Eukaryota > Viridiplantae > Streptophyta > Magnoliopsida > Malvales > Malvaceae > Heritiera > Heritiera fomes. The sequence continues at coordinate 5,170,100 of JAPDPM010000012.1, read as the reverse complement.
AAGAGACGCATGTGTAAATTTGTAGGGATATCCGAATGTGTGATTTACATGCTATGAATTTTATAAGAATTATGGAATATTTTTTTGCCTTGAATTGCAATGAAAATTGTGATTTTCTGGCTATTGAGACAGTGTTGTAAGTGCATGGAGGCTAGGACTCGGGCAGCCGTTATGCTACCAAAATTTGTTAAAAATATTTTTAAAAATGTTTGAAAATATTTTGGTGCATTATTGATATTTTCCTAGCCTTTAACATGATAAATTAATTATTTTCATAAAGCGTGACTTTATCTAAATATATTTATTAAATATTCTTGACACCGAGTTCGGTAAAGGTTTCACTACCGGAAATTCATCTCATGTGTTTTATAATAAAATGTAGGATTTGTGGAGTGAAAGGATAAATAGTGAATATTTTATAAATTATTTTCAATATAATATTCACTATTTTTAATATAATTTCCTTTATGGATTAAATAAGTTTTATTCATGTGCAATAAATTTCCATAAAGATTTTATCACTGTGTAAATATTGTTTTGAGACTGTTAGGCCCCATATCATGCTCACGTGTTCATGTGTTAGCTGTTGACATTGAGCCGTCTTTAGCGTCCCGGTTGTCATCGCTCAGTGTACGACCGAGGACATTCATAGACTATGGTCATAGATCTCACGTGTTTATTACTACTTCTCCCTACGAGGATTATAACATGATATCATTAGAGTGTTGCCTGGTCTCCATTATGATTTCACGTGTTACAATTGATTTTGGTGATATTTACTGAAATAAGCTATCTACCTTGTATTTCAGCATAGAATTGATATCTCATTTTGACAGTTTATTTTACTGGTTCACGTGTTTAAAGCAATGATTTAATGGTGAAAATCTAAATAAGTTCAAGTGTTATTTATTTAATTAAACTAGTTATTTTATTTAATTATGTAAAGTATTTGTATATGCAGTAAACATTTTAAATGACATTTACTTAAATTATTTTACTCCCTATAGTCGCTCTGGGTTTCCAAGACAAGACAGGTATTCCAAAATACCTTCCATGCTCCATCTGGATTTCCCAACTGACTATAGTATCCTTTCCTTTTTAGTGTACCTAACATATAAATAGGGAAATTAAGGATTTTACTGCATATAATTTTCGAGATAACAAAATTTGCATACAAATCTCTTATTGAGCCGTAGTTTGCTCACCCTAATATTTTATCTTTCCAAATTATTTTCAATGACCATTGAGTATATCATCCGAGGATTAAAGGCTGCATATTGATAACCTCAAGGCAGTAATTATAGATCCTGAAGTAATATTTATTTTATTTTATATGTTCAGACTTATAAATTTATAGTACTACGGTGATTGTGCAATAATTAGGGGATGTAAATGTTGACTTTAAAATACAGTTTTGTAAATATTTTAATTCCATAAAATTTATTTTAATTTCGGATGTTGAAATAACTATAATTTAAATGGGAAAATAAAGGCATCAGGGACAGCCCAATAAATACATGTGTATGAAATATGTGAAAAGTGTAAATACTGTGTACTTAGGATGTGACACTTTTTTCTTTTAAATTTATAAAAATGATTTGTCACATGAGCAGCCTCTTATTATAAAATCAAGTATCTAAATACCTAGTTCGGTTTAAGGCACCTTGCCTAAGGTCCCAATCAGAAATCATAATGATCCATATTCATTTAAACCACAATTTTAGTTTTCGCATAAAATAATAAATCCTGGGCTTTTACTATTCACACCCAAACTCAATTAACTATTCACATGATATCATTTTTCGATCAAAATATCCTATCGCACTCCTACACATCATAATCTATAATAGGTTCGAATTTCATAATTTTCGAAGTTCGATAAGACCCTTTTAAAAAATTCCCAAAAAAATGTTATATTATTTCTCCGATTTCTGACACGTTTTCCAATACAAGTTCATATACATCCCTGATTCAATTATTTATCTATTATATTACACAAATAATTCATAGACATCCTACACTATAGTATTGTTAAAGATCGTCTGAAAATAAAGACAAATAATACCACTTTTCATATATCGAACATGAACTATGGACGCTTTAACGTCTGAAAATTGTCAAAACCGATTGTGAGTAGCAGAAGTCGATACTATTCCAGCTAACCTGTGAGGAAAATGAAAAGGATGAGCTTGGGAAGCTCACTAAGATAACAATGCAAATACAGAAGATAGCAACATAAGATAAGCTGTTCTAACATGCACACATTTCCATAAAATTCATATCAATCAATAGCCAATAAATGATAGACAATAAAGTTCATATATTCTTATGACAAAATCGGTCGACTATTCCAGTAGCATAATACTAGATGTTGCCAAGTTCTTTCGAGGTCGAAGAAGGAAGGCATTTTAGAATACATCATTATCCTCTTGCTGCTTGACATCACCACTACAATGTCATATTCACAATGAAAAAGTAGTAAAACTAATGTCATACACGCAAAATGATGCAATCTTAGTTTTATCAAACAATACATTTCTTGTAAAAACAATGCTTCTTGTAAGTCAAATTCTTATCAAATAGCTTCATGTACAATACTCATAAAACATATAATTTTTCTGCACACAATTTCTTATAGAGTCTCATATCAATACTTCTTAAAACAACAGTTGGTAAAACATATCTCATTAGGCAAACCCTTTTGAGAAAATCATGGTTATAACTAACTATTATATCCCCGTCAGCAAGGGCCATATCCTATCTACTATATACCTGATAGTAGAGGCTAGTATGCTAAATATTTTATCCCTTTAGGCAGGGGCCAATATGTCAAATATTATATCTCCATCAGCAGGGGCTAGTTTGCTAACTATTATAGCTCAATAGATGCTAACTATTCTTTTCCATTAGCAGGACACATATACTAACTATTATAACCCATTAGCAAGGCAGATATGCTAATTACTATAACCCGTTAATAGAGCCTCATACACTAACTATTTATAGCTCGATAGTGAAGGCACATATATGCTAACTATTGTATCCCTGTTTAAGGGCTTCATAGGTATGGTCATGGCTAGCTATTATATCCCGTCAGCTGGGCCTTATCTTTCACAAATCATTCTTTAAAACATTAGTACAAGTAATTTTTATACTTGTTTCAAAATCCGAAAATAATGAAAATATAAAGCAAATGTATGCTGTATTTAGAAAACAATGACATATGCACATTAGCAATATGTTTGGTAAAGGCACAATATGACTAATAGTTCGATAAATTTCAAAACATTGTACACTCGAGATTTAGAGCTTTAAAACATGCAAGATTATGCTATGTAAGCTTAAAATCTCTACTATACCATGCCATACATGTAAAGCCTTATGCAAGTAGACACGGTTTAATAGACTACACCTTTCACTTACGATAGTCGATTTCTAGAGTTCACTTCCTTAGGTCCGAGTTACTAAGTATCATTACCCAGCCTACAAATCATATTAAAAGCCCAAATCCAGATAGTGCATAACCAAAATCTAGATAGTTCATATCAATATTTCAATATTCATATTAATAGCTCAATGTTCACATATTCAATTTGTGACGTCCTCGTCACTACATCTTACCATTTAACTTTTTTTTTCTTATGCGACATGATTAGACTCGTCAGTCAATGTCATTCATTCTTCTTCCTCTTAAGCTTAACATTTAATAGCTCAATATGAATATTTTACTTTCAATAAAACAGAATAATGATATATATACATATCATTCCTTTCCACAGGATCTTACACATCTTACATAACCTAAATCCCCGAAATCTTATATACATTATTGTTAGCTTGTACTGTATAATAGCTTAATTACATATTATTTAAGTATACCTTCGACAATTATTCGGAAGCGTATCTCAAAGGTACACTAGGATACCTCAAAAGCGAGCTCCTCTATTTGGAGTGGAATTCACTTCAGGTAATCTATATGAAAAATATTCGTAAAAGGGTGAGTTTACGCTCAGTAAGAAAATATGTAAAAGAGCGTACTATGCCTCTATATGCAGTTTTCTTGCTTGGCTCTATAATGTCATGTAAAATCATTATAAAGCATGTATCATGTACTTCTTTCAAATACCATTTGTAAATATACATACTTCTTTCAAATGGTATAAGCAAACATACTTTACATACTTCGTTCAAAACATATTATCCAAGCAAATCAAATACTTTTGATTTCTTTATCCTTTCGAAATTGCATTTACATATATCTTTCAAATAACATAGAGACTATTTGCATTTTAACGGAATCATACACTAGGTAGGTGGCGTACCCTCATAGGGGCCAGGAATCCTCCCTTAGCCAAATACATAACAGAGACAATTGGCCAAATGTCGATTGGCCACAGTGAACACTAGTCAGGTGACATCTGTGGCAACTGCGGATCGGACTTGGGCTCCTCAGCCAATTTCATGTCATACCGGGGACTTGATTAGAGTCCTTGAACAAATATAGATAGTGCATGGTCATCAAGTACTTCATAGTCTCAAAATATTTGTCATATAGCTTTTTGTTATGTCCTTCATACTTTCTTGAAATAGGTTTTAAAAACCTCTTTTCGAACAGGGCAGTCGGTTGCTGCCTCATACTTTCATTTATCGAATTTATTTTCTTTTAGAATCTCGATAATTTTATGTTTTGAAAACACATGGGGCAGTCGATTGGTCCAACATAGCAGTCAACTGGTTTTGAAACAGAATGCTTTTCAAGAAATGGTAGTCGATTGGTCATATAACAGTCGACTGTTTTTGAAACAGAATGCTTCTTAAGTAACAGCAGTCAACTATCCCATATAGCAGTCGACTGGTTTGAAATAGAATGCATGCTGGAAGATAGCAGTCGACTGGTTTATCTAATTTTTCGAAAATCTTTGCTTTGGTTGTCTCTAGGCAGTCGGCTGCTACTTAAGGCAGTCGGCTACTCCTAGCCTAGTTGGTACTAGGAGTAAAACCCGAAAATCACCTTTCCTGCACTTAAAACAGCTGGTACTTCTTTCCAAATGACACTTAAAATATATCAAAACATGCGAACATAGCCACCCTATGTCTGTTACATAAATTACTTACCTCGATTACTTCGAGAACACAATCGCTTGATTTCGATTCCACTTCTTCTTTTGAGTCTTCAAAACTGAAATGATCATTATAATTCAAACCTTTAAACAATCACCATAAACATACTCTACTATCATCATATGACTCCAAGCCATGGACATAATTGAAAGAATCAACTTCTTCTCTTACCTTTGTCAATAACCAAATTTTCAGAATTTGAGATCTCCTCAAATACTTGGATTCAATCCACCAAACTTCGGATATAGCTTAAGCTAATGACAAGGATCAATTTTCGTTACTAAGGTTTATTGGTTTAGTGAGTGAACATGGGAGTTTGTCATGGGAATTAGACTCGAAACTTAGGAAGAAAATATAAGAAACGTGAGGAATGGCTGAAAAGAGGGGCTGCCGATTTTGGCTGATGAAGATGGTGATGACTCATGTAATTTGTATTAATTGCATGTTAATCCCATAATCATCTTAGCCCTTGACCATTGACATTTGACCATTAATTCTTTCATTCTCTTTTTCATATGACACATGTCTATTTATTGCACAAAATCTTATATTTAATTTTATTATACGTTAATATTCTTACAATATCAGAATTTCTTCTTGACTATTTGACTTTCAATTTCAATTATTCTTTCCATGTTCAATACATCATTCATACAACATAATTCTCATATTTATTCACATCATTTAAGCTGGAAACATTATACAATGATGAGAATTCACATGAAATTGGGGGATTTCACATTCTCCCCACCTTAGAAAATTTGGTCCTCCAAATTTGGATTGGCTTAGTGCTCAAACAATTCAGGGTGTTTTTCCTTCATTAAGCTCTCTAGCTCCCATGTAGCTTCTTCCGTAGTATAGTATTGCCAGAGAATGGGATCATCTTAGATCTCAACACCTTATCTTTTCTGTCCAAAATCCGAGCCGGCTTTTCCACATAACTCATGTCTTCCCTTATCCCCAAGGGCTCATACTCTATAACATGAGACGGATCCGGATTATACTTCCGAAGCATAGATACATGAAATATATTATGCACTCCCAATAGCTCCGGAGGCAAAGCCAATCTATAGGCCACATCTCCAATTCGATCTAAGACTTCAAACGGACCAATGTAGCGAGGACTAAGCTTACCTCTTCGGCCAAATCTCATGATCCCTTTGGATGGAGAAACTTTCAAAAACACAAAATCTCCAACCAAGAACTCAAGTGGTCTCCGTCGAGCATCCGCATAAGTCTTTTGTCTACTCTGAGCTGTCTTGAGTCTTTGAAAAATCAACTTAACATCATCAGAGGCTTGCTCGACTAAATCTGGAGCTAACAACTTGCGCTCACCTACTTCTTCCCACCCAATCGGAGATCGACACCTTCTACCATATAAAGCTTCATATGATGCCATCCCGATACTTGCATGATAACTATTATTGTAAGCAAACTCAGCCAATGGCAGATGGTTATCCCAGGAGCCTTTGAAATCCATAGCACAAGCTCTTAACATATCCTCGAGCATCTGAATAATGCGCTTGGACTGACCATCAGTCTGCGGATGAAATGCTGTGCTAAAGTTCAACTTAGATCCCATGGCTTCTTGAAAATGTTCCCAAAAATGAGAGGTAAACCTGGAATCTCTATCAGATGTGATGCTCACTGGAACACCATGCAGCCTGACAACTTCTCTTACATACAAATCTGCCAAAGCACTAAGTGTGTCCGTAGACTTCATAGGCAGGAAGTGAGCTAACTTAGTCAATCTATCCACAATTACCCAAATACCATCATGATTCCTCTTGGTCCTGGGCAATCCTATAACGAAATTCATCATAATGTGTTCCCACTTCCATATAGGTATAGGTAGAGGATGTAACAAACTTGCTGGTTTTTAGTCCTCTACCTTAACCTGCTGACATGTGAGACACTTCACCACAAACTCAGCTATGTCTCTCTTCATGCCAGTCCACCAATACACCTTGTGAAGATTGTGATACATCTTCGTATTTCCTGGATACAATGTGTATCTAGTGGCATGTGCTTCTGTCAAAATTAATTTCCTCAACTCTTCATCAATAGGAACACATATACGATTCCTAAACCTCAAAATTCCATCACTACCAATATCAAATTCTGAGGTTATACCTGACTGAATTCCATTCATTGCCTCTATGCACTGATCATCTTCCCTTTGAGCAATCCGAATTCTGTTCATCAATTCTGGCTCAATCCTCAAACTAGCCATCATTCCAAATTGCTTATAATGTATAACATTCAAATCAAGGCTTGCAAACTGTTCAAGCAATTCATGCTCTCTTATCATCATATAGGATACCATACCCACATGTTTCCGGCTCAGAACATCCGCCGCCACATTAGCGTTCCCTGAATCGTAAGTCCTTTAAAAGCTCGAGCCATCTTCTTTACCTCATATTCAACTCTCTTTGAGAGAACAAATATTTCAGACTTTTATGATCTGTAAAAATCTGAAATTTCTCACCACGCAAGTAATTCCTCCATTTCTTTAAAGCAAATACTACTGCAGCTAGCTCCAAGTCATAAGTTGGGTAGTTATTCTCATGGTCCTTTAATTAACGAGAACCATATGCAACTACTTTACTATGTTGCATTAGTACACATCCCAAACCTTGTCCTGAGGCATCACTATACACCAAAAATCCACCAGAACCACTAGGAATGGTGAGGATAGGTGTAGTCGTCAGCCTACACTTCAACTCTTGGAAGCTACGCTCACATGCAACATTCCATTCAAACTTCACTTCTTTACACGTCAAGCGCGTTAAAGGAGCAGCTAACTTCAAAAAACCCTCTACAAATCTTCGATAGTAGCCAGCTAGACCCAAGAAACTCCTTATCTCCGTCACTATCTTCAGTCTCTCCCATTGAACCACCACTTCAATCTTCGATGGATCGACCGAAACTCCATCTTTACTGATTACATGACCCCAAAAGGAGATTTGATCTAGCCAAAAATCACACTTACTTAGCTTGGCATACAATCCTCGATCTTTAAGGGTTTGAAGAACTATTCTCAAATGCTGCTCGTGCTCTTCCCGAGACCTCGAATACACCAATATGTCATCGATAAAGACAATGATGAACTGGTTCAAATATTATTTGAATACATCATTCATCAAGTTCATGAATGCTGCGAGTGCATTGGTTAAGCCAAACAGCATCACTAAAAATTCATAATGCCCATATCGTGTCCTGAATGCAGTCTTAGGGATATCTTCATTCCGGATCTTCAATTGATGATATCCCAACTTCAGGTCTATCTTCAAAAAGACTTGTGTACCCTTAATCTGATCAAAGAGGTCTTCTATCCTGGGAAGAGGATATATGTTCTTAATCGTCACCTTATCTAACTATCGGTAATCTATACACAATCTCATGCTGCCATCCTTCTTCTGGACAAATAGCACAGGAGCACCCCAAGGGGATACACTAGGTCGTATGACTCCCTTATCTAGCAAGTCCTGAAGCTGCTTCTTAAGTTCTTCCAATTCCACTAATGCCATCCGATAGGGAGATCTCGAAATGGGCTCGGTTCTCGGCACCAAATCAATCGTGAACTCTACTTCCCTATCCGAAGGAAGTCCTGAAAGATCATCCGAAAACACCTCGGGAAAATCCTTGACTATCGAAATATCATGGAGTCCGGCATGTTTTTTTTCTATGCCTCCACATAAGCTATACTTCCTTCACATGACAATACATACTTCCCATTACTTTCATTTGCAATTAAATCAATTAATAAACATACTTTGCATTATGCACTTGTAAAAAATTTACAACATAGCTAACGGGTGAAGAGAAGATTACACACTTAGCATGGCAATCTAACATCAAATGATTCTTAGCTAATCAATCCGTACCTAAAATAACATCAAATTCATACATATTTAGTAGGATTAGGTCGGTTATTGATTCTCTTTCTCCTACCCGTAGCTTACAACCATGGTACACTATGTCCGTCATTTGAGATTCCCTAAAGGGAGTACTTATTTGCAATACTTGTCCTAAAGGCTCAGGCATAATAGGTATTCTCATAGCAATCATAGGTGGCACAAATGAATGTGTAGAGCCTGGATCAAATAATGCATTCACACTTATATCAAAAGGTGGATCTTACCTTTAATCACCTTGGACGAGGCATCGGCAGACTCTTCATCGATGGCAAACACTCGTCCTTGGGTCACAGCTTTCTTTCCTTTCTCTGCAGTAGTGACCTTAGGCTGTGGCTGAGGGGTCTTATCAGATTCCTCGGGCACCCTCTGATTCCTCTTGGGACAATCTCTAATCATTTGTCCTTGCTCACCACACCTAAAATAAGCGCCACTCGCTAACCTGCATGGCTGTGATCCATGAAACTTCTCGCATTGCTCACATCTTTGCATCGTATTCTTCGGTGAGCTAGCGGTACTACTTGCTGGATGTCGGGATCTCTCATCACTTATCTTGATCCCTATAGCTCTAGGAGTCCCTATTTCATAAACATCATAACTCCAAATTTAATATAATTCCATATAACCATGAATTTAAACAAAGATCATTTTCTTATAATTTACCTGCTTACCTATCAAAACTCCTTCATATCATCTATTTCTCCTAGAGGGATACCTATCACTAGAGGCTTTCTCATCAGACTTCTGCTTCATCGATTCTTTGCCTTTACCCTTGGCTCGAAAAATCGACATGGTGCAGCTTATAGTCCTACTCACACAACTGAGCCTTACAGACCGCCTCTCCATACGTGGTAATATCCATAGGGTATAGCTTCGATCTGATGGGAGACTTCAGTCCCTCTATAAACCGATAAATCTTATGTCCTTCATTCCTGAGGACCTCTGGATCGAATCAGCTCAAGGTGATGAACTTTGATTCAAACTGATTTAGTGTCATCGTCCATTGAGTCAAACTCAAAAAACTCGATCTTCAATCTATTCTGATCAGTGTGTGGGATGTACTGTTCATTAAAAGCTTCTATAAATCTATCCCACGTAACCTCAGTATAGCGGGCCTCCCAAATGGTCCGAGTGGCCTGCCACCAATACTCGGCATCATTTACTAACAAGTAAGCAGCCAAACCCACCTTCTCTCTTCGGAGCATGTCATATATTCAAAAGATTTCATGACCGCCTTCATCCAATTCTCTGTGGCAAAAAAATCTCTTTCCCCCTTTAAACTTAAGCAGATCCAACATCTTAAATTCTTTGATCAACGTGACACTGCAATATGCCTTAGGATCTCGCCTTCCTGCAGCTGGAACTGGTAGGGGTAACTCTGTAGGAGTAGGAGGAACAATAGGGGCAGCTGCTGGTACACTAGTGGCCACGTTTGGGAAGTTCGACAAAAACTGTGTGAACATAGTGGCCATATTCTCCATGTGCTTCTCCATTTTCGCTAGCCTAGTATTTGGGCTATGCGGTGGAGATGGAGGAGGAGACTGTACTGGGGGCTATTCTACATGACCCCTTCCTCTTCCTCTTCCTGTACCCCTTCTACGGGAGCTCACTCTGTCGATAAAATCACAAAATTGAGCTATTTTGCATAACTTCAACCAGTTATACTATGCATATGAATTGAGACAAGTACAGTACATTGGGAATATCCACTATTTTTAGCCTAATGACACGGACAAACATCAATCTAAACTGCTCTGATACCAATCTGTGATGTCCTCGTCACTACATCTTACCATCTAACTTTTTTTTTCTTATGCGACTTGATTAGACTCGTCTATCAATGTCATTCATTCTTCTTCCTCTTAAGCTTAACATTTAATAGCTCAATATGAATATTTTACATTCAATAAAACAGAATAATGATATATATATACATATCATTCCTTTCCATAGGATCTTACACATCATACATAACCTATATTCACAAAATCTTATATACATTATTGATAGCTTGTACTTTACAATAGCTGAATTACATATTACTTAGGTATACTTTCAACAATTATTCGGAAGTGTATCTCGAAGGTACACTAGGATACCTCAAAAGCGAGCTTCTCTATTTGGAGTGAAATTCACTTCAGGTAATTTGTATGAAAAATATTCGTAAAATGGTAAGTTTACGCTCAGTAAGAAAATATGTAAAAGAACATACTATGTTTCTATATGCAGTTTTCCTGCATGGCTCTATAAGGTTATGTAAAATCATTATAAAGCATGTATCATGTACTTCTTTCAAATACCATTTGTAAATATACATACTTCTTTCAAATGGCATAAGCAAACATACTTTACATACTTCATTCAAAACATATTATACAAGTAAATCAAATACTTTCGATTTCTTTATTCTTTTGAAATTGCATTTACATATATCTTTCAAATAACATAGAGACTATTTGCATTTTAACGGAATCATGCACTAGGTAGGTGGCGTACCTTTATAGGGGCCAGGAATCCTCCCTTAGCTAAATACATAATAGAGACAATTGGCCAAATGTAGATTGGCCACAGTGAACACTAGTCAGGTGACATCTGTGGCAACTGAGGACCGAACTTAGGCTCCTCAGCCAATTTCATGTCATACCGGGGACTTAATCAGAGTCCTTGAACAAATACAGATAGTGCATGGTCATCAAGTACTTCATATTCTCAAAACATTTGTCATATAGCTTTTTGTTATGTCCTTCATACTTTCTTGAAATGGGTTTTAAAAACCTTATTTCAAACAGGGCAGTCGGCTGCTACCTCATACTTTCATTTATTAAATTTATTTTCTTTTAGAATTTCGATAATTTTATTTTCTGAAAACACATGGGGCAGTCGACTGGTCCAACATAGCAGTCGACTGGTTTTGAAACAGAATGCTTTTCAAGAAATGGCAGTCGACTGTTTTTGAAACAGAATGCTTCTTAAGTAAAAGGAGTCGACTGTCCCATATAGTAGTTGAATGGTTTGAAATAGAATGCATACTGGAAAATAGCAGTCGACTGGCTTGTATAGCAGTGGACTGGTTTATCTCATTTTTCGAAAATCTTCGCTTTGGTTGTCTTTAGGCAGTCGGCTTCTACTTAAGGCAGTCAGCTGCTCCTAGCCTAATTGGTACTAGGAGTAAAACCCGAAAATCACCTTTCCTACACTTAAAACAGCTGGTACTTCTTTCCAAATGACATTTAAAATATATCAAAACATGCGGACATAGCCACCCTACATCTGTTACATAAATTCCTTACCTAGATTACTTCGAGAACACAATCACTTGATTTCGATTCCACTTCTTCTTTCGAGTCTTCAAAATTGAAATGATCATTATAATTCAAACCTTTAAACAATCACCATAAACATACTCTAATATCATCATATGATTCCAAACCATGGACATAATTGAAAGAATCAACTTCTTCTCTTACCTTTGCCAATAACCAAATTTTCAGAATTTGAGATCTCTTTAAATACTTGGATTCAATCCACCAAACTTTGGATATAGCTTAAGCTAATGACAAGGATCGATTTTTGTTACTAAGGTTTATTGATTTAGTGAGTGAACATGGGAGTTTGTCATGGGAATTAGAATGGAAACGTAGGAAGAAAATGGAGGAAACGTAAGGAATGGCTGGAAAGAGGGGCTGCCGATTTTGGCTGATGAAGATGGTGATGACTCATGCAATTTGTATTAATTGCATGTTAATCCCATAATCATCTCAGCCCTTGACCATTGACATTTGACCATTAATTCTCTTCTTCTTTTTTTCATATGACATATGTCTATTTATTGCACAAAATCTGATATTTAATTTTATTATACCTTAATATTCTTACAATATCAGAATTTCTTCTTGACTATTTGACTTTCAATTTCAATTATTCTTTCCATGTTCCATACATCATTCATACAACATAATTCTCATATTTATTCACATCATTTAGGCTGGAAACATTATACAATGATGAGAATTTACATGAAATTGGGGGATTTCACACAATCATAATAATATACTTCTCATATCAATTCACATACTCGTTCTCATATACTTGCACATATGATTTTATCATGAATCTTAAGCAGTTAACTTACCACTACTTTAAGCAAGAACCACTTGGTCGATCTTGTACATCGAGGTCACCTCCCCTCAAATACGTGTCAAATCATTGTAAGGACATAGTAGACACCTCGTTACACTTCACATTCATGCTTAACTCAATCACATACTTCAAAATGTGCTAGTTCACTTAGGATACCATTAGGTATCCGAGACTTTAAGCCTTCAAACTATCACATTTGCTTAGTTTCACTTCGTAAGAGTTATACTAGTTAATTGTACACTACAATAACACTAACATATCAATTAACCAAAGCCAAGGGACATGGATTTCCTCATGCTCTTCACCTTGGCCAATTACATTCAGTAAGTTATACATACCCAATTCTCATTTTTCTTCCACAATATCATTAAATTCAGGCTTAGTAACATGAATTAGGCAACCTATAGTGAAATCCCTATCAAACTCTTAAGAAACCATATAGGTCGAAACTATAAGTGCTAGTTCTCATTGTTTCCATTTCAATTTGACATCATATAATCACATTATACATCATAACATATCACATATCTCATTTTGGTGAACAAAACACCAACATACCCCATGATTTCCTTTTTGGCCAAAACTTTCTCCTAGTGTTATAGCCCTTTTTGGTTCAATCTAAAGATATTGGACTTAACCAGATTTCCTTACCTTTCTTGTTCTTGATCAAAGCTCCCTCTATACAAAGAATTAGCTCACCAAATTTTAGTATGTTATAGAGGAGAAGGTGAGGAACAATTTCTATATGGGAAAGAGGAGCCAAAACTGGTTGTAGGATGGGGTGGAAGTCACAATAAAAGAAGGGTTTCATAGAATATAGCCTCCATGTTTTTCTTCTATTTTCTTTCTTTTCTTCTTTGGTTTCAGTTTATGCCTCTCTCCCATAGTGTGGGCGATTCATTAAGGCCATTAATAGGCTCACATTAGCCATGGTGGTGCATTTTAAAGGTTCCACCAATGAGAAATAAGCAAAACCTTCATAATTATCCATAAACCTTATTTTTCTTAATCTTTTTCATTTATTTCTTCTCTCACTGGGCACTTTATTTTTGGTAGGTAACAATTCCATTAATAGTTCATATGTCCCTTGAATAGGACAAAATACCATGGAAAATATCCATAGTGGCCGGCCACGTAAGGGTAATTTGGGGATTTCACTTGATTTTTTCGATTTAGGCCATTTTCGGTCCAATCGTGAAAATTCTTAACATGAGATCTGGCATGACAATCTGAGGCTTGGACATGACTTAACATGACCCCTAAAGTCAACCCACAATGTTGGTTTTGACCATTTGTCCCGACAACCTATTGACAAAATTATCATTTCTCGATTTGTTGCACTTTTATCGAAAAATGTCAAAATCATAATTTAAATGGTTAGGATGGCTTCACAGAGGTATGTTTCAGATATATCTAAGTAAGTGTGCACTCTCGTGGGGCCCACCTACCCATAAGAAAGTTTGCCTCACTACCCCAAAAATTGACCATCCTACACCATCCCAATTACTCATATTTATGTTCAAAATGTAAAAATTTGCGGTTATCGCGAGATTAGACAATTTTGGCTCATGATCATGTTCTTAAGAAGTAAATTAAGCTAATTATCTCGCAATCAACCTTGTAAGAGTTTAATTTTGCAATTTATTCTATATTGGCTTTTTAATATTTCAATTACAATGATCATGTTGTATTTTACAAAACAAGACTTGCTATTTGTAAACTCATTGAAACACTAAGAATTTGCTTTCAACGTGCAACATTAAGAATTGTACACCATACCAGCATCAAATAGTATGTTCAAACAGGAAAAATATACATCACATTCCTTATATCGCATAATATACTAATTGACATCAAAATTCTCGCGTAGACAAATGCATAGATGACATAACTCATACAAGATCCCCAAACAAAAACCATAAGAAAAAAGGAAGAGAAGAGAGTCAGCTTTGTCTATTTATATGCACTAAATAAATGGATTGACCGAGAAATCATCGACAGGATCATAGTAGGAATCAGGTACATATATGGGTTCATGGAGCCAAAGCTGAGAATTTTGTGACATTGCCTGACAATCCTCGTTGTCTGAAGCTAGTAGCGTCAGTGGCACATCCAGAAAACTATGTATTTCCCAACAGTTTTCAGATGAAACAAAATTGTCCTCTATGGTATAAGTGTCATCAACTACAGCAGCATGGTTGCAGCCTGATGGAGAAAATATATAAGCGGTTGGTTATTGGAAGTCATCCAATGTAGGAATTGTTGAGTCCAAATCCAACAACGTATCGAGGAATACTGAGGAATCAGCGTCAGATGAATTCTCCTGTTCGTCATGGATATTAGAATTGATTTCAGAAGGTGTTGCAGTCGCTGACGATGAATTGTTCTCCACTATTCTTTTCTTCAGGCAAGTGTTCCAGTAGTTTTTTATATCATTGTCAGTTCTTTGTGGCAACCTTGCCGCGATTGCTGACCATATGAAAATTAATCGGAAGTATTTCATAAAGGGATAAACATCATTTTAACTACAATTAATCTTGTGTTCTGTGTAGTTACTGTTGGATTATGCCCTTAGAACCATTCATTAGATGATTGACTTTGGCATTTTTATGTATCATGACATTTTATTTATAGTTCGTTATTATATTTGTCTTATAACTGCGTAATGTAATCTTATATGATAATGTCCTTAGAATAGTAATAACACACTATTCTTAAAATATCCCTAGTCAAGTATTATTATGAACAAGGATAACAATGATACGATAAGACTAGTATGTGGTTGACTGATGACCATTGTCATGGATATAAGATATCAAGTCATCACATAGGTACATGTTAGAGAACTATGTACTGGATCGACCCTCCATGAGAACGCTACATGGATTGTTATATGAGTGTCATAAGCGATTCTCATAGTGATGATGGTGTATGTGATCCTTTGACTTGAGATCATCAGAGATCCCAACATAGAGAATTGCATACTTTAATGCTGCTAGATGTCATTCGTAACAGGATGGACTATAAAGGTAGTAATTGGGTATGCCTTGATCTATGTAGAGGGATGTTGAGTGATCAACATAGGATTTATCCCTCTTATATAACAAGAGTGATGTCTTGGGCCCTTTGATAGAGTGAGACTAAGAAATGCATGGCCGTGCTCGAATAAGTCAATATGAGATATTGATTTTATTTGTTTAATTAGTCTACTCAGGAATCAAGAAACGTTGATTAGACTATACAAGTGTGACACATTCCATGACTTGTGTCTAATCAAGACATCAAAGGATAAAGGGATTAGACTACACGGTAACATCTATCATGAGTAAGGTTATGTCGAGTCATTGACATTCTCGTTACATGGGTAGCAATGATGTGTTGCTAGATACCGCTCATTGCCTGTGACAATTTTGTCATTACCATTGTTTTGAGAACTTATTGGGTCGCACACTTAGAACGGATCAATGAGGAGCTTAATTAATCCTATTCTGAATTGGATTAAGGATATAACTAATCCTATTCTGAATTGGATTAGGGATATAACTAATCCTATTCTAAGTAGGATTAGAGTTCTGTTTGGCAGTAAATTTTAGGATAAAATTTACTGCCTATAAAAGGATGTTTTCTGAAACATAGCCGCACAATAACAACAATTAGAAAACAGAAAAGTATTCTTTTAATCGAAGCTAGCAGTTCGGTTATAAAGAATCAAAAAGACACTCCTTAAGGCTTCTGATCGTGAGACGTTCAAGAGTCGTGAGATCCGTTCGTGTGGATACCATAGAGGCAGGAACGAAAGGTTGTTGCTTGTGACTCGACCAACGACAAAAATCAAAGAAAACGTTAGGTAAAATCTCGAAACCCTAATCAGGCCACTCTCCGAATCGATCCTGGTGGAGGCCGAATGATTTAAATTCCGCTGCATGTTTGTTTCGGTTTCCTTCAGTTACTAACCGATATCCTAGCATCTTTTGCAGATGGAGGATGGTTTCTTCTTCTTCCCTGGTGAAGTTTCCACGCCTTATATTAGGCCTCAAGTAATTCATCCAATGAAGTCTGCAACTCTTACCTGATCTTGACAGTCCTACAAACCGAAAGAAAGAGCATGTGAATACTTTAACAAAAAATCTTGAGGAAATTTAAGTAGTTTCATATTAAATCCGTAGCTTGTTCGTGTTTAAGCATAGCTAGCGATTTTACCAACAAGTGATTGGAAGAAATGGAAGTGAACTTCTTTTCTAATTGATGTGGACTAGGTCAATTATTACTGGGCTTTTCTATAAGTCAAGCTGAAGACAATTAGGCCGAATGATAACTTAAGCCCAAGAGGAAAGAGGACCCAGAAGGCCCATAAAAGATCCACTGAGTTATTACTTAAGCTGTGGGTTTTAAAGGTAATTACGCGCAAAATCACTCCTATAAATAGGTCACAGGTATCATCTTTAAACCCTAAGCTCTATTTGCCTACTAAGAGGCTGCCAGAACCCTATCTAACTTAAGCATCGGAGTGCGCGCGTAGGGGAAAACCTCTGCGCCCCTCTGACTTTTCTTATTTTGTAGAACTAGTCTGGAGACACGTGGAGAAAGAAGACAATATCGATGTCAGTACGTATTTATTGTTGTTTTGGGCAACAATAATTGGCGCCGTCTGTGGGAAATTGAGCAAAAAGCCAAATATAAAAGTTTGTGAAAGGTTGCGGAAGACCTGCGAGAGACTATTAATTTCACGAGAGATAAAAGAGTCATGCGACAGAGGACTATCGCACGGAAGGTTTCACGTGACAGAGCGATTCACTCGCCCACGTACATGCGACAGACACTCTGTCACAAGCTAGAAGGAGACTCACGCAAAAAACAATTAGACAAGAGAGTGGCTTCCGCACGAGATAGCATTGGACGAGAGAGTGGCTAGCCTATCGCACAAGCCTGTCGTCATATAGCCTGTCGTCACAAGTCTGTCGTCATAAGCCAGTCGCACAAAAGGCTGTTGTCGCAAGCCTGTCGTCACGAGGCTGTCGTCACATAGCCTGTCATCGTAAGCCTGTCGTCACGAGGCTGTCGTCACATAGCCTGTCGTCGTAAGCCTGTCGTCACAAGCCTATCGTCACAAGGCTATCGTCACATAGCCTGTTGTCACAAGGCAGTCGTCACATAGCCTGTCGTCGCAAGGCTGTCATCACATAGCCTGTCGTCACAAGGCTGTCGTCACATAGCCTGTCGTCGCAAGCCTATCGTCACATAGCCTGTCGTACAAAAGGCTGTTGTCGCAAGCCTGTCGTCACATAGCCTGTCGTCGCAAGCCTGTCGTCACATAACCTGTCGCACGTAGCCTGTCGTCACAAGCTTGTCGTTACATAGCCTGTCGTCACATAGCCTGTCGTCGCAAGCCTGTCGTCACAAGCCTGTCATCACAAGGCTGTCGTAACATAGCCTGTCGTCGCAAGCCTGTCGTCACAAGGCTGTCGTCACATAGACTGTCGTCACAAGGCTGTCGTCACATAGCCTGTCGTCACAAGGCTGTCATCACATAGCCTGTCGTCGTAAGCCTGTCGTCACATAGCCTGTCGCACAAAAGGCTGTTGTCGCAAGCCTGTCGTCACGAGGCTGTCGTCATATAGCATGTCGTCGCAAGCCTGTCGTAACATAGCCTGTCGTCACAAGCCTGTCATCACAAGGTTGTCGTCACAAGCCTATCGTCACAAGGCTGTCGTCACATAGCCTGTTGTCACAAGGCTGTCGTCACATAGCCTGTCGTCACAAGGCTGTCGTCACATAGCCTGTCGTCACAAAGCCTCACATAACCTGTCGCACAAAAGCCTGTCGGCGCATCATCTATTTTTGCATGTGCGGCAGAGCGATTACTAAAATATACTCGATACCAACATACTATCAAAGTGGATCCGTGGCGCAGTGGTAGCGCGTTTGACTCGAGATTAGAAGGTTGCGTGTTCGATTCCTTTCATGCGCAAATAATTTTGTGATTAAGCGCAAATAATACAAAAATATTTGCACGGCATTCGACTCGAACATGGGCTATCCAACGCAGCTGACAAGCAACCAGCCATCAAGCAACACAGATCTGTTGTGATGCTAATTGGCTTCAATTATATTTGAAGTACTCCTACTGAATGTTACAACATTATGGCTCTTACACTTCGAACTGTTCTCCGAACTACCTCGGGTCAATAAGGCTCATGCATTCGAATACCATGGGTCGATGGGCTCCACACTCTCGACTACCATGGGCCGACAAGGGCCCATGCTTTCGACCACCTCAGGCTGACAGGGTTTGCAATTCTAGCTACCTTAAATGATGTGGCTCACACTTTCGACCATCTCGAGTCGACGAGGCCCATAATCCTCGCCATCTTGGGTCAATGAGGTTGTAATTTTTATTACCTTGGGCCGATGGGCCCACACTCCTAACCAACTTGAGTAATGGGACCTAAAACTCTAGAGGCAAAGCTCGAACCAAGAATTACTAGAAAAGCTTTTGCTATGATGTTTTTATCCAACTCCACTTTGGTGTGGGTGAAATTTTAAATACGCGCAGCAGGTGCCCCTGTAGAACAACTGATGCGTGCAAACGAAGCCTATTAGAAATGCTTGTTTGACGATGGCGAGCAAAGGATTGTTACGTTAGCTAGCGCCAGGAGCGGAATGTGGGCGAGCAGGACCATGCGGCAGGACCCTTTGGCGAGAGATAGCCACTCACGCATGCAAGGGAGGTAAGGTACCGCACGAAGAGCACATGCAGGCATGAATATGGCAAGCATGTTGCATCGTAGGCCTTCAATTAGAGATTATGGCTCGCCTATCGACGGCCAAAACAGGTAAGCACAGTTAACGCGGCACGAGTTTTGGTGAAAGAGTAAGCCATAAGGATGAATACCGCACATAAGCGGCAGTCTTGGGTAGTAAAAAGATGATGACGAGCACGACTTGTAGAGTAAAAGATCGTAAAAACAGCTAATGTACAACAGGCACCACCACAACAGAAGGGTTCCTGCAACGACAGGTCAATTCGTCGTACGCAAGGCGGTAGCGCAAATACACGAGCATTGATCCCAAGTTGCATGCTGGCCCAGTAAGTAAAAGGTAATGGTGAGTACAGGTCATATTGCGATAAAGCAGTTCGTCCTATGCAACAGCCATACAGGCTAGAAAAAGTCACACGGCAAGCATTCTAGGTGAGCGAATGACCCTCGTGAGCCTAGCATTCTGCACACAAGGTGTGAAGGAATGCTGATCAATGTAGTGTCATGTGACGAACACAAGACCACTGCAGCAGACACTTTTGGCGATTGAGTGGCATGTGGCAATTGCATGACCAACGCCACAGCCCAGCCTTCGCAACAAGGCTCGCTTGGTAAAGCACGTGTCAAGGCACAAGAAAAAGATCTAGATGGGCAAGCAAGGAACAGGCCGAATGGTCTGGCAGAGGTGTGTGCTGCTAGATGAGCTCGCCTAGGAAAGAAAAAAAACTGAACGAAGGGCTCGAAACGAGCGAACGTAAATCCAGGGGAGCTCTATTGGGCAAGCCCCAACCGAAGACCTTAGGGAACACACCAGAACTCCAAATGCCCGCTCGTGTTCGCATAGATGCGTATGAACATAGACGAGCGGCAAAAACCAGGCAGGGCACAAAAGGTCAGACGAGCTAGTGGCCACCACGTGAGTACGGTTGTGAATAATGAGTAAGAATACAGCCATCCTAAGACCCAAGCAAGCAAGCCCTTGTCAACCGATATAAGAACTCGCCTAGGAGAGAGAACTCTATGGGCAAGCCATTTTGGGTGGCCAAAGCGAAAAAGGATTAGGCAACTCTGTACATCATCAAGCATAACGCTCGAGAAAAAGTTCATCTTTGAACAAAAATGACAACACTGTTTCAAAGAAGAACTTGGGGAGCTATATGGTGTAAAGGTACGCTAAATACTGTAAAAATAAAAGGTATTGTGTCGCAAAAAAAATGGAATGACAAAAGAAGAGAAAGAAAAAGCTGAGGCGATGACCAGTCACATATTTGGCGGCAGGTAGTGATCTCTGGCGGCAGAATACAAGAAGTGGGCTACGGCCCTGCCTATTGCCCAAAAGTTCCCTGGTGATTGAGTACACGGAATGGGCAGAGCCCAGCCTGTAGCCTGAAAGATCTCTGGCGGCAGAGTACAAGGAATAGGCGACAACCATGTCCTCAATTCGGCGAGCACAGGCACGCACATGACAAATTTTGGCGACAAGGTTCCACATGGCAGACTCTTTCTGCGAGAGGTGGCTCACCCGTGCGATAACCAAAATGGCGAGAAAGAGGGACCACTATTGAAGATCTCACAAAGATGCCACTCTTTTGAATAGTCAGTTGCATGCAAGACGTTATGCTACAGAACAATCTGTCGCTCGAAAGGTGTTTGCTACACTACAAATTTGCTCGACTACAAGCATGCAACAGGCACTTTGTCCCAAGCTAGCTCAAGGCCACGCGACAGAGTAGTTTGCACAACTATAGGCATGCGACACGACTAGAACATGGGCAACCTTATCTTCTTCGTTGTCAAATTGAACTTCAAAGCCAAGAAGAGTGACAGGCCTTGTACAAGACAAGAGCTCCCGCACATGGCAAGCCTTGAGCTAGACAAGAGCTCCCGCGCGTGACAGGCCTTGAGCGAGACATGGTCCCGCATACGACAGACCTTGGGCAACAGGGGAGCTCCCACGATCGACAGGCCTTGGATGAGATAGGGGCTCTCGCATGCGATAAGCTCCCCACTTTGATAAAATGACAGCGAAGAAAATTAGGTGAACACAGCACGCATACGCAAGATTCCCCCATTAGCACAATGCAGGCGAGCAAAGAACACCTGAGTCATCCCTTTCGGCAATGGCTAGCAACGCTAGAGAGCACGGAATCCAAACTACTGGTTCTCCCATTGGAAAAAACTTTGGCGAGCACATTTAAATTTGACGATCCAAGCGCACGCCTAAGTGCGAGATTTGAGCGGAACGATTTAGAATCTTCTAGACCTAGGGCACACACTAATCCGACAGAGTGTCTAAAAGCTTCCTTCGGCCCAAGAACTGCTCTAGCAACCATCTAGAAGTGGCTTAAGAGCCACACACTTGGACTATTGATAACCACACATGTGAAAGAGGGTTTGTCTATATAAAGAGTGTGTCGGCTTCATGAGTCTTTTAAGCAAGACAAGGATGTGCCAGCTCAAGGTGTCGAGATCAAGGCTGTGTCTCCTTTGTAAGCCCATATACATAGCATTCTGGAGTATCAATACAAGTGAGTGCTTGGCATAACGGAAATTGTAAACACACTCAAGCAGGGACATAAGGGTGGTAACCAGATCTGAGGTACTCTCATACGAGGTTTTCAATTTTCTTGTCCACTCTAACAATTGTGATTGAATTAGGCATGTATCCGAGGTAGGCACTAGCCACTGTCGTGAAAGGCAGCAAGCCAGGAAGAGCTTGGTTCAATCGAAACAACTTGTGGTAAGCTCGTGAAGATAGATTGCTGGTACCGAGGCACGACTTAGTGCACAATCCATGGTTGACAGCAAAACATCACAACACTCGTACCTTACAAATTTTTCAAAGACAAAGACTTGGAATGGTACTGGTGGTAAACATTTGCTATTATTATTTTAACATTTGTTGCAATTATATTGTTACTTATTCCACTTAATTGAAAATACTACATTATGAAACGAAAGGCCAGTTATTTTTATCTGTACTATGATAATCCTCCATGTTTGATAGACATGCTATAGGCATAGAAGAAGAAAAAAACAGAAGCTGGCCGAAGACGCGAGACGGGCACAAATAAGTCCCTAAGCAAAAAATACGCGAGACGGGCAAAAATAAGTCCCTAAGTGAGAAGAAGACGCGAGACGGGCACAAATAAGTCCCTAAGTAAAAAATGCGCGAGACGGGCAAAAATAAGTCCTTAAGCGAGAAGAAGACGTGAGACAGGCACAAATAAGTCCCTAAGCGAAAAATGCGCAAGACGGGCACAAATAAGACCCTAAGCGAGAAGAAGACGCGAGACGGGCACAAATAAGTCCCTAAGCGAAAAATGCACGAGACGGGCACAAATAAGACCCTAAGCGAGAAGAAGACGAGAGACGGGCACAAATAAGTCCCTAAGCGAAAAATGCGCGAGATGGGCAAAAATAAGACCCTAAGCGAGAAGAAGATGAGAGACGGGCAAATCAAAAGTCCCTAAGCACAGGAGGTGTGAGACGGGCAAAACAAAAAGTCCCTAAGCACAAAAAAGGGTGCAAGATGGGCTAAAATAAATCTCTAAACGAGGTACGTTACAATTTTATCATTGGATATGTGCTACAATTGATTGACAAAGTGCATTTAATGTATTATGTTGGCATTCCGGATATAAAAACGATGTTATAGTCTTATCATTTCTATAAAGGCCCTATACGAAAAATACGCAAGATGGGCAATTCTCTAAAAGTCCATAAGCAAAAATGCGTGAGACGGGCAATTCTATAAAGTCCCTAAGTGAAAAAATGCACAAGATGGGCAAATTGTGAAATCCTCAAGCAATAAAGTGTACGGATAAATGCAATACCCAAGTACGAATTCTTCTTTAGATGTAAGTGCTTCATAAGAAGAGCTGGGGAGCACTATAGATTAATTTCTGCATTAAAAGGAGTATCGAAACTAATAGGCACCCATGCATATGTGTCCTAAGGTGCTATAATGTCAAGAGCTTGATCCTTAAGAAAATTAGTCTCTAGATTATCTAAATAATCTTCATCCAAACTTGTGAGAACCTCGACCATCTCGAGTCGACAAAAAGGCTTCTAAGAGCTGGTAAGATCAGATAAATCTTTACAAGTGCCTATCCTCAAAGAAGGTTCCAAATTCTCAGCATCTAGATCGAGCTTCAACCAATCAAGAGCACGCCGAGTACAAACCACATCTGATGAAACCAGATAAGAACATATGCATCCGCTTATGGCACTTCTTAACGATGTGCCCTCATGGCCTCAACCCAGATTCGGTTTTCTTCCTCTTGGCTAATAAAAGGCACTTAACAAAAGAAATGTTGACATGATGTCGTTTCTGCTACAAATAATAATGAAGTTCACTAGTTGAGCCATCAAGTAAAGATGAAAAGACTCTTGTGATAATCCCAAGAAGAGAATAGCAAAAGAATTTGAAAAGCCCATTCTTTATACTCTTTCACAAGGTAAACCTTGCGAAAGAGTGGGGAGCAATTGATGTGGACTAGGTCAATTATTACTGGGCTTTTCTATAAGTCAAGCTGAAGACAATTAGGTCGAATGATAACTTAAGCCCAAGAGGAAAGAGGACCTAGAAGGCCCATAAAAGATCCACTGAGTTATTACTTAAGCTGTGGGTCTTAAAGGTAATTACGCGCAAAATCACTCGTATAAATAGGTCACAGGTATCATCTTTAAACCCTAAGCTCTATTTGCCTACTAAGAGGATGCCAAAACCCTGTCTGACTTAAGCATCGGAGTGCGCGCGTAAGGGAAAACCTCTGCGCCCCTCTAACTTTTCTCATTTTGCAGAACTAGTCTGGAGACACGTGGAAAAAGAAGACAATATCGACGTCAGTACGTATTTATTGTTGTTTTGGGCAACAACACTAATAATTTAGATATGGTTCGAATCTTGAGAGCTATCACTGTTAGGAGAGCTTTAATGTTTACCACTCTCGGTCTAAACAGGATTAATCTCAGACAGTAAAACGAACAAAGATACTTGTGATTACAAAAAAAAAAAAAGAAAAAAGTTAGTGATTTCTGATCTTACCAGCATATTTGGGCATTTCATTCCAATTCCAAATGCCATATCTCCTTATATATGCAATCAGCTTCCGATCTTCGTCAGGGCTCCATGTTCCTTTCTTTAGACATGTTTTATTCCAGGTTGGTTGCCTCACCATCTTTGAGACTACTCAATAACCTAATTCTTCCACAATATCGAACATGAATCTCTCTCTTCTATTTATATCGTAGATAGAGGTGGCAAAAGTTGACCCGACCCGAAAAATCCGCCCGATTAACCCAAATCCAAACCCGACCGATCCGATTTGACTAAAAAAGTCAACAATCCAAATCCAACCCGATCCGAATCCGAATTGATCCGAAACCAAATTTATCCGAATTTACATTGATCCAAACCCAACCGGATCCGAACCCGAATTTATCCGAACCCAAATTCATCAGAATTTAGATTAACCCGAACCCGAATTGATCCGAACCCAAATTGACCCGAATCCAAATTGATTCGAATCCAAATTTACCCAAACCTAAAAATATTCAAACTTAAATTTAATATTATTAATAAATATTTAAATGTTAAAATTAAATATCAAAGTATTTTAATATAGTAAAAATATAATTTTTTTTCAATAATATGAGTGTTATATATTTTTTTAATATAGTTTAATTTAAATATTCGCTTTTATATTGCATTCATTTGAACATAATGTATAATTATTTAATGGTTAATCTATAATAAAGTACCGAAGCTATATCATCTACACTAATGTCTCTAATTATTCTATAAAAAATCAAACTAAATTAAAGAGAGATATATAGTATTGTTTTATAATATTTAGTATGGATTATTAAATCACTTTGATTCAAAAGTTATTAATTAACGTAATTAATTTATGAATATTGGTAAATATATTATAAAGAAAACTATCATACAGATTATTAAATATTTTGATTATTTCAATCCCAATTGTACTATAGGTCATGTAAGAAGACAATTTTATATTCATGAGTTTTGTAGTTCTTAGAAATATGGTTTCAGTTGATTTTTATATCAGATAAATTACATCAAGATGACCAAAGCTTAATCCAATAAATCTGTCAAATCGACCCGAATCCAAATCCGACCAACTCGAATTGACTAAAAAAGTCAACGACCCAAACCCAACCTTATCCGAACCCGAAATGATCCAAATCCGAAATAGACCGATTTTTCCTTGATCCAAACCCGACCTTATCCGAACCAGATCGAACCCGAAATGATCCAAACCCGAAATAGACCGATTTTTCCTTGACCCAAACCCGACCTTATCCGAACCTGAAATGATCCGAATCCAAAATGATCCGATTTTTTCTTAACCCGAAATGATCCGATCCAAAATGATCCAACTCAAATTCGATCCGACCCGACCCGCCCATTTGCCACCTCTAATCGTAGATGTTTCAAAGATTCTAGTCATCCATCGAATTAAAATACTTTGTTTAAAATTTAAATATGCCTTATAGGCCTAGGAGTTTACTTGGAAAAAATTAGATCCTCAATGAGTCTTTTTTTTATTCTATGATATCGAATTTGTAACTCAAAATTTTTATTTGCGACGATAGAAGACAGACAAATAGTCAAGTGCCTTTACGTTGCATTGTAACTGTTTTTTTTTTTTGGTTACATAGCATGTAACTGTTACAAATAGGAAATTTTTGCTTAGCAGGTGAATATTATAAGTGTATTGTCTAAAATGGGGGGCTAGCACACCAATCAAAATTTTAATTTATTCTAGATTATGATATCTGTAGAACCCATATACTTGAGGGGATCCCGGGTTCGAACTAAAACGTTGTCCAAATGGTATTATGTCTGTAGAACCAGATACTTGAGGGGATCCTGGGTTCAAACTAAAAAGCGCTCAAGGTATTAAATGACCTGTAAAGTACTTCAGGCACCTTGAGGCAAAGCCGTGAGGTGGGCGACCGCCAAAGCAGACAATACGTGTGAGTGTGGGCGACCGCCAACCTCACGTGTTAAGGTAAACCCGGGGCGAGGGTCGCCCAGGGGATGCTCGCCGACGACAGATAAACGTGTGGGGCCTTGACATCCTAAGACAATAGGGATCTTAGGATCAAAGAAAGAACCCTAATTGGTTTAAAACCAATAACATTTAGCCGCTGCCAATGGGGCTTAAGACCCTATTTACCTCACCAACACCTCACCAACACCTCACTACCAAAAGCTACTCCCGCCACCAACTTCCACTCATCATTGCCAACAACCATATACCAAAAGTCCACTCATACCCGACTCCCTTTGGGCATCCAACCTTCTCTAATCTCTCGACCATTAGCCTTATCACCACCATCACAATCGGCTTTGCCATCTCCAAACTTCTAACAAACCCTTCACCCCCAAAAACTATATTGAAAATACCCAAACCCCCTAATAGCCAAGATCTCCTACCAAGCACTGCTCAGCCATAACTATAACGACCCTTTATACCGAAATACGAACCAAATTTTACCTCTTTTCCACTTACTTGGTTGGGCTGTACGTAGTGTCACTAATCTATTCTGAAGCTAACTTTCCATTAGCTAAATCAATATCCTTTAATTACCTTGGTCCTAGTTCAAATTCTCTCACTAAGCGTGCATTCACAAATTTGAATCATTTTACTTGACAAAATATTTATCCACCAATGATGCATGCAACATTATAAGCCATAAATATGTTATGTACTTCTTTTAATTACATCCCCATATTATAATAGTACTGAGAATACAAGTTTGAATACAAAATGGGCAACTGTACATTATATACCTTCAAGGGAGGAGTAAAGCCTCGAAGGACATGATAGAACCCCTCGTATGAGCTCTTATTGCAAGTAATTTGGAAGATGGAGAGGGAGGTGAGCTTATAAAGCCCAATAAGAAATATATATATATATATATATAAGAGACAGATGCTGAAATTCTATGCGCAAGCTTCTAAAACATTTATTAAAGCTCAAAATCAAAATTTATACGTTTCAGAAACCAAATTATGCTTATGCAATGCATCAGAAAATAATTCATTCAAACCATAATAAAGAAATTTAATTTGTAAACATAAATCCAAATATGGGTGTATTTATCATATTCACTTTCCATATAAATCTTCGAAATAAACTATATCAGTTTCAAAATCCAAATATCAACGTTCAGAATTTATATACAGAAATGAGTATGAAAAAGCATACACATATTAAGCTGGAGACATATTAACTACTAAGTCATAATCATGCAGTTCAAATATTCCCGTGAGAGAAAGTGCAAGTGTAACGTCAAGAATTAGAAAATTTCGAACTAAATTTTTCCTTTTTAATACTATCTTTTTCTTTCAATTAATCGGTAACAATAGGTTTGAATTCGATATCGGTGTAAGTACAATTCATCTTTTCATTTCAACTAATTTGATATATCATTATTCAATTGATAATAATAAATTAAATACAAACTGTAATATAATAACTACGATTCCGTTCACAATAAACTTCACATAAGTTACATCCCACTAATTTTCAATACATATTTATGCTCTATTTCATAAATACAACTGCTGTGCAAATACATGTCTGAATATAAATAAACTTTTAATAAATTCATGATCGCTTGGTACTTCTAACTTCTAGCGATTTCTTTGACTAACTAAAGGCAGCGGACTTCTTGTATACCGATAAGCTATCTGGGATGGTGAGAAGGGGGTGAGCTTTGGGGAAAGCCCAGTAAAAAACATATATAAAAGTTACACTATATGCAGATGAATAAAAATAATTTATTTTATTAACTATAAAAAATATATTAAATTTAACTATTAAAAGACAATAAAAACATTTAATAATTTATGCAATGCAATTTCAATGAACAGTAACATATTCAAGATCATGAGATAATGCAATAATCTCAGTAATTTCATTTTGTACAGTAAAGCTATGCATTTAAAATTGTTAAAACAGAATAAATGCACTGGTATTGAGAACACATATACTGTAAAACTCGTATCACTTCTTTTGTCACTTAGAATCAAATCATGTATCATTCTTGTAAACCAAATTATTCAATAACTCAATCATCTGTAAGTATCACATATCGATAGAAAAATAATCTCCCAGAGATTTATGCACGCACTATATCTTGTAAGGGACCTGTATAGAAAGGCCAGGGATCCGGAACTCCTTAGCCAATCCTATGAAACACTGTAACGAATGGCCATCGTCGATCACTCATAGTTCGCACTGGTCAAGTGCTTACTATGTAAACCTGTCGGTTTGACCGTATTTCCCATAGTCATATCATGTAAAAGGGAAGGAAGGTCTGGGAAACGCTGTAACGAATGGCCATCGTCGATCACTCATAGTTCGCACTGGTCAAGTGCTTACTATGTAAACCTGTCGGTTTGACCGTATTTCCCATAGTCATATCATGTAAAAGGGAAGGAAGGTCTGGGACGTCTCCCAGCCTAATCATCACTGTCTCGTATACACGATCGTCAGGGAGACATCAATCTCGTAAAATCATTTCATATAAATCAATTCATGTAAATCATTTCAAGAAATTCAATTCATGTAAAACACTTCATGTAATTCAAGTCATGTAACTTATTTCATATAAATCATTTCATGTAATTCAAATCATGTAAATCATTTCCAGTAGTTCCAAATCATGTAAAACATTTCATGTAAAATAATTCATGTAACTCATTTCATGTAAAATAATTCATGTAACTCATTTCTTGTAAATCAATTTATGTAAATCATTCATATAATGCGATTTATGTAAATCATTTCATGAAAATCATTTCATGTAAATCATCTCATGTAATTCAAATCATGTAAGTAGTCTCATGTAGCACAATTGATATAAATTGTTTCTTGTAGTTCTATTCATGTAAATCTTTTCATCTAATGCAATCTATGTAAATCATTTCATATAATGAAATTCGTATAAATCATTTCATATAATGCAATTCATGTAAGTCATTGCATGCAATTTAATTCGTGTAAATCATATCATGTACTCATTTAATGTAAATCATTTAATGTAATTCAATGCATATAAATCATTTCATTTAAATCAACTCATGCAAAACATTTCATATAATGAAATATTTAAACTCGTAGGAATTAAAGATAATTTTTTTTTGTATTCTGGAAAATTTAGGTAAGAAATGATTAAAATGAGATTTTCGAGAATTTTCAATTGCAAGTAAAACATATCCTTTGGGACTCCTATACATGTTTCTTACTTCTATTCCGTGCAGTATATAAGTCCAGTAACTCTTTTTGCGCTTATTTATTCCTCGTACTTCATACTGCACAATAATTCTAAATTACATTCAAAATTCTGCATTATGATTCTAGTAAACATTCCATCAATTCTATTTTCTATTTATCATTCTCAACAATTTATTTATTTTATTTTCTACTAATTACCCATATATAATTTCAATTAAATTCCCATTCTCTCTTCAATTATCATGTCATCAACAAGTCTCAATCTATATTCTAAATCCCATATATCACTATAATAAATATTCTATATACTTCCCACCAATTATTCATATTTCAATTTTAAGAAATATTTTATAAGTCTTTATTTTCTAATTTATTCTTTTCAGAATAATTTATTTTATTCTTATCAAATGCCAAATTTTAACTATAATTAAATTACATTTTTTTTCTAATTCTAATTTCACCACTAATCTCATTATTTTTATAAACATTCTTTTAATCATTTACTATGGAATTCATCTACCAATTCTTTTCATATTTGTCTAATTGTATTCTTTTGCAAATTTCAATCTTACTAATACTCTAATTAATACTTATGTATTAACTATTAAATCACATGATTTACATGGAAACCACAAGCACTAAATCTTAAACTCATATTCCTTATTGCAATTTACTTGTAAATTTTCAATTTTAATTTCTCAATTGATCATTATTTACTATTTATATTTATTCTATAATTTTTCACTTATTAAATTACATCAATTTCCTTCATTTTTCTTCGATGGTTGACAGCCTTATATTTCTTTTCTTTTTTGTTTTTTTCCTTTCTTTCTTTGTTTCTAGTTTCTTTTCTTTTCTGGTTCATGCCACTACCGGTAGCTTTCACTATACCTCTTCTTAGAGGTGGCAAACAGGCTGGTTAGGGCAGGTTCGGTCCGGGTTATTTCGGGTTCGGGTTTTTTCTGTTTCAGGTTTTTTCGGTTTTGGGTTTTTTCGATCCCATGTTTTTTAGGTTTCGAGTCTTTTTGGTTTCGGGTTTTTTCGGTCTCGAGTTTTTTAGGTTTCGGGTACTTTCGGTTTCGAGTATTTTCAGGTTCTGTTATTTTCGGTTTTAGTCAAGTTTCGAGTTCATTCCGGTTTTAATCGGGCGGGTTTAGCGGGCTTAGTCAAATTATTTTAAATTTTTATAAATTATAAATATTTTTATAATTTTGAATGTAATAATTAATTTAATTTTATATAGTTAAATAAAAATATGATAGAAATTCTAAATTAAAGTTAAAATTTAATAAATATTTA
The DNA here is from genome assembly GCA_032173925.1 of Heritiera fomes. Lineage (NCBI taxonomy): Eukaryota > Viridiplantae > Streptophyta > Magnoliopsida > Malvales > Malvaceae > Heritiera > Heritiera fomes. The sequence continues at coordinate 5,138,585 of JAPDPM010000012.1, read as the reverse complement.
TATAAATATAAATTTTTTACCTTTTCATGTTTTTATTACTTGACAATTATTATTTATTTTTTTAATTTCCTGTGATATTCAAATTTCTTATAAAATATATAATTATATATTAATAATTATATAAAAATTTATTTTTTAAGTGAGCCAAATATATATAGAGAGAGTAAAACTAAAAGAAAGTGAAAATCCAAAAGTATTAGCTATACAAATAAATAATTAACAAATTATAAATAAATCACATTAAATCATTAAACATTTATATAAATGACTTTATACTCTTAACAATAACTTATTAGGTTATTGTATTTTTTTGTCAATATTGGGCCATTGGAATTTAGACACTCTTAGTTCAATAAATTTCTTTTTTTTTACTTTGTTTTATTTGCTTTTTAATAATAATATTGTTTTTTTAATAAAATTTTAAATTTTTAAGGATTTTTTTACATTTATTTTGTCTTTTAATTACCAACATAATTAGTAATTGAATTAAATCTAACCGCATAACTAGTTAACTAATTGTTCAATTATAATGTTGAATAAAATTATAGTATACATTAAAAAAATACTTAATATTATAAATAATTGGTCAATTAATTACCTCAATTTTATATTTTTTTGTTTTTAGTTTGTACATAAATCATAATAAAGCATTATTATATTAAATATAATCGTACTCGTACACATTAATTAATCAAATATCTCATTAAAAATTTAGAACGTTAAATTAAATAAATTATATACACCTATTGACATTATATTATAAATAATAACATTTGATATAATCATATCATATACAGTTATACACCAATTAAGTACTAATTTTTTTCATGTTCACATTAACATAACAATATTAGATATGCACCAATTGATCGAATATCTAATTAAAATGTTAAATAGCAGATATTACTAAATTAATTAATATAATGCTACTTATTTAAATATAATTAATAATAATATTAATAAACTATAAAAACCCAATTTTATTAAAATTACCACTTACACAGTAATACTACTCTAATATATTATTAAATTACACTTTAATTTACTAATAGAATTATTATTTTTATCCACACTTTAATTTTACATTTCATAGATAACAAATCAATTATTTTTAATAAATACTTAATTCTATCAAAACAATACTTACACATTAAGAGATTATATAATTTATTCTTAAAAGATTATTAAAATATAATATGCAAATCATTATTATAAGATACCAAATTGGTTTATTCATATGTAAGATTCTTATAATATAATAAATAATTAATTACCACTAGCTTGATTTATTAATGTCTTTTCTATTAAGGCTAAAAATAAAATTACCACTAGCTTAATTTTCTCTTTCAATGATTTATAAAAATAAAATAAAATTGTACTTGTATTGTTTAATTTAATTTAATTGCTTAACTTTTTATAATCTTAAAAACTTGAATTTTAATTTTAAGATTAGGTTTTTTTAATCTAAATTTAATATCTTTCTATACTCGAAACTTTAAGAAAATATTGTTTAAATTTTATTTTATTAAAAATATTTTTAATTTGTTGCACAAAATATCAAATCAAAGTCTCAAACAAATATTGAAATTATATAATTTTTATATTTGATTTATTATTGTATTAAAACTAAAATTTTATTATAAAATAAAAATAATAAAATGTTAAAATGATTTTTATAATAAAATCAAATGTTAAATTAATAAAATATTTATTATTATAAATGCAATAAGTATAATATTAAAGATTATTTGATATCACATATTCTGGTGTTTTAAATTAATTTAATTTAATTAAAAAGATTCAATATTTATTTCGCTGGTAATACATAATTGATAAAATTGTATAATAAATAATAATTGTTTTCAAAATTTTAAACTTTTTAGTTAAAAAAGTGTATCAATTATTTATGTATTTTTAAATAATAGTTATATAATTATAATTTGGGTTTTCTCGAGTTATAAATTCGATTTTTTACGGGTTTCGGATCGGATCTGTCTCGGTCTTCGATAGAATCGGACTCAGGTTATGTCGGGTTTGAGTTTTGTCGGGTTCGAGTTTTTTCGGTTTCGAGCTTTTTCGGTTACAGGCTTTTTCGGTTACGGGCCTTTGACTTTTTTGATCAATTGAGTTGGTCCCAATTCGGTCTCGGATGGATTCGGGCGGATTTTCAGACTCGGACCAATTTTTACCACCTTTACCTCTTCTTAATATTTTCTTTTCCTCCATTTCAGGTTCAGTAAAACTTTTTCACTGTTGCCATGATTCAATTCAGGTTCCCAACAATTTCTTTCATAAATTTTCTACTAATTCCTACCCCAACAACATTAAAATCAACACAATTCCACCTATTTTCCTATCATGATCGAACCTGTCCTGCTATTCTACACTTCTATTTAATTCAATCCAAGGCTTTATGTTAGAACCGTAAATTTTCTTAAACCAATCATGTACTTGATGTGTGACTACAAGCGTTTGTAAAACAATAAGGAAATTGTAAATTTCAAATATATGAATTATGAAGCATTGGGGGAATAGGAATCGAAAATGACAGGACAACGTACACGTATGTCGTATATACGATATACGTTAAATAGATGTAAATGGAATTATGCGAATTGTGCACACAAGTTCACATACACACATGGACTGAATCAAATGCATGCATGCATATGTAAACTAAACGTGTGCAATGTACATACATGCGAAAAATAAATACATGTATAAACAAATATATATACATATCTAATAAGTTATATATGTAAGAGATCAAGGAAAAAAAAGAAAATGAATTAAATTGACATATGAATAAATGCGTATCAGTATAGAGATAAATATATTTATATTATGGACCTAAGAATACAAGTAGGCACATGCTAATAAATATAAAAATTAGTATATGTGTAAATATATATAAGAATAAATATTGTTGAAGATGAAAAACAAGTATATATATAAGCATATAGTATATATTATGCCATTATATAAATACAAACATATATATATATATGCACACTTATAAATATATATATGCACACTTATAAATATATATATGTTTGATATCATAAATTAATGAATAAATATAAGAATTAAGTATATAAAAATAAAATTAAAAAAGGGGAGGGAAACGAGGTTTGATGGGAAAACTCCCACCAAACTAGTACTAGTTCTACCATAGCAGACCCTCTATTACAATATATAAAATATATATATTATAGAATAGAAAGATTTGAAAGGAAGAGTGGAGAGACAGGTGAAGAGATAAGGAAATTGAAAATAAAGGAAATAGAGAAAAGGACAGAGAAGAAAGACAAGAGAGAAATAGGAGATTTGAGAAAGGATTTGAAGGAGCGATTCGATGAGAAAACAGGGAGCAGTCGAACTGGTAAGGAGCACTTGAACCGAGATAGGGAGAGAGCTGAAAAGAAGTGGTTCAAGGCTAGAAATCAGTGGTCCAATGGCGTTACTTCAAGCTTAGATTTAATAAAGAAAACTTGAGATTTTGACAATAGTCGAAGGCTGTTTCCAGGGTTGAACGAAAGCTTCAGGTGGCTATGTTTCAGCTGAATAGAGGCTGTTTTCTTTTGAACAGAGCTTGAAAGCGGTGAAGAGTGGCTGAGTTAAGGGCATTCAGGTCTCTGGGTGGCCTGAAACAAAGGCTGTAGGCAGCTGTGATTTGGTGACTGGCGGAGGAGCAAAAAATAGAGCATTTTGGTGGCTGATTGGAGCTGCTTACAAGGGGGTTCTGCCACTACTTTGAAGGCTATAATCAAGCTAGAGTTTGAGGCATTGTAAGGCTAGATAGCGTGTAACATCCCGAATCTATAGTAAATCACATATTTTACTCTTATTCACACATTTTTACCGGTTGGGCTGTCTGTGATGCTTAACAATCTATTAACCCTTTAAGAAATAAATGGTACTTTCATTTTAGTACCAAAATAGAAATATGAATACCTCATAAATTTTGAGATCACCTACATTCCCTTTTTACTCAAAGTAGTACTGTACAATTTTACTGAATATATAAAAGAATATAATGTACCTTCGATATTGTATATCTGCTGACTCTAGCAGCTGATAACTCTGGAAAGTAAACCTTTTAATCCAAATCAATAACCTGTTGAGTGGAAACAAGCGGGTGAGCGACAACGTGTTCAGTAAAGGAGTTGTATGCTGCTTTATAAAACCAAAACTATATACCACAAAATGTTTATTTTCCATAACAGCATACCCAGTAGGAAAATAGTGGATATAGTGAACAGTCTTTAATATTCAAATCACTGGCTAAACATTTTACGATATAGTATAGCAAATAGTAAACAGGATTCAGTATATCCTTTCAGTAAACAGAAATCAGTAAGTTGAGACTAGGCGTCAATCGTATGTAATTGTCCTAGTAGCCTTTTTAAATGTAATACACTCGCTCTCAATATATCCTTGAGCATCCACACAATGCGCTCGGATATCTATATCAATAAGAGGCAGTGCTAACAGTAAATTTTGAATCCCAAGGCCTGTTGCTATTCTCTCAAAGCATCGCGGGACTCAAGTTTCCTCTTTTCTTTTCAAATTTCATTATGCCTTTGGACGGCGAGACCTTTAAAATACATAATTTCCCGAATATATAAGGAAAATCTATTCGACCAAGTCGAAAGTGAATTATAGTCTCCCATCTTCCCATGCTATCATGGATTACATCGTCTGCTATATAAACCTTGTAAGGTGCTATGTCGATACTCATCCATTGGCCATTATCATAAGCAAACTTTGCCAGGGTAGAAGATTGTCCCAAGAGCCTCTAAAATCAACTGCACACGCTCACAACATATCCTCGAGCGTCTATATCATACGCTCGGACTGTCCATTAGTCTGCTGAAGAACTGCGGTGCAAAAACTCAACTGAGATCCCATGGTCTCCTGAAATCTCTCTCATAATAAGACGTGAGGTGGGACTCCCTGTCAAATGTGATGCTCCCTGGAACACCATATAACCTCATCATTTTCCTAACATATTAATCGGCCAAGGCACTAATTAGATTAGTAAATTCTATAGCCAAGAAAGTAGTAGACTTAGTCAATATATCCACAATTATCCAGATAGCATTATACCCTTTTGTGGGTAATTCAATTTTCACTTAGTTTAGGAAGTACCACCAATATAGGTATTTTTCTTCCTTATCATATTTTTAACTTTTAGTTAATGTCGTCTCTAAGATGAGACTGCTAGTATCTTTTTATAATTTGAATTTTCTTTAAGAGCCTCGCCGATCTCTTCGGGCCGCCGACGAGCATCCCCTTGGTGCTCTCCTGCGCCCCAGGTTTACTCTTCTAAGTGAGTTGGCGACCACATAGTTTGTCCGTATCTCACATGGTATTGTCCACCATTAGGCGATTGCCCAACTCGTGGGTCGCCCATCACTGATTTGTCCCAAGAGTCCTGAAGAACTCAGACTTAATTCCCTTAAACGCGTTTCCTTCTTTCACAATCAATTTATACTCCCTGAAATCATTTATCATCTTTGGGAGTTAACTCTTTCCACTTCATTTCATACCATAATTAATTCATGCTATGCATCATTTATCATCTCATTCGGTGCTAAGTCGATAATGATTAGGTGTCTATCATTAGACAATTTTAATCAATCGTATGTAATTGTCCCAGTAGCCTCTTTAAATGCAATACACTTGCTCTCAATATATCCTTGAGCGTCCACACAATGCGTTCGGATATCTATATCAATAAGAGGCGGTGCTAACAGTAAATTTGGAATCCCAAGGCCTGTTGCTATTCTCTCAAAGCATGGGGCCAATCAGGGATCCCTATCACATGTACTCGCTCACTAGAACTTTACATACCTTTTCACCATTTCACAGATATATTTATCGACTAGGGCATTCAAGAGATCAAGAACTTGATGATGTAGAAGTGAATCAATTTAGTCATTCAATCCATAGTCACTTCTCTAACATCATGATTCTTCTGAATTCTATACTATCCCGCAACCATCATTTCACAATGAAGCTTGGCTGCACTTTATTGGCAGACCTTACTATTAATAATCATTTACAGTAAATGAGACATTAGGTAATAATTTTCCTTGATATCTCTTTTCACATAGTATTGCCATTACATCCCTGACTCTTATGGTACATGTAATATCACTTAATTATGGAATGTGCCTGAGGATTAATCTTTTCACAATCAAATTCTGTAATTTAAATTATCACAATACCAATTTCGTTTTCACATTACTTATCCAATTTCACAATCCCAATACATATATGTCTTTTTTACATGACTAACGGTACTTCATGTAGAGTATAACTAATTTCATCTGTCACATCTGGCTTGATATTAATTCCAGCCCTAACCACATGATAATCAGAGGAAATCACATTTATTCTTATACTTGGGAACTACCTCATAATTCGTGTTCCCTAGTCATCATATGACTTGTCTTTGGATCATTCTCATCCTTTCACACTTATCACTTCCGTAGCTTTCAATTTAGTATAGTACTCTTCCGTTAAAATATTTTAACAATTTTGAATACTATATCCGTACGTACTCATTTACTTTCATTTCACTTTCTCACATGTGTGTATCATATCAGTAAAGCAGCGGATTCCACAAACTCCTCAACAATTCATTTATATCATACGGGTTAACCTCATAAATTTCATACCTCAATAACCATATTTAAATCTCACTTTAGTCGTAATATCCTTTACTTAGACAAATCAATGTCCACTTAAACATTTGAGACCGCACGTCTCTAATGTACATAGTTCAGTTAGAACTCATGTTTTACTAAACTTAACAATAAGATTTTCAATTTCTAGAAGTTTGTGGCATTATTCTATGATGCTGCTTATATCAATACACATATTCACACATCACGGTCATATACCATTATAATTTACCTGTATGAATTTGAAATCTTTCATTCATTAAACTTACATACTTCACAGGATATTTCGTAAATCTCTTAAGTACCATAAAGAACTCATAAGAGCTATATCGAGCTCTGAACATCATCTTATAACCACTTGTCTATACGCTTTTCATCCGTCAATATCTTGTTCAAAGATTGTTCTTGCAACTCTATATACCTCACTGAGTGCACCAAGTAAAACATCAGTTTTGAATAAATTCGTATTCGTATTCATTCTCAGCAATAATACTTGGAATTTGGTACTCAGTCATAAACTATGCTTATTCTTTCGAACCATAACATCTATGTTTTCACCAGCTACAATGATACAGATGTGTTCTTTATTCATCAATCTCTAGATATCCCGTTATTTATATCCAATAAATCCACTATATATCCTTATAATTTTCAAATCATTTCACATGTATTTCACAATATTTCGGTTCTATAAATATCTAATTTATTCTCCTAAAAACATAAGGAGTATATAGAACCAATATTAACATCATCGATTACACGATTCACCATTTTTTGTTTTCACTCTATAAATGTATCACTTTTCATAATATTCAATAATCCGCAACCAATATACCCATATTTTCACATTTAGTTCAGACCCCAAAATCCATAATAGGGCCAACTATCTTGTGACCTCCAACAGTATACACTCCGGTCACATCACTCATTAGAGCATGAGTAGGTTTAGCAGTAGGGAATATTGTTCATATAAACACTCCTTTACACTTATAGTTACTTTATCACTATCAATCCATTCTAGATCTATGTAGTCATCTCTGACTCAGAGAAATTATTTCCATATGAGGATATGTTTATCAATTCCCCATTAGTTCTTTCTCTTCAAAATACATTTTAAACAGGCGATCTTAAGATCTATGCACTGATGCTATTTCACTTCCGTTCAATATCATCATTTCAGGATCTTAGTTCGATATAGACAGAGAAGTCCTAGTGGAGCCCTCACCGAGTTCCTCACTATACCTTATTGAATAGACCTGACATTATGATAACAAGATCACCTATATCATGTAAAATTCTCGGATTACAATCGTTTTTTTATAACCCTTAATTCACCAACTTTCATATCATTTTAAACACTTAACTCAATTTACAATCACTTGATTCCTTTATACATTTAGACTATATAGTACTACAAGGAATGTTTACTATTCACTTTTCGTTTTAAGCACCACTAGACATCTGACCAACCCTGCTCTGATACTATTAAATCTATAACATCCCAAATCTACAATAAATCACATATTTTACTCTTATTCACACATTTTTATCGGTTGGGCTGTCTGTGATGCTTAACAATCTGTTAACCCTTTAAGAAATAAATGGTACTTTCATTTCAGTACCAAAATAGAAATATGAATACCTTATAAATTTTGAGATCACCTACATTCCCTTTTTACTCAAAGGAGTACTGTACAATTTTACTGAATATATAAAAGAATATAATGTACCTTCGATATTGTATATCTGCTGACTCTAGCAGCCCATAACTCTGGAAAGTAAACCTTTTAATCCAAATCAATAACCTGTGGAGTGGAAATAAGGGGGTGAGCGACAACGTGCTTAGTAAAGGAGTTGTATGCTGCTTTATAAAACCAAAACTATATACCACAAAATGTTTATTTTCCCTAACAGCATACCTAGTAGGAAAATAGTGGATATAATGAACAGTCTTTCATATTCAAATCATTGGCTAAACAGTTTACGATATAGTATAGCAAACAGTAAATAGGATTCAATAAATCCTTTCAGTAAACAAAAATCAATAAGTTGAGACTAGGCGTCACCCTACAATTAAATCATGCTATCATCGTTCCCGAAGGAACACATCATTCCCGAAGGAACCCATCATTCCCGAAGGAACCCAGTAATCGTCCCCAATGGGACACAGCTAGATCTATGGCCATAATCTATAGGTGGTCCTCGGGTACACTTGCCAGGTGACCTCGAAACCTCTGATGACTTGACGGGTCAATCAGCTACGTGAATAGTAACGCATGAAACTCGAGGCCTAAAGTCTCAAAAATTAATTTATATCTCATAAAGAACCTTTAAGAAATATTTCACATATTTCATCATTTCTTTAAAATGATTGTTTTCCAAAAAGGTATTATGTTTTCTGTTTACAAAACACAGTAAAAACAACCAGTAATTTCACCATTTTTTGAGTGATAAAAACATAAGTTCCACAACTCGCCCATGGTCAACTCGCCCATTACGGCTCGCCCATGGTCAGCTCGCCCATCACGGCTCGCCCATGGTCAGCTCGCCCATCACGGCTTGCCCATGGTCAGCTCGCCCATTACGATGAGCTAATGTTCGCCCACTAACATTCGTATTTTAGCTTGACTAGTGCTCACTTGCTATATTGGATTGCACGACAGAGCTAACTAGGGAATCACCCATAAAAATATTCACTCGAAGGGATCGCCCATAAACACTAGTCTTTCAAAACCAAGGGGTCGCCCACTTTTGGCTCGCCCGAAATATCACAAAGGGGTCGCTTATCTTTGGCTTGCTCGGATTTTATGAAAACAGGGGTCGCCTTTCTTTGGCTCGCCCAGAAAACAACATATGGTTCGGCTTTATAGCTCGCCCAAATCATGGTCTGTGAAAACAATTTATCAAACCAATGCATGTTTCAAACCAAATTATTTTCTCAATATTTCCATAAAATTTAACTCCACAGAACATGCATTCACTTCACACACATCTCCCTTACCTGGTCTTATAAAGCCTAGCTTCCCGATCGCCTTTACCGAGTCCTCAATTCCCGGCTGCAAAATAAATTATCAAGACCATCTACATATATTCTGTTCGAATGTTTCCAACACTTTGTCGAAACTTGAGACTAATCCATTAGCTCGCCCAATATAACTCGCCATTCATAGATTGGCTTATACGTGGGAGCTCGCCCACAAATCAGCTCGCCATGCATATGCATGAGAGCACGCCATACATAGCTTTTTATTCAGAGGTAGGCTCGCTTATGAATTAAACTAGCACATGGCGACCTCGCCCACTATACCACGCTCGATATAATTTAGCTCACCCATAATAGCTGAGCTCGCCTATTTCTCATCACTTTTACACCGTTTCTAGCACTTTCCTTGTTTATTCTTGATTATTTTCTAGACCACATCTTGTTCTAGTTTCTTATTTCCTAAAAGGATTTAACTAAAATAAAGCTATATCTATGTTTCTTAAAGTGTAAAACATAGAAATATACTAATAAACATCAAGAGAACCAATGTAATATGGAACTCACCTTAACTTAGTTGCACTTCTAGAACAGAGTGTTTTCTGTCTTACGTTAGCTTCACTTTGCTTATTCCTTAACTCTTCAAACGATGGAGAAAAGTTTAGCTAACTAAAGGATGAAATTTCCTGGCTCATGTATGGAAGGAACGAAAGTGACAAGACCTGAACTTGCAGTAAAACATAATGGGCAAGAAGCAGTTGAGTGGTTTTCGAAGAAGAAGGTTGCATAAGTCGATTTTCCCATGTATTCCTTCTTGTATGGCCATACAAATCCAATAAGAATTTACCACCTGTTCACCTATCCCTTCACGTTTCATCCCTTCAAGTCTTACATGCATTAAATTAATGAAGAAAAACGATAACAAGGAATGGTGAAGAAGCTTTCTTACTGCAGTCTGTTTGACTTTATTTCCCCCTCCTTACTATAGTCTCAGCTATGCAGTACGAGGGCTACAAAAGAGACGGACGAGCAGGTCAACTTTCACGGTACATTTATTCTTCCTTTCTCTTCTTGTTTCTTATCCTTAAATGCATTCACATGAAACCATCATACAAGACTACCTCTCGTTTTTTGCTACATGTTTTCTTCTTTTTGACCCATTTCAGCAAATAGAAATTTAGCTTCATATTACGCCTAGATTCCTCTTCCAATTTATCTCATTATATTGCATTTTATTTTCCCTTTTTAGTCATACAGTTCACAGCAGCAGGGGTGGCGTGCAGTCCATCATTTTCGGCTACTATTTCATGTCTTTATTTTGCCTTTCTTAAGGCATACTTCCTTTAAGGTATATTTCAACCAATAAAAATAACACATGTACACTAAATAATTTCTTTTCAATTCATATACACCATATTATAAATTATAGTTCTAATAAATTCCATAATGGAAAGTGGAAATTCACATTCAATATTTATTTAATCTTACTAAAAGAATTTATTTCCACTATCAATCATGTACAAATATGGTGTACAATGTAATAAAATCAGATCTCACATAGTGTGACTTATTTAAGGAAGAAAAAAAAATAGACCAAAAACAAGGCTGAAAAGTGGTCAACTGCTGTACAAATCGAGAGACAAGGTGAGAAAATAAGAAAGAAAAGAAAAATATATATATACACACGTGTGCCAAGATATATATATATATACACATATGTAAATATATGTATAAGTACATATATATAATATGCTAAATACATGAGCATATGCAAAAAGGAAATATAAATATATATGAACCTTGGTTTGGGTTAAATGCAAGTCAGGATCATTAAATATATATATATATATATATACACATGTGTGTATATATATATTTTGAAATTTTATTGGATTAGTACTAAATGAATTACCGATATTTGAAGGTGTACGTGCTTCGAGCTAGGTGTACGCATGAAATTCAAGGCATGTATACAAAGCTTAGAAGTTATGTACGCTAAGCTACAACTTGGTAAGACAATAGTGAGCTTAGTAGTATTTTCATAAGAATTTTATGGATGTGCTTAATTAATTTTGAGTATGGTATAATATGGAATTGTAGGAAAATTGTAAGTTGGGAACCTTATGGATGATCAAGCGACCAATGGGAATCTAGCTAAATTCAAGGCACTCTCCTAGTGTTTCGGTTTAAAGAAATAGGTAAGAGAGGTTGTATAGTGCCGTACTACTTTTATAAAAATATATATATTTATATATATTTAGAATTTTATCGAGTTGATACTAAGCTGATCAACGGTGTTTGAATATATAGTGCGACGTTGAGGCGACGAACACAAATCTAGCTAAACTCGATGTTTAAACACCAAGCATAGGAATCGGTAAGACGTTTATATAATTCGAAATTAGAATTATATTGTATAAGTATTGTTAAGATTGAGTGATGATGGTAATGATCATTAAAGGCTGAAATTTAGTGATACACAAAGAGTGATAAGCCTATGGCATGATGATAAATTGATGAAATGATTGAGTAATATTGGTATTTTGATTGAATGATTTACTAAATAGGCCTTGAATGAATTTTTTAATGTTTGAATGATTTTACCATTATTGTAAAAGTTGATAAGATAATATTTAAATACACTTGAAATACTAAGAGGATCCACATTTGGTGGTGGGGGTCTTAGTATCGATATCGAAAAGTAAAGATGATTGATTTGATTGGTAAATGTTGTGAAATTAAATTGAATATTGTAGAATGATAGGAAATATTGAATTGACTTGTTAGATATGATCTTATTGAAATCGAAGGGATGGAATTGAGGAATTAAAGAGAAATGCTAATGATGTTAAGCTGGATATAGGCGATATATAGATGTGTTTTGAGGGTAAGGATTAAAGGAGGAATTGGCATTATGGTTAGCACTGTATCAGATGATATTGCATCAATACAATTCATGAGCATGATAGTAAATCATTTTAAACTCAAGTTTCATTTGAATTGCCTTTCAAGTATATTTTGTTTATAACTTGAGATTTTTAAAGGATTTATTCATGTGACACTTATATGAATATTTTATATGTTGAATTGTTTTAAAAAGACTGAATACATAGTGTAAGTGTATGTATTTATATATGTAAATGATCTTAAAGAAATGTGTTACATACTTTACACTATTTTCATAAGAAAAGTGAAATGTTTAAATGTTTTATGAGACTATAGGCACCCTAAGAGAGTTAAACTCAATAAAGCATAGTGGAAACCGCCTAATTGGATATTACTCATTAGGCAGAGATGCTTGTCCGACAATAGTCGTGGACAGGGCTCAGTCACACCTGATCAGTGGGGTTGAGAGACATAAGGTCTATGGCCATAGATAGTGCCCTATTTGGTTTCCAGGGGACGATGACATGATTTTCACTACTAGCTACAGTGATTTAAGTTTTTATTGATAGAGCATTAGGGATGTAGACTAGTCTCAAACTGATATGATATGCAATCCAGAGTATGATTTTAATTAATACGAACTCTAGACTTGACATGATTTTTACCGTACATGAGATATGTTTTGAAACTGTACATGTTTTAGACATGCAATAAAAGATGAATGTGAGATACGTTTTGAAACTGTACATGTTTTAAATATGCTTTAAAAGTACATGTGATATGATTTGCAGTTATAAATGCTTTTACCTTGTCTAAAAAGTAAACATGAAATGATATGAGATTTTACATGTTTTGAACATGCTTCAAACGTGTATGTAATATGATTTCAAGACTATATAAGCTTTATATATGACTATATGCCGAACGCAATATGATTTAAAAAGATAGTCGTATTATATAGTAAAGCTTGCATGAGTTTGCATACTAGATCATGATATAACAATATGCTTCTTATGTGAAAGATGGCATGACCTTATACTGTACATGAACATGGAATTTATATGGAAAGTGTCATGACTATATACTACATGTGATCATGTCTTCCTACATGAAGAGTGAGATGAATTAATAGAGTAGAAGAGCATAAATTTTAGATGATAAATGAACTAATTTGATATTATGTTTGATCATGGTTTTCATACAAGATGTAATATGCCATGAGATTGATATGAGTCTAGTTCAGTACCATACGATGTTGGAATTATACACGATGCATTATGCATGATATGTCGTGGTATAAGGACCAAAAGACGGAAACATAATTGAATTGATATGATTTGAGGTCTATGTGATGACAGGTGCTATAACAGGGGATGATAGGGTATCTTCAAGTATCCTTACATCGATATCTTAAGAGTCTTGCTCACTTATTGACTTTAGGACATGATCTAAGATGTTTTGACAAACATTTACAAACGGAACACAATATGAAAATCTACACTTAAAGGTTTCATGCATTTGCATTAGAACAGTATAAGCCTAATTCTGCACTTATATAAATGACTTACTGAGCTGTGGATTTGCTCACCCTTTTAATTTCACCTCTTTTCAAACTATTTGAGTTAAACTCCACCATGAGGGCTTTTGAGTGGGACTTCGAAGACGGTATCAAGGCTTGGTACTAGCCCTTGTTCTCTGAACCTACTTAGATGTTTTTTAGGTATACACTCTTTCGTATATGCTTTTATTTTCAGGCAATTTCTGCACAGTACTATAGGATGGGATGTAACCTAGGATAATGAGTAGTTGATGTAATATTCTGATATTAGATGATGTGTATGTGGTGATTAGTTGTGAATACTAGGACTGTTGAGATGACACATATTTGGTGAATATTGTGGATTGTGGGAAATGTTGTTCTATTACCTTGTGATGAATTGCAGGTAATTAACTGGGGAAACCTCAAAATATAAGGGGAGATATTTTCAATTTGTTTTTAAGAAATAGAAAGTTATGGACTTTAAATGATCTTTCCCTACCTTAGAGAGTGATTTAAATCATAATTGAATTAAAGAATGAATGAAAATGATTTAGTGACTGCACTGATACCGAATACAAACTGTGAAACAAAAAGGTAAAATTTAGTGTGTAAAATTGTAAGAAGGAAAAAGTATGAGTATCAAGTGCAAGATACAGCCTTCGGGTCGTGACACTTTAACCACTTCATTCAAGCTTAAAATAAATAGGTACCATAGCTGGAAACTAAAGAAACAAAATCTTTCTTTCTTACCTTCAAAAATTGAACTATATACAGCCCAAAACTAGTCACAAACTCAACTGTTCAGCCCTTCAATTTTCCAGATATGAGGTGTTGTTGAGATGGAGAACATGTTTTATAAAGAAGCTTAGATGTTTCGGTGAAGGAAGGATAAGGTTTAGCAAGCACACGTGAAGGAAATTTTGGAGAAGAAAAGCAAAATCATGTAGCAGGAAATTGAAGAAGAAACTTGGTTAGGAACCGCTGATGAAGACTAGATTTTGTCTTCTTTATTTAATATTACATCTAATAAAAATCAGCCACCTTGATAGCTACTAGATTTTTCCCCTCTTTTCTTTTTTTTTTTGTCTTAAATTACAGTGCAGCAAAGACAAGCAAAGTCGGTGGTGAAGTCTCCATTTTTGCTGAGTTTGGGTCTTCTTTACTAATGTTATACCCAATCAAAAATGGCCACAGAGCCCATTAATCTTTTTCCTCTCTTTTCTCTTCTTTTCTTTTATTTTTTTATGTTTTAATTTTCAATGCAGGAAGCTTCCACGAGAAGCTTGCTGCATTACAATTTTTTTTAATTTATATTTTTTCGGTTTGTACTTGATGTAGTGACAGTGTATAATTTCTATACACTATTAATGCATCAGAGATTGACACCTCATCAATTGTCAAATTAAAAAGTATGCCAAGCCTTTAAAAGTAAATATAAATAAATTTTTTTAATTTACTCATAAGAGCCTATAGATGAGGTATCAATCTCTAATGCATTGACAGTGTATAGAAACTATACACTGTTAGTGCATCATATATAAATCCTTTTATTATATATATTAAGTGTTTAAATCATAATTACCATTAGAGTATATTTTTTCCCAAATTATATTCCAATTTCTATACTATAATCCTAGTAATTTCCTTTTTAATTTCCTGTCTTCTATTTTATTAATTCCTATAATTAATTTATTTTATTTCTTATGACATATTACTAACATATAATTACGATAAATCTTATTCATTGTATTCTTTTTTTCAAATTTTTTTCACAATCTATCTTTATTCATTAGTTATTTCAATTCCACAATTTACAAATATTAACAATTACATCAAATATTTTTATTTTTATTTTTATTTTTATTTTAAACTTAGCAGTTATTTCTACTCATGTAATACATTTATGATACACTTATTTCGTACTAAAAATTACACTAATTTCATCCCTTAATATCAACATTTTAGGGTTTCAATTCGATTTGGATAGAGAAAGTCCTAGTGGGGCCCTCACCAAGTACCTCTTTAAACCTTATCGAACTGACCCTTTTATTTAAATATTTAATATTTTCTTTTTTTAAATTCCTACATTCTGTAGCTCATATCGAATATTAGAAAATTGGGGTTCTTACAGCAAGTCAATTAGACATATGGCTATGGTCTAGAGGGGGTCCACAATGATCACTGATTAGGTGTCAACTAGGCCAGTTGTGGATTGGATCAAGGTCACACAGCATCGGAAGTCAAATACCTACTGCAGACTGGATCAGGGTCACATAGTAGTCCAGAACTAATATCTACCGCGGACTAGATCAGGGTCACACAGTAGTCTAGAACTAATACTGCAGCGACTTTAGTTAGTCATGTCTCAAAACATTTATATATATTCAGAATTCAAAATTGTGTTCTTGAAACTTCACAAATGATTACATATATATTTTCTTTCGAAGGTAGACAATTTCATAAATATTCATAAATATTTTCTAAGAATACCATATGTTGGTGATTTCCATGAAAATCAGAATTTCAGATAAAAGTTTCATAAACATTCATAATCATGCAATTTAACATTTTTCCAAAACAAGCTTGCTAGAAAATTTGCTATTTTCAAATGGTTACTTAAGTTCTAAGTTAAATCACAAAACTAATACTTTCATAAAAATCCGGTAACATAACAACTTAATTTTCTTAAAACCTTCTGCAAGAAAAATACAGTTTATAAACCCAAGGTAGTTCATTTTAAAATAATTCAGTATCTCCTACGTTTCGATATATATCTCTTACCTCAATCAATCATAATCATAACCAAATCAAGCAGTCAGTAGTCAATATCAAATAATTGAGCTTGTATATTTTTGGTTACCAACCCACTTTCGAACTACAGAAAAATTATTTAAGCAGTTTAATTTCCAAAATTGCCTTCACATAATATCATACATCTTAGAGATCTTTCAAAATTCCCATTAATATTTTCCAAAATAATTCATATATAATTATTTTGATATCATATCGTCCCTAATATCCATATATTCATGTCAATCGAGTATTGATCGTATCCACTTATATACATTTTCACATATACATATGCTTATATATTTGTATCCAATTTAAATCAAGTATCAAAATTCATCCTTTATTATACACATGGCCTATAATCATATATATATATAGACACACGCATATGCGTGTGTGTGTCCTACTAGTGCCATTATATGTTTTCACTTATGCCATGTATATGTTTGTAATAACATCTTCATAATCGGCACACCTATTTATATGAACACACAATTTGCATTCTCATCATCTCTGTAACGTCCGGAATTATAAAATTCCTAACCAAATTTTTTTCTTTTCATTACTATCTTTCTTGTTCGATTTTTCAGTATCGTTCGGTCTGCGTTCGGTTAATTTTACAATTCTCATTACCATTAAATCTTGATACTATTAAATTAATTAATCTACTAATAATCAAATAAGAATTTAGAATAAAATATATAACATAATATTTATTATGTTGTTTATAACTATTCAATATAAAATTTCATCCTACTAATTCATTACATGAACATGTCATTATTTACATCCCATTATAGATACAACTACTGTGCATCACTAGTCTGAATATAAATATTAAATCCTATTCATACCTGTTCACAGGTAACTTGAACTTCTAGTAATTTCCTTCAATTATCTTACTGCAGCGGATGTTATGCACCCTCTAATAAGCTATCTGGGATGGTAAGTAAGGGGGGTGAGCTTTAGGGAAGCCCAGTAAGAAACATATATAAAAGTTACACTATATACAGTTAAACAAAATAAACTTATTAAATGAAAACAGTATTATCTTTTAATAAAATTGTCACGACCCGAAAGCCGTAGCTTGCACTTGATACTCATACTTTTTCCTTCTTACAATTTTACAGACTAAATTTTTCTTTTCCATTTTATAGTTTGTATTCGACGTCAATGTAGTTACTAAAC
Organism: Heritiera fomes; assembly: GCA_032173925.1. Classification (NCBI taxonomy): domain Eukaryota; kingdom Viridiplantae; phylum Streptophyta; class Magnoliopsida; order Malvales; family Malvaceae; genus Heritiera; species Heritiera fomes. The sequence goes on along the minus strand of JAPDPM010000012.1, from coordinate 5,120,509 downwards.
CACTTTCATTCTTTCTTTAATTCAATTATGGTTGAAATTACTTTCTAAGGTAGGGAATGATCATTTATAGTCCATAACTTACTATTTCTTAGAAAGAAATTGAAATCATCCCCCATTATATTTTGATATTTCCCCAGTTAACTACCTGCAAGTCATCACAACATAATATAACAACCTTTTCCACAGTCCACATTATATTCACCAAATGTCTATCATTTCAACAGCTCTAGTATCCACTACTAATCATCATGTACATATCATATAATATCAGAATATTACATCAACTACTTATTATCCTAGTTTACATCCCATCCTATAGTATTGTACAAACATTGCCTGAAAATAAAAGCATATACAGCAGAAATATTACTATAACATATTCAACAATAAGGACTTCAAGAGTCGAGACATTGTCAAATCACTAGAACCATCCAACGTGTCCCTTGAATCAATCTGAAAAATAATTCTCGTTTAATGAGTGAGGGCTTAGTAAGTCATTTATATAAGTGCAAAAGTAGAATTTATGCTGTTCTAAATGAAATGCATGAACCTGCAAGTTTGCAATCCTAATTTACCATTTCAATCGGTAACATCTCATATTTATAACAAGATCATGTCCTAAAGATTTTAGGTGAGCGAGGGTTCTAGAGTATCGATTGAAGGGTAATTTAGAGTACTTCATTATCTCCATTCCTAATAACTGTCTATCACTTAAACCTCTAATTAAATCAATTTGATCACTTTCAATCTTCTACTCCTCACACTACAATAAATTATGCAATAATGCATCATGTATAATTCCAATATCATATACTATCAATTCATATTCACATCAATCTCATGTTGTATCATGTCTCAATTGAACCCCATGTTTAAATGCAATATCATATCAGCTCACTTACATTTGAACATTTATACTCTTATATTATATCGAATCGTATCGCTTCTCATATGGAAAATCATGATCACAGGTAGTGTAAAGTCATAATACTCTTCATATAAATATTATGTTTATGTACGGTGTAATGTCATGACATCAAGTAGATAGCATGTCGTTATGTCATAACTAAGTGTGCAAAACTTATGCAAGCTTTACAATATAAAATGGCTATCATTATCATATCACATATACTTTTGGAGCATGTTCAAAACATGTAAAATCTCAATTCGTTTCATGTTTACTTGTAATACATGTTAGAGTATATACAATTCGCAAATCATATCATTTGCACTTTTAAGGCATGTTTAAAACAAAGCATATAATGTCTCAAAACATTTCATATTCACTTTTAGAACATATCTAAAACATTTTCTCATGTACTGTAAAACTATGTCATGTCTAGAGTTCATATCAAATAAAACTATACTCAAGACAGCATATCATATCATGTTTGTCATATAGTCATATGTGAAGTATGTATAGTATCGAAATCATATTACATATACTTTTAGAACAAGTTCAAAACATGTAAAATCTCAAATCAACTCTTGTTTATTTTTAAGACATGATTTAAAACATGCATATTTCTCTTTCATATCATGTGTAATCAAAGCATGCACATTTTTCTTTTCATGTCCCATATAACCTTTGAAGCATATTTAAAACATGTACAATATCAAAATGCATTTCATATACTGTTAAATCTTATCAAGTTCAGAGTTCATATCAATTTAAAAGCATACTCTAAACCGCATATCATATCGATTTGAGACTAGGCTAAATCCTTAATACTCTATCAATAAAGACTTAGATCACTGTAGCTAGCAATGAAAATCATATCAATGTCCCCTGGAAACCAACTAGGGCACTATCTATGGCCATAGACCTCATATCTCTTAGCTCCACTGATCAGGTGTGACTGAGCCCTGTCCACGACTATTGTCGGACAAGCATCTCTACCTAATGAGCAATCTCTAATTAGGCGGTTTCCACTATGCTTTATTGAATTCAACTCTCTTAGGGTGCCTATAGTCTCATAAAATATTTAAACTTTTAAGTTTTCTCTTGAAAGTAGTGTAGAGTATATAATAACTTTCTTTAAGATCATTTACATATTCAAATACATCATATACATTATATACTCTTTCTCTCAAGAAAACAAATTAATAATGTAAGATATGTAAATAAGCTTCAACTGAATGCATTCTTTTGAAATCTGTCATAAAGAAAGTGTGCTTAGAGATGATGCAAATTCAAAAGCATAAGCTTAAAACAGTACAAGAAAATGCTCGTGAAGTGCATTAATGCAATGTCATTTCGACATAGTAATGCCTATAGGCCCAAAACCACATTAGAACATTTATCTTGAAATAGCATATGTACCTTTAACTGGCTCAATGCCATACTTGCATTTCACTTTGTTTAATCGTAAGTCCATGGTATCATCCATTCACTTTTCATATGTAGGTATTCGGTTTAACTTCTACCACTATACCGTATCATGTCGACTACCACGATTATATCACTTTGTACTACTAGTACAGTCAAAATCTCTAAGTACTTGAATCCTCAAAAATTCATATATCAACTTATACAATATACTTCTACGTTATATAAATATCTTACCTCTATTAAGCTTGGCGTTCGTGCACCAAGCTTCACCGAGCTTGAATCATTGCCTTACGTCGAGCGACTTCCTTAAACTGAACCCTATGCAAGTGCCGTTAGATTAGCTAGGTTAGCGGTTGTCGCATACTTGCCCAAAACGTCCTAGTTTTACAGCTTTCCTACAATTCCCACGTTGCAACTTAGTCAAGAATTAATTAAGTATATTCATAAAAGTTTCATGCATATATTACTAGGCTCATTTATTATCTTACCAATTTTCCTACAAGGATTTAATAAATCCTTTTCACATTCTTCCTATTTCTTCTTGTCTCTGTTCTATTCTTTCTTGTTATATATATGTATATATATATAGTCTGATTTTCAGCCCTTAATCCCTTGATTAATTATTGTTTCAACAGCCAAAAATATATACTCTTTAAATAGTCACCATACCTTCACTCAATCAATCCTTAACCCTTTCAAACAAGCTTTAGCAGCAGCCTTTACTAGCCTTGCACTGCCAGCGATAACAGCCACAAGGCAGCTGAACTCCACGCCATCCTTAGCTGCCATTCCACCCACAGTGTTCATGCTAAAACCACTTGGGCATGCCATGCACCAGCCCTCTATTCTGCTTGAATTAACATCACGCAAAGCTCTAATTATTTCCACCAAGGCAATGGCTATTTCGGCCTTGAAAGGCCCTTTAAACCAATGCTTAACTCCCTTCTTTCCCAGCCACCAAACCAAGTTCAACCAGCCTTGATGAATATCACTTAACAATCCACTACAATGCAGCCAACGAGCCACTTTTTTTTTTCACTACAGCCGTTGCTACTGCTCATTCATTTTTTTTTAATTTTAAATGGCCAAGGTTCAGCCAATGTATTATGCCTACAGCTTCAGCTTCCTTCAACCTTCTTTCTTCTTTGCTCTAGTGTCAATGTAGGCACCTAAAGCACCCTCCTATCCTTTGCTCGACACCCCTGTTTTGTCTTCTCAGAACCCCAACAGAGAGCCTACTGTCCAGCATTCTTTCTGCCCTATCTCAACCCTCAAAACCTCCTCTGATCTGCCCTTAAAATCACTTTCCAGCTTCAAAAAAAAATCAAGCCTACACATCCATTAAACTCCCTTGCTTACCAGTCTTGTGTTTCAGCCTGTTCCAACGCCACTTTCAACTTAAACAAAAGCCACAAGCCATCGTTTCTCACCTCTTCTTCCAGCCCAGCTTCAACCCTCTAAACCTCCTTCGATCAGCCTCATTTTAGCAGCCAAACCAACACCATTTCCAGTCCCAAGCAGCCTTGATCACATCCTAAAACCCCTATCCCAAGTAGCACTCGAAAGCCCCTAAACCGACCCCTAAGTCAGCTTCATTTCACGCCTTACTTTCAGCCAAATTCCCTAGCAGCATTTTCGTATTTCCTTCAGCTCTCTCGAGCCTTCCTTTCTTCTTTGCTTCACTCTTCATTCCTTTTTTAATTTCCTTTTCTGTTCCGGTGCAGAAGTAACGTGAAAGATCAGATGGCTAAGGTGAGGGACGGTGTGAGAGAGATGAGACTGAAATAATGATGTGTGGGAGAGAGAGAGTGTGTTTGTTGAGTTGTGTGTAAGGTGATGGAATGGTGTGAGCCGAGAGAGAAAAGGTGGGTGATCGATAATTTTTTTTATATTAAAAAAGGGATAATGGGGAGGCACTCTGCCTCCCTGACTTTGAGTTTGATGGGTTGATGGGAATTTTCCCACCAACCCAAAAATATATATATTTTTTTTCTTTTATATATATAATAAAAAATATATATTTTTCTTAATATTATTTTTATTTTTATTATCATTATTTTATTATCTTTTTTTCAAAGATATTACATATATATTTATCCTTTTCTAAGATAAGTTTTATATACATTCATTTATTCTTAGATATATTATATATATTAAATTCCTAGAATATAAATATATATATATATATCTTATTTTAATAATTAAACATACATATACATATATTTACACACCATATGCTTGTGTGTATATTTATCCTTATGTGTATAAATATAAGTATATATGTATACTCATACGTATCTTTTTGTATGTATTTAGCTTATTTTCTTATTTTGTTATTTGTTTTCACTTCACTTGATCCTTTATATATTTATATGTGCACTTATATACGTATGTATGTATTTATGTATGTTGCATGCTTGCACGTTTACGTACGCACGTGTGCATGCACATTGTGTGCATTTTAGTTTGGCTTACTCGTGTACATAATCATGATCTTATATTTGAGACCCCAAAAATTACATTATTGCATTATATTCTCTTATAATTACACTTGAGCACATGATCAGTTTCTGAACATTTACGATTCTCACAAAAATACGATGGAACTTTTTCAAAATCATGAGAATTTCTTATATGATGCAGTATAGCAATTCTTTAAGAATCATAAAAATGCAATAAATGCATTTTGTATTTCAATTAATGTTATAAAACATTTCTCGTAAAATCATTAAAATATGATAAATGTATTTGTATCGAGAAAACATATACTGTAAGACTCGTATCACTTCTTTCGTCACTTTTCAGTTAAGCCATGTACTATTTTCATAAATCAAATCATTCAATACCTCAATCACCTGTCAAATATCACATATCGATAGAAAATAATCTCCTAGAGAATCATGCACAATCTTGTATCCTCAAAGGGACCTCGTATCCCCGTAGGGACCTCGTAACAATGGCCACTGTCGATCACTCACAGTTCGCACAGGCCAAGTGCTCATTGCATAAACCTGTAGGGTTTGGCCGTAACTCCCACAGTCATATCATATAAAGGAAAGGTCTGGGACGTCTCCCAACCTAATCATCACTGTCTCGTATGCACGATCATCAGGGAGACATCAATTCTCATAAAATCATTTCATATACTCGTATATCATTTCATATAAATAAATTCATGTAAATCATTTTATGAAATTCAATTCATGTAAAAGACTTCATGTAATTTCAAATCATGTAAAGCATTTTATGTAAAACAATTCATGTAACTCGTTTCTTATAAATCAATTTGTATAAATCATTTCATGAAATGCAATTCGTGTGAATCTTTTTATGTAATTCAATTCATGTAAACTGTTTCTCATAAAATCAATCCATGTAATTCATTCATGCAATTCATTCCTATGCAACTTCTATATATGTCTCTTACCTTCATTTCTGTGCATTATGAAATTCGGTAACTGTGAAATCCCTAATTTTCATGTAATTCCTCCATGTTTGTAAAGTATTTCAATTCAATATGATTAAATGAATATGAAGTTTAATGTATGGATGATGTATGCATGATGTATGGAAGAAATAAGGAAGTTGATAGTCAATAAGTCAAATAAATTATGTTGATATCAGGAAAATAATTGAAGTAGGAAAGAAAATAAAATCAGATTTTTATTTGGAAATCAAATGGATGAATGGCTGAGATGAGAAGGAGGAAAAGAGGAAATTAATGGGTCAAAGGTCAAGGGAAAGTATGGCTGAGATAGATGATGAGATGAGCATGCATTTAATGCATGTTGCATGACTCACCACCCTCAACATCATCACCCACGGCAACCCCTTTTTCCAGGCTTCATTCACATTTTCTCCAAGTTTCCACAAGCTTCCATTCCATAGTCACCTTGACAAAATCCCCATCCATCCATCGATTCACCTAGTTCGTTGAATGAAAAATAATCCTTGTCACTAGGTTAAGTGATATCCAAAGTTTGGTCGATTAATTCCAAGTATTGGAAGAGATCTCAAGGTTTGAGATTTTGGTCTCTAGTGAAGGTAAGAGAAGAAGATGATTTAGTCAATTTGGTTCATGGTTTGGAGTTGTTTTGAGTTAGTATGATATATGTATGATGATGGTTTAAAGGTTTAAATTGATTTGATGTTACAACTTTGAAGGAGTGAAAGCTAGGGTTGACGCATCAAGTGATCTTGCGTTCTCGGAGGAATCGAGGTAAGAAATTTATGTAACAGACGTAAGGCGGCTATGTCCGCATGTTTTATGATGTTTATTTTTGGTTTGGAAAGAAACACCAGCTGAATTCATGCAGGAAAAATGACATTTTCGGACTTGTCTCCTAGTACCAATTAGGCTAGGGGCAACCGACTGCCATAAAGGGAAGTCGACTGCCTAGAGACAACCAAAACGCCGTTTTTCGAAAATCGACTCAAACCAGTCGACTGCTATGTAGGCCAGTCGATTGCTATTTACCCAGTAAGCATTCTGTTTCAAACCAGTCGACTGTCCAGTCGACTGCTATATGGGACAGTCGACTGCTATTTGCCAAAAATGCATTCTGTTTCAAACCAGTCGACTGCTATATGGACCAGTCGACTGCTATTTGCTAAAATGCATTCTGTTTGAAAATCAGTCGACTGCTATATGGACCAGTCGACTGCTAATTGCCAAAAAGCATTCTATTTGAAAACCAGTCGACTGCTATATGAACCAGTCGACTGCCCCATGTATTTTTCGAAATGAAAATAATTTTGAGAAATGAAGTTATGAGGCAGCAGCCGACTGCCCTGTGAGGCCAGTTGACTGCCATGTATGAAAAGAGCTTTCAAAGCTTAATTGATTTAAACACCAAAGTGTTTTCTGAAAAAGGTATACAATAAATGTTTTGAGACTATGGATTGCGTGATGATTATGCATTTCTGATGGCTGAGTGACTCTGATCAAATCCTCAGTAATATGTATGTTGAGCGAGGAACCCTAGTCAGGTCCTCAATCCCACATGTGACACCTGACTAGTGTTCACTGTGGATTACTAAAGGCAAGAGAGAATCCCTAACCTATACGGAGTGCACTACTGTACTAATGCATGATTAGAGTCATATAAATGGGAATGATCTGTTTATATGACGATTCAATCGCTTAAATATTGTACATAGTCTCCATCTATTTCAAAGTACAAGATGTATGTATGAAGAAGTATATGATGTATGTTTTAAATTATGTTATGAAGTATGATGTTTTAAAGAAAGAAGTATGATGTATGTTTCAAGAATATGATGCACGTTTTACACGTATGCTGTTTTAAAAAGCATACAAAGTATGATTGCCATGTTATTTGAAATAAATATGCATGGTTGCAAACAATGCATGAAAGATGTTTATGATGCATGTTTTATAATGCTTTACATGACATTGTAGAGCCAAGTAGGAAAAAAATGCATATAGAGGCATAGTACGCTTTTTTACATATTTTTCTTACTGAGCGTAAACGCACCCCTTTACGACATTTTTCCTACAGATTACCTGAAGTGAGCCTTGCTCTGATTAGAGGAGCTTGTTTTGGAAGGATTGCAGTGTACCTTCTCGATACGCTTCCCAGTTATCATGGAAGGTATACTTATATGTTCATGTATATAGTAAATTGTAATTCAGCTACGGTACAGTACAAGTAGCAATTATGTATATAGGATGTCTGGGGATGTAAGATAAGATGATGTATGAGATCCTGTGGAAATGGAATGGTATTTATAAATATCATTTTTATGCTTATGGAAAAATAATAAAATTTTATGAGCTATCAGATAATTAGCTTAAGAATAAAGGAAGAATGACACTGGATGAACTAAATCTAAATAAAGAAGGAAAAAGATAACTGATAAGATGAAGTGACGGGGACGTCACAGAGTGGTATCAGAGCAGTTTAGATTGAGATTTGTTAGTGTCAAGAAGTTAGAAATAGAATATATCCCCAATTGTACTGTACTTGTCTGATACAAATGCATAGTATAACTGTTTATGGTTATACTAAAGAGCTTAATGATGACTATATTTACAGTATGAGCTCACGAAGAAGAGGTACAAGTAGAGGAAGAGGTACAAGTAGAGGAAGAGGACGGGGTCACACTGAAGAGCCCCCAGTTCCGTCTCCTTAACCATCTCCGCCGCATAGCCCGAATACTCGGCTAGCTAAAATGGAGAAGCATATGGATAACATGGCCACGATGTTCACCCAGTTTATGTCTAATTTCCCGAATGTGGCCACAAGTACCCCAGCAGCGACACCTGCTACTCCTCCTACAGAAGTAACCCCACCAGCCCCAACTACAGAAAGGCGGGATTCTAGAGCCTATTGTAGTGTAGCCCTAATAACAGAATTTAAGAAGTTGGATCCACCCAAGTTCAAGGGGGAAAGAGATTTGTTGACAGCTGAGAACTGGATGAAAGCAGTTCTAAAATCCTTCGAGTATATGCCCTGCTCCGAAAGGGAGAAAGTAGGCTTGGCTGCCTATTTATTGATTGATGATGCGGAATATTGGTGGCAAGCCACTCGGACCGTGTTAGAGGCTCGATATGATGAAGTCACGTGGGATAGATTTGTGGAGGCTTTTAATGAACAATACATCCCACGCACGGATCAGAATAGACTGAAGATTGAGTTTCTAAGCTTAACTCAAGGTACAATGACGGTGAATCAGTATGAATCTAAGTTCACCACCTTGAGTAAATTCGATCCAAAGGTCCGAAGAGATGAAGGGCATAAGATCTACAGGTTCATCGAGGGATTGAAGTCCCCGATTAGATCTAAACTGTATCCGATGGATATCACCACCTATGAAGAAGCTGTTCGTAAGGCTCAGTTGTGTGAGCAGGACTATGATCTACATCATGCTAACTTCCGAGCCAAGGGTAAAGGCAAAGAACCAATGAAGTGGAAATCGGATGAGAAAGCTCAGAGTGATAGGTATCCATTCCGGAGAAGTAGATGATCTGAAGGAGTTTCTATAGGTAAGTAAAGTATAGAAAGATGATCTTTAAATTAATTTAATGGTTATATGGAATTATATTACAATTGGAGTTATGATGATGATGATAATGATACAGGAACTCCTAGAGCTACCGGGATTAAGATAAGCGATGAGCGATCCCGATACCCAACTGGAAGTACCGCTAGCTCACCGAAGAGTACGATACAAAGATGTGAGCAATGCGGGAAGTTTCATGGATCACAGCCATGTTGCTTGGCCAGTGGCGCTTGCTTTAGATGTGGGGAAAAAGGGCAGATGATTAGAGACTGCCCTCAGAAAGACCAAAGAATACCCGAGGAATCTGATAAGACCTCTATACCGCAACCTAAGGCCACTGCAGCAGAGAAAGGAAAGAAAGCTGTGACTCAAGGACGAGTGTTTGTCATCGATGATGAATCTGCCGATGCCTCGTCCAAAGTGATTAAAGGTAAGATTTACCTATTTGATATAAGTGTTACAGCTTTGTTTGATCCAGGCTCCACGCATTCATTTATGTCACCTAAAATTGCTATGAAAATGCCTGTTGAGCCTGAGACTTTATAACACTTATTAAAGATAAGCACGCCCCTTAAGGAATCACAAATGACCGAGTTAGTATATAGAAACTGCAAGCTACGGTAGGAGAAAGAGAATCAATAGCTGACCTAATCCTACTAAATATGTACGGATTTGATGTTATTTTGGGTATGGATTGGTTAGCTAATAATCATGTTATATTAGACTATCATGCAAAGAGTGTAACCTTCTCTTCACCCGTTAGATATGTTGTAAATTTTGCAAGTAATTAATATGAAGTATATTTGGTTTTTGATTTAAATTCATATAAGAGTAATGAAAAGCATGTGTGGTTGTATGAAGGATTTATTGCTTATGTGGAGGACGTAGATCAGAAACGTCCCGGACTCAAGGATATTCCTGTAGTCCAAGATTTCCCCGAGGTATTTCCGGATGATCTTCCAGGACTTCCACCGGATAGGGAGGTTGAGTTTATGATTGATTTGGTGCCAGGGACTGAGCCCATTTCGAGAGCTCCCTACCGGATGGCTTTGGTAGAATTAGAAGAGTTGAAGAAATAGCTTCAGGAGTTGCTAGACAAGGGATTCATACGACCCAGCGTATCCCCTTGGGGTGCTCCTGTGCTTTTTGTTAGGAAGAAGGACGGTAGTATGAGATTGTGCATCGACTACCGGTGATTGAACAAAGTGATGATTAAGAATAAGTATCCTCATCCCAGAATAGACGACCTCTTTGATCAGTTAAAGGGTGCACAAGTCTTTTCTAAGATAGATTTGAGGTCGGGATATCATCAGTTGAAGATCCAAGATGAAGATATCCCTAAGACTGCATTCAGGACACGGTATGGTCACTACGAGTTCTTAGTGTGAGATCTCATTTTCTTATACTATAGTTGTATATGTATATGAACAAATTATCAATAAAGAAATTATTGATAATATTTTGAGGAATTAAATATATAAGAATAGTGTCTTTTACATAGAGAATTTTAATTCTAGATAAAATAAATATAAGTATGGAAATTATTACATAAAGGATAGAATAAATAATTAAATGGATATTGCAAATTTGAATTTGGACAAAATGGAAGAGTGTTGGCGGCATGAAGAAATGAAAGAATAAGAAGAAAGAAAAGGAAGTTTCGGTTGATCTAAATGGCTAATAGAAGTAAAGGTTAATTTTCTTGACTTCATACATGGGAACACTAGACTTTTGACAACCTAAGATATAATAGAAAAGGAAGCATGACTTCGGTTTGGACAAGTGAATAATAGGAAAACAAGAGAATAAAATATGAAGTAACCAATAAAGGAAGACACAAGAAAGTCTTCCTCACGTTTTTGTCCTAGGTTAGCAGAAGCTATAATAATGACTTTGGTTCATTTCCTTACTTTACCGAAGACCAAACCATAACATTGACTTGTGTTGATTTTTGTTGCACCAAAGAGTAAGCAATAACAAGCTAAGAAAAGAACTAAAGCAAGGAAAAGATGGGAAAGTCAGAAAACGTAGGCTGCATGAAAGAAAAGAGAGTATAGCCGGTTGGAGAAGAAGAAGCATTAAACAAAAGAAAAGATATAAACATTTCTATTTTGTAAATTAAATAAATTATTTTTGTAATCTGTTTACTATTTAAAGCATGCGTGTGATAAAGGCATCGCAAACAGCCCAACTGTTACCCTATGTGTGAAAATGTAGTAAATATTGTTATTACGGATTGTAACAGAATATATTTAGAATTTATCTGCAGTGTTAAATTCGAAAAATAAAGGGACATAAATGGTGCTGTCAAATTTTGTATTGTGTGGTAATTGAGGTAAGAAACATGTATGGGAGTTGCAAAAGAAATGTTTTGCTAGCATTTGGAAATTTATGGAAACCAAATTTTAACTGTCTCTCACCCAATTTTCCCAAAAAGGAAAATATAGATTTATTTCCAATTCATATAAGTCTTAATATGTTTTAAATTGCATATAAGTCTAAATATGTTTTAAAAATTGCATAAAATTATATTTATATTTATTCTACATGAATGATTTGTTATTTATGTGCAAATGAGATATTTGGATATTTAAATTTTTTAGTGAGCATTTATTGATTTTATTACAACCAAATATAATAATTATTCTTTTATATGATTTTGGACTGACTGAAGATAATTGCTTATTAAAATGATTTCTACTTTTGAATTATATGATTTATGAAAATGATTTTTATGAGAGTGATAGCTCCTTAATGATCATGCATACGAGAGTGATATGATCAGGGCTAGGAGACCCTAGCTAAGTCTCCAGTACCACAGCTGCCACTGACGAGTCTACACTGTTGTGAAATCCCCAATTTCAGGAAATTCCTCCATAATTATAAAGTATGTTAGCTTAAATGAAAATAAGTAGATATGAGAATTATGAAGTATGAAGGATGTATGGAACATGGAAGAAGTAATGAGATGAAAGATTAAATAGTCAAGGAAATTAAATTGATGTTATAAGAATAATGGAGGTATGAGCAAAGAATTAATATCAGATTTTCATAATTTAATGAATATGAAGTTTAATATATGAATGATGTATGCATGATGTATGGAAGAAATAAGAAAATTAATAGTCAAGTAGCCAAATAAATTATGTTGATGACAGGAAAATAAATGGAGGATGAGACAAGAAATCAAAACAGAATTCTGATTTGGTTAATTTAAATACATGTGGCTAAAGTATGAATGGAAGAAGGAGAAGAGGGATTTAATGAGTCAAATTAAGTCAAAAAGGGGTAATGGGATAAAGTTGGCTGAGATAAGGGATGATAAAGCATGCATTTAATGCATGAAGCATGAGTCATCACCCTCACCATAATCACCCAACGTCAGCCTCTACCTCCAGCCTTCTCCCTCTCGTGCCATATCCATTCTCCCAAGTTCCATTCCAAGCTCCTTGCTAAACCACCTTACTCTCCCATCGATCCAACAAGTTTATTAGACGAAAAATGATCCTTGTCACTAGACTAGATGATATCAAAAGTTTGGTGAGTTAATTCCAAGTATTGGAGGAGATCTCAACATTTGAAGTTTTGGTCTCTAGTGAAGGTAAGAGAAGAAGATGGTTTAGTCAATTTGGTTTATGCTTTGAAGTTATACTGAGTTGGTATAACATGTGTATGTGGTTTAATTTAAGGTTTGATGTGGTATGATGATTTTAGGTTAAAGAAGTGAAGAGCTAGGGTTGACGCGCCAAGTGATTTCGCGTTCCCGAAGGATTCAAGGTAAGAAATTTATGTAACGGACGTAAGGCGGCTATGTCCGCATGTTTTATGATATTTGTATGTGATTTGGAGAGAAACATCAGCTGGTTTTGTGCAGGAAAAGATGCATTTTCGGACTTGTCTCCTAGTACCAATTAGGCTAGGGGCAGCCGACTGCCTTAAAGGGAAGTCGACTGCCTAGAGACAACCAAAACGCCGTTTTCCGAAAACCGATACAAACCAGTCGACTGCTAAGTAAGCCAGTCGACTGCTATTTACCCAGTAAGCATTCTGGTTCAAACCAGTCGACTACTATATGGAACAGTCGACTGCTATTTTCCAAAATGCATTCTGTTTGAAAACCAGTCGACTGCCTATTAGACCAGTCGACTGCTAATTTTGAAGAAGCATTCTGTTTTAAAAACAGTCGACTGCTATATGGACCAGTCGACTGCTATTTCTTAAGAAGCATTCTGTTTGAAAACCAGTCGACTGCTATATGGACCAGTCGACTGCCCTTATATGTTTTCGAAGATAAAAATATCGAAATTTTAAATAAAAAATAATTTCGATAAATGAAAGTATGAATCAGCAGCCGACTGCCCTATTAAGCCAGTCGACTGCCCTGTTTTGAAAAGAGGTTTTCTAACCTATTTTCAGAAAGTATGAAATGTCATGGCTAGAAGCTACATGGCATATGCTTTGAGATTATGCACTTTCATGTTTCTAGTAAGGGCTCTGATCAAGTCCTGAAATGATGTATGTTAAGGGCTGAGGACCATAAGTCAGGCCTCAGTTGCTACAGGGGACACCTGACTAATGTTAACTGTAGCCACCCGCAGTTGGCCAATCTGTTTATGTTTCATGTTTGGCTAAAGGAGAATTCCTGGCCCTACGGGGTACGCCACATGATTATGATGATGATGATGATGCAGTGCATAACTCCACAAAAGTATGAATAGTTTTCATGTTATCGAAAACTATATGTATATGCGATTTCTAAGAATAAAGAAATCGAAAGTACTTGGTTTACTTGTACAAGAAGTTTTAAAAGAAGTATATGAAGTATGTTTTCAAGAAAGTATAAGATGTTTTAAGAAAAGCATGTATGTATGTAAATGATATTTCAAAGAAGTATTTGAAATATGTTTTGAAGAAGTATACGAAACATGTTATGTTATAAAAGCATGTAAAGTATGTTTTAAAGTAAAGAAGCAAGTTTATGAAGTATGATGTTTTGAAGTATGTTATAAAGCATGATGTTTTAAAGAAAGTATAAGAAGAAGAAGTATGGTGCATGTTTATATGTATGCTATATTTAAAAAGAAGCATACAAAGTATGATTTGAAGCATGATGTTTTCAAGTAAGTATGTTTGCCTACACCATCTAAAAGAAATATGCATGGTTGCAAGCAATGCATGAAAGAGGTTTATGATGCATGCTTTATAATGCTTTACATGACATTATAGAGCCAAGTAGGAAAAAACTACATATAGAGGCATAGCACGCTCTTTTACATATTTTCTTACTGAGCGTAAACTCACCCTTTTACGAACATTTTTCATACAGACTATCTGAAGTAATCCCTCGCTCTCGATAGAAGAGTTTACGAGTGGATCTTGAAAGTTTACCTTCGAAAGACGCTTCCCAAGTAATATAGAAGGTATACTTATGTAATTATGTAAAGTAAATTGTAATTCAGTTATGGTACAGTACAACTAACATTAATGTATGTAAGATGTCGGGGATTTAACTTAAGACGATGTATGAGATCCTATGGAAATGGATGATATATATATACATGTATCATTAGTCTGTTTTATTGAAATTGAATTAATTATATTGAGCTGTTAGATAGTAAGCCTATTTCATTAAAAGTATGATTGACATTGACAAGCAAATCTAACCAAGTTAAGAGAAAAAGGATAAAAGATGAATAAGAAATGTATGGTGACTGGGACGTCACAGAGTGGTATCAGAGCAGTATCAGAGCAATTAGATTGAGGTTTGTCAGTGTCGATAAGTTAGAAGTAGAGTATATCCCCAATTGTACTGTACTTGTCTGAATACATATACGATGTATAACTGTTTGAAGTTATACTAAATAGCTCATCTTTGTGATTTTATCGACAGAATGAGCTCAAGTAGAAGTGGTGTTGAGAAAGGAAAAGGAAGGGGTTATGTAGAACAGTCCCCAACACAGTCTCCTCAACCATCTCCACCGCATAGCCCGAACATTAGGTTAGCGAAGATAGAGAAGCATGTGGAGAATATGACCACTATGTTTACGCAGTTTATGGCGAACTTTCCAAATGTGGTCACAAGTGTACCATTCGCTATTCCTATAGTACCACCACCATCAGTACAGACAGAGTTACCCCCACCAGTCTCAGTGATTGAAAGGAGGAATCTCACAGCTTATTGCAGTATGACCTTAATTAAGGAATATAAGAAGCTGGATCCGCCTAAGTTTAAGGGGGATAAGGACACGTTGGCCACAGTAAATTGGGTGAAGGCGGTCACTAGATCTTTCGAGTATATGTTATGTTCCGAAAAGGAAAAGGTGGGTTTAGCTGTTTATCTATTAGTGAATGATGCAAAGTATTGGTGGCAGTCCACTCAGGCCTTTTTGGAAGCCCAACATGTTGAGGTTATGTGGGATAAATTTTTAGAAGCCTTTACTGAGCAGTACATCCCACGCATCGATCAGATTAGATTAAAGATTGAATTTTTGAAATTGACTCAAGGGACTATGTCAGTTAATCAATATGAGTCAAGGTTTATTTCTCTAAGTGGATTCGACCGAGAGACCATTAGGAGTGAAGGATATAAGATATACAGATTTATAGAAGGACTGAAGTCTCCTATCAAATCCAAGTTGTATACTATGGGTATCACTACTTATAATGAGACAGTCCGTAAGGCTCAGTTGTGTGAGCAAGACTATGAGCTTCATCAAACTGATTTTCGAACCCAAGGTAAAGGTAAGAAACCGATAAAGCGGAAGTCAGAAAGGAAAACCTCGAGAGATGGATGCTCATCTGGAAGAAGTAAGCCATATGACAGAGCTTCGATAGGTAAGCAAGTAAAGTATAAGAAAATAATGATTGTTTTAATTTAATGGTTATATGGAAATATATACTAAGGTGGGAGTATTATGATGATTATGGTATAGGGACTCCGAGAACTACCAGGATTAAGATCAACGATGAGAGATTCCGACCTTCAGCTAGTAGTATCGTTAGCTCACCTAAGAGTACAAGACAAAGGTGTGAACATTGCGGAAAGTTCCACGGATCACAACCATGCCGATTGGCAAGTGGCGCATGTTTCAGATGTGGTGAACAAGGACATATGATCAGGAATCGTTCCAAGAGGGACTTGAGGACATTCGAGGAATCTGAGGAGACCCCTCAACCACAACACAAGGCCACTACTGAAGAGAAGGGAAAGACACCTATTAATTATGATGTAAATGTTGAAGATGTCTAATGTAAAAGTGTGTGGTATTATCTGACTCATTGTAAATGAAGCTAATAGAAGGTATGTATGGTTATATGAAGGATTTTTGCTTACGATGTTGAGATAGTAAAGAAAAATTCCGAACTTAATGAAATACAATAATTGATGAGAAATGATAGTTGGAATTCTGAAGTACTCTTTGGTATAAAGTTTTATGATATATAGTGATGTGTGAAAGGAGTTTAAATAAGAATGATGATTGACTTTTATTAGTCGACTTTACTTAAATGTTTTATCCTATGAAAGCATTTCTCTGAAAAGAATATGAAGTAATATGAAGAATGAGTTGTCTCAACAATGGTAATTATTCCCTATAGTCGCTTCTAGGTTTCGGAACAAGACAGGTATTTCAAAGTACCTTCCTTACTCCATCCGGATCCCTAGCCGACTATATTATCTTTCCTGGTTGATCCCTAAAGTACCATAGGGAAATGAAGATGTTCATTTATAGGCATGTTTGATGCTATGAGAAGAGGACATTTTGGATATGAATTAAAAGAACTATGCTAATAGTTTAAAATGTGGTCAGTATATGGGTATTAAAAGAGCAAGAAGAAAGAAATTATAGAAAGCCATTGCGATGGTAAATGTTATGAGTCAGAAGCATGAGAGAATAATGGTTCATATGATGACAAGAAAGTAAGAAGTTACTTGAGAAATTTCCAAGCCTTAAGCTAAATGTTATGCTTTCAAAGTAAATTGGGAATGATGACTAGTATAATGATTAAGCCAGAATTGATGAACGGATCTGCTAAATCAGCCCACTTCCTACTTAAGAAGTCTATGGACGCACTTAGTGCTTTGGCAGAAATGTAGATGAAAGAACGTCATTAGACTAAGTGGAGTTCCAATGAGCAATTTCATGTGATAGAGATTTCAGGTTCAATTCTCATTTAAGGAGATTAGCAAGGAACCATGGAATCTCAGTTGAAAATTTTGCACAGCTTTTCGTCCGCAGACTGATGAGCAGTCCGAGCGCATGATTTAGACGCTCGAGGACATGTGAAGAGTTGGTGCTATGTATTTTAAAGGCTCATGGGACGACCATCTGCCATTGACTGAGTTTACTTATGATAATAGCTATTATACAAGTATCTAGATGACACTGTATGAAATGTTATAAGAATAGAAAGTGTCAATATTTCGAAAGTATAATTCAGAATTCATCTTATATCATAAAAGATGAAACCTTAGAAGTTTAGAAAGACATAAGTCATGTGAGAAAAGCCATTTGGGATTTTGGACGGAAAAGATACGGTATAGAAGTCTATGATGATCCCATTAGTTAAAGATTATTGACAATACCACATCATGGAAACAGATACATGAAGCTAAATAGCTTGATTAAAGAGGAGTATCCGGAACCATTTGAGACATGATATGATTTGAATTTGGAGGACCAAATTCTCTAAGGTGGGGAGAATGTGAAATCCCCAATTTCAGGAAATTCCTCCATAATTATAAAGTATGTTAGCTTAAATGAAAATAAGTAGATATGAGAATTATGAAGTATGAAGGATGTATGGAACATGGAAGAAGTAATGAGATGAAAGATTAAATAGTAAAGGAAATTAAATTGATGTTATAAGAATAATGGAGGTATGAGCAAAGAATTAATATCAGATTTTCATAATTTAATGAATATGAAGTTTAATATATGAATGATGTATGCATGATGTATGGAAGAAATAAGAAAATTAATAGTCAAGTAGCCAAATAAATTATGTTGGTGACAGGAAAATAAATGGAGGATGAGACAAGAAATCAAAAAAGAATTCTGATTTGGTTAATTTAAATACATGTGGCTAAAGTATGAATGGAAGAAGGAGAAGAGGGATTTAATGAGTCAAATTAAGTCAAAAAGGGGTAATGGGATAAAGTTGGCTGAGATAAGGGATGATAAAGCATGCATTTAATGCATGAAGCATGAGTCATCACCCTCACCATAATCACCCAACGTCAGCCTCTACCTCCAGCCTTCTCCCTCTCGTGCCATATCCATTCTCCCAAGTTCCATTCCAAGCTCCTTGCTAAACCACCTTACTCTCCCATCGATCCAACAAGTTTATTAGACGAAAAATGATCCTTGTCACTAGACTAGATGATATCAAAAGTTTGGTGAGTTAATTCCAAGTATTGGAGGAGATCTCAACATTTGAAGTTTTGGTCTCTAGTGAAGGTAAGAGAAGAAGATGGTTTAGTCAATTTGGTTTATGCTTTGAAGTTATACTGAGTTGGTATAACATGTGTATGTGGTTTAATTTAAGGTTTGATGTGGTATGATGATTTTAGGTTAAAGAAGTGAAGAGCTAGGGTTGACGCGCCAAGTGATTTCGCGTTCCCGAAGGATTCAAGGTAAGAAATTTATGTAACGGACGTAAGGCGGCTATGTCCGCATGTTTTATGATATTTGTATGTGATTTGAAGAGAAACATCAGCTGGTTTTGTGCAGGAAAAGATGCATTTTCGGACTTGTCTCCTAGTACCAATTAGGCTAGGGGCAGCCGACTGCCTTAAAGGGAAGTCGACTGCCTAGAGACAACCAAAACGCCGTTTTCCGAAAACCGATACAAACCAGTCGACTGCTAAGTAAGCCAGTCGACTGCTATTTACCCAGTAAGCATTCTGGTTCAAACCAGTCGACTGCTATATGGAACAGTCGACTGCTATTTTCCAAAATGCATTCTGTTTGAAAACCAGTCGACTGCCTATTAGACCAGTCGACTGCTAATTTTGAAGAAGCATTCTGTTTTAAAAACAGTCGACTGCTATATGGACCAGTCGACTGCTATATGGACCAGTCGACTGCTATATCTTAAGAAGCATTCTGTTTGAAAACCAGTCGACTGCTATATGGACCAGTCGATTGCCCTTATATGTTTTCGAAGATAAAAATATCGAAATTTTAAATAAAAAATAATTTCGATAAATGAAAGTATGAATCAGCAGCCGACTGCCCTATTAAGCCAGTCGACTGCCCTGTTTTGAAAAGAGGTTTTCTAACCTATTTTCAGAAAGTATGAAATGTCATGGCTAGAAGCTACATGGCATATGATTTGAGATTATGCACTTTCATGTTTCTAGTAGGGGCTCTGATCAAGTCCTGAAATGATGTATGTTAAGGGCTGAGGACCATAAGTCAGGCCTCAGTTGCTACAGGGGACACCTGACTAATGTTAACTGTAGCCACCCGCAGTTGGCCAATCTGTTTATGTTTCATGTTTGGCTAAAGGAGAATTCCTGGCCCTACGGGGTACGCCACATGATTATGATGATGATGATGATGCAGTGCATAACTCCACAAAAGTATGAATAGTTTTCATGTTATCGAAAACTATATGTATATGCGATTTCTAAGAATAAAGAAATCGAAAGTACTTGGTTTACTTGTACAAGAAGTTTTAAAAGAAGTATATGAAGTATGTTTTCAAGAAAGTATAAGATGTTTTAAGAAAAGCATGTATGTATGTAAATGATATTTCAAAGAAGTATTTGAAATATGTTTTGAAGAAGTATACGAAACATGCTATGTTATAAAAGCATGTAAAGTATGTTTTAAAGTAAAGAAGCAAGTTTATGAAGTATGATGTTTTGAAGTATGTTATAAAGCATGATGTTTTAAAGAAAGTATAAGAAGAAGAAGTATGGTGCATGTTTATATGTATGCTATATTTAAAAAGAAGCATACAAAGTATGATTTGAAGCATGATGTTTTCAAGTAAGTATGTTTGCCTACACCATCTAAAAGAAATATGCATGGTTGCAAGCAATGCATGAAAGAGGTTTATGATGCATGCTTTATAATGCTTTACATGACATTATAGAGCCAAGTAGGAAAAAACTACATATAGAGGCATAGCACGCTCTTTTACATATTTTCTTACTGAGCGTAAACTCACCCTTTTACGAACATTTTTCATACAGACTATCTGAAGTAATCCCTCGCTCTCGATAGAAGAGTTTACGAGTGGATCTTGAAAGTTTACCTTCGAAAGACGCTTCCCAAGTAATATAGAAGCTATACTTATGTAATTATGTAAAGTAAATTGTAATTCAGTTATGGTACAGTACAACTAACATTAATGTATGTAAGATGTCGGGGATTTAAGTTAAGACGATGTATGAGATCCTGTGGAAATGGATGATACATATATACATGTATCATTAGTCTGTTTTATTGAAATTGAATTAATTATATTGAGCTGTTAGATAGTAAGCCTATTTCATTAAAAGTATGATTGACATTGACAAGCAAATCTAACCAAGTTAAGAGAAAAAGGATAAAAGATGAATAAGAAATGTATGGTGACTGGGACGTCACAACTGTGTACTTACTGACAATGGCCATTGTTACAAGGTAGGAACGACTTAGGGATGGATACCTGTAACATTCGAAATTATAATATTTCAAACCAACTTTTCATACCATACACATCATATACCAAAATCACCATAATTTCCTTTCATCCTCTTCATGGCCGAAACCCCGATGGTATCCTACACATACTTTTGTTTCAATTTATTATTATAGTCATGTTATCTACACTTGGAATCATCTAAAACCATAGCTAAAAATCAAAGAAAACAACACTTTTCTTCCTTACCTTCAAGAACCAAAACTGTAGCAGCTTATATCCCCACTAATTGCTCTGTTCCAGCCCCCAAAATTCTAGATTCAAAATGTTTTTGAGGTGTAAAACAAGTTTCATAAAGATTGGTTGATGATTTGATGAAAGGACATGATGAATTCACTAAGAAAAATGAGAAAAACGTGAAGAAGAAGATGGGAAAGTGCAGTTGCTGTGTATGTTGGTTATACAAGGGAGAAACCAAAATTTTTTTGGCTTTTAATGAATATTTTAACATTAAATAATCACCCTATGCATAAAAGGACCAATTTGCCCCTTAAAACTTAATTAATTACAACTATGCCATAGAAAATATCTTATAATTTTTCATTTCAGATTTTAACTTTTATTTTTATTAACTTTAATTTATTTTGGTCAATTCTGGTCAAACTTTGACCAATTTGACCAAGCCCCATGTTACATGACCATAATACCCTTATACATTTCTATTATTTCCACTTATATCCTATCATTTATTTAATCCTTAAAAATTCAGATTTAATATTTAATTTCTATTATTTTTCCTATATTTAGGTCAAACATAGTCAATTATTGACTCTCAAGGTGGTTTGACCTATCTTTTAGGTGAAATGACCAAAATACCATTAACCGTAAAATCATGTAAATTTCTATTTTTACACTTGATTTCTTCTCTCAATCCACGTGATTTAAAACCTTACTACATGTAAAATTAATCCACATGATTTAAAACCTTACTACATGTAAAATTATTCACCACTGATAATTGATTAAAAATCATCTCAGTTTAACCGTAATTTATGAAAATTCGTGTAGCCTATGGACTTAACTGTCATTTTTTAAATTGTTTCACGCTTTTCAAAATATACTTAAAAAAGATGATTTTGAGATGTGGATTCTTGTTATATTCATATTTCACCTCAAATATCATTATTCTAGGGTCTCACTTCGATCTAGATAGAAAAAATCTTGGTGGGACCCACACCGAGTACCTCTTTGCACCTTATCGAATAGACCCTTCATTTAAATATTTTAACAATAAATTTCTCTTTTTAAATTCCTACACTCAATAACTAATTTAAAATATGAGAAATTCAAGGCTCTTACATCCTCCCCACCTTTAAAGAATTTGGTCATCCAAATTCGACACAAGTACTACGATAATTTAATATCTTGAGATTTATCAGTTTGATACTTATCCATAACACTCAACCTTTGTACTTATTCACATCAATATTCCCATACTAAATCTAAGCCATTTATTAGCAATCCTATTAGCTCTATTAATCCCCATTAGTTTTCACATCAATCACATCTTATAAAATCATTTTATTATCCTCAAAATAGTACATACCTCAATAAAGTATTTTTGATCATTCCATATCTATCTCATTCATTTATACCCATACTTCCAGATAATATTTGTATCATTCATTAGCAATTCCTCATTTCCCTTTATACCTTCACCTCGATTACGATTACTCTATCATTTCTAATAAAACAAAAACCATCAATCACTTTTGATCATTTAACTAAACCCAATTCTGTTAATTGTACTCAATCATTCAATACTCATTTCCATAACATTTCTATACAATCTTCATATTTATCATTCTTATTCCTTCTATCAACCCTCAAGATTGCTCTACATATCGACATTTTGTCCTATTTTCTAACTACCTTTCACAATTTATATTCAGACAATGCACAGGAGCATGGGATGTAACTCAATTCTAATTTACTCACACCGACATGTACTAGGCAAACCTTGCTCTGATACCACTTTTGTAATGTCCGAAATTATAAAATTTCGAACCAACTTTTTCCTTTTTAAAACACTTATTCACTTACGATTGTTAGGTTTGCATTCGGTGTCACTGTAAGCACACTCCACATTTTCCATTTCAATTATGCTGTCAAACTAATTAATAGATTAAAAATTTTAGCATTTATAATATAATATTTATCTATATAATTTACATCCCACTATAAAATTTACATTCTATTCCATTACTACATTTGCTGTGCAATTACATGTTTGAATATAAATATAAAATATAATATATATACCTAATTATTTGTCACTTTAAGCTTCTAATAATTTCTTTAATAAATCTAGAAGCAGCTGTAAGCACTTACATTGAAAAGCTATCTGAGAGAGTGGGAGTAAGGGGGTGAGCTTCAGGGAAAGTCCAGTAAAAAACATATATAAAAGTGCGTATTGAATGCAATTAAATAAAAATCATTTATTTTACTAATTATGAAAAAGGCATATTAGATATAAATATTAAAATGTATAAAACATTTTTTATCCTATCAGCTCATTAGGGGACAATATAGGAAGGATACTATAGTCAGTTAGGAAACCGGATGGAGTATGGGAGGTATTTTAAAATACTTTTCGTGTCTCAGAAACCTAGTAGCGACTATACGGAGTAACAGTTGAATTTGATATGAAAACCATATAATAATGATATAAAAATCATATCATAAAATGTTTTAGTAAGTAAACAATTTATAACTATTTGTTGGAAACACTACAGTAAACACTTTGTTTCAGTTATATTGGATGTCCCCGAAGGAACTAACAGTAACACATTTCAGTGATAGTAAACAGTTTGATATCAATCAACACAATACGATAAAAAATTTAGTAAATAATACGATAAAAAGTTCAGCATCAGCAAATAGTTCAGTAAATGGTATGGTAAACAGTTCAGTAATAGTACAATGGAGACCTGGCAACACTCAAAATATATCATGCTATAATAGTAGTCCCCGAAGGGAGTAACAGTAACAGTAACATGTGAGACATATGGCTATAGTCTATAGGGTCCACAGTATACACTTTCTAGGTGACAACTGCGATAGCTGATGACTTGGCAGGTCAATCAGTAGCAATAACATCTGATACGTGAGCATGATATAAGGCCTAACAGTCTCAAAACTGGTTGTAAACAGTATAAATTCCATAAAAGAAATCACTTCCAGTAATAAAATCTTCAATCAGTCCATAAATAAATATTTGTGAAATATTTATGAAAATGTAGACAGTTATGAAATAAAATTCATAAAATATATTTCAGTATATAAACCTATATAAACAGTTAATTTGAAACCACTGCAGTAAATAGTTCAGTATCGGTATACAGTTTTGTTCAGAAACAGTGTAGTAATAATTTAATACACAGTGCAGTAAACATGCAACTTAAAGACATATGTGGTTATATGAATATAAAATAAATTATATTTTCCTGTTTAGGAGAATTGGTGGGAAACGGTTGGGAATTGAATTTTGAAAAATTTCCAAAAATACATAAAACTTTTCTAAGTAACTTTTATACATGTTCCTTACCTCTACTTCCCTGCTGTATAAAATCCAGTAGTGTCATTCACACCTCTTTACCTTTCAATTCTTAGCACTGCACATTAATTTCAAAATATATTTAAAATTTCATATTCCAACTGTAATAATTATTCTATAAATTTCTATCTTCTAATTTGTAAATTTTAATAATTAAATCATTTTATTTCCTACCAATTAGTACCACATCACTTCAATTAAATCTCTTTCTTTCTCTAATTCTCATGTCACCAATAATTTCAAATTTTATATTTAAAATCCCACATATAACTAAATAACTATTCTATAAATTCTTACCTTACATTTTATAAATTTCAATAATTTATTTATTTTATTTCCCACTAAGTACTTTAGCACGGTTTTACTTAATTTGAAATCTTTTATTAATTTTAATTTTTTTCAATACTTCATATTTCAATTCTAATATTTACTTTAGTGAATTATTAATTTCTAGTTTATCACTTTCAAGGTAAATTTATTTCGTTTCTTACTAAATACCAAACTTTAGCTCTATAATTAAATTAACTTATTCCCTTAATTTTTATTTTATTAAAATTCTATTATATTTAATTATTTATTAAAATCAAATATTTCCTTCTTGATTTATCAAAATTCCATCATTTATTCTATGGAGATATGCTTGCCAAATCTGTTTATTTCACAAACTCATTCTTTTCTAAATTTTAATTTCCCAACAATTCCATTAACGTTTATATTTTATTCATTAGTTCACCTACCATAAAATTTACATGCATGGTAATCCCGTTTCGAATTTATTTTCCATAATATTCTCTACTCATCCTTAATTATTTTTCTTTAATCATTTGGTCATGAATTTAACATGAGAACCCTCATGAACAATACCTTAGCCAACTACTCACATCTCACACTACATTTATATTTTCTTTTAATTCCAATTTCACCAGTAATCTTAATTAATCCCAATTCATTATTCTTTACTCATTAAATTATAAAATTTTGTATGAACCTTCTCCTAGCATGCTTGGCCGAAATCTTCATGTAATTTATTTATTATAATTTTTCATTTACTCTTTTCTCAACATAATTTATAAACATCCTTTATTTACTAGGGACTTTAATCAATATCAAAATTTCATCACAATTATTTATCAAGCACCATGGCCAAATGCCTCTATCCCTACCCAACACTAGTCATCTTTCAAATTAAATTCCATAATTAATTTTTACCCTTATGGCCATTTGCTCATATGGACTTATCCTTATTATTTTTCTTTCTTTATTTAATTCTAACTTTATAAATGTCTTATACTCATTTAGGAATTTCCTCAAACAACTTCTATACTACATGAATTCATCATCATCATTTAATTCCCCTTATGGCCGAACGGCTATTCTCTACCCCAGTTCATCACTTCATAAATTCATTCCTATAGCTATAGTCACCACATTAATTCTATTCATACCATACACATCATGAACCAAAATCACCATAATTTCCTTTCATCCTCTTCATGGGCGAAACCCCTATGGTATCCTACACATATTTTTGTTTCAATTTATTATCATAGCTGTTGGCTTTTATAGGCTATACCGAGAGGGGGGGTGAATCGGTTTTTAACTACCCTTAAGCTCGTTTTTCGGTTTCTCTAAATTCTCTAGCCTATATTGATATTTTCTAAGTTCTCTAGGCTATTCAATCATGCAATCCAAATTCAATACAATAAGCACAAATATAATTGCAAGTAATTAAAGAGAGTAGGGAAAGAGAAATGTACGCAAGCGATTTATAGAGGTTCGGCAACCTTGCCTACGTCCTCTACCTTGAGACACTCCCAAGGATTTTCTCCAAATCCACTATCTTGAATTTGTTACACTCCCTCTTTTTCTAGGCTAAAGAGAAACCTCTCTCTTTTTCTAGGCTCAAGAGAAACCTCCCTCTTTTTCTTAGGCTAAAGAGTAACCTCCCTCTTTTTCTTAGGCTAAAGAGAAACCTCCCCTTTACAAGGAATGATTTTGGTTTACAAGAGATGTAATCAAGGAAGGCCTCTAGATAGGCAAGTGATTACAGAGATTAAGCACAAGTAAAAGCCTATACAAAGTTTGTGCTAAGCAATACAAGAAATAGATGAATGATAGAAGATGTAGACTTTTGAGCTCTTGATTTGTTGTTTGAGGCTTGAAAAGATGAATAAGATGATGAAAGATGTTGCTTGGTTGTTCCTCTTGCTTCCTTTAGCTTCTAAGCCTCTATTTATAGTCCCTTGGATGGTTTGTGAACGTTGGGTGGAGCCAAAATCAAATATAACCGTTGTATCTCACAAAACTAGCCGTTATAGGCTATTTTCGGGCAAAGGGATCGATCCCTTTCCATAGGGGATTGATCCCTTTTGTCCAGAATCTTGATTCTGGGCTTCAGGGACCTTTTCTAGCCGTTTGGGAGCTTACTGCCAAAAGGGGATCGATCCTTTCCCTTAGGGGATCGATCCCTTCTCTCCAGAAGGTGATTTCCTGCACTTTTTGAGTTAGAAATGATGTGGTCTTTGATCCTAATCCAACCCAAAACATTTTGGCATTTTTGTGGGAGTTTTTCTTGACTTTCTCAAATGAAAACATGATCTAAAAATTCATCAAGTGATTTTCTAAAATATTCAAAACATTTACAAAGTATTAAGACCAATAAGAGTATGCATCATTAAATCATGGTCTTAATGTTTGATATGATCACTTGAAATGTATTGAGAAAATCATGTGTGATAAGGCAAATTTACAATATGAATTAAAGCATTAAGGCTTACTTAAGTTTTTGTCATTTCAAAATATATATGGCAATTTAAAGCTAACAATCTCCCCCTTTTTGATATGACAAAACTTAATGTAAATTTGCTTTGAAAATTCTTTGATAAAATACTCCCCCTCAAATAAAGCAGGATTTTATAAAGCTCCCCCTTAATATAAGCATGGGTTTTGAAAATGAATTTTCCCTTATTATCTCTCCCCCTTTTTGTCATAGCAAAAAGAAAGAAAAATAATAAAAAATATGCTCCCCCTAAAATCATGGCTATGTGAGAACAAATAAAAATGCTCCATCCAACAAGAAACATGTTAGTACATGGGACTCATAGCACAAATTCATAAGACAATGTCCATAAAGAGTATGAAATGTTTAGGCATGCAAAGGACAAGGCTTATTTTCCTATACCAACTGTTTATAAATAATTTTGATACCAATTGTTGATAAGTAATTTTGCAAGAAGGTTCCAATTGGTAAGAAGTTAAGCAAGCACCTAAGTATATCAATTGTTCTCTAAGGTCCAACTAAGGTGCATGTTAATACATCATGATTATGAGCTAAAATTAGATAACATATCATATGCATGTGCTCATAAATCATGTTCAAGCAAGAGTGTGCATAGATTCAAAACATATAGCAATTAACTACAAATTCTAGCACACAAGAGTTTCATGCAAAAGTATCCTAAGAGAATTCTTCTCTATTTGTCATTTCAGTCTAAGGAGCATGAGAAGTGTTGTCAATTTAAAGCTCAAACCAATTGGCAATTTAGTTTTGGCTTACCAATTATTGAAAATATGGTTTCCAATGATACTAATTGTTATTTCAATCTAAATACCAATTGTTACTAATGGTTGACTTAGGCATTTTGTATGAATCCAATATTTATGTGTAGTGTGTTCATGTCAAGAAAATACCCATTCTAAATATGCAAGAACACAACACATATCATCAAATATGCATATGGATCAATTAAACATTAGTACACAATCATAAAATATTAATCCATATTCATATTCACAAATTGATACCATATTGAAGATTCAAAACATCAAGGAATTCAAGCAAACACATTTTCTTTCATGGTTTCAAGCACACAAATCCTATGCTCATTTTCTAATTCAAGTCCTTAACTAATTATGAGCAAGGAAATATTCAAATAATAAATGCATGGATATTAAATTTGTTCAAGTTTGCATTTATCTTTGAATGTTGGTGTTGTCATTAAGACCTTAGTTCTTTAAGTACAAGGATGATAAAGTTTCATGCATTTGAACATTGAGGATCCATTTACCATCACAAATTATAGGCCAATGACTATTACCAATTGTTGAATTTACATTTGGAATCAATCCACTAGATGTAAAATTATCATGAAACTTAGTGTGGAATTGATAAGTCAAGCCAAGAGACATAATCCTATAAGCATGCTTGACGAAGATGAACAAAAGATATGAAAAACATTCATTATGCACAAGTTCATCAAATTCTCAAATATATCCATAAATCATTGAAATAAATCTCAAAATTATGTTTAAGCATTCATTGAAAATATATTTCAAGATTATTTCACGATTCATGAATGTTTTCAACAAGAAAAATGAATTTGCACTTGTGAGCTCAAGAAAAATGGTATTGATTGTTGAAAGTGATACCATTTGTTGGAAATGATATTAATTGATGAAGTTGAGGCATGATATCAATGAAAAATGAGTTTTCATAGTTTAAATATCATCAAAAAGAAGTTAAAAGACTGGATTTTAACTTGAGAAGAAAGAGGATATCAAGAAGTGAAAAATCCTTCTCAAATTCAGTTGAAAAAGTGCAGAAAAGCCATTTTGGCCTGAGGGGATCGATCCCTTTGGGAGGGGGATCGATCCCTTAAGTCCAGAATGCAAATTTCCTGCATTCTGCTCAAGGGGATCGATCCTTCTTGCTAAGGGATCGATCCCTCATCCTGTTTCTGCAGTTTTTGACAGAAAATCCAACCTTTGAGGTGCCAAAACTTCGTTTTTGAGTAATTTAAGTCCAAGTAAAGGTTTAGACATTTGTAAAACATGATTTTGGACTTGTATGAATGAAAAATCTGAATGAAAAACCATTTTACAAAAGATTTTGCAATTTTGGTAGAATTTTCACCAATAAAAGCATTTTTGGCCTCAAAAGGGGGTCATTTTAAGCATTATGCATATTTTGTCAAAACCAAAGCTTTGGAAACCACAAATATGCCAAAACAAACTTGTTCACATAGATTTTAAGCATATATAACATCAAATCATCATACTTGTGAACAACATGTCATGATTGTCAACATGCATATTCTTCATTAAGGCTCATGACAAGGCATTTTGCATACATGACATATTTGACATCTTTTGAGCAACTAAATATATTATCTAGACATATCAAACTTGCTCAAGATGCAGAAAACCAAAAATCATTTCAAAATCACAAATCATGCTTTTCATTCAATGTATCAAGTACTATTCATCAAACATTCAACAATCATTCATCATGCCTTTTATTCTATCATTCAACTCACAATGCATCAAGAATCATTAACAAATTTTCTCATCAAAGCACAAATAATCAAATAAAAGTTTTAAAGAGTAAAGAATTAATCTTACAAAACTCCTTTGCTTGAGTATGCTTTGCCTTGAATTGTTGAGTCCACCTTGAGCTATTCTTTGAAGAATTGTTGTGATGGATCCTCAAGCTTTTCCTTTTTCTCATTGGCACAAGCAAACTCCATAGAGGTGTGTAGAGCATTCAAACCCCATTGTTTCTTTGTAACTCCATGCTTTAACACTCCTACAACAAACAAATTCAAGCATGCTTTGGTACCCAAATTTTCTTGGGTCCATGAGAGTTAGTACAAATAAATTTTGATCTTTTTGGGATCTATTTCAAGCACAATTCATCATTATTTACAGCATGCTTAGGCACCCACATTTTTCTAACCACTCTTCCTCTAAATGTGGTTTTTCTATTTGTGCATGCTTGTGAGGTGTGGCCTATTCTATTGCAAAGTGAGCATGTGAGAGATAAATCATGCATGGTATTTTTGCTCACTATGAAATTCTTAAGATGAGTTTCTTTTTGTTTAGCATTATAGCCTAACCCATCTTTGTCAAAGAAAGCTCTTTGGGTCTCTAACATGTGATCTAGCTTTTGTTGACCCATATAAAACCTAGAAAATGAGTTATGCAAGTTTAAGTTCTTTTTATTCAACTCATTTATCTCCAAGTTAGCCTCTTCTAATTTCTTTTCAAATTCTAGCTTAGCATTTGTCAAGGCTTCATTTTCTATTTTTAATTTAGCAATGATTTTCTTATATTTAGAATTCATGCATTGAAATTCATTTGCTAAATCATCAAAGGCATTTTGTAGTTCACTAAAGGTATAATCATTATCTTCACTAGAACTACTACTAGCCTCATCATCACTAATGGCCATAAAGCATGAGTAGGCTACCTCTTCATCTACATTTTCCTCATCGGAGCTATCACTATCACTCCATGCAGCCACAAATGCTTTCTTCTTAGGTTTCCTATCCTTTTCCTTCCTAAGTATGGGGCAATCTAGCTTAGTGTGACCCGGTTCATTACACTCATAACACACTAAGTGGTCCTTTTCTCTTCTACTTGTTTCTCCCCTATGGTGTCTCCTATTACTTTCTCTCTCTTTCATTCTCATAAATCTATTGAATCTTTTGGCAAACATTGCCATTTCCTTTTCTTCCTCATTTCCACTTTCATCACTATCATCCTCATGAGTGGAAGACTTAAGTGCTACCCCTACTTTCTTTGAAGGCTCTTCATTTCTTTTTATCTTCATTTCATATGTAAGTAGGGAGCCCATAAGTTCGTCTAGAGACAAGGTGTTAGGATCCTTAGATTCTTCTATTGCGGTTACCTTTGCCTCCCATGATTGTGGCAAGCTATTCAAGATTTTCTTCACCATTTCTACATTGGAATAGGTCTTGCCTAATGCCTTAAGTCCATTGATTATGTCATTAAATCTAGTGTACATATCACTCATGGATTCATTTTCTTTCATTCTAAAAAGCTCATAATCATGTGTGAGCATTCCTACCTTAGTCTCTCTAACTTGATTGGTCCCTTCATGTGTGATGGCTAGTTTGTCCCATATTTGCTTGGCATTTTCACATAGGGAGACTCTATTGTACTCATTGGGACCTAAAGCACAAAAGAGAGTGTGCATAGCCTTGGCATTCAATTGTGCCACTCTCATGTCATTTGTGACCCACTCATCCTCACTCTTAGGGACATCTATTCCATCTATTTTCTTCATGGGAATTCTAGGACCATTCACTATAATTCTCCACACTTCATAATCGTTTGATTGTACAAACAACATCATTCTAGTTTTCCAATATGAATAATTTTCAGCATTGAAGAGTGGAGGTCTAACTAATGATTGTCCTTCTTCTCCTAGGGGTGTGCCTATATTCAAGTCAGCCATTTAAGATCGTTTTGCTCGATAGAGGTTAGTCTAATTCAATCTCGAGCCCAAGCTCTGATACCAATTGTTGGCTCTTATAGGCTATACCGAGAGGGGGGTGAATCGGTTTTTAACTACCCTTAAGCTCGTTTTTCGGTTTCTCTAAATTCTCTAGCCTATATTGATATTTTCTAAGTTCTCTAGGCTATTCAATCATGC
Source organism: Heritiera fomes (assembly GCA_032173925.1). Lineage (NCBI taxonomy): Eukaryota > Viridiplantae > Streptophyta > Magnoliopsida > Malvales > Malvaceae > Heritiera > Heritiera fomes. Next base: position 5,088,445 of record JAPDPM010000012.1, on the reverse strand, counting down.
AATCCAAATTCAATACAATAAGCACAAATATAATTGCAAGTAATTAAAGAGAGTAGGGAAAGAGAAATGTACGCAAGCGATTTATAGAGGTTCGGCAACCTTGCCTACGTCCTCTACCTTGAGACACTCCCAAGGATTTTCTCCAAATCCACTATCTTGAATTTGTTACACTCCCTCTTTTTCTAGGCTAAAGAGAAACCTCTTTTTTTTTCTAGGCTCAAGAGAAACCTCCCTCTTTTTCTTAGGCTAAAGAGTAACCTCCCTCTTTTTCTTAGGCTAAAGAGAAACCTCCCCTTTACAAGGAATGATTTTGGTTTACAAGAGATATAATCAAGGAAGGCCTCTAGATATGCAAGTGATTACAAAGATTAAGCACAAGTAAAAGCCTATACAAAGTTTGTGCTAAGCAATACAAGAAATAGATGAATGATAGAAGATGTAGACTTTTGAGCTCTTGATTTGTTGTTTGAGGCTTGAAAAGATGAATAAGATGATGAAAGATGTTGCTTGGTTGTTCCTCTTGCTTCCTTTAGCTTCTAAGCCTCTATTTATAGTCCCTTGGATGGTTTGTGAACGTTGGGTGGAGCCAAAATCAAATATGACCGTTGTATCTCACAAAACTAGCCGTTATAGGCTATTTTCGGGCAAAGGGATCGATCCCTTTTGTCCAGAATCTTGATTCTGGGCTTCAGGGACCTTTTCTAGCCGTTTGGGAGCTTACTGCCAAAAGGGGATCGATCCCTTCCTTTAGGGGATCGATCCCTTCTCTCCAGAAGGTGATTTCCTGCACTTTTTGAGTTAGAAATGATGTGGTCTTTGATCCTAATCCAACCCAAAACATTTTGGCATTTTTGTGGGAGTTTTTCTTGACTTTCTCAAATGAAAACATGATCTAAAAATTCATCAAGTGATTTTCTAAAATATTCAAAACATTTACAAAGTATTAAGACCAATAAGAGTATGCATAATTAAATCATGGTCTTAATGTTTGATATGATCACTTGAAATGTATTGAGAAAATCATGTGTGATAAGGCAAATTTACAATATGAATTAAAGCATTAAGGCTTACTTAAGTTTTTGTCATTTCAAAATATATATGGCAATTTAAAGCTAACAATAGCCATGTTATCTACACTTGGAATCATCTAAAACCATAGCTAAAAATCAAAGAAAACAACACTTTTCTTCCTTACCTTCAAGCACCAAAACTGCAGCAACTTATATCCCCACTAATTGCTCGGCTCCAGCCCCCAAAATTCTAGATTCAAAATATTTTTGAGGTGTAAAACAAGTTTCATGAAGATTGGTTGAAGATTTGATGAAAGAACATGATGAATTCACTAAGAAAAATAAGAAAAACGTGAAGAAGAAGATGGGAAAGTGCAGCTGCTGTGTATGTCGGTTATACAAGGGAGAAAGCAGAATTTTTTTTGTTTTTAATGAATATTTTAACATTAAATAATTAGCCCATGCATAAAAGGACCAATTTGCCCCTTAAAACTTAATTAATTACAATTATGCCATAGAAAATATCTTATAATTTTTTATTTCAGATTTTAAATTTTATTTTTATTAAATTTAATTTATTTTGGTCAATTCTAGTCAAACTTTGACAATTTGACCAACCTCCATGTTAAATGACCATAATACCCTTGTACAATTCTATTATTTTCACTTATATCCTATCATTTATTTAATCCTTAAAAATTCAGATTTAATATTAATTTCTATTATTTTTTCTATATTTGGTCAAACATGGTCAATTATTGACTTTCAAGTTGGTTTGACCTATCTTTTAGGTGAAATTACCAAAATACCCTTAACTGTAAAATCGCGTAAATTTCTATTTTTACACTTGATTTCTTCTATCACTCCACGTGATTTAAAACCTTTTTACACATAAAATTATTCACTACTAATAATTTATTAAAAATCATCGCGATTTAGCCGTAATTTACAAAAATTAGTCCAGCCTATGGACTTAATTGTCACTTTTGAAATTGTTCACGCTTTTCAAAATATACTCAAACAAGTTGATTTTGAGATGAGGATTCTTGTTATATTCATATTTCACCTCAAATATCATCATTTTAGGATTTCACTTTGATCTAGATAAAGAAAGTCCTGATAAAGCCCACACTGAATACCTCTCTGAACCTTATCAAACAGACTTTATTTAAATATTTTAACAAAAACTATCTCTTTTTAAATTCCTACACTAAATAACTTATTTAAAATATGAGAAATTCAGGGCTCTCACAATACCCGGCACTGTGTGTGTCACGACCCGTGACCACATTTTTCATCTTCTTATACACATCTTAACCGGTTGGGCTGTCTGTGATACTTCACTTGTACTGACTGTTAAACAGTTTTACAATGTATTGTTTATATCATACACATCCCCTATCGTAATTTATCAGGTAAGTAGTACTGTTGACATGTCTAAATACAGAGAATAAATGATCATACCTCAAATAAATAGTAGGTCTGACACATTGTCCTTCGTGTACAGCCAGGATCCACAATCCACTGAACTCACATTCTTTAAAACCTGAAATGTTGAAAATTAAGGGGTGAGCAAAACCACGGCCCAGTAAGAGAATTATATGCCTCACTTGATACTCAGCTCCCTATATGCTGAAAATCTTTTTCTTTTCTTTTTTTTTTCCTATGGGCTCTAGGCTCGCATGTAGGAAGGATACTACAGTCGGCTAGGGATCCGATTAGAGTAAGATAGGTATTTTAGAATACCATACTTCTTCCGGAACCTAGAAGCAACTGTAGAGAGAGATATTTTTCATTTCATTTTGAATTAATAAATCCCTTTTTTTTCCTTTTATCCCAAAATCTTTTTGTATTCTTTTCAAAATCATGCTTTCACGAAATAAAGGATTTAAATAAAATAACTAATATTTATATATTCTTTGAAAAGAATATTAGCTAAATCATCATCATTTTATTTTCTTTAAAACTCATTTCGTATGTACCCAGACGTCTTAAACTTATTCTTGCTTTCATTCCTTCCTTAAGTTCACCAAGCATCATTCTTTTTATTAGTATGATTAAGTGTGAAAGAAACGAACTTATTGTAAGGACCGGGAGTGCCTGAATCTCTGTTAACCAGGGATTTACCACCCCAGTGCCTTACTCATCCGATATATCACACACATCATATGTCATATGCACAAGATCTATTTCATCCTTTGACATTTGTCGAATTCACGAATCACAATCACTTACTTATCGTCACAATATCCTACGATTTCTCATACTAACATCGGAACACGTGTAGCACTTAGTTCCCGAAGGATTCTAGAGGTGGCTCCCACGGTTCAATCATCGAGTCTCTGCTCGGTCTGGCCTGTACTGAAACATCAGAACACGTGTAGCACTTAGTTCCCGAAGGACTCTAGAGGTGGCTCCCACGGTTCAATCATCGAGTCTTTGCTCGGTATGGCCTGTACTGAAACATCAGAACACGTGTAGCACTTAGTTCCCGAAGGACTCTAGAGGTGGCTCCCACGGTTCAATCATCGAGTCTCTGCTCGGATTGGCCTTTATGCCATATGTATTTTTTTTCCACTGTCTTATTAGATCTCATGTAGTACTTATGATCTAATATTTCATTTGAGACCATAGAAAGAATATTAGAATTATCATTTCTTCCTTTTGAAAACATATTACCTATCATTTATGGAGTCTAAGATAGACATCAATCTTATCATACTGTATACTTCGGAGGGTAAGGAAGTACACCGGTCAAATCTATGACCATAACCTATATTGTCTTCGGTAAATCACTGATTAGATGTCCACCGGGACTAAACATATCACATATCATGCGTCAGCATGATAAGAATACCAACCAGTCTCAAAACCGTAATTCTCATCATAAAATACACCTTTATGGAATTTATATAAATATATAATTCCATGATTTAAAACCATAAGGGTTAAAATCCTTTAGTGAATATTCATAAAAATATTCATAAGAATACGCACTATATTTCACTTCATCTTTCGTCTCGTAATTCGTGTAATTTATCTATTCCGAGAATTTTCGGTGGTTTCATTGTCACCATTCTCGAATACATGAATATTTGAAAATTTCATCTCATTATATTCATGTTTTATGAAATTTAGTGATTTCCTCATTTTTCGTGATTTACTATCGAAATTCGGAAATAAAATCATTGAATATGATTTTTTTAAAGTTTTTCTAAAATTTTCGGCAGCATAACGGCTGCCGATTCACTAACCTCCTGCACGGAAAATACAGTTTAAAATCTTTCAGCCAGTACTTCTCCCCAAATTATTTTCAGCAAATCATGCATCATAATAATTTTCATAAAATAATTGCATAAAATATTTCAAATTAAATTATGCAGACTGAGTATCCTTACAGTGCTGCACATGCATCCCTTACCTTTTTCCGGGTCGGCGAATTCCGCTTATCGATCGCGCCCGCATTCCATTTCTCCCGATTCCTTATCCCGATTGCTGAAAATAATTTTTGGAATTAAAATTCTAATTTTTTAGAATTTTTCATAATTTATTTAATTTTTTTTAAAATTAAATTCTCGGGAAATTTCTTACCGAATTTGTAAAATCCCGGGTTGTCGAATTTCCGGGAATTTTTCGAATTCCCGAAATTCTCCTTTTTTCCTCTTTTTCCTCTTTTTCTTCCATTTTCCTCTTTTCTTTTCTTTCTTTCTTTTCTTTTTCTTTTTCCTTTTTCTTTTCTTTTTCTTTTCTTTTTTCTTCTTCCTTTCCCGGTCAGACCGGTCCAGTTCCTTCCTCGCCGGTTCCTCGCCGGCGGTCGATTTTCCGGCGGTTCAGGCATCCCTCAGCTGGCCGGCTGCACGACAAACTTGACGGTGCCCTCCGTTTGCCCTGGATCGGTGGCACGGCGGCAGATCGAGGCGGTTTTACCTCGGTTCTTCTTCCTCTTCGCCGGCGTTCCTCCGCCGTCCATTGCGTCTCCGGTGGCCTCCATCGGCTTCATCTTCCTCCGGTGAAGCTTCGGTGGCAGTGCCGGCCACCGATTTGGCCGGCATCACCGTCGGCCATTTCCTCTTCTTCTCCGACGTTTGCTTCTGTTTCCCTTCGATTCCGTTTCGTTTCTTCACGCCGCCGGCAGTTTCGTCCCTCTCTTCCTTTGCCGACGACGTCGTCTGCACCATTTTCTCTCGTCGACGGTGGCATCTCCGCCACCGACGGCCTGACTGGGAGGGTCGGGATCCCTCCCAGATTTCCTTCCTTTCCTCTTTTTTTTTCTGTTTTATTTCCTTTTATGTTTTTTTTTTGCTCTTTTTCTATTTTTAGTATACTATATACTATATATTATACACTATAATTTATATTTATACATATAATATATACTATATGTTATACTTATATTATTTCATTTTAATGTAATACAATATACAATATATATTATACACATAAATTATCTATATTGTATATTACAAAATATATATCTTGTATATATATATGTATGTATATTTATATACTTTAAAAATAAATATCCTTTACATGTACAAATTATATAGATGGTATAATACAATACTTATACATTTAAACTTTAATATAAAACCACATTTACTTTTCTTATATATTCATATACTTTTATTTAAAATAATAATATATATTTCATATATATATATATATATATCTGTACATATATATTTATAATTATATAAATACATTTTATAATATACACATGTATTTATTTAAGACAAAATAGTATATATTTCATTTTATAATATATACTAATATTCATATACATACATATGTATTTATATAAAAACATGTGTAAATATATTTATATAATTTAATTATATAAATATATAATATACGCATTTTTATTTTATAATTTTTGGATTTCCATTAATCCAATTTAAATTCCTCTTTTCCTTATTTTCCATAACTCCGACTTTATTTTTATTTCCATTTAATTTCCTTCACACGAATTTCCTTATTCATCACTTCCTCATTTCTCGGGATTTTCACTAATATCCCGTTTCTCGCAAATTTTATTTATTTCCTCTTATTTAATTTCTCTAATATTTATTTTCAATATTTCTAATTTCCAATAAATGGAAAAATTTACGGTTATCACATCCTCCCTACCTTAGGAAATTCGGTCCTCCGAATTTAACTTAAGTCCAAAGGTGGTATATGCCGTATACTTAAGACTTCTGATCTCTAGTTCATCCTCCAAGTAATACTGCCAGTACACTTTCAACATCAAGAGTGCTTTAGACCACTGCATGCTGTCTTTCATCGTATATGTCTATACTCCCGTAAGTTCTTTTCTCAAATCGGGAGTTATTCCCTTTTATTCTTTTCATATAAGAGTCCATACTCAATATTTTTCATATTACAGCCGATCTATGCTGTTTATCATCCATTCTTCTCACTTAGTGCCGAGTCAACAAAATATGGTACTATCATGTACTCATATCGATCAATTATATGTAAGTGTCCCAGTAGCTTTCACATCTCATGCACACGCTCTCTCAATATCATGGAGCGTTTACATCTCACGCTCATATATAAAAATATATCAGTCTGGAGCGGTGCTATCAATACACTTGGGATCTCAAAGCCTTTTGCTATCTCTCATTAGCATATGGCAACACAGAGACTCCCATCACATGTAAGGCTCACTGGAAACTGTGCATACACATTCACACCGTTTAACACTTATACTTCGACTAAGGCACTAGAGAATCTAGATGTCTGATAATGGAAAGTGATTCTATTTAGATCATCAGTCTTTAATCACTTCCATATCATCATTTCTCTTTTGGACTCTTTATTGTCCACAATGTTCATTTTCACACTTATTCCATCAATGCTGCATCTCATTTGCCAATTTTACTATTAATCATCTCTTACAGTAATTGAATCATGAGACAATCATTTTCTCTCCATGTCTCTTTTCATGTAGTATGGTCATTACATCTCTTACGCTTATGGTATATTCAATATCATTTAAATTTTAGGATATAACCAGGAATATACTCTTTTCATAATTTAGATTCTGTGATTGAATCCTCGAATTATCCATTTAAGCACCACATTATTTATACAATTCCACCATCTCTATCATTTCGAGGTGGTTATATGTACAAACATTTTACTGGCAGTAAACATATCAATTATCTTACTCCTTGGAGTATCATTACTTTCACTTATCAGTTCTGGCTTTGATTTTACATCTTGCCACAGTTATGTGATAACCAACATCATTCACTTTCAGTCTTAACTGCGGGAACTGTTTCATATTGATGTTCCCTTTTCATCATGTCATTTATTTCCTTATTTCACTTTCATTTTCGTTTTCATATTTTTACTCTCATTCCTTTTTGTCGGTTTTCTCGATTGGTATGGTACTATACAGCTAAGATCTTTTAAAATCTTGCATACCATCTTTTCTTTACACTATCCATCTACCGACTTTAATTTCTTTAATTAGATCTCGTCTATAGAGAAGCCAGTCTCATCACTCTTTTATAGGCTGGCAGTAGTATTTAGCTAGACTCATTTCTTTCGTATCTCAATCATTATCTTTATATCATAGACAGGTTCACTGTCATCCTGTCGTTTCGAGATTTTTTTTTTTATATATCTCAAGAAGAGATACCATCTAGCCAAATTTCTTAGTTGCAAATCTTAGCACAATCCCACAGCCTTTAAGAGTTTAAGGATCATATCACAATGCTGCTCATGTTCCATTTATACTTTGGACTCTATCAGTATTTCATCCATTTACTCATGTAAGAATGCCTCATTCTTCAAGCTTATATATTTTACAAGGCAACTCATTACCCTTGTAACTTCAATAGGAACTCGTAAAATTCACTTCGAGTTCAAATCATCATCTTATGGACACCAACCTTCAATCTTTTATCTAAGGACGCTTTATACAACGGCTAGTCTTATTTACTCCTCACGTATCTCTAATCAGATCAATAAAGCGTCTATTTTCACGTAGATTAATACTTGTTCTTCACCAAAACTTCATCAATGATAGAAATTTAACATATCCTTTTTGATTCGTCTACAACTCAATATCATTTGCATTTCTCTCATTTACACCTATACAGATAACTCCTTTATTCTCAATTTTTTCATCATCAGTATTTTCGTCATCCAGACTTCTACACGTGAATTTCATTATTCACACATTTTCCAGAGTTATTTTCTTAAGCTTTTCATATTCTTTCTACATCTTCCGATATAAGCTTAAAATTTAACTTCATATTTAAAATCAAATCAGTGTTATCTCGATTCCTCTAATTTATATAACTTTGGAAGTTTTATCGGAAATCAAAGCTGATACTTTCTTTAATCGTACCTTTCTTATCATCTTGTGACCATCGTTCTTTAACTTTTCATCTGATGATGCCTTTTACAAAGATTGCTCTTATAAGCTCCTTGTACATCTCCGATTAAATCATATTTAAGGCATCACTTCCATATAGATATTTATTGGTTCTTCATACGAACTTTAGTGTATAATAAAAATGTTAATATATCATTTAATTCATCCTTAAATCATGTCATTTGTATTTCCATCCTCTACATCGATAAATGTGAATTTCATCATCCACAATATTTTCCAAAAATTCTTTTCTTAAGCTTGTTGGATTTCTTCCATATTCTTCGATACAAGCTTAAGAATAAATTTCATATCCACGATCGAATCAACATTAACCTGATTTCTCAATCTATGTTACTTTGGAATTTATTGGGATTCTCAACCGACAGTTTCTTTAACCACACTTCTTTTATCATTTTGGACCTTCATCATTGTTTCCCATCATTTCACAGTGTAGTTTCAAGGCAGAGACATTCCATATTCAAATCATTTTGATACATACTCTACCTTGATTTCATTACCTAGTCATACTTTACAGCGTTACGAATCTCATTCTGGTAAGCTATATCAATTCCAATGATTCTCAACACACTTCACAGCTACCCGTTTCAATTCCGTTATTCACTTTAAAACCATTTCCATTTACTGAATTCAGGCTTAGTTCCCTTGAGTATATTCTCCACGAGGTTTGAACCTTGGCACCCCTTACGTACCTAGTTTCTTACACTCGTGTTACCATTGAGATACTTATAAGGGCCTCGCCCGTTCATATCGACCATCGACGAGCATCCCCTAGGCGATCCTTTCGCCTCAGGCTTATCCTTACTAGTGAGTCGACGATGAGATAGTTCGCCTATATCTCACAACACATGATCCACTACGGGTCGCCCACCATTGGGTCGCCCATCACAGTTCTGTCTTAAGGATCCTGAAGAACTTAGGTTAGCGGTCATCTTCTTTTTATCACTTGACTGTTCTTATAATTATCCTCTAATTCACAGTACTCCACAAAGTACCTCATTCTATAGCACATATTCCAAGATACGTCGGTTCTATGTACGATTATCTATTTGATACCTCAAAGTAATGAAAACGTACAGAACCATAAGTAATCACACCAGTATGTATTTCATTATCTGTACTTTTCACCTCATCAGTCAATTCTTGTAATCATTTCACTTTTCATAGTATTTAACGATCCCATTCAATACACTCTAAATTTTTCGACCCTTACAGTCAATAACCGGGTCAATCATCTGATGACATTCCACTACACTCTTTGGATCGCATCATATAAGGCCCCGGCACGTTCGCCGTCCGCCCGTACACAACTGTGACGGACCAGCCCAACCGGCCATGGCAACCCCTTTTTTGGGCCCATCGACAACGATTGCTGTGACAACGCCACTCATCCGTACTGTCCGCTTTGTGAGGCGATGGCTACCCACTGGGATCCACACAGGATCCACCTCACGCACGGTTTTATCGGGAAACAAATTCTCAATTCGCGTCCGTAATCTAAGTGTTAGTGGAATCAGTAATAGGGATCGTTATATTCATCTGACATCCTCTATGCCATTAGTAATTCCATTACTATCAATGGATTCCAAATCAACTTGTTTGTATCACTGTTCCGAACATCGCCCAACATAAGGGCATTTTCGTCATTTCGACATTTATTTCTTACTCCTCAATATACATTCAAATCAATGAACTGATCATCTCTAAGTTGATAGTATCCTTTCTAATACTTATACTAGCAATTTAGATCTCATTCGATTTCGATAAAGAAATTCACTAAAATCCATAATTGGATTATTTTGCTTGTACTTCAACTTTATATCCTTAATTTCTCTGTCAGATCGATCAATTCCAACTTCTGGTGATCTATTTTGACTCCCAGTAAAATTTTGGGGGTAGGGGTATTTTGGTCATTTTTGGCTAAAAATTTTCTCTCTCTTCAAATTACCCTCAATCGGTGATCTTAAAGTCTATTTAATGATGATATTTTATCTCCCTCTTTTATACCATCACTTTCAGGTCTCAGTTCAGTTCGGACAGAAAAGTACTGGTGTGGTCCTCACCAAGTCCATTTCTGTTCCTTACCGAACAGGCCTTCATATAGATTAGAAGAATCACCAATTTTTTTGGAAATTTCTGAGCCTATTTTCTTCCTTAACATTCTCAGTTTATACTTTCTCACTCCCTTTAAATCATTTTACCCCATTTACAATCATTTATTTTCTCTATGTATTCAGACGACACAGTACTACCGAGGATGTTTAACTCTTTTCTTTCCAAAGTATCCACAGACATCAGGCCAACCAATGCTCTGATACCACTAAATCTGTCACGACCCGTGACCACATTTTTCATCTTCTTATACACATCTTAACCGGTTGGGCTGTCTGTGATACTTCACTTGTACTAACTGTTAAACAGTTTTACAATGTATTGTTTATATTATACACATCCCCTATCGTAATTTATCAGATAAGTAGTACTGTTGACATGTCTAAATACAGAGAATAAATGATCATACCTCAAATAAACAGTCAGTCTGACACATTGTCCTTCGTGTACAGATAGGATCCACAATCCACTGAACTCACATTCTTCAAAACCTGAAATGTTGAAAGTTAAGGGGTGAGCAAAACCACGACTCAGTAAGAGAATTATATGCCTCACTTGATATTCAGCTCCCTATATGCTGAAAATCTTTTTCTTTTCTTTTTTTTCCTATGGGCTCTAGGCTCGCATGTAGGAAGGATACTACAGTCGGCTAGGGATCCGATTAGAGTAAGATAGGTATTTTAGAATACCATACTTCTTCCGGAACCTAGAAGCAACTGTAGAGAGAGATTTTTCATTTCATTTTGAATTAATAAATCCCCTTTTTTTTTCCTTTTATCCCAAAATCTTTTCGTATTCTTTTCAAAATGATGCTTTCACGAAATAAAGGATTTAAATAAAATAACTAATATTTATATATTCTTTGAAAAGAATATTAGCTAAATCATCATCATTTTATTTTCTTTAAAACTCATTTCGTATGTACCCAGACGTCTTAAACTTATTCTTGCTTTCATTCCTTCCTTAAGTTCACCAAGCATCATTCTTTTTATTAGTATGATTAAGTGTGAAAGAAACGAACTTATTGTAAGGACCGGGAGTGCCTGAATCTCTGTTAACCAGGGATTTACCACCCCAGTGCCTTACTCATCCGATATATCACACACATCATATGTCATATGCACAAGATCTATTTCATCCTTTGACATTTGTCGAATTCACGAATCACAATCACTTACTTATCGTCACAATATCCTACGATTTCTCATACTAACATCGGAACACGTGTAGCACTTAGTTCCCGAAGGACTCTAGAGGTGGCTCCCACGGTTCAATCATCGAGTCTCTGCTCGGTCTAGCCTGTACTGAAACATCAGAACACGTGTAGCACTTAGTTCCCGAAAGACTCTAGAGGTGGCTCCCACGGTTCAATCATCGAGTCTCTGCTCGGTATGGCCTGTACTGAAACATCAGAACACGTGTAGCACTTAGTTCCCGAAGGACTCTAGAGGTGGCTCCCACGGTTCAACCATCGAGTCTCTGCTCGGTATGGCCTGTACTGAAACATCAGAACACGTGTAGCACTTAGTTCCCGAAGGACTCTAGTGGTGGCTCCCACGGTTCAATCATCGAGTCTCTGCTTGGTATGGCCTGTACTGAAACATCAGAACACGTGTAGCACTTAGTTCCCGAAGGACTCTAGAGGTGGCTCCCACGGTTCAATCATCGAGTCTCTGCTCGGATTGGCCTTTATGCCATATGTATTTTTTTCCACTGTCTTATCAGATCTCATGTAGTACTTATGATCTAATATTTCATTTGAGACCATAGAAAGAATATTAGAATTATCATTTCTTCCTTTTGAAAACATATTACCTATCATTTATGGAGTCTAAGATAGACATCAATCTTATCATACTGTATACCTCGGAGGGTAAGGAAGTACACCGGTCAAATCTATGACCATAACCTATATTGTCTTCGGTGGATCACTGATTAGATATCCACCGGGACTAAACATATCACATATCATGCGTCAGCATGATAAGAATACCAACCAGTCTCAAAACCGTAATTCTCATCATAAAATACACCTTTATGGAATTTATATAAATATATAATTCCATGATTTAAAACCATAAGGGTTAAAATCCTTTAGTAAATATTTATAAAAATATTCATAGGAATACGCACTATATTTCACTTCATCTTTCGTCTCGTAATTCGTGTAATTTATCTATTCCGAGAATTTTCGGTGGCTTCATTGTCACCATTCTCGAATACATGAATATTTTGAAATTTCATCTCATTATATTCATGTTTTATGAAATTTAGTGATTTCCTCATTTTTCGTGATTTACTATCGAAATTCGAAAATAAAATCATTGAATATGATTTTTTTAAAGTTTTTCTAAAATTTTCGGCAGCATAACGGCTGCCGATTCACTAACCTCCTGCACGGAAAATACAGTTTAAAATCTTTCAGCCAGTACTTCTCCCCAAATTATTTTCAGCAAATCATGCATCATAATAATTTTCATAAAATAATTGCATAAAATATTTCAAATTAAATTATGCAGACTGAGTATCCTTACAGTGCTGCACATGCATCCCTTACCTTTTTCCGGGTCGGCGAATTCCGCTTATCGATCGCGCCCGCACTCCATTTCTCCCGATTCCTTATCCTGATTGTTGAAAATAATTTCTGGAATTAAAATTCTAATTTTTTAGAATTTTTCATAATTTATTTAATTTTTTCTGAAATTAAATTCTCGGAAAATTTCTTACCGAATTTGTAAAATCCCGGGTTGTCGAATTTCCGGGAATTTTCCGAATTCCCGAAATTCTCCTTTTTTCCTCTTTTTCCTCTTTTTCTTCCATTTTCCTCTTTTTCTTTTCTTTCTTTCTTTTCTTTTTCTTTTTCTTTTTCCTTTCTCTTTTCTTTTTCTTTTTTTTTTCTTCTTCCTTTCCTGGTCAGACCGGTCCAGTTCCTTCCTCACCAGTTCCTCGCCGGCGGTCGATTTTCCGACGGTTCAGGCGACCCTCAGCTGGCCGGCTGCACGACGAACTTGCCGGTGCCCTCCGTTTGCCCCGGATCGGTGGCACGGCGGCGGATCGAGGCGGGTTTACCTCGGTTCTTCTTCCTCTTCGCCGGCGTTCCTCCGCCGTCCATTGCGTCTCCGGTGGCCTCCATCGGCTTCGTCTTCCTCCGGTGAAGCTTCGGTGGCAGTGCCGGCCACCGATTTGGCCAGCATCACCGTCGGCCATTTCCTCTTCTTCTCCGGCGTTTGCTTCTGTTTCCCTTCGATTCCGTTTCGTTTCTTCACGCCGCCGGCAGTTTCGTCCCTCTCTTCCTTTGCCGACGACGTCGTCTGCACCATTTTCTCTCGTCGACGGTGGCATCTCCGCCACCGACGGCCTGACTGGGAGGGTCGGGATCCCTCCTAGATTTCCTTCCTTTCCTCTTTTTTTTTCTGTTTTATTTCCTTTTATGTTTTTTTTGCTCTTTTTCTATTTTTAGTATACTATATACTATATATTATACACTATAATTTATATTTTATACATATAATATATACTATATGTTATACTTATATTATTTCATTTTAATGTAATACAATATACAATATATATTATACACATAAATTATATATATTGTATATTACAAAATATATATCTTGTATATATATATATGTATGTATATTTATATACTTTAAAAATAAATATCCTTTACATGTACAAATTATATAGATGGTATAATACAATACTTATACATTTAAACTTTAATATAAAACCACATTTACTTTTCTTATATATTCATATACTTTTATTTAAAATAATAATATATATATTTCATATATATATATATATATATATCTGTACATATATATTTATAATTATATAAATACATTTTATAATATACACATGTATTTATTTAAGACAAAATAGTATATATTTCATTTTATAATATATACTAATATTCATATACATACATATATATTTATATAAAAACATGTGTAAATATATTTATATAATTTAATTATATAAATATATAATATACGCATTTTTATTTTATAATTTTTGGATTTCCATTAATCCAATTTAAATTCCTCCTTTCCTTATTTTCCATAACTCCGACTTTATTTTTATTTCCATTTAATTTCCTTCACACGAATTTCCTTATTCATCACTTCCTCATTTCTCGGGATTTTCACCAATATTACGTTTCTCGCAAATTTTATTTATTTCCTCTTATTTAATTTCTCTAATATTTATTTTCAATATTTCTAATTTCCAATAAATGGAAAAATTTACGGTTATCACAGTGTGGGTATGCCTGATTCCTATACTAGATCCCTAAAGGGATACGAGATTTGAGCATGAATCTCTTGAAGATATATTTCTCTACTGACATATGATATTGATATGATGATTGATTGAATGATTTGATTTACAAGAAAAGTTTATTATTTGAGTGCAAACCTACGAAAGAAGTGAATGAGTCTTAAAGAATATGATTTTATGATATAAGTGCATTTTTCTTATTTTAATGAATTTAAATGAATTGCTTTATTGTACTAGATGAGAATACGAAAGATATTGTTTATATCATGAGCTTGAAATATTACTGTTCTGTTTATTGAAATTTTTAATGATATTGCTTTATAAATTTGTTTAAAGAAACTATTATATAATGACATTGATTCAAAATTACATGGAATCATTAAATGTTTTGTACAATTTATCTATTCCATCGTCAACTATTTATTCTCTATAGACGAAACTGGGGACTGGGATACGACAGGTACTTCTAAGACTCTAGTATCCTTCCTAAAACATTCCTTAGTATACTGTTAGGAAATAAATGTTTTTATACATGTAATATTTATATTTAATATGCTTTCTTATGATTAATAAATAAGTTAAATTGTATTTTAATAAACTGCATATAGTAATATAGTACACACTTTTATATATGTTTCTTACTGGGCTTTCCCCAAAGCTTACCCCTCTTACTCAACATCCCAGATAGCTCTTCTGTGTACGTGACAACAACGGTTTCAAGGTAGGGAAAAAGATTGCTAGTAGCTAAAGTATCAAGTGAACAGATATATATATATATATATATAGAATTTTATAATTATATTCAGACTAGTAAATGCACAGCAGATGTATTTGTAAACAGGACATAAATAGTGTAGTGTAAAATTAAAGAATGTACATGAACTAATGGGATGTAAATTACATTGAACTGTAATAAATAGATTTGTAATTTTTATATTGTAGTCTATACTCCGATTTCTTACTTATAATTTACGAGATAAATGATCTAGTAGTATAAAGATTTAATTTGTAACGAAAGTTATAGAAAGTACTTACACTAGCATCGAATGCAAGCCAAATGATAACGAAGCGAATGGGAAAAATAGTATCAAAAAGAAAAATTTGGTTCAAGAATTTACTATTTCTAGACATTACAAAAATGGTATTAGAGCAAGGTTACTTGGTATGGTCTAAGTAAGTTAGAATTGATTTACATCCTTTGTTGTTGTGCATTGTCTGAATATAAATTGTGAAGAATAGATAGAAAATAGAACGAAATGTCGATCTGTAGAGGAAAATTGATGATAGAATATGGTATGTGATTGGAAATAAGAATGATAGATATGGATATTGTATGGAAGCATTATAGAAATGGGTATTGAATGATCTAACATGATTGATAAAATTGTGATTGTTTGGAGACGATAGAACGATTGTAAGAAGTGTGACGAGTATAGGAATTGATGAGGACAAAAGGAAAACAACAGGATAGTTAATGAACAATATAGGTAGTTAATAAATGGTATAGACATTGTATAGAAGGATTGAGAATCAATATGAATGAATGAGAGGGATATTGAATGATCGAGAATGGTTGATTAAGGTATGTATGGGTAATAGAATGATCTTATAGGAATGTGATTAATGTGGAAATCGATATGGATTACAAAGGTAAGAGGAATGTTAGTAAATGGTGTAGATATTGTATAGAAGTATTGATGTGAATAAGTCTAAGGCACTGAATTTCAAAAGTACCTATATCGAATTTGGAGGACCAGATTCCTTAAAGGTAGGGAGGATGTGAGAGCCCAAATTTCTCTATTCTCCCTATACCTATTGAAGGTGATGAATTAAAATAATAAGTAAAATTACAAAAACCAATTCTTCTATGTTATGGAATTATTGTCAAGTGGGCCCCACAGGGTAATCTGTAACTCAGATTGCTTCCGAAGTGGCAAATGTAAAAGTTGATCTCAAATACCTAAAGGCCAAGAAGACCCTTTTTTGGAATTCTTTAAGATAAGCACAACTAGGTTTATATGCAACAAATTCAAAAATGACAATTTCGTCCATACCCTGAAAGAACTTTTCTAAATAATAGTCAAACTAATTTGACTTTAGATTTACAGACTGTTATAGGAAAATCCTCGCATAAAGAAGTTTCACGTGGACCTAGCTTATGAACTGAATTACGCGAAAGTGCTAAAAACAACGCGAACGAAACAAAAAGCATTCGTTTAGGGGTAGTTTGGTAATTTCACTACCTATGACCTATCAAACCACCTTGGGAGTCAACCATTGACCATGTTTGACCTGAATATATGAAAAATAATAAATATAAAATATAAAATCTGAAATTATAAATAATAAAATAATGCTAGGACATATTTGAAAATAATGAAATTGTACAAGGGCATTAGGGTCTTTTAGTGAAGGGATTGGTCAAATTGGTCAATGATTGACCAGAGTTGACCCAAATAAATAAAAATATAGTAAAAATAGAATTAAAATCTAGAACTAGAAATAATAAAATAATGCAAGTGGCAGAATTGTAAATATGAAAATTTTAAAGGGGTAAATGAGTCATTTCTCACATGAGCTGAAGATTTTATATGAAAATAACAATAAAATCAAAAAATTTGGAGATTTTATTCAAGCCCTAGCCTGCTCTGCTTGCTGCACGATTTCTCTCATTTTCCTCTAAGTGTTCCCAACTTCTTCTTAGTGAATCATCCTTTTTCCTTCATTAAATCATTAACCTTCACAGAATTTATTCCCTGCCTCAAGACCTATCTACTCACCCATTTGATCAACCAAAATCGAACAGAAGCTCGCTATTTTACTGTTGATGTTTTTGTTCTTGAGGTAAGTGAGAGAAGAAATAGTTTCAACTAATTCCATATATGGGTTGTGATTGTATGAGATGAGTAGATGATGTTTGTGGTTTTAGTTTGAAGTATAATTTAGTAGAAACCTTGTTGGTGTGTTCAGCCATGAAAGAAATAGAAAAGAGATTTTGGTGTTTTAATGTATAAATGCTGGAAATGATAAGATGAACTGAATTAAATATAGTTATGCTAATAAATAAATAAAACAATAAGTCTAATATTTTGGGTGTCGTTCAGCCATGCATGGAATTCGAGAAGATGATATTGTTTTCAATGTACAATAAGAGTAAAATGATAGCAAATGATGATATGAGTATGGTTATGGTGATAATTTAGCAAAATCATGAGTGTAGGATGCCATAGGGGTTTCGACCATGAAGAGAGTGTAGGGAAACTTTAGTGATGTTGATGCATAAGGGGTGTGGCATGAGTGTATATAATGAGATGAGCATAGCCATAAGGATAGAATTCGAAAAATTATGAATATGATATGAAGAAGGCCATTCAGCCATGATGGAGATAAGATGACAATGATGATGATGAGTTCTTTATGTAGAGAAAGTGTTTGATAAAATTCCTAATTGAGTAGAAATAATTTCAAGACAAGAATTGAGAAAAGAATAAATTTTGGCATGGAAGCATATTCGGCCAAGCATGTTTCCCCATGTTAATATGTTGAATTTTTGTGGTTAATAGATAAGAGATGATATATAAATATTAATAAGATTATTGGTGGAATTAAATGTGAAAAAGGATAAGCTTGGGGTAAGTTAGTGAATTTGGCCAAGGCATTATTCATGGGGTTCTCATGCTAATTTTTATGACTTAGAGGTTAAAGAAAAATAAATTAGGGATGATAGGAATATTAGTGAAATTAGAAATGGGAAAGGATTACAATTTAAGAATAGTTATGTTATGGTATTGGTGGGAAATTTTAAAAAAATTAATTGTTAGAATTAACCTAAGGAAGATAGCATTTTAAAAGAAAATTCATTAAAGTTATAGTATGGAATTTTGAATATATTTGGACTTTATGTGCAGTGTTAAATTTGAAAAATAAAGGGACGTAAATGGTGCTGTCAAATTTTATACTACACGGTAATCAAGGTAAGGAACATGTATGGGAGTTGCATAGGAAATGCTTTACTTGCATTTGGAAATTTACGGAAACCGAATTTTGACTGTCTCTCACCCAGTTTTCCCAAAAGAGAAAATATAGATTTATTTCAAATTCATATAAGTCTTAATATGTTTTAAATTGCTTATAAGTCTAAATATGTTTTAAAATTGCATAAAATTATATTTTTATTTATTCTACATGAATGATTTGTTATTTATGTGCAAATGAGATATTTGGATATTTAAAGTTTTCAGTGAGCATTTAATGAATTTTATTACGGAAAAATATAATAATTATTCTTTTATATGATTTTGGACTGACTGAAAATAATTGCTATTTAAAATGATTTCTACTGTTGAATTATATGATTTATGAAAATGATTTTTATGAGATTGATATCTCCTTGATGATCATGCATACGAGGGTGATATGATTAGGGCTGGGAGACCCTAGCTATGTCTCTAGTACCTTCTCTAGTACCACAACTGTCACTGATGAGTGTACACTGTGTACTTATTGACGATGGCCATTGTTACGAGGTAGGAACAACTTAGGGATGGATACTCAGCCTTGTGTGGGTATGCCTGATTCCTATACGAGGTCCCTAAAGGTATACGAGATTTATGCATGAATCTCTTGGAGATTTATTTCTCAACTGATATACGATATTTATCGCATGATTGATTGAATGATTTAATTTAAAAGAAAAGTACATGATTTGACTGCAAAACTATAAAAGAAGTGAACGAATAGAATATGATTTTTTTATATAAGTGCATTTATCTTATTTTTAATGATTTTAAATGAATTGCTTTATCGTACTAGATGAGAATACGAAAGATATTATTTATATCATGAGCTTGAAATATTACTGTTCTGTTTATTGAAATTTTTACTGATATTGCTTTATAGATTTGTTTAAAGAAACTGTTATATAATGATATCGATTTGAAATTACATGGAATCATTAAATGTTTTGTACAATTTATCTATTCCATCATCAACTGTTTATTCCCTATAGCCGGAACTAGAGACCAGGACACTACAGGTACTTCAAAGTACCTCCCATACTCCATCTGGTTACCTAGCCTACTATAGTATCCTTCCTAAAACATTCCTTAGAATACTGTTAGGAAATATATGTTTTTATACATGTAATATTTATATTTTATATGCTTTCTCATGATTAATAAATAAGTTAATTTGTATTTTATTAAATTGCATATAGTAATATAGTACGCACTTTTATATATATTTTTTACCGGGCTTTCCCCAAAGCTTACCCCCTTACTCAACATCCCAGATTGTTCTTCTGTGTACGTGACAACAGTGGTTTCAAGGTAGGAAAGAAGATCGCTAGAAGCTAAAGTATCAAGTGAACAAGTATATGTAGAATTTTATAATTATATTCAGACTAGTAAATACACAGCAGATGTATTTGTAAACGGGATATAAATAGTGTAATACAAAATTAAAGAATATACATGAACTAGTGGGATGTAAATTACATTGAACTGTAATAAATAGATTTATAATTTTTATATTATAGTTTATAATCTGATTTCTTAATTATAATTTATGAAATAAATGATCTAGTAGTATAAAGATTTGATTTGTAACGAAAGTTATAGAATGTACTTACACTGGTATTGAATGCAAACAGAATGATAACGAGGAAGAGAATGGGAAAAGTAGTATCGAAAAGAAAATTTTGGTTTGGAAATTTACTATTTTCGAACATTATATGTGAGGACCTGCCGAGTAACACGTTGGTCCCCATTGGGATTCAAGAGGTGGCTCCCTCGGCGACCCCAAGTTTCATGAGGTGGCGATCGCCCACTCTCATTCTCCAAAAGTATTGTCCGCTTTGGCAGTCGCCCACCTCACGGCTTTATCTCAAGGGGCCTAAAGAACTCAGGATAATTCCCTTGAGCGCGTTTTCACTCATGTTCGATCTCAGGACCCATAGGTACCTAACTCTTACACTAGTGTTACCATTGACTCTTACACTAGTGCATCAATTAAAGTCTTACATATAAATAAGTGTTTTATAAAGAGCGTATACCTTAAAAGGCTCGTACCAAGCCTAGGTACCATATCCGGAGGCCCACTCAAAAGCTCTCATGGCAGAGTTTAACTCAAATAGTCTGAAAAGAGATGAAATTAAGGGAATGAGCAAATCCACGGCTCCGTAAGATACTAATATAAATGCAAGAGTAGAATTATACTGTCTTAACTGCAATGCATAAAACCTGCAAGTTTGCCATTACAATTCACCTTTTCAATCGATAACATCTCATATTTATAACAAGATCATGTCCTAAGGACCTTAAGTGAGCAGAATTTTCAAGTATCAATGTAAAGGAATTTGAAGTACCTCATTATCTCAATTCCTGTCATCTGTCTATCACTCAGACCTTTAAATAAATTCAACTTAATCACTTTCAATCTTCTTGTCCTTATATTACAGTGCATCGTACAACAATGCATCGTGTAAAATTTGAATATCATATACTATTAATCCATACTCACATCAATCTCATAATATATCATATCTCAAGTGAACACCATGTTCAGATGCAATATGTCATATCTTATAATATTCCTATATCATTTCCTAACTCTTGAATCCTATAGAAATCAATATGGACTTTATGGAATATACTTTGACCGAATGCTACCCTTGTCCAATATTTATCATTCTTAATTTCTTATTTCATTGACATTATTTATTCATGTTCTATTTCATTTTACTCTCCCTTACTATATCAAAATTTCATTAATATTACATGATTCTTATTATGGTCAAATATTCATTCTTAAATTATACTTATTATTTTTCAGTTCCTGTTTTATAAGTGATCTTTATTCATTATTAATATTAATTTCCACAATCAACTATATAAAAATTACATCAATACCATCTCTTCCTCTACATGGCCGGATGCTCTCAATAATTTTCTCCTTATTGTTTTTCAATCTTTTTTCAATTTTAACTTAATGAATATTTGCACTTCACTTAGTACATTGATCAAACACCACTCATACATCAAAAACTCACCATCATCATCCACCTCAGACCATAGTTGAATGGCGCTTACCATACTACACATATGAATTTGCAAAGCTAACACTACAACCAAGTTCAGCACATCATTTGCTACTATTTTATACCCAACATGCATTGAAATCAACATGGATTCCATAATTCCCTCTTATGTATGAATCTACAAGAAGCTCTTACACTTAATTTTGTTTCATTCCAAGGTTATAAACATATCCTATTAGTATAATACAATCTCAAATCATGGATAAAATTGAAAGAAACTATGCTTACTCTTACCTTATATAGTGACCGAATATGGGAGGGGAAATTTCACCAAGCCAATGGCCAAACTAGCCTTCAATATTCTGGGTTTAGACTGCCCATGAGATGAGGAACAACTTTTGTTAAGGAAGTTTAGTGATTTGGTGAAGAGATCTTCATTTTTCATTAGGTTTCTCTCTCTTACTTAGTGAAATTTTTTAGAGAAGATGGTGTTGCTATAGAGGCCAGCCAAACGGTTGAAGAAACCAAAATTTTTTGGTTTTTATGGATATTTTATAGATATTTTCCGGCCCATGTGAGAAATGACCAAATTGCTCCTATAAAATCTTAATATTAACACCTATGCCATTAGTAATATTTTATCATTTTCATTTCCAGATCTTTAATTTTAATTTTATTTATTTAAGTCAATTCTAGTCAAACATTGACTAATTTGACTAGCCTCCTTGCAAAAAAGATCATAATACCCTTATACAATTTCATTATTTTCAAATGGCTGAATGCTCAAATAAGGATCTAAAGTTTTCGGAAATATTCGATTCAGGATCTAAACTTTTATTTTGCTCAATTCAGGATAAAACGTTTTCGATTTTGCTCAAATAAGAATTTTTTAACGCGCGTGAGCTACACGCGCCGTTAAAGAGAGTGGCTGATGATGAAAGGATAATTATTGTCACGTGTCACACTCACACTCTGCCACGTGTCACACTCACACGCCGCCACGTGTCCTTTTATTTTTACCTATTAAAAAAATAATTATAAAATTACTGCCATGTGTCTCACTCATAGGTTGCCACGTGTCTCACTCACACGTCGCCACGTGTCTCACTCACACACTGCCACGTGTCCAAATATTTTTTAACTTTTTTTTCTATTAAAAAACTATATATTTTCATAAAATAATATTTTCTTGAATAAATTTTTTAAAATTATTTTTTGAAATAATTAAAATTTTTAAATTTTGTTTTAAAAAATAAATTCTCAAACATAAAAATTATTATAAAACTTTTTTTAACTAGTATAATTATTATTTTTTATTTCTTGATTTTTTTTCGTTTTTACCATAAAAAAAGGAAAAAAACTATTAGCCATAAAATTATTAGAAATTATATATTTTTTAAAAAATAAATTTTAAATTACTAAATTTAATTTGTATTTTTCTTCTGCCACGTGTCTCACTCACACGTTGCCACGTGTCCACTCCTGTCATGTGTCACACTAATACGCTGCCACATATCCACGTATTTTTTACTTTTTTTTCTTTCTTTTTTTATATTCAAGAAGAACTATATATTTTGATAAAATAATATTTCTTGAATAAATTTTTTAAAATTATTTTTTGAAATAATTAAAATTTTTAAATTTTGTTTTAGAAAATAAATTCTCAAAAATAAAAATTATTATAAAATTTTTTTAACTAGTATAATTATTATTTTTTCTTTCTTAATTTTTTTTTCGTTTTTACCATAAAAAGGAAAAAAACTATTAGCCATAAAATTATTAGAAATTATATATTTTTTAAAGAATAAATTTTAAATTACTAAATTTAATTTTTATTTTTCTTCTTTTTTTGTTTTCTATATTTTCTTATAATTGACAAAAAAAGAAAGAAGATAAGAAACTATAAAAATAAAGAAAAATATGTAAGAATTATCTTTTTAGAAAAATTAATGTAATTAAAAAAAACGTATTTCCTAGAAAATCTCAATTTTCTAAAAAGAAATATATTTAATTTACAATAAAAAATTATTTTAAATTTAAATCATATAAAAGAAATAAAAACAAAAAGGAAAGAAAAGAAAAACAAAGTGAAAAAAAATACAGAAATATTTTTTATAAAAATTTATTTTTTAACAATTTTTTTTTGAAAATGTAAGATAAATTTTTAAAAGTTATTTTTTATTAAAAAATCAACTAACAAAATTAACTACTAATTATAATATTATAAATAATATTTAAATTTTTAATTTTTTATTAATATTTATAACAAAAAAATTTGGCTGAATGCTCAAATAAGGATCTAACGTTTTCGAAAATGTTCAATTCAGGATCTAAACTTTGCCACGTGTCCCACTAATGATTATAAGTCACTGTCACGTGTCCCACTCACACGCTACCACGTGTCAACCTTGCCACGTGTCCCACTAATACACTGCCACGTGTCCATGTATTTTTTACCTATTAAAAGAAAATTAATTATATGTCACTGCCACGTGTCCCACTCTTATGCTGCCACGTGTCCACTTCTACCACGTGGCCCAATCACATGCTGCCATGTGGCTTTTATAAAACGCCGTTATTATTTTAACGGCGCGTGTAACTCACGCGCGTTAAAAAATCCTTATTTGAGCAAAATCGAAAACGTTTTATCCTGAATGGAGCAAAATAAAAATTTAGATCCTGAATCGAATATTTCCGAAAACTTTAGATCCTTATTTGAGCATTCAGCCTTTTCAAATATATCCTAACATTATTTTAATATTTTTAAATTCAGAATTTATATTTTATTTTCATTATTTCTCATATATTTAAGTCAAACATGGTCAAATATTGACTCCCAAGGTAGTTTGACCATCATGGGTAGTGAAATTACCAAACTACCCCTAAACGAAGGCTTTCGGCTTCGTTCGGGTTGTTTTTAGCACTTTCGCGTTATTCAGTTCACGGGCTGGATCCACATGAAACTTCTTTACACGAGGATTTTTCTATGACAGTTTGTGGGTCCAAAGTTAATTTGGTTTGATCGTTACTTCAAAAAATTCTTCCAGGTTATGGACTAAATCGTCATTTTTTAATTTGTTGCATGTAAACCTAAGCGTGCTCATTTTAAAGGATTTCAAAAAGTAGTCTTCTCGTCCCTTAGGTATTTTGATCCCAAATTTCACACTTTTGGACTTCGGAGGTCATCCGAGTTGCAAATTACCTTGTTGGGCCCACTTGTCAGTTTTCCCGATAAATTCACAACATATGGAAATTAGTTTTCGTAACTCAACTTAATATTCTAATTTAACACCTTCAATAGGTATAGGGAGAATAAAGAAATTTGGGATCTCACATCATCCCCCTTTAGAAATGTGGTCCTCTAAATTTAAATCAAAGTACTGCTCAAACAATTTTAGCATAATAGTATTAACTACCTATTTCTTTTCTTCTCCCCTTAACCTATAGTTTCAGTATACTATATCAAGTACATGAGATTCCTTAAATGGAATATTTATTGTAGCTAGCGCTTTAGGGTTTCTGGTGTACTAAAGAATTTCTTAGCAATCATGACTAACACACATATGAATGTTGTTACAACATATCTATATGCAATTAAAATAAACAGAATTTCGTACGAAAACCATAAATGTATAATTTAAAATCATTTAGGCACGATCTATCGGGAAGGATACTATAGTGGATTAGATAACCAAGTGAGTATGAGAGAATGCTTTGGAACACCTCACGTGTCCCGGCATCCAAGTTCACTATAGGGAGTTTATTTGCATTTAATTAAACCTAAACCAAGCAATACAATGCAGTGACTTGCATATTCAAAAATTATAAATCTTACCTTTAATCATATCTAAAGTAGTATCATCGGGTCCCTGTCAATAGCAAAAACTCGAGCCTGGGTCATGGCTTTCTTTCCTTTCTCTACCTCTGTTGCCCTATGCTGTAGTTGAGTAGTTTGTTGGGTGGTCTTTCCCAACCCTTCCCACACCTTCGATCTAGTCATTGGGCAATCTTTAACCTCGTGCTCTATTTGACCACACCTCATACATGCTCCAGTTAGAAAGCGATAGGGCTGTGTAGCATGGAATCTCCTACAATATTCACATTGCCTCTCTATACCTCCTGTGGGCCCATGGTACTACCCACCAGTGATCGAGATTTATCTTCAATTATCCTTTTCCTCGTACTTCTCGAAATCTTCTTGCTCCTCTTCACCTTTTTGGATGACCTATCACCTGAAACTTCATAATCTGATTTCCTCTTCACCTTACCCTTCCTTTTACCTTTGGATTGAAAATCTGCACAATGGAATTCATAGTCCTACTCACACAACTGAGCCTTACGGACTGCCTCATTATAAGTGACGATGTCCGTCGAGTAAAGCTTAGACCTAATAGATTGCTTCAATCTCTCCATAAACCAATTTTTTATGCTCCTCGCTTCGTAAAACTTCCGAATCAAATCTACTCAAAGTCGTGAACTTAGACTTGTACTGATCAATCGACATGTCTCCCTGAGTCAAATTCAGAAATTCCATCTTCAATTTCTTCTGAGTAGTGTGTGGGATGTATTGCTTAGTACATGCCTCCAAAATTCTGTCCCACGTGACTTCAGAATGCCTAGCCTCCAGTGTGGTTTGAGTGGACTGCAACCAATGCTTCATATCGTTCACTAATAGATATGTCCCTAGGCCCACTTTTGCCCTCTTCGAGTAGGTCATATACTTAAATAATTTTGTGACCACCTTTACCCAGTTCTCTGCCGCCAACGGGTCCCTATGTACTTTGAATTTAGGTGGATCTAGATTCTTTGAATTCCTTTAACAAACCAACACTATAGCAAGCTGTAGGACCCTGACTTTTAGGAGCCGGTACTAGGGGTGTTCATTCGGTTATTCGGTTAATTTCAAACCGAATTAACCGAAACTGAATTAACCGAATTATAAACTTTTATTTTCATTATCCGAACCGAAATTTATATTTGCAAATTAATCGAACTGAAATATAATTCGATTAATTAACCGCATTAACCGAACTTTATAAAAAACTATATATATTATATATAATATATATAATTCGGTTATTATATATATTATAGTAGATATAATTCAGTTTTCGAACTAAATTAACCAATAACCGAATTTTCCCAAATCTCATATTCGTTAACCGACCGAATTAAATTCAGTGGCTGACCAATTAACCAAATTAAATTCGATTGGTCACTTAACTGAATTTATTCCACATTATGAACACCCCTGGCCGGTACTAGCAGTGGATGCTTTACCTGGACTAGTGCAGTTGTACGGAGGAGAAGGAGGTACTGAAGGAGCATTATCTCATGGAGAAGGAGGCGTTACAGGGGGAGTAGGTGGTGCATTTACAGCCACATTAGGAAAGTTCACCATAAACTGTGTGAACAAAGCGGCCATGGTTTCTATAGTCTGCTTGATTCTCAACAACTGGGTGTTTGGGCTACCCTATGGAGATGGAGGAGGGAAATGTTCTAGAGACGGTTCCACTCGTCCCCTTCCTCATCCTCTAACAGTACCCCTTCTACGATTACTCATTCTGCCAACACCACAACAAAATCACTCAATTTAGTATAACTTTGATCAGTTATACTATGAATATGTATTCAGACAAGTACAATACTCGAGGATGTAAACTATTTCTAACCTAATGACACCGACAAACATCAGACTAACCTTGCTCTAATACCAATTTTGTAACGTCTGTTTCTCCATAAAAACACCACTTTACTTTTTCATTTCTTATAATGGTTAGGCTGTTTGTTGGTGTTAATTTCCTCTTTTACTTATGTCATATTTAACATCACCTTACTTTTATTCTTTTAAAATATAAAATAACATCAGCGAAAGTAAATTCTAAAATAGTTATCACATAGATACTTTTATTCATAATTCTATCTTATGGTAAAGTAGGCAAAATCAAGGTAAAAGAGCTCCCATAGGTTTCGGCCACACTAAGGTAAATTTATGCTTTCATTTCCTTAATGTTGTAATGATGGAAAATACAGAAACTAAGGTAGTTAAGCATGATTTTGGCTTTAGAATGAATCAAAACTCCCTCAATTATTCCCTTAGGGTTTCGGCCATAATGAAGAACACATGAATGATGAGGTTTTGATGCACGAAAGTGGTGCCAAATGAATGAAGAATAATGATTAAGCATGCAACTAAGCTTATTTTGTTGAGAAACCATGTAAATCATCACCTATACCATTTGGCCATGATAAGGGGACATGGATATTGTGCTCAATTTGATGTATTCTAAGTTCCAAAGACTGTATAAATTAAAAGAAGACTGTTGGTGTGATCGGAATTAAAATCGGAGTTGATTTAGGTATAGTTGTGTTTTAGCACCGATGTAATTTAGACTGGTTTAGTGATTACTGCAGGCAATGTGGTAGATTTTGATGAAGAAGAATTTATTATAAATAAAGTATGGTGAAATGATGGTGTTGGTATAATGATTTTTCCACCTAGGAGTGAAATTTATAAAGTGGTGCTATCAACTGCTTCGGTAGAAATTGACAGGTAAGGGATAAGTCTGGAAGGCTAAGGATACTGTGAATGCATATTGTGGTTGAAAATGATTTTATGAAATTGTATTGACGTCAATTACCTTAGAATTGTTGAAATTGTGGATACTGGCTGGTTTATATACTGTGTTTTCAATGTAGGAGGGCTCAGTTAGAAACAGTTGTTATACTGCCAAAAATTTTATGAAATTATCTTTTAATATCCTGGTGATGGAGATCTACTCACTCGTGATGTTCGTGATGCTAAGGATCCATTGGTCATCCAATGAGGTCCAATTACCCAAGCTCGAGCCAAAAAGACGCAACAAGCCCTGGCCTCATTAATGCAACAGGCTCTAGCATCATTGAAGTGTCAAGGAAGCTTCCATGAAGAGTCCCAAGACATCTATACTTGCTTGGAAGCCCAAACGACATGAGCATGGTTTACTGTCTTATTTTAGCTTAACAATAAGATGGGCTAAGTGTTTGAATAGTCCACGTTTGAGTCTTGTTGTGTCTTGGACTATTTATTTTATGTAACTAGGTTTAGGCATGAATTTGGGTTTAGTCTTATTTTCTGTTGGTATTAATTCCAGCCCACTTGTTTATGGGCTTAAGTGCTAGGTATTATTATAAATACCTTGTAAACGCTATTGATGAGCATATCAGTTTTGAATTTCAGAATTTGAGTATGCCTTTCTCTTGGTTTCCCTCTCTACTAGGCTTATCAAGGTCTTCTTCCTTGTGGCACCTCCTTCTTCACCATCCACCATTGCTATACCTTAGGTTCTCGAATTCTTATTTGTAGGGTCAAGGTCCAATACCTTTGGGTTCGAGTCTCTTTAGGCTTCGGGTCTAGGTTTTCAGAAGTTTTCATTCATCATCCTTGTTTCTGTCCTGTTGCATTTTCAGCTCCTTTAAATTCCAAGCTATGTTTGCTCTTGTCCGTACGCATCACCTGGAATATTAGAAATAAAGAATTTATTAGGTGAATTTTATTTTATTTATGGAAATTGCATATTTTTATGAAATACCGAAAAACAAAATTTAAAAAATTCTTGTTATCAAATTTTACGTATGTAAGAGCACTGGTATATGCTTATAGCTTGTTTATAGATAAATGGAACATTTTTGAAAGTGAATTGTCGTAACGATTTCATCTGAGGACTTGATCGCTAGACAATTTTTAAAAAAAACACAAAATGGAGTCGCCACCAATCTTTTTTGCTAGGTGTGATTGGCCACTTAAAATCATTTATCTTTTCAAGAAAATCTTAAAATTAATTAAATTTTATTAAAAAGACAATTCTTGGTCTGTGAAAACAAAGTTAGGGTTCAAGAGTTCGGTTACGCGTGGGGAAGGATTAGCACCCCTACAGCGCTCGTAAAAAAAAGGTACGACTTTATCATGTATTATCTTTTGATCCTAATAAAATGGTCTTAAATAAACATTTAGAAAGAATTCCATTTATTTTGAAATCATTTTTTTATTTTTAAATATTAAATTTTATCTTTTTTATGGTAAATTTTATTTTTTATTTGAAATAAATGAGAATCTATTGTATTGAAAATTATTCCGAAATACCCCAATACTTTTAGTAGCAATTCGGATAAATTTACTCACCTAAAGATTTATTAAAAATCACTACTTGCGATTTCTATAGAATCCCATCATTGGGAGATTCACATTTATTTTAGAATTGCATGAATGCAGATGATGCAAACAAAATATAATACACAGGAGAAATCTATAACTTATTTTTTGTCATTTTTTATTTATTTATATTATTATTTATTTATTTTATAAAATCTTATTTTTAATGAAAAATCATACTAAATATTCTAATACGCTAGTAACATTTAGTAGATTTCTCTCACCTAGAGATCAGTTAGGAATCACTACTTGTGAATTCCGTAACATCTCATCATCGAAAATTATTTATATCTTATTTACTTACTTTTAATCGTTATTATTATTTATTTCCAAAGATTAATTGTAACAATTTTGTTTTCCTGTTTATTTATTTGTTTAAAAATTTTATTTATTTATTATTAATTTTTTCTATTAATTTATTTCATAAATGTTAATTTTATTAGAAATCTTAATATCGAACTAAAATTACTTGAATATCCCAATACGCTGGTAATATTCAAATATTTCATTTCAAACTTAAGAATTATCGAAGAATCATTACTTGTCATTTCTAAGAAATCCTATCATCGGGGATTTTTTTTATATTTTTGTTTATTTATTTAAAATGTATATTTCTATTTATATATTTTATTTTAACAATTATACTTGCATTTATCTACGTATTTACATTTAGTTATTTATTTTAACACTTAGATTCTTATTTGTCTATCTATTTTAAAATCATATTTATTATTATTTTTAAATATGTAAAAATTATTATTTTTATATAAAAATTTTGATATCAAGATAAAATCAATTAGATGCGCCAATACGCTGGTAACATCTAAAGATTTTTCTCAACCTTAAAGATTGTCGAAGAATCATTGCTTGTGATTTCTTCAAAATCTTATCATTGAAAATTTTTCATTATATATTTTTTTAATACTAACAATTTCATAAGTTTTGTTTTATTCGTCCTAAAAATACTTTCTTTTTTACTTATTTTTTTAATAATAGTAACAACAACAATTATTATTATTATTATTATTATTATTATTATTATTATTATTATTATTATTATTATTATTATTATTATTATTATTATTGACGTTTCAAACATATATATAATTCAAACAAATGAAAGACTTTTAATATCGTTAAATAAATAAATAAACCAATAAGATAAATATCACAATTATTATTATTATTATTATTATTATTATTATTATTATTATTATTATTATTGACGTTTCAAACATATATATAATTCAAACAAATGAAAGACTTTTAATATCATTAAATAAATAAATAAACAATAAGATAAATATCATAGTGATAATAGCTAAAAAAATATCAAAACTTACCAACTTTTTCTCAGAACTGTAGCGTTTTAATGGTCTTCCTTTCTTCCTTTACAGTACACGTTCTTCTTTTATTGGACTTGGATGGTGCAACAAGAAATAACAGAGGACTGGTGTAGGCAATCACAACAAAGGGGAAGGATGAAACTCGGTGCAGAGCTGGAATGGTGGGTGCCCGACGCAGCAAAGAAACAAAGTGATGCGGGCAGGAGCAACAAGGATCAAACAACAAAGCAGAGCAGGCCGACTGGTGCAAGGTACCAGAGCAAAAGGTCGATAAAGTAACAGGCTGTGGCAACAGGAAAGCAGGACCAGCGTAGGATGTGGCATTGTGGACGGGTGCAGGAATGACAGGAAAGGAAAATGGTGATGGTGTGGGCTGCAGACTTGAAGAAGATGATGAACATTAGCTGTCTGTTTTCGCCTCTCCTTTTCATTGGCTTTTATAGCCATTTCTAGCGTCAAACTTTTAGGAAAGAA
This sequence comes from Heritiera fomes, assembly GCA_032173925.1. Taxonomy (NCBI): domain Eukaryota; kingdom Viridiplantae; phylum Streptophyta; class Magnoliopsida; order Malvales; family Malvaceae; genus Heritiera; species Heritiera fomes. The sequence goes on along the minus strand of JAPDPM010000012.1, from coordinate 5,056,587 downwards.
ACAAACGTCCCCATTTTGGTACTTAAATCATGGGATTTTTATTTTTTTTAGGCAGCTAATTCTCAATTTATTTCCTTCCTTTTTGTTGATTTATTCATTGATTTAATGGCTGATTATTCTTTTTCTTTTTAGGCAACAAATTTCTTTTTTTTGGCAACAATATCAACTTTAGTCAACTCTTGAGGGTAAAATTATGCATGTGCTTTATATGAGATTTGCACAGAGATTTAAGATATGGGATTGCATGAAGACTAAAGTTGATTTATTTTCAATTTTTATTTTGATATTTTTACTTTTTATTTTTTTTTTTGATATTTTTATTATTTTTAAATTGCTCGGACAAAATTAGGTGTCTACAGCTACCCCTCTTTGTGTATTGCTGAGAATCTGGAATGCGGCAAAGACCAAAGACAACCATTTTGTTCAAATTCATCATGCTAACATGTTTCTTTTACAAAATTGCACAATTAAAAAGATTTAGAAATAAGAAATTTCCTAATCTTCTTCTACTCTAAAGATTATGTAATTAATGCAAAATGAAATTTTCTAGTCTTTTCTATCATAAGACTAAGAATGATGCAAAATGGAATTTCCTCATCCTTTCTATCATAAGACGAATGAGCGAATGCATAAAAAATTATTTTTTTTAATCTTTTCTATCATAAGACTAATGAATGATGCAAAATGAATTTCATAGTCTTTCCTATCATAAGACTAAGGAATGATGCAAAATGAAGGGTTTTTTTTTTTTAATCTTTTCTATCATAAGATTAAAGAATGAAATCTCCTAATCTTTTCTATCATAAGATTAAGGAACCAAATGTTTTAGTCTCTTCCATCATAAGACTAAGAATAATGCAAAATGGAATTTCTTCGTCCTTTCTATCATAGGATGAATGAATGAATGCACAAAAAATGATTTTTTTTAGCCTTTTCTATCATAAGACTAACGAATAAAATTTCCTAATCTTTTCTATCACAAGATTAAGGAATGAAATTTCTTAATCTTTTCTATCATAAGATTAAGGCTGAATGCTCAAATAAGGATCTAAAGTTTTCGGAAATATTCGATTCAGGATCTAAATTTTTATTTTGCTCCATTCAGGATAAAACGTTTTCGATTTTGCTCAAATAAGGATTTTTTAACGCGCGTGAGTTACACGCGCCGTTAAAATAATAACGGCGTTTTATAAAAGCCACATGGCAGCATGTGATTGGGCCACGTGGTAGAAGTGGACACGTGGCAGCATAAGAGTGGGACACATGGCAGTGACATATAATTAATTTTCTTTTAATAGGTAAAAAATACATGGACACGTGGCAGTGTATTAGTGGGACACGTGGCAAGGTTGACACGTGGTAGCGTGTGAGTGGGACACGTGACAGTGACTTATAATCATTAGTGGGACACGTGGCAAAGTTTAGATCCTGAATTGAACATTTTCGAAAACGTTAGATCCTTATTTGAGCATTCAGCCAAATTTTTTTGTTATAAATATTAATAAAAAATTAAAAATTTAAATATTATTTATAATATTATAATTAGTAGTTAATTTTGTTAGTTGATTTTTTAATAAAAAATAACTTTTAAAAATTTATCTTACATTTTCAAAAAAAAATTGTTAAAAAATAAATTTTTATAAAAAATATTTCTGTATTTTTTTTCACTTTGTTTTTCTTTTCTTTCCTTTTTGTTTTTATTTCTTTTATATGATTTAAATTTAAAATAATTTTTTATTGTAAATTAAATATATTTCTTTTTAGAAAATTGAGATTTTCTAGGAAATACGTTTTTTTTAATTACATTAATTTTTCTAAAAAGATAATTCTTACATATTTTTCTTTATTTTTATAGTTTCTTATCTTCTTTCTTTTTTTGTCAATTATAAGAAAATATAGAAAACAAAAAAAGAAGAAAAATAAAAATTAAATTTAGTAATTTAAAATTTATTCTTTAAAAAATATATAATTTCTAATAATTTTATGGCTAATAGTTTTTTTCCTTTTTATGGTAAAAACGAAAAAAAAATTAAGAAAGAAAAAATAATAATTATACTAGTTAAAAAAATTTTATAATAATTTTTATTTTTGAGAATTTATTTTCTAAAACAAAATTTAAAAATTTTAATTATTTCAAAAAATAATTTTAAAAAATTTATTCAAGAAATATTATTTTATCAAAATATATAGTTCTTCTTGAATATAAAAAAAGAAAGAAAAAAAAGTAAAAAATACGTGGATATGTGGTAGCGTATTAGTGTGACACATGACAGGAGTGGACACGTGGCAACGTGTGAGTGAGACACGTGGCAGAAGAAAAATACAAATTAAATTTAGTAATTTAAAATTTATTTTTTAAAAAATATATAATTTCTAATAATTTTATGGCTAATAGTTTTTTTCCTTTTTTTATGGTAAAAACGAAAAAAAATCAAGAAATAAAAAATAATAATTATACTAGTTAAAAAAAGTTTTATAATAATTTTTATGTTTGAGAATTTATTTTTTAAAACAAAATTTAAAAATTTTAATTATTTCAAAAAATAATTTTAAAAAATTTATTCAAGAAAATATTATTTTATGAAAATATATAGTTTTTTAATAGAAAAAAAAGTTAAAAAATATTTGGACACGTGGCAGTGTGTGAGTGAGACACGTGGCGACGTGTGAGTGAGACACGTGGCAACCTATGAGTGAGACACATGGCAGTAATTTTATAATTATTTTTTTAATAGGTAAAAATAAAAGGACACGTGGCGGCGTGTGAGTGTGACACGTGGCAGAGTGTGAGTGTGACACGTGACAATAATTATCCTTTCATCATCAGCCACTCTCTTTAACGGCGCGTGTAGCTCACGCGCGTTAAAAAATTCTTATTTGAGCAAAATCGAAAACGTTTTATCCTGAATTGAGCAAAATAAAAGTTTAGATCCTGAATCGAATATTTCCGAAAACTTTAGATCCTTATTTGAGCATTCAGCCTAAGATTAAAGAACCAAATGTCTTAGTCTCTTCTATCATAAGACTAAGAATAATGCAAAATGGAATTTCTCCGTCCTTTCTATCTTAGGACTAATGAACGAATGCACAAAAAATGATTTTTTTTAGCTTTTTCTATCATAAAACTAATGAATGAAATTTCCTAATATTTTCTATCATAAGATTAAGGAGTTCTCCTATCATCATATCTTATGTGCCAAGCAAAGCTTGATGCTCATTCTAAAAATAATTGTTTATCATTTGTAATGCACGAAATGCCAATGTCAATGTCAATGTAATGTCCCCTAAAATATTCTATGAAATTCTTGATGAATATATGTAAATGCAATCTCAATTGTGGCAACAAGATTCTCAAGCTCATCTTGTCTTTCTCGAGTCCATTCTATCTGTTTAGTTCTCCTTGTTTAAATCCTCTATCTTCATTTCTGATCTCATCTTGTGCTGAGTCTTGGTTCAATCATGCTTGAAGAGATGCTAGCACACTTTCAAATTCACATTTTCTCCTTTCTTCATTTTTTTTTGTTTCTTTCTTTTCATTAAGCAATGCAAGAATTTTAGAAGAAAAAAATCAAAATTTGTTAACATTTATTTGTTATTCTTTCAATTTAACGACCAAAGTGATACACTTATGCATTTTCTCAATTCATCATGGGGGTGAAGTTCATGTCAAATAATGAGTTGGAAAAATATTCATTCTTGAAAGGAAACATGTAGTTTTAAAAAGGAAATCAATAGGATAACTGTTTGGGATAGGGTTTATAGTATCCATCTAATAAGCATTCTGACAAATTTAATCACATCAATCAAACTTTTTTTTTAAAAAATCCACTTCTTTTGATATGTTCCTTCATGTTGGGTCAGCCAGTCTTGCTCCTATATCAAAACTCTTGGTAATGATCTTTTCCTAAGTTGCCTTTTCATGTTTTCAACTTAAATTCTCCTCTTTTGATTCAAACTGCCTTTCCGGGTTTTCAATTTGAATCCTCCTTTTTTTTCTTTTTTATCTATTTCTTTTTTTTCTTCATTTTAACTCCATTGGCTTTAACAAATTTTAGCCCTTTGTTTTCAATCCAAATTCATGCCCCCAAGAGGCATTCTTACTTTTGATTTAAAAGATATCTTCCAAAGCCTATTCTTTTAATTAGGCATGAATTTCTTCATTCAGCATGATCACCCACTAACGTCTTAAATGAATCTTTAAAGGATCATTGTACAAGTATGCATTCATTCAATGTACGATTCTTCAATTCAAGCATTTACATTTGATCAAAATGGGCTTTTAAAGGTAAGTAATATAGGTTTGGGTGAGGCTTTACAAAAAAAGGATAAAATAGGCCTAAAATGTGTTTTAGGGTTTACAAACCAAAGAATCACTTTCTTATCAAATAAATCATTTGAGCATTTTGCCCCATACTAATTCACTCATATCTTTCTTTCTTTTTTATTTAATCATTTGAGCATTTTGCCCCATACTAATTCACTCATATCTTTCTTTCTTTTTTATTTTTTTTCTCTTCTAGGGTTCCTTGTATTAAACCCTTTTCTTTTTATTTTCTTTTCTCTTTCTTATTTTTCACATGAATGAGAACTTTCTTTTTCTTTCTTTTGCCTCTCATGAATAATTTTCATCTTTCTTGCCCCCTATTGTGGGAAGTGATCCTTGGTGGGTTACATCACCAAAAAAAAAACATAATAGGCTCAAAGGGGTAATCAAAGGATAATTTACTCATGCTTGAAGGATAGTGAAAGAAGGCCATTTATCATTTCAAATGTAAATATTCTCATTAAAGATGATTTAGTGAACAAGGACAAACTTGTTAGAAACTTTTGTAAGAAATTCACCTTATATCATGTATTTGGGTGAAAATTGTTCTCCTTTTTCTTTCTTGCTTAGTCATCTTGGCAGATTGATAATCCATCAACAGAAGTGGTTCTTTCAAAATTGAATTCCAGATTTATTGACATCATTATCATCATGTTCATTATTTGGATACTTATGAAAGAAAGATATAGTATGTGGGAAATAACCAATGAACATAGAAAATGAGAAAATGATAGTGCATCACACAAGTTGCCTTATTGAAAGGAAACTAAATAAAAGCTAACCTATAAATAAAACTTTATTTTATGCTTTTCGGCTTAAGCACTTCAGAAAAATTGTCTTGCATTACTTAAAAGAAATAACAGAAACAAATTCTAATAAATTTCCATAATTGCATGGCTCGAACTCCTTTCGCCTCAAAAGAATCATCCCTCATTTGCATGGTTAGGCAATGGATTTGCATTCACAGCCAGTTCCTCTTTTGTTTCAAAGTCCAATATGCCAGCTTTTATCAAACCTTGCACCCTATGCTTTAAAACAGTGCAATTCTCCAAGGAGTGTCTCGGATTCCCAAAATGATACACATATCCAGCATTCTCTTTATACCATTTTGGATATGGAGGCTTGAGAGGTTCCACATAGACCAAGGCGATGAGTTGCTCTTTGATCAGTTTTGGGTACAACTCGGTGTAGGTCATGGAGATTGGGTTAATAGGAGTTTTTTGTTTGTTGGACTGGGTGACTAGTTAGGTAGTTGGTGCAGCTATTTGAGGGTGAAAGCTAGGCTGAGCATTGACTTACGGGTATGACTAGTAAGGGTACTGAATAGGATAATATGGCTGTGGCATGGGATAAGAATGTTGTGGAGTGTACCGTCCATGTTGCCTCCCATGTATAACAGCATGGGCATCCTTTTTCTTCCTTTTGTTGGCTCCTCCTTTCTTCTCAGTGTTGTTGAGAACTTTGATCTTGCCACTCTTTATTGCATTCTCAATGATCTCACCAAATAACACCATATCAACAAAATTCTTAGTGGCGTTGCCTATCATCCTATCATAATATGAAGCCTTCAAAGTATTCACTAATAGGATGGTGAGCTCCTTTTCTGAAAGAAGAGGTTGCACTTTTGCTGCCACATCGCGCCACCTTTGTGCATATTGCTTGAAGCTTTCGTTGGCTTTCATCTCCATGTTTTGAATTGATAAATCGTCAGGGGCCATATCAGCAACATGTCAATATTGGGCCATGAATGCCCTAGCTAAGTCATTTCAAGTGGTAATTCGAGTTCTGTCTAATTGATTGTACCACTTGGCAGTAGATCTAGTGAGACTTTCTTGAAAAATGTGAATAAGGAGCTTATCATCTTGTGCAAAAATAGCCATCTTCTGACAATACATAATAAGATGAGACCTAGTCCAAGAAGTTCCATTGTAATTCTCAAACTCTGGTGCTTTGAACTTGGGTGGAGTAACCAAGTCTGACACCAAACACAGCCCAGTAGCATCCATGGAACCATAATAGTCTAAGCCTTCAATAGCTCGAATCCTTTCCTCCAACATATTAATCTTTTATTGTGACTTAGCCTCATTTTTCTTTTCTAGTTGTTTGGCTTTCAACTTCTCAATTTCCTTTGGGTTATCTAAGTTGGGCACCTCAATGGAATTAGTAGATTTTGCACTTTGGGAAGGATGGGCAAGTCCTTGGAATTGAGCTTGTCCAAACACTTGGGGTATAGCAGCGTAAGCAGGTGGATATATTCTTTCTTGGGATGTTTGACTTGGAAATAGACTGAATCCAGGAGGATAGATAGGATCTTCCATACTGCATTGTTGAACCCCTTCTTGGACCGTAACTTCCTCTACTACTCCTTTACCCTTACTTAGATTTTTTAATAGCTTTGTAATTTGGGCCAATTGCCTTCTCATTTCCTCTTGAGCTTTTTCCATCTTCTTCATGCGCATGCTTGATTCTTCTTCCATGATCCTAGCTCGGTAATGAGTGTTGTGTGAATGAACTTTTGGTCGAGCTGTCTTCGAATCTTTCATTACCACAATTTAGAATTTGTCATTTCACATGTGGTGATGCTTGAAAAATTTTGAAAGTGCATTGTTCTAAAATAATGAATGAATATGAATGAATGAACAAAATGCTGCATGCGTTTGGAAAAAATCATGGATAAAATGCATGAAAATGTTTTGCTAAACAACCTATGATTCCCTATTAGTGTCTCACATGTCAAACAAGAGCAAACAGACATGATCAAATATGTGTCTTAAGTAATAGATATTTTCTATGGGTTAACATGACTCTATCGTAAGTTGGTCCTCTTAAGTTTACTATATGTATGGTTTGGAGTTCTAAAGGACAAGAGGATCCCAAATTGTTCCTTACTAACATCCACACTCGACTAGTAAGGTACCCAAAATCCTTACTAACAAACGGAAAGGGTTCAATTTGAGTAGGAGTATTTCATTTGCCATTGTGTAAGTTACCACCTCACAAGAGCAAAGGTACTCTACTCCCTCCTAAAAGAGACAAACCTGAGTGTAGGGTTCATATATGCTGTTGGCTCTATAGGCTATACCGAGAGGGGGGGTCAATCGGTTTTTCACTAACCTTAGGTTCGTTTTTCGGTTTCTCTAAATTCTCTAGCCTATATTGATATTTTCTAAGTTCTCTTAGCTAGGCAATTATACAATATAAATTCAATGCAATAAACACAAATATAATTGCAAGACAGTAAAGAGAGAAAGGATAGAGAAATGTACACAAGTGATTTATAGAGGTTCGACAACCTTGCCTACGTCCTCTACCTTGAGACGCTCCCAAGGATTTTCCCAAATTCACTATTCTTGAATTTGTTACACTCCCTCTTTTTAAGGCTCAAGAGAAACCTCTCTCTTTTCTAGGCTCAAGAGTAACCTCACTCTTTTTCAAGGCTCAAGAGAAACCTCCCTCTTTTTCAAGGCTCAAGAGAAACCTTCCCTTTACAAGGAATGAAATGAGTTTACAAATGAGTAATCAAAGAAAGGCCTCTAGATAGGCAAGTGATTACAAATATTAAGCGCAAATAAAAGCCTATACAAGATTTGTGCTAAGCACTACAAGGAATAAGAGAATGATAGATGATGGAAACTTTGTAGCTCTTGATTTGTTGCTTGAGGCTTGTAGATTTGAAGAATATTAGATTTGAAGTTGCAAAGTGGTTCCTCTTGCTTTCTTTAGCTTCTAAGCCTCTATTTATAGTCCCTTGGATGTATTCTAGCCGTTGGGTGGAGCCAAGATTGAATCTGGCCGTTGTATCTCACAAAACTAGCCGTTATAGGCTATTTTCGGGCAAAGGGATCGATCCTGCTACAGTGGGGATCGATCCTGCTACAGTGGGGATGATCCCTTTTGTCTAGAATCTTGATTCTGGGCTTCAGGGACCTTGGGAAGACTTTCTGCCAAAAAGGGATCGATCCTGCTACAGTGGGGATCGATCATTTTCTTCCAGAGGGCATTTTTCCTGCACTTTTGGGTTAGAAATGATATGACCTTTGATCCTAATTCAACCCAAAACATTTATAAGTTTTAAGGGAGTTTTTCTTGACTTTCTCAAATGAAAATATTGTCCAAGAAATCATCAAGTTATTTCTAAAATATTCAAAACATTTATAAAGAATTAAGACCAATAAGAATATGCATCATTAAATCATGGTCTTAATGTTTGATATGAACACTTGAAATGTATTGAGAAAATCATGTGTGATAGGGCAAATTTACAATATGAATTAAAACATTAAAGCTTACTTAAGTTTTTGTCATTTCAAAATATATATTGCAATTTAAAGCTAACAATCTCCCCCTTTTTGATATGACAAAACTTAATATAAATTTGCTTTGAAAATTCTTTGAAAAAATACTCCCTCTCAAATAAAGCAGGATTTTATAAAGCTCCCCCTTAATACAAGCATGGGTTTTGAAAATGAATTTTCCCTCATTATCTCTCCCCCTTAATATCTGTCCCTATATCTATCTCTCTCTTTATCTATCTCTCCCCCTTTTTGTCATAGCAAAAAGAAGGAAAAATAATAAACAATATGCTCCCCCTAAAATCATGGCTATGTGAGAACAAATAAAAATGCTCCATCCAACAAGAAACATGTTAGTACATGGGACTTATAGCACAAATAAATAAGTCAATATTCTCAAAGAGTATGAAATAATTTATGCAATGAATATGACTTATGATCCTATACCAATTGTTTATAAATAATTTTGATACCAATTGTTGATAAGTAATTTTGCAAGAAGGTTCCAATTGGTAAGAAGTTAAGCAAGCACCTAAGTATATCAATTGTTCTCTAAGGTCCAACTAAGGTGCATGACAATACATCATGATTATGAGCTAAAATTATATAACATATCATATGCATGTGCTCATAGAACATTCTCAAGAAATATTGTCCCTAGAATTAAGATATATAGCAATTAACTACAAATTCTAGCACACAAGAGTTTCATGCAAGAATATCCTAAGAAAATTCTCCTCTATTTGTCATTTTAAACTAAAGAGCATGAGAGAATTGTCAATTTAAAGCTCATACCAATTGGCAATTTAGATTTGGCTTACCAATTATTGAAAATATGGTTACCAATGATACTAATTATTATTTCAATCTAAATACCAATTGTTACTAATGGTTGACTTAGGCATTTTGCATGAATCCAATATTTATGTGTAGTGTGTTCATGTCAAGAAAATACTCATTCTAAATATGCAAGAACACAACACATATCATCAAATGTGCATATGGATCAATTAATCATTAGTCCACTATCATAAAGTATTAATCCATATTCATATTCACAAATTTATGCCATATGGAAGATTCAAAAATTCAAGCAAACACATTTTCTTCCATGGTTTCAAGCACAAAAGTCCTATGCTCATTTTCCAATTCAAGTCCTTAAGCAATTATGAGCAAGGAAAAATCCAATATGACCATTTTAATCAATTAATAGCCATATCCCTAGTTGTTATCATCATTTAATGTTCTAGAGGGTATATGCTATTTTAATTAAAATGGCTTCACCTAAGTGAATCAATATTATCAAGCTAAAATATATTTTATCATTAAAATCCATAAACTATGAGTGAGGTTAAGCACATAATATCATGAAAACAACTATTCTCATCTCATAGGCATGATTATTGATTCAACTCAAGCAAGCATGTAAGTTCAACATCAAAACAATCAAGAATAAATGCATGGATATCAATCAAGGTACATTTGTTCAAGTTTGCATTTATTTTTGAATGTTGGTGTTGTCATTAAAGCCCTAGTTCTTTAAGTACAAGGATGATAAAGTTTTATGCATTTTAACATTTAGGATCCATTTACCATCACAAATTATAGGCCAATGACCATTACCAATTGTTGAATTTACATTTGAAATCAATCCACTAGATATATAATGATCATGAAACCTAGTGTGGAATTGATAAGTCAAGCTAAGAGACATAATGTCACGACCCGAAGACCGCGACTTTCACTCGATTCTTATACTTTTCTTAGTCTACAAATTTATGGACTAAATTTTTCTTTTTCATTTTAAGGTTTGTATTCGGTGTCAGTGTAGTTACTATACTACCTAGGTGACTTATAGTCATTCCATTTAAATATTAAACAAACACGGAAACGGTTCTTAGTTACATCCCGACTTGTTAAACAGAATATGTACTGTGCATCAATTTAAGTCTTACATGTAAACAAGTATTTTATAAAGAACATATAACTCAGAAAACTAGTACCAAGTTCATACACCGTCTCCGATGCCCACTGAGCAGCTCACATGGCAGACGTTAACTTCAATAATCTGAAAGAGATGAAATTTAGTGGGGTGAGCAAAACCACGGCTCAGTAAGATACTAATATAAATACAAGAGTAGGATTAAACTGTCTTAAACTGCAATGCTTAATACTTACAAGGATGCAATTACAGTTAATCCTTTCTCATCGATACATCTCATTATCACTTTTCATTTCATAATCATATTCCTGTATTCTATCATCTCTTATCAATTCTCATATCATCTCTTATCAATTCTCGTATTGTAGATCATAATCACGGTGGTACCCAGTCATAATTCTCTTCGTGTATCTCTATATTCGTGTTTCATAACATATCATGACCTCATATAGATGAAATATCGTTACCACCGAGTCATGACATTCCTCATGGAATTCTCATATACTAAGCATATTGTCATATTAGGGTTTAATATGCAATTCATGTAATTTTTCTGTATAAACCGCGATCATTTCAAATCATATCATATATACTTTAGGACATGCTCAACATATGCATTTTCAAAAGTTTGCCTTTAAGGCATAATATAAACATATTCAATTTCAATTCATGTATTCGTTTTCGGAGCATGTCTAAAACATGTGCGGTTTTAAAACATTTTTCATATACTATAAATCATATCAGGTTTAGAGTTCATATCAAATCAATCTATACTCTAAACCGCATGTCGTTTCAAATTCGACACAAAATCGTATATAAATCATGTAAGTGTCGAAATCATTTATCATATACTTTTAAATCATCTACTATAAATCATATCAGGTCTAGAGTTCATATCAAATCAAACTATACTCTAGACCGCATATCATGCCATGTTCGACACAAAATCACATATAAATCATATAGTGTCGAATTCATATCTTATGGACTTTTAAAACATGTTTAAAACATGTACTGTTTCAAAACATATTTCATTTCAAATCTGTTTCATGTACAGTATAAATCATGTCAAGTCTAGAGTTCATATCAATAAAAATCATACTCTAGACTTCATATCATATTTGTTAGAGACTAGGCTAGATCCCTATCATCTCTCTATCAATAAAGACTTAAATCACTGTAGCTAGCAGTGAAAATCATATCGTCCCCTGGAAACCAACTAGGGCGCTATCTATGGCCATAGACCTCATCTCTCTCAGCCCCACTGATCAGGCGTGACTGAGACCTGTCCACGACTATTGTCGGACAAGCATATCTATCTGCCTAATGAGCAAAGCTCCAATTAGGCGGTTTCCACTATGCTTTATTGAATTTAATTCTTTTAGGGTGCCTACAGTCTCATAAAACATTTAAATCTATAGCTTTCTTTTCAATATCATGTAAGGCATATGGTAAAATTCTGTATGAGACTTCATATATCAAAATATATATATATATATTTACCATATACTTTCATTTCAAAACAAATCAATACTTTTCAGTATTCATATAAACATTATTAAAATGTTTCAAGTTGCAAGAAGGCATGCTTAAATGCGATGCTGTAAAACATTTCAGTATGCAACTTCGGTAATGTTTCCATCAAATACGCTAAAGCGATTCATTTAACTTTATCACCATCAATTATTCGATTTCAAGACTTTCTTTCTGTCAATCAATAAATCACTATACAATTCATTCACTATTCATCTAATTCAGTATTCAATTTGCTCAGTACTCAATTCATTTGGAAATCGAATCACTTGGTATTCAGACCATTCGGTATTCAATACCCTTTCTTGATCGTCATTGACTATTATAATCATTTATACACTTCATCATCAATATTAGGATTGCATCATTAGTATGAATCCTCTAAGTTTTGATAAGCATTTAAACATCAATTTCTAAAATAGTCATCAAGTTACCGAATTTATGCAAATAATAATATCATCCTTCAATATCTGTTCCAGAATCGACATCGAGGATAACAGAATCACAAAATCGATAGTCACTTATCAAATCCATTTATGATTTGATCTATTGATACATGTTTATCATTTTTGATTTGAGGTTCAATTTCATTTACTATCACAAAATCGTATCTAAATCCTCAAATCCATTTTCATGTGGCCTTTATGATTTTATCCGAACTTATGCAATTGTCGATCTTATTATTCAAGATCTATTCTAAGGTTATAAGCACAATCATCTTTTCACATATTTATCACTCATTTCTTTGAATCCATAATTGATCGGATTGTGTCGTAATTAAATCTCCATTTCAATCTCTCGAATTTGTCCATATTATCACTTTCGAAATTATTTCAAAATCATGAAACCGGACTCGGTAATTCTGGAAATCATTACTCCGTTAATAACTTCACAATCCAATCATTCGACCATCGAAATTTCAACTGTGATCTTCTCTTCCAAGCTACATCATATAATTATCATCACTTTTATCCGTGATCCGTCTAATTAATAATTCCACCTCAATCTCAACTTGATACCATTTGTGATATTAAAATTACTTGATTTATCGATTCTATAAGGTTTTAAACCATGTAATTCACCACATTATCGTTTTCAACGATCTATCTTCTCATCGATTTCAATATCAAACTCTTTCGGTAATACTATAAAATCCTTTCAATATTTATTTTCAATAATTATCTCCAAGATTCCATTTATGTGAGAAACTTAATCTTTTTCCTCAATTATTTTCCTAAAAATTTCGGCAGCATAACGGCTTAATTTTCCCTAACCTCCTGCAAGGGAAACACAATTTATACTTGCAGCCGTTGATTCTCACCAATTTTACCTCTTACTAAGACCCCCACCATCAGTTGTGGGTCCTCTTAGCATTTTTTAGCAAATCTATTTAAATTGATGCATCATATAAAAATCATAATTCCATTTAAAGTCAATTAAATAAATGCATCATAAAAAAATCATAATTCCCACATACAATATAAAGCTACTAATGCTTTATAAAAGTATCTTACCTATTCGCCAAAGCTTAGCGCACTTTTCGATTTTCGAGACTTGTCGAACTCCACCATTCGTCTCATTTCCGTTTTGCTACAATTTCAATATTAATGCACTACATCAATATAACCATAAATTATTCAATAACATCAATAATTTATTTTTCCTCAATTTTTCTTACCTTTTCTTCCTTCTTCTTCTTCCTTTTCCTTTTTCCTTTTTCTTTTCTTTTCTTCTTCTTTTTTTTTTCTTTCTTTCTTTTTTTTTTTTTCCTGAACCGGGTCGGGTCGGGTCAAACCGGGTCGGGTCGGGTCAAAGCTTGGCTTGGCCGGTTCAACTTTGGCTGACCGGTTCGGTCACCGGCGGCCACCCATTCCGGCGGTTCGGCCACTCCACAGCTTGCCGAGGTTGCCACGAAGCCGGATCTGGTCTCGGTTTGGCCCCATCACCGGCGACGGCGCCGGATCTGGAAGCGACACTGGCGGCTCTTCTCTTCCTCTTTTCTCCTTTGGCCGGCGATCATTGGCCGGCTCTTGGAAATCCCTCCTCTGTTGTAAACAGAGGGGGAAATGGGTGGGAATCGGGATACCCGATTCCCGCCCGTTTTCTTTTTTTTTTTTAAATAATTATATTTATATATTTATAAATATAATTATTAATTAATAATAACATATATACACATTTCTAATTTTCTCAAATTTTTGGATTTCTTGGTATTCAATTAAATTTCTCCATTTTCTTATTTAATTTGGATTTCCATTTATCCAAATTAAATTTTCTCCTTCATTTCTTATTTCCAATTTAATTTTTTTCCTTTTTATTTCTTATTTAATTTGGATTTCAATTTGTCCAAATTAAATTTTCCGGATACCTTATATTTATTTAGAAAATTCTCGATCTTCACACATAATCCTATAAGCATGCTTGACTAAGATGAACAAAAGATATGAAAAACACTCATTATGCATAAGTTCATCAAATTCTCAAATATATCCATAAATCATTGAAATAAATCTCAAAATTATGTTTAAACATTCATTGAAAGTATGTTTCAACTCAAAATTATGTTTAAGCATTCATTGAAAGTATGTTTCAAGATTATTTCAAGATTTATGCAATTCATGACCATTTTCAATGAGAAAACTGATTTTGCACTTGTGAGCTCAAGAAAAGTGATATTGATTTTTGAAAGTGATATCAATTGTTGGAAATGATACAAATTGATGGAATTGAAGCATGATATCACTGAAAAATGATTTTTCATAGTTTAAAGATCATCAAAGGAAGTTAAAACAATGAATTTTAAGCTTATACAAAAGATAGTGTGAAACTAACAAGAGATCCTCCCAATTTTCAGTTTAAACATGCAGGAGAGCCTTTTCTGGCCTGGGGGGATCGATCCTGCTACAGTGGGGATCGATCCCTCATATGTTTCCTGCAGATTCTGTAGTTGTTTTGACAGAAAATTGAACTTGTGAGGTACCAAAACTCCGTTTTTGAGTAATTTAAGTCCAAGTAAGAGTTTAAACATTTGTAAAACATGATTTTGGACTTGTGTGAATGAAAAACATGAATGAAAAACCATTTTACAAAAGATTTTGCAATTTTGGAAGAATTTACACAATAAAATGCATTTTTGGCCTTAAAGGAGGTCATTTTGAGATTTAAGCATATTTTGACCAAACCAATGAATTGAATTTTATAAATATGTCAAAACAAACTTGTTCACATAGATTTTAAGCATATATATCATTAAAGCATACATCTTGTGAACAACATGCCATGATTGTCAACATACAAGTTCTTCATTATTGCTCATGACATGGCATTTTGCATATATGACATATTTGACAACTTTTGAGCAACTAAATATATTATCTAAACATATCAAACTTGCTCAAACTACAAAAATTCAATAATCATTTCAAATTCACAAATCATGCTTTTCATCCACTCATCCAATGCATCAAGAACTATTCATCAAACATTCAACAATCATTCATCATGCCTTTTGTTCTATCATTCAACTCACAATGCATCATTAATCAACCAATTTTCTCATCAAAGCATAACTAATCAAATAAAAAGTTTAAGGAGTAAGGAATTAAGCTTACAATACTCCTTTGCTTGAGTATGCTTTGCCTTGACTAGTTGAATCCACCTTGTGCCATCCTTTGAAGAATTATTGTGATGGATCCTCAAGCTTTTTCTTTTTCTCATTGGGACAAGCAAACTCCATAAAGGTGGTTAGAGCATTCAAACCCCATTGTTTCTTTGTAACTCCATGCTCTAACATTCCTACAACAAACACATTTTCATGCATGCTTTGGTACCCAAATTTTCTTGGGTCCTTGAGAGTTAGTGCAAATAATTTTTGATCCTTTTGGGATCCATTTCAAGCTCAAATCATCATTATTTATTGCATGCTTTGGCACCCACATTTTTCTAACCACTCTTCCTCTAAATGTGGTTTTTCTATTTGTGCATGCTTGTGAAGAGTGTCCTATTCTATTGCATAGTGAGCATGTAAGAGATAGATCATGCATAGTATTTTTGCTCACTAAGAAATTCCTAAGATGAGTTTCTTTTTGTTTTTCATTATAACCTAACCCATCTTTGTCAAAGAAAGCTCTTTGGGTCTCTAGCATATGATCTAGCTTTTGTTGACCCATATAAAACCTAGTAAATGAGTTATGTAAATTTAAGTTCTTTTTTTTCAACTCATTTATTTCTAGATTTGCTTCTTCTAACTTTTTCCCAAATTCAAGTTTGGCATTTAATAGCATTTCATTTTCTATTTTCAATTTAGCAATGATTTTCTTATATTTGGAGTTCATGCATTGAAAATCATTTGCTAATTCATTAAAAGCATTTTGTAGCTCATCAAATGTATAATCATCATCTTCACTAGAACTACAACTAGCCTCATCATCACTAATAGCCATAAAGCATGAGTAAGCTACCTCTTCATCTACGTTTTCCTCATTGGAGCTATCACTATCGCTCCATGTAGCCACAAATGCTTTCTTCCTAGGCTTCCTATCCTTTTCTTTCCTAAGTAAGGGGCAATCTAACTTAGTGTGACCCGGTTCATTACATTCATAACACACTAAGTGATCTTTTTCTCTTCTACTTGACTCCCCTCTTTGATGTCTCCTATTATTTTCTTTTTCTTTCATTCTCATGAACCTATCAAATCTTTTGGCAAACATTGCCATTTCCTTTTCTTTCTCATTTCCACTCTCATCACTATCATCTTTAAGAATCTCATGAGTGGAAGACTTAAGTGCTACCCCTACTTTCTTTGAAGGCTCTTCATTTCTTTTTAATTTCATTTCATATATAAGTAAGGAGCCCATAAGCTCATCTAGAGACAAGGTGTTAGGGTCCTTAGATTCTTCTATAGCAGTCACCTTTGCCTCCCAAGATTTTGGCAAGCTATTCAAGATTTTCTTGACCATTTCTACATTGGAATAGCTCTTGCCTAATGCCTTAAGTCCATTAATTATATCATTAAACCTAGTGAACATTTCACTAATGGACTCATTTTCTTTCATCCTAAATAGCTCATAATCATGTGTGAGCATTCCTACTTTGGTCTCTCTAACTTGATTTGTCCCTTCATGTCTGATGGCTAGTTTATCCCATATTTATTTAGCATTCTCACATAAGGATACTCTATTATACTCATTGGGGCCTAAAGCACAAAATAGGGTGTGCATAGCCTTGGCATTCATTTGTGCCAATCTCATGTCATTTGTGTCCCACTCATCCTCACTCTTAGGGACTTCTTTTCCATCTACTTTCCTCATGGGAATTCTAGGACCATTCACTATAATTCTCCACACTTCATAATCATTGGATTGCACAAATAACATCATTCTAGTTTTCCAATATGAATAATTCTCACCATTAAAGAGTGGAGGTCTAACTAATGATTGTCCCTCTTCTCCTAGGGGTGTGCCTACATTCAAGTGAGCCATTAAAGATCGTTTTGCTCGATAGAAGTTAGTCTAAATCAATCTCGAGCCCAAGCTCTGATACCAATTGTTGTCTCTATAGGCTATACCGAGAGGGGGGTGAATCGGTTTTTCACTAACCTTAGGTTCGTTTTTCGGTTTCTCTAAATTCTCTAGCTTATATTGATATTTTCTAAGTTCTCTTAGCTAGGCAATTATACAATATAAATTCAATGCAATAAACACAAATATAATTGCAAGACAGTAAAGAGAGAAAGGATAGAGAAATGTACACAAGTGATTTATAGAGGTTCGGCAACCTTGCCTACGTCCTCTACCTTGAGACGCTCCCAAGGATTTTCCCAAATTCACTATTCTTGAATTTGTTACACTCCCTCTTTTCAAGGCTCAAGAGAAACCTCTCTCTTTTCTAGGCTCAAGAGTAACCTCTCTCTTTTCTAGGCTCAAGAGTAACCTCCCTCTTTTTCAAGGCTCAAGAGAAACCTCCCCTTTAAAAGAAATGAAATGTGTTTACAAATGAGTAATCAAAGAAAGGCCTCTAGATAGGCAAGTGATTACAAATATTAAGCACAAATAAAAGCCTATACAAGATTTGTGCTAAGCACTACAAGGAATAAGAGAATGATAGATGATGGAAACTTTGTAGCTCTTGATTTGTTGTTTGAGGCTTGTAGATTTGAAGAATATGAGATTTGAAGTTGCAGAGTGGTTCCTCTTGCTTTCTTTAGCTTCTAAGCCTCTATTTATAGTCCTTTGGATGTATTCTAGCCGTTGGGTGGAGCCAAGATTGAATCTGACCGTTGTATCTCACAAAACTAGCCGTTATAGGCTATTTTCGGGCAAAGGGATCGATCCTGCTACAGTGGGGATTGATCCGGTTACAGTGGGGATCGATCCCTTTTGTCCGGAATCTTGATTCTGGGCTTCAGGGACCTTGGGAAGACTTTCTGCCAAAAAGGGATCGATCTTGCTACATGGGGATCAATCCTTTTCTTCCAGAGGGCATTTTTCCTGCACTTTTAGGTTAGAAATGATATGACCTTTGATCCTAATTCAACCCAAAACATTTATAAGTTTTAAGGGAGTTTTTCTTGACTTTCTCAAATGAAAATATTGTCCAAGAAATCATCAAGTAATTTTCTAAAATATTCAAAACGTTTATAAAGAATTAAGACCAATAAGAATATGCATCATTAAATCATGGTCTTAATGTTTGATATGAACACTTGAAATGTATTGAGAAAATCATGTGTGATAGCGCAAATTTACAATATGAATTAAAACATTAAAGCTTACTTAAGTTTTTGTCATTTCAAAATATATATTGCAATTTAAAGCTAACATATGCAAATGAGCATGTTATGCATGTGAGGAATTTAAAATTACATTGCAACAAAAATGCAAATTATATAAATGAGATTGGTTCAAAAAGTTTTTATTTTTTGTTTTTTTATTACTTTACGAAAATCTTATTACATGTTTATTAAGACCATTAAACTAAAATTTTAAATAAAACATGATTAATTATGGCTTGACTCTCAAATATCCCTAAAGGAGTCACCAAGCTGTCATAATGATTTTGTCTAGGAACTCAATCGCTAGACGATTTAAAAAAAACATAAAATGGAGTCGCCACAAATCGTTTTTTTTACTAGGTGTGATTGGTTGCCTAAAATCATTTATCTTTTCAACAAAATCTTAAAATTAATTAAATTTTATTAAAAAGACAATTCTTGGTCTACAAAAATAAAGTTAGGGTTCAGGAGTTCGGTTACGTGTGGGGAAGGATTAGCACCTAATAAAATGGTCTTAAATAAACATTTAAAAAAATTCCATTTATTTTGAAATCATTTTTTATTTTTCTATTTTGAAATATTAAATTTTATCTTTATTTATGTTAAATTTTATTTTTTATTTGAAATAAATGAGAATCTTTTTAATGAAAATTATTCCGAAATACCCCAATACTTTTAGTAGCAATTCAGATAATTTCCTCACCTAGGGATTTTTTAAGAATCGCTACTTACTATTTCTATAGAATCTCAACACCGGGAGATTCACACTTATTTTAGAATTTCATGAATGCAGATGATGCAAACAAAATATAATGCACCGAAGAAATCTATTACTTATTTTATTGTCATTTTTTATTTATTTATATTATTAGTTATTTATTTTATAAAATCTTATTTTTATTGAGAAATCATACTAAATATTCCAATACATTGGTAACATTTAGCGGATTTCTCACACCTAGAGATCAGTTAGGAATCACTACTTGTGAATTCCGTAACATCTTATTATTGTAAATTATTTTTATCTTATTTACTTACTTTTAATTGTTATTATTATTTATTTCCAAAGATTAATTGTAACAAATTTTTTTCTTGTTTATTTATTTGTTTAAAAATTTTATTTATTTATTATTAATTTTTAATATTAATTTATTTCATAAATGTTAATTTTATTAGAAATCTTAATATCGAACTAAAATTACTTGAATACCCCAATACGCCGGTAATATTCAAATATTTCATTTCGACCCTAAGGATTATCGAAAAAATCACTACTTGTGATTTCTAAGAAATCCTATCATCGGAGATTCTTTTATATTTTTATTTTTTATTTAAAATGTATATTTCTATTTATATATTTTATTGGCTTAATAGTCAAATAAGCCCTCAACGTTTTATCGCGTGTCATTCAGTGCATAAACTTTTATTTCGTTGGAAATAAACCCTCAACCTTTTAAAATTATGCAATTAAGTCCAAATCTGTTAAATGACACTAATTGTCGTTAGTATATCTAACATGAAAGCTGACGTGGATAGCTTAGTTAGCTGCCATGTGTGCAATACTAACGGCAGTTAGTATCATTTAACGGATTTGGATTTAATTACATAATTTTAAAAGGTTGAGGGTTTATTTCCACTGAAATAAAAGTTTATGACTAAATTTCACACAATAAAATGTTGAGGGCTGAATCTATTTTGGGCAAAAGGTTGAGGGCTTATTTGGCTATTAAGCCTATTTTATTTTAATAATTATACTAGCATTTATCTACGCATTTACATTTATTTATTTATTTTAACACTTAGATTCTTATTTGTCTATCTATTTGAAAATCCATATTTATTATTTTTAAATTTGTAAAAATTTTTATTATTTTTTTATATAAAAATTTTGATATTAAGATAAAATCAATTAGATGCTCCAAGATGCTGGAAACATCCAAAGATTTTTCTCAAACCTGAAAATTGTCGAAGAATCATTACTTGTGATTTATTCGAAATCGTATCATTGGAAATTTTTCATTATATACATTTTTAATCGTATCATTGGAAATTTTTCATTATATATATTTTTTTAATACTAACAATTTCATAAGTTTTGTTTTATTCTTCTTAAAAATACTTTCTTTTTTTATTATTTTTTAAATAATAATAACAATAATAAATATTATTATTATTATTTTGACGTTTCAAACATATATATATATATATAATTCAAACAAATGAAAGACTTTTAATATCATTAAATAAATAAATAAACCAATAAGATAAATATCATAGTGATAATAGCTCAAAAGAATATATCAAAACTTACCTACTTTTTGTCGAGAACTGTAGCGTTTTAATGGCCTTCTTTTCTTCCTTTGTAGTACATGTTCTGATGGAGATCCACTTGCTCGTGATGTTCGTGATACTAAGGATCCATTGGTCATCTAAGGAGGTCCAATTACCCGAGCTCGAGCCAAGAAGACGCAACAAGCCCTGGCCTCATTAATGCAACAAGCTCTGGCATCATTAAAGTGTCAAGGAAGCTTCCATGAAGAGTCCCAAGACATCAATACTTGCTTGGAAGCCCAAACGACATGAGCATGGTTTACTGTCTTATTTTAGCTTAACAATAAGATGAGCTAAGTGTTTGAATAGCCCACATTTGAGTCTTGTTTTGTCTTGGACTATTTATTTTATGTAACTAGGTTTAGGCATGAATTTGGGTTTAGTCTTATTTTCTGTTGGTGTTAATTCCAGCCCACTTGTTTATGGGCTTAAGTGCTAGGTATTGTTATAAATACCTTGTAAACGCTATTGATGAACAGATCAGTTTCGAATTTCAGAATTTGAGTGTGCCTTTCTCTTGGGTTCCCTCTCAACTAGGCTTATCAAGGTCTTCTTCCTTGTGGCGCCTCCTTTTTCACCATCCACCATTACTATACCTTAGGTTCTCGAATTCTTATTCCTAGTGTCAAGGTCCAATACCTTTGGGTTCGAGTCTCTTTAGGCTTCGGGTCTAGGTTTTCAGCTCCTTCAAATTCCAAGCTACGTTTTTCTCTTGTCCGTGCGCATCAGTTGGTATTCAGAGCTCAAGTTTCGATTTTCTAGTTTGTTTGTGCATCACTCACTTTTCAATTTTTGGTTTGTTGGTTTCGATTTTTTTCTTTTGTTGGTTCCAATTTCTGGTTTGTTTGTGCGTCTCTCACTTTTGGTAGAACCCTAGCCGCCACTTATTTCATAACCCTAAACCCTAGCCGCCACTTATTTCATAACCCTAGCCACACCCCTCAATTATAACCCTAGCCGCACATCCTCATAACCCTAGCCACACTTCTTCAACCACTTAATTCAACGCTAGCTGCACCCCTACTCTTTTCAAGGAAACCGCAAAAAAAATCAGATTAAAAAAAAGAAGAAAAAAAAGAAGAATTCGAAAAAAAATTATTGCGGTACTGTTCAAACAGAAAATTTTGGATGAGTTAGGAGGCATGCGAGTACCCGTTTTAAAGAAAATGATGAAAGAAAACGAACCCGTGGAAGCCCCACCCTATCTTGGCCAAATTCCATCGTTTTCGTATAGTTTTAGGCCATTTTTCATTTTTTTTGTCCCTCTAGTGATTTTTTTTATTTTTTCTATTTTTATTTTATTTTTTTCTTTCTTTGAGTCACCTTAGTCGCACCTTTCTGTGAAAAACAACAAAAGGGAGATGAATTCAAAAAAAAAGAGATGAATTCCAAAAAAAAGAAGGAATTCAAAAAAAAACTTGGTGACAATACTTGGTGAATTAGTTGATTCCGCGAGGTTGATTCTTTGACTGAGTCTCTAGTGCGATTGTGAACCTGTAGAGTTAAGGTAGAGTAAGGGAAAAAGGCATGAGTGTGTGAGAAACATTAGTAGAGAAAAGCCAAATTACTTGAGTGAAACACGAGTGTAAACACGTGAGGATATCTTTGTTGAAAATGTCTTCTGAAGGTGATAAATCCGACTTTAAAAAGATTGAATTCATGCTTCAAGCAATGCAACAACAGTTCCAACGGATGGACGTGAAATTCAATGACATTCATGATAAGTTGAACCAACATGAAGCTCAGTTTGCAAAGATCCAGCAAGGTGATACTTCTCGTCTAAAAAGTAAGGTTGTTGCCAATGACGAGTATGATGATAATGTTGGGTATGATTCGAACGAAGAGTCTGGGATAGATCGACATCATAGAAGGTACCATGGGTATAGAGATCGAGTTGATAGAGCCCGTGATAGTGGCAAGGAGAAGATGGGTGGAAACCTTGGCAGTATAAAATTGAAGATTCCTCCTTTCCAAGGCAAGAATGATCCTGAGGCATATTTGGAGTGGGAAAGGAAGATTGAAATGGTGTTTGACTGCCACCAGTATTCCGAGGAAAAGAAGGTCAAACTTGCAGCAATTGAGTTCACAGAGTATGCTATGGTTTGGTGGGATCAGTTAGTCACTAGTAGAAGAAGATATGGTGATCCTCCAGTGTCTACATGGGATGAGATGAAGCACATCATAAGGAAGCGATTTGTTCCTACTCATTACTACAGAGAGTTATACCAGAAGCTCCAAGGTCTTACCCAGGGTTCAAAGAGTGTTGAGGTTTACTACAAAGAGATGGAAATAACCATGATCCGAGCCAATATCCAGGAGGATGCAGAAGCTACTATGGCTCGTTTTCTCCAAGGCTTAAATCGTGAGATTGCCAATGTAGTAGAGTTGCAGCATTACATGGATTTAGAGGAGATGCTGCATGTGGCCATCAAAGTGGAAAGGCAACTCTAAAGGAAAGGTACATCCCGTTTCACTCCTAGTTTAGTTCCTGTTTGGAAGTCTAACACCTTTCGTAGGGATGATAAGCCTGCGTCTACGCCTAAGTCAGAGAGCTTTGCTAAGCCCAAGCCTGAGGGCCCTCCAAAGCCCATAACTGAACCTGCCCAAGCATCCTAGAGCAGGACACATGACATTAAGTGTTTCAAGTGTTTAAGTCGTGGACATATTGCCTCACAGTGTCCCAACCAAACAGTGATGATCATGCATGGAAATGGAGATGTTGAGAGTGAAGGTTCTGAAGTCGGTGTTGAAGATGAGATGCCTGCGTTAGAGGATGCTGACGAAGAAGAAGTTGTTGAGTATGCTGCTCATGGTGAAGCGCTTGTTGCCAGGCGTGCTCTTAATACCCATGTGAAGTTTGAAGATGAGGCACAGCATGAGAACATCTTCCATACGAGGTGCCATATTAGTGGCAAAGTATGCATTGTAATCATTGATGGTGGGAGCTGTACTAATGTTGCTAGCACATACCTTGTTGATAAGTTAAAGTTGCCCACTACCAAGCATCACCACCCATATAAGTTGCAGTGGATTAATGACTGTGGTGAAGTGAACGTGGTGAAGCAAGTCTTGGTTCCTTTTCGTATTGGAAGTTATCGGGATAAGGTGTTGTGTGACATGGTGCCTATGCAAGCTAGCCACCTATTGCTGGGTAGAACGTGGCAGTATGATCGGAGAGTCATCCATGATGGTTACACTAACCGTTACTCCTTTACTACGGATGGCAAGAAGATCACTCTTGCTCCCCTTAGCCCCAAGGAGATTTATGAGGACCAATTAAGGCTAAAGGAGCAACATGATGAGCAAAGGAAGCAAGCTAAAGAAAAGAAGGAAAACAAGGAAAGCAAAACAGTGAGCTGCTATGCCAAACCCCGAGATGTGAAGACTACGTTTTTTTGCTAAGTCTCCTATCCTTTTACTCTTAGTTAAAGATTCTTGTTTCATTGATGCTGAACTCCATGATACTTTGCCTACTGATGTTATCTCATTGTTGCAAGAGTTCGAGGATGTGTTCCCTGAGGAGATCCTAAGTGGATTACCACCGATTCGTGGGATCGAGCACATGATTGACCTTGTCCCCGGAGCTGTCATTCCTAACCATCCAACCTACAGAAGTAATCCCAAGGAGACGAAGGAGCTTCAAAGGCAAGTTGAAGAGCTCATGAGGAAAGGTTATGTGAGAGAGAGCATGAGTCCATGCGCCGTGCCCGTACTGCTTGTGCCAAAAAAAGATGGGACGTAAAGGATGTGCAATGACTGCCGAGCTATCAACAAAATCACTGTAAAGTACCGCTATCCTATTCCTAGGCTAGATGACATGCTTGATGAGTTGCATGGTGCATGCATGTTTTCGAAAATTGATTTAAAGAGCGGATATCATCAAATTTGTATGAGAGAAGGTGATGAATGGAAAACCGCATTCAAGACTAAACATGGTCTCTACGAGTGGTTAGTTATGCCTTTTGGCTTGACTAATGCACCCAGTACTGTCATGCGCTTAATGAACCATGTTTTACGTGATATCATTGGTAAGTATGTGGTTGTCTATTTTGATGATATTTTGATATACAGTAAGAGCCAGCATGCGCATGTTGAGCATCTTAGGAATGTTCTTACTGTTTTGAGGAATTCAAGTTTGTATGCCAATTTTAAGAAATGTACATTCTGCACTGATAGGGTTGTTTTCCTTGGGTATGTAGTTTCTTCACATGGCATTTCTATTGATAATGAGAAGGTAAAGGCAATTAAACATTGGCCTGTACCTAAGTCTGTTTCTGAGGTGCGTAGTTTCCATGGTTTAGCTAGTTTCTAT
Source organism: Heritiera fomes (assembly GCA_032173925.1). NCBI lineage: Eukaryota > Viridiplantae > Streptophyta > Magnoliopsida > Malvales > Malvaceae > Heritiera > Heritiera fomes. Next base: position 5,031,081 of record JAPDPM010000012.1, on the reverse strand, counting down.
CGTAGATTCGTTAGAGATTTTAGCACTATAGCTGCACCTTTGATCGAAGTGGTCAAAAAGAATGTTGCATTTCATTGGGGTCCCGCACAAGAACATGCTTTTAATTTGCTTAAGGATAAACTTTGTTCTGCTCCTTTGTTATCTCTGCCTGACTTTACTAAAACTTTTGCGATTGAGTGCGATGCCTCAGGTATAGATATTGGAGCTATGCTTATGAAGGAAAAATGCCCAATTGCTTTCTTTAGTGAGAAGTTAAGTGGAGCAGCACTTAACTATCCCACGTATGACAAGGAGATGTACGCGTTAGTGAGGGCCTTGGAGACATGCCAACATTACTTGTGGCCCAAGGAATTTGTCATCCACACTGATCATAAGTCCTTGAAGCATCTGAAAGGACAGAGTAAGCTGCATAAGCGTCATGCCAAGTGGATAGAGTTCACTGAGATGTTCTCGTACGTGATCAAGTACAAACAAGGTAAAGAGAACGTCGTAGCTGATGCGTTATCTCGTAGGTATACTCTTATCACTACTCTTGATGATAAACTTTTAGGATTTGAGTATATCAAAGAATAGTATGCTGATGATGTTGATTTTGGTAATGTTTATGAGGCATGTGCTACATCTGGTTTTAGCAAGTTCTTTGGGCACGATGGGTTCTTATTTAGAGAAAATAAATTATGTGTGCCTAGGAGTTCGTTGCGCGAGTTGTTAGTTAGAGAATCCCATAGTGGAGGATTAATGGATCACTTTAGAGTTAGGAAAACTCTAGATGTTTTGCAAGAACATTTCTTTTGGCCTAACATGAGGAGAGAATTAGCGAGGTTATGTGATAGATGCATTTCATGTAGGCAAGCAAAATCTAGAGTTCATAATCATGGTTTATATACTCCTTTACCCATTCCTACTACTCTGTGGACTGATATCTCTATGGATTTTGTTTTGGGCTTGCCTAGAATAAAATGCAATAGAGATTCTATTTTTGTTGTGGTTGACAGGTTCTCTAAGATGGCTCATTTCATCGCTTGCCACAAGACAGATGATGCAAGCAACGTTGCTGACCTTTTCTTCAAAGAGATAGTACGTCTACATGGTGTACCGAGGACCACTGTTTCTGATCGAGATGCCAAGTTCCTTAGTTACTTTTGGAAGATGTTATGGGGAAAGTTGGGCACTAAATTGTTATTCTCCACCACTTGTCACCCCCAGACTGATGGACAGACTGAGGTCGTCAACCAAACCCTATCTACATTATTGAGGTCCATTATACAGAAGAATTTGAAGAATTGGGAAGATTGCTTGCCACATGTGGAGTTTGCATATAACCGTAGTGTCCACTCCACTACGAGTTGCTCTCCATTCAAAGTTGTTTATGGCTTCAATCCTCTTACTCCCTTGGATTTGTTGCCATTACCTAGTGATGAGCAGAGTAACTTGGATGGAGAACAGAAAGCTACATTTCTGAAGCAACTCCATGAGAGAGTACGTCAAGCTATTGAAAAGAATACTGAGCAGTATACCACCCAAGCAAATAAGCATCGAAAGAAAGTAGTCTTTGAGCCTGGTGATTGGGTTTGGGTGCATATGAGAAAAGAGAGGTTTCCTGTTCAGCGACGGACCAAGCTGCATCCCCGAGGAGATAGACCATTCCAAGTCATAGAGAAGATCAACGATAATGCCTACCGATTGGATCTTCCTGGTGAGTATGCTGTATCTGCTACTTTTAATGTTTCTGATCTTTCTCCCTTTTCTATTGATGAAGGTATATGTGATTTGAGACAAATCCTTTTAAGGAGAGGGGGAATGATGGAGATCCACTTGCTCGTGATGTTCGTGATGCTAAGGATCCATTGGTCATCTAAGGAGGTCCAATTACCCGAGCTCGAGCCAAGAAGACGCAACAAGCCCTGGCCTCATTAATGCAACAAGCTCTGGCATCATTGAAATGTCAAGGAAGCTTCCATGAAGAGTCCCAAGACATCTATACTTGCTTGGAAGCCCAAACGACATGAGCATGGTTTACTGTCTTATTTTAGCTTAACGATAAGATGGGCTAAGTGTTTGAATAGCCCACATTTGAGTCTTGTTGTGTCTTGGACTATTTATTTTATGTAACTAGGTTTAGGCATGAATTTGGGTTTAGTCTTATTTTCTGTTGGTGTTAATTCCAGCCCACTTGTTTATGGGCTTAAGTGCTAGGTATTATTATAAATACCTTGTAAACGCTATTGATGAACAGATCAGTTTTGAATTTTAGAATTTGAGTGTGCCTTTCTCTTGGGTACCCTCTCTAGGCTTATCAAGGTCTTCTTCCTTGTGGCGCCTCCTTTTTCACCATCCATCATTACTATACCTTAGGTTCTCGAATTCTTATTCGTAGGGTCAAGGTCCAATACCTTTAGGTTCGAGTCTCTTTAGGCTTCGGGTCTAGGTTTTCAGCTCCTTCAAATTCCAAGCTACATTTTTCTCTTGACCGTGAGCATCATGTTCTTCTTCTTTTCTTGGACTTGGACGGTGCAACAAGAAATAACAGAGGACTGGTGCAGGCGATCACAACAAAGGCGAAGGATGAAACTCGGTGCAGTGCTAGAAAGGTGGGTGCTCGATGCAACAAAAAAACAAAGTGATGCGGGCAGGAGCAACTAGGATCAAACAATGAAGCAGAGCAGGCCGACTGGTGCAAAGGTACCAGAGCATAAGGTCGATGAAGCAATAGGCTGCGACAACAAGAAAGCAGGACCAGCGCAGGAGGTGGCATTGTGGACGGGTGTAGGAATGACAGGAAAGGAAAATGATGATGGTGTGGGCAGCAAACTTGAAGAAGATGATGAACAGCGGCTGTGTGTGTCTACCTCTCCTTTTCATTGGCTTTTATAGCCATTTCTAGCCTCAAACTTTTAGAAAAGAAACAAACGTCCCCATTTTGGTACTTAAATCATGGGATTTTTATTTTTTTTAGGCAGCTAATTCTCAATTTATTTCCTTCCTTTTTATTGATTTATTCATTGATTTAATGGCTAATTATTCTTTTTCTTTTTAGGCAACAAATTTCTCTTTTTTTTTTTTGCAACAATATCAACTTTAGTCAACTCTTGAGGGTAAAAATTATGCATGTGCTTTGTATGAGATTTGCATGGAGATTTAAGATATGGAATTGCGTGAAGACCAAAGTTGATTTATTTCCAATTTTTTATTTTGATATTTTTACTTTTAATTTTCTTGATTTTTTATTATTTTTAAATTGCTCAGACAAAATTAGGTGTCTACATGAATACTGAACTATGAATATTTTATGAATTTTATTATTGAACTGCTTATATTTTCCAATATGTCCATTTATAGACTAATTGAAGATTTCGTTACTAAAATTGATTTCTTTAATGATATTTAGAATGTTAATAAACTGTTTTGAGATTATTAAGCCCCATATCATGCTGACTGTTACCATTACTGTTACTGTTACTGTAATGTTGCTAATAGACCAGCCAAGTCTTCAGCTTCCGCAGTTGTCACCTGGAAAGTGTACACTATAGACTCACTGACTATGGCCATATGTCTTACAGTTACTGTTTCTCTCTTCTTGGGATACTGTTATAACATAATATTTATTGGGTGTTGCCTGGTGTCCACTGTACTGTACTATTTTACTGAATTGAATTTCTTATTGATACTGAATTGAACTGCTTATATATCGACTAAATTGAAAGTTCTAAAGTGGTTACTACACTGATTACTGGTCCTAAATTTCTATACTGAACTGTTTACTGAAGGGATTTAGTTAACTGTTTATATACTAAAATATTACATGATATGATTTAAAGGGATTTATATGGTTTATTTATTTCAATTTCAATTTCAATTGTTTATTCCCTATAGTCACTTTTAGGGACTGGGACATAACAGGTACTCTAAAGTACCTCCCATACTCTATCTGGTTACCTAGCCTACTATAGTATCCTTCCTTAAATGTCCCTTAGTATATTGTTAGAGAATTAAATGATTTTATTCATATAGATTTCATAGTATCAGTTCTTACTTACGAATTTCTTACTGAGCACGCTAGCTCACCCCCTCTTTTTCCACCTCACAGATTATCTGCAGTGATATACTGTTCCACAGATTGGCAGTGCTTTTGGTACCTTGAGGTAGCAGTTATCTGATCTTAGAGGTATATCTTATTTTCCTTATGTGTTTAGATTTCATGTGCAGTGTTACTTTTATATAATTTTTATACAGTCGATGTAAATTTGTGAAACGTATTGAAAGTACTACTATCTATGTAAATATTAATATTAGTTGTAAATAAATCTTTTATTCATAAGTGGGTTATTGAGGCAAGTGAGTGAAATAAAGGCATCGCAGATGGCCCAACCAAGTGATTGTGTATGTGATTATTGATAATTACTGTATATACCAGGACATTACAGTTTTGTCGGTATTAGAGCAAGGTTGGTATGATGTCTGTTAGTGTCTTTATATCTAAATAAGCGTACATCCTCTATAGTACTATATAGTCTAAATGTATAATGATTCAAGTGACTGAAAATAGATTTGAATGTCTATGCTGTACAGAATGAGTGGGCAAAGGGTTACCCATCGAGGTAGAGGATGAGGTAGGGCGGAGCTAACTCCGAAGCCAGCACCGAAACCCCCTCTAGAACCTACTTTCGCTCTACAACTCAAAAGTCCAAACACTAAAATTTCGAGGGTGGAATGAATGTTAGTCAAGTTTATAGCGATGTATAATGTTGATAGAGCTAGAGCAGCACCACCACCAGAAGTAGCACTACCCCCAACTAAACCTTCACTGCCTGCTCCACAACTTGAGCTTGAGCCCCAGCCACAGGTAGCACCACAACCACTAACTCAGTCGCAGCATGCAGATATTGAGTCTTACTGTGATGTTAATTTAGTGAGACAGTTTAAGAAGCTGGATCCTCTAAAGTTTAAGGGAGATAAGGATCCGATGGTGGCAGAGCACTGGGTGAATGCAATGGAGAAATTATTTAAGTACATGCAGTGTTCCACAACCAAAAAGGTGGGCTTGGCTGTATTTCAATTGACAGATGATGCAAAGCACTGGTAGAAATCCACCCAGACAGTACTGTTAGCTCAACATCCAGTGGTGACGTGGTCTATATTTTTAGAGGCTTTTCATGTGCAGTATATTCCCTGGATGTTGCAGAAGAAATTGTAACAGGAGTTTCAGGAGTTGACTCAAGGGAATATGACTGTAGACCAGTATGAGTCCAGATTCACCACACTGAGTCGTTCGATCCTCAGACTAGTATGAGTGAAAAGCATAAGATTGATAGATTTATGGTTGGTTTGAGACCTTCTATCATGACGCAGTTAGTCCCGTTCGATATTTAGACTTATGATGAGGTTGTTGGATGAGCTAAACTTTGTGAGTGAGACTATGAGCGATTTCATGTTGACACTGGGTCTAAGGGTAAAGGGAAAGGAAAAGAGAAGGTTAAGAGGAGTTTCGAAGATCGATCAGGGAGATGGCAGCCTAAGAAGGCTAAGACATCAGGCATTAGGATTTCAGAGGATAAGCCAGTTAAGCCTACTTCTGCTATCCCTATTACTAGCCCCACCTCTACATAAAGGAGTACAACGTCCAGGTGTGTTCATTATGGGAGGTCACATGTTACTCAACCCTGCTATATGCTTACTAGGGCCTATTTCCGATGTGGATAGATGGGGCATAAGGTTAGGGATTGTTTGATGTTGAGAGAGGCAGCTGCATCTATCGTTCCCGCTACAATTCCACCCTTAGCAGCAGCAACCCCGAATGAATCAAAGAAGGCGACACCATCACAGCCTAGGAGAGCTACAGTAGCAGAGAAGGGTAAGAAGGCTGTGACACAGGGTAGGGTGTACACACTAGATCAAGAGGCTACTGACACTTCTATAGATGTTATTAAGGGTAATATGTGAAGGAAACCGAAACAAACACGCAGCGGAATTTAAATCATTCGGCCTCCACCAGGATCGATTCGGAGGGTTGCCTGATTAGGGTTTCGAGATTTTACCTAACGTTTTCTCTGACTTTCTGTCGTTGGTCAAGTCACAAGCAACAACTTTTCGTTCCCGCCTCTATGGTATCCACACGAACGGATCTCACGACTCTTGAACGTTTCACGATCAGAAGCCTTAAAGAGCGTTTTTGATTCCTTATAATCGAATTGCTAGCTTCGATTAAAAGTATACTTTTTTTTCTGTTTTTAATTATGCAGCTCTGTTTTAGAAAAACATCCTTTTATAGGCAGTAAATTTTACCCTAAAATTTACTGCCAAACAGAACTCTAATCCTACTTAGAATAGGATTAGCTATATCCTTAATCCAATTCAGAATAGGATTAGATATATCCTTAATCCAATTCAGAATAGGATTAATTAAGCTCCTCATTGATCCATTATAAGTGTGCGACCCAATAGGTTCTCAAAACAATGGCAATGACAAAATTGTCATAGGCAATGAGCGGTATCTAGCAACACATCATTGCTACCCATGTAACGAGAATGTCAATGACTCGACATAACATTACTCGTGATAGATGTTACCATGTAGTCTAATCCCTTTATCCTTTGATGTCTTGATTAGACACAAGTCATGAAATGTGTCGCACTTGTATAGTCTAATCAGCGTTTCTTGATTCCTGAGTAGACTAATTAAATAAATAAAATCAATATCTCATATTGACTTATTCGAGCACGGCCATGCATTTCTTAGTCTCACTCTATCAAAGGGCCCAAGACATCACTCTTGTTATATAAGAGGGATAAATCCTATCTTGATCACTCAACATCCCTCTACATAGATCAAGGCATACCCAATTACTACCTTTATAGTCCATCCTGTTACGAATGACATCTAGCAGTATTAAAGTATGCAATTCTCTATGTTGGGATCTCTGATGATCTCAAGTCAAAGGATCACATACACCATCATCACTATGAGAATCGCTTATGACACTCATATAACAATCCATGTAGCGTTCTCATGGAGGGTCGATCCAGTACATAGTTCTCTAACATGTACCTATGTGATGACTCGATATCCTATATCCATGACGATGGTCATCAGTCAACCACATACTAGTCTTATCATATCATTGTTATCCTTGTTCACAATAATACTTGACTAGGGATATTTTAAGAATAGTGTGTTATTACTATTCTAAGGACATTATCATATAAGATTACATTACGCAGTTATAAGACAAATATAATAATGAGCTATAATAAAATGTCATGATACATAAAAATGCCAAAGTCAATCATCTAATGAATGGTTCTAAGGGCATAATCCAACAATATGTATATTTTTTATATTTTCGTACTTGTACTATTTGATCCTGGTTCTACGCACTCTTTTGTGTCACTCGTATGTGCTAGTAAGATACCTGTAGAACCTGAACCCTTAGGGTATACCTTACAGATAAATACCCCTTTTAATGAATCACAAATGATTGGGATTGTATATAGAAATTATAAAGTAATAGTAGGAGAGAAGGAAACGACAACTAACCTAATTTTGTTAAACATGTATGATTTTGATGTAATCTTAGGAATGGACTGGTTAGCTGCAAATTATGTTAGCTTAGATTGTTATACTAATTTTATAACCTTCTCTCATCCTGAACGTTATATTGTAAAGTTGATAGATAGGTAATGAAAGTAAAATATTTCTTACTAAATCATTTGAGTGTTGTGCTGATGTGATTGAAGGATATATTGCATATGTTCAGGACGTAGAAAAGAAACATTTAGAGTTGCACGGATTCTTATGGTCAAATTTTCCTTGATGTATTCTCGGAGGAACTACTGGGATTTCCACCAGATCGGGAGATTGAGTTCACTATAGACTTGGTACCCAATATAGAGCCTATTTCTAAGCCCCCATATTGGATGGCATTGGTGGAGTTGGAAGAGCTTAAGAAGTAGCTTTAGGAGTTATTGGATAAGGTCTTCATTCGCCTTAATGTGTCTCCGTGGGGTGCACCAGTTTTGTTCGTCCAAAAGAAGGATGGTAGCTTGTGACTATGTATAGATTTTCAGTTGCTTAATAAGGTTACCATCAAGAATAACTATCCCTTGCCCAGGATCGATGATTTTTTTGATCATCTCAGAATGCACAAGTGTTTTCCAAAATTGATCTCCAATCAAGGTATCATCAGTTGAAGATCCGAGAAGCTAATGTCCCTAAGACTGCATTCAAGACTCGGTATGGTCACTACAAGTTTCTGGAAATGCCTTTCGGACTGACAAATGCTCCTTCAGCTTTTATGAACTTAATGAATAAGGTGTTTAATCCATACCTAGATAAGTTTGTCATTGTTTTCATCAATGACATTCTAGTATATTCCAAGTCACCAAAAGAAGCATGAGCAGCATCTTTATATTGTCCTGCAATCTTCAGGGATCGAAAGCTTTATGTTAAGTTTAGTAAGTGTGAGTTCTAGCTAGACCATATTACTTTATTGGGACAAGTAGTATCTAAAGACAGGGTGTCTATTGATCCATCTAAGATTGAAGCGATTGTGAAGTGGGAGAGACTAAAGATGGTGATAGAGATACGGAGTTTCTTGGGTCTAGCCAGATACTACCACTGGTTTGTTGAGGGATTCTCAAGATTAGCTACTCCATTGACGCATCTCACACGTAAGGATGTTAAGTTTGAGTGGACAGATGCATATGAGCGCAATTTCCAGGAGCTGAAGTGGAGGTTGACTACTAATCCTATCCTTGCCCTTCCCAATGGACCAAGAGGTTTTTCAGTATACAGTGATACTTTCATATTGGGATTGGGGTGTGTTCTCATGCAAAATGGGCGAGTCATTGCTTATGGTTCTTAACAGTTGAAAGAGCATGAGAAGAATTACCCTACACATGACTTGGAATTAGTTGTTGTGGTGTTTTCATTAAAGATATGGCAGTATTATCTCCACAGAGAGAAATTCCAGGAATATACAGACCATAAAAGTCTCAAGTATTTGTTCTCACAGCGTGAGTTGAATATGAGACAGCATAGATGGATGGAACTGTTGAAAGATTATGACTGCGAGATTTTGTACCACCCAGGGAAAGCAAACGTGGTGTCAGATCTTTGAGCAAGAATCATATCTATATGGTATCGTCTATGATGATCCGAGAGTATGATCTGTTGGAGCAATTCTCGAGCCTCAATTTGAATGTGATTTCCTCTGAGAGGTATAGGTTTACTGCTAGTTTTCAAATTAAACCATATTTGATGGATAAAATCAAAAATGCTCAAAGGGAGGATGCACAATGTATAAAGTTGCCAGTCAAGTGCAGATGGGTGTCTAGTCGGACTATAAAATTGGCATTGATGGTATACTGAGGTGTATAGGTAGAATTTGTATTCCTAAGGATCAATAGTTGAAGAATTTGATTTTGACAGAGGCCCACACATCCAGGTACACTCTGCATCCATGCAGTAATAAAATGTACCACAATCTGCGTAGAGTGTATTCGTGGCCTAAGATGAAACGGGACATCGCAGAGTTTGCTACTAGATGTCTCACATGCCAGCAGATGTAGATAGAGCATCAGAAGCCTGCAGGGTTATTATAGCCTCCACCAATTTCAATGTGGAAATGGGAGCACATAACTATGTACTTCATTATGGGTTTACCAAACACCCGGAGGAATCATGATGGTATTTGGGTGATTGTTGATAGATTAACGAAGTCCGCCCACTTCTTCGCAATCAAATCTATTAATTCCCTCAGTGTCTTAGCCGATTTATATGTTAGAGAAATTGTGAGATTGCATGGTGTTCAAGTGAGCATCACTTTGGATAGGGATTCCAGATTTTCCTTGCACTTTTGGTAAAGATTTCACGAGGCCATGGGGTCCCGACTGAATTTTAGCTCGTTTTCCATCCACAGACTGACGGACAGTCTGAGCACACCATCTAGACGCTCGAGGATATGTTGAGAGCATGTGCACTAAATTTTAAAGGCTCCTAGGACAACCACTTGCCACTGGATGAATTTGCTTATAATAACAGTTATCATGTTAGTATCGGTATGGCACCTTATGAAGCTCTTTATGGCAAGCGGTGTAAATCCCTTATTACTTGGGAAGAAGTGGGTGATCGAAAATTATTGTCTCCCTATTTGGTAGAGCAGGCTTCCTGAGATGTGTAGATTATTTGTGAGCAATTAAAGACTGCACAAAGTCGACAGAAGAGCTATGCTAATAATAGACACCGACCATTGGAGTTCTCGGTTGGAGATTCAGTCTTTCTGAAAGTCTCACCATTGAAGGGCATTATGCAATTTGGTAAGAAAGGGAAATTAAGTCCTCGGTATATCAGGTCGTTCAAGATCTTAGACCGCGTGGGAGATGTAGCCTATCAGTTAGCACTACCTCTAGAATTATCCGGAGTGTATAATGTCTTCCACATATTGATGTTGAGGAAGTACCATCCATATCTATCTCACATAATTCAGTACAAACCACTGGAGATTAGGAAGGATATGAGTTACGTGGAGAAACCGATTTGGATCCTAGATCGTAAGGACAAAGTATCATGGTATAAGACTATTCCATTGGTGAAAGTGCTCTGGCAGTACCATTCAAATGAAAAGGGGACATGGGAATTAGAAAGCCTAATACGAGAAAAGTACCCAGAGCTATTTTAGTAACTGGTCCGATCAAATTTGGAGGACCAAATTTCCTAAGGTGGGGAGGATGTGAGAATCACATATTTGGTACTACTACATGTGTCAGACTTCTCACCACTATTCAATTCCTGTATATTTTTCACAAGTATAAAAGGAAATAGTGGAGTGGGTCCCACAGGCCATACAAAGCCCGGATGGATAGGAGACTTGGTACACACAGTAAAGAGAGCCGAATGAGCCTATGGTAAGAATCTAGAACGCAAAAGCCTTTATTTAAGTTATTTTTGGAAAGTGCGCCAACAAATTAAAAAATGACAATTAAGTACATAGCTCGATTGAATTTTCGTGAATAATGATCAAACTAAGTTGACTTTTGACCCATTGGCTGAAGTATGATAATCTATGTATAAATAAGTTCTAGACTATGTTAATAGATAGATTAAATCAGTGGTGAAATAAGAAATTTACGCGATTGACTATGTAGGGGTATTTTCGTAATCTCACCCTTATGGTCAGCCAAACCTTAATAAAACCCCATCCATTGATTAAAATATGTTCAATAATAATATTTAATAATGAAATAAAATATTTTAGAGTGAAATTGACTAGTTAAAAATATTATGGAGGTTTAAGGACAAAATTATCCAAAATCATTATAAGTGGAGGATTTGGTCATTTTGTCGTTAAAATGAAATTTCTACATATTTCTACAAGGGGGCCGACCACTTCATCTTCAACTTTGAGTCATCCACCATTGATGAGCTAGAGAGAAAAATAAAAGCTTCCAAAACATTACCTAAATCACCTTAAACCACAAAACTTTCTTCTACAACCTTATACTAAATTTAATTCTCTACAAGTCCATAGCTGTATCTTGTGGTAAAGTGGACAAAATCAAGGTAAAGGAGCTCCCATAGGTTTCAGCCACACTAATGTAAATTTATGCTTTCATTTCCTTTCTGTTTTAATAATGGAAAATGATGAAACTAACGTAGTTAAGCATGACTTTGGCTTTAGAATGAATCAAAACTCCCTCAATTGTTTCCCTTAGGGTTTTGACCATGATGAAGAACACATGAATGATGAGGTTTTGACGCATGAAAGTGGTGCCAAATGAATGAAGAATAATGGTTAAGCATGAAACTAAGCTTATTTTGTTGAGAAACCATGTAAATCATCACCTATACCATTCGGCCATGATAAGGGGACATGGATATTGTGCTCAATTTGATGTATTCTAGGTTCCATAAGACTATAAATTAAAAGGAGATTGTTGGTGTGATCGGAATTAAAATCGGAGTTGATTTAAGCATAGTTGTGTTTTAGCACTGGTGTAATTTAGATTGGTTTAGTGATTACTTAGACAATGTGGTAGATTTTGATGAAGAAGAATTTCTTATAAATAAAGTATGGTGAAATGATGGTGTTGGTATAATGATTTTGCTACCCGGGAGTGAAATTTATCGAATGGTGCTATCGATTACTTCGGTAGAAATTGACAGGTAAGGGATGAGTATGGAAGGCTAGGGATACTGTGAATGTATATTGTGGTTGAAAATGATTTTATGAAATTGTATTCAAGTTAATTACCTTGGAATTGTTGAAATTGTGGACACTGGCTGGTTTATATACTTTGTTTTCAATGCAAGAGGGCTAGGTTAGAAACAGTCGTTATACTGCCAAAAATTCTAGAATTATTATGAAATTATCTTTTAATATCCTGGAATATTAGAAATAAAGAGTTTATTAAGTGAATTTTATTTTATTTATGGAAATTGCATATTTTTATGAAATAGTGAAAAATAATATTTAAAAATTCATGTTATCGAATTTTACGTATGTAAGAGCACTGGTATATGCTTATAGCTTGTTTATAAATAAATAGAACATTTTTGAAAGTGAATACTGAACTGCTTATATTTTATGAATTTTATTACTAAACTACTTATATTTTTCAATATGTCCATTTATGGACTAATTGAAGATTTTGTTGCTGAAACTGATTTCTTTAATGATATTTACACTGTTAATTAACTGTTTTGAGACTGTTAGGCCCCATATCATGCTGACTGTTACTGTTACTATTATTGTACTATTGCTAATAGACCTGCCAAGTCTTCAACTTTTGTAGTTGTCACCTGATAGTGTACACTGTAGACTCATTGACTCTGGCCATATGCCTTACTATTACTGTTTCTCCCTTCTTCGGATACTGTTATAGCAGGATATTTACTGGATGTTGCATGGTCTCCACTGTGTTGTACTGTTTTACTAAATTGAATTTCTTACTAATACTGAATTGAATTGCTTATCTATCGACTGCATTGAAAGTTCTAAAGTGGTTACTATACTACTTTCTGGTCTGAAATTTCTATATTGAACTGTTTACTAAAGGGATTTAGTTAACTGTTTATATATTGTTTACTAAAGGGATTTAGTTAACTGTTTATATATTGTTTACATACTAAAACATTACATGATATGATTTAAAGGGATTTATACGGTTTATTTATTTCAATTCCAGTTGTTTATTCCATATAGTCGCTTCTAGGGATCGAGACATGATGGGTGCTCTAAAGTACCTCCCATACTCTATTTGGTTACCTAATCAACTATGGTATCCTTCCTAAAATATCCCTTAGTGTATTATTAGAGAATTAATATGAATTTCTTATTGAGTATGTTAGCTCATCCCCCTCTTTTTCCACCTCGCAGATTATCTGCAATGATATACCGTCCCACGGATTGGCTGCTCTTTTGGTACCCTTAGGCTACAATTTTTTGATCTTAGAGGTATATTTTATTTTCCTTATATGTTCAGACTTTCATGTTCCGTACTACTTTTGTATAATTTATATATAGGGGGTGTAAATTTGTGAAACGTATTGAAAGTACTGTTGTTTATGTAAATATTAATATTAGTTATAAATAAATCTTTTATTCACAAGTGGGTTATTGTGGTAAGTTAGTGAAATAAAGGTATAGCAGATGACCCAACCAACTGATTGTGTATGTGATTATTGATAATTAATGTATATACCGAGATGTTACACCTTACCTTCCAAGTCATTCCTTTGTGGCTGATAATTTAGGGAGTTCACTAAGCCTTCCTCCCTATTGTTTTCCCTTGCTGTAGATCGCTTTCTCACCATCTTTATATGTTCAGCTTTTAGTCTTTTTTCCACAGGCGGTGCCAATTATTGTTGCACAAAATAGCAATTAAGTAACGATGTTAGAGTCTTCTTCGATCGCGTCACGTGTCACTAAGAGCTTTGTAAAAAGACAAGAAGTCAACCTGCGTAAGCACTCAAATGCTTAAGTCAGAAGAGGTATTGACAGAGTCTTAGTATGCCAAAAGAATAGAACTTAGATTGGTAATCATACCTGCATGTATTTATAGAAGGATTTAGGTGGGTAATTGTCGTCATTAATTATGGTAAATCCTGTAACTTTTATGTGGGCTCGGCTTTTTAGATATCAAGCCTAAAAGATCATCACGGGCAAGATAACCCAAATCCACTTAACATGGATGGATGAATCATCAACAGCCATGCAGAGAGGTCTACTGCTAACCAGTCGGCTGAGACAGCCATCGACCAGGTGGCTGGGTCAATCGCCAATCAGGCTGCTAAGTCTGCCACATCTTGACAACTAAGTCAATCAACCACGTCTCAACAGTTGGGTTAGTTAGCGTTTTTGGCGATTGACTCATCTATTCTTTGGCGAATGAGTTGCTGCCAACTTCGGCAGAAGGGTTAACCATTGATTGACACGTGGCACTCCCATGTGGCACCTTTTGATGTGGCCACGTGTTGTTCATGGATTTATGTATAGTTAATTTCTTTTTTGTTTTTAATATATATAGAGATATCTATATTTTTGAAATTTGAAAATACATGTCAGACATATAAACTATGTGGAGAAATCAAATTTTGACATAAATTTTATTTGATTTAAATTGAAATAAAACAGTTGAAATATATTTTTTTAAAATTTTAAACTAAATAAATAGTTGAATAGTATTATTTTATAGAAAATTAAAATTAATTTCTTTGTACGTACCAAGGCTCGATTTCTAAAAGAAAAGCATTACAAGTTTTGCAAGTTCTCAAACTTTTGTTGTAGAAACTCTAGTAATTTTGTTGAATTCATTCCTGCTTAAAGCTTGCATTGCACGACAGCAGACTTCCATTGATAGTCATACACATGATCTAAAAGCATAGGGAATAGTAATTGATAAACGAGAGAAAACCATGACTCATTTTTGTGTAACTACAAGTATCTTCATTTGTTTTATAGTTTAAGATTAATCCTATCCAAGCCGAGAGTGGTAAATAGTAGAACCCTTCCAACAGTAACAATTCCAAGATTCGAGCCATGTCCAAATGCCTGAGAAAGAAATCCACTTTTATTTCTTCTAATTACTTGATGATTGAAAAAAATTGTTCAAACCATTCCAAGATGCTATTTATTAATTACTTCTAGAAATTACAAACAAATCTTCAACATTTTGTACAAATTAATTACTTTACATATAGGAATTTCAGTTTCTAATACGAGAACATTAGGTACATAGCCAAAGTTGACTCAAACCTAGGCTGTACATAAAATATAGGTTACTTTGAATATGGAAATCAAGCAAACAGCCTGAGACGATTAGTAATCCTTTGGCGGCAAATTGGACAATTGGACACTCTTGAACCACATTCCCTGCAAGTCTGCGATCATATATTTATAATTGTCATTTTAAACCATGCAAAGACATGTTAAGAAATAAAGGAACTAAAAATGGAACTCACCATATGCCCACAACCGAAGGCTAAGTCCTTTGCATTAGTAAGGCAGATTGGGCAAGCCTACATTTATATTGCGCAAGTTTGAGGAAGAAATTACATGACAAAATATCACATCAGTAGCTTACTTAAATAATTAATATCAACACATATATGTTTATATAAAACATGAATTTCTTAAACTTTCTAAATATATATCTAATGAACTATGTAGCAACCTTCTAATCTCATCAATGAAATTTGAGCTTGATATCTACATATGCATTCAATGTTTGCATGAAAATTAGTTCATTAAGTTTTATTTTAAGCAATTAAAATCCAAACGTTTCAAAATAAAAAAATTAAGTACATTTTTCTTTTAATTGTCGTTACCATGTACAACAATTAAAACTTAACAACAGTTAGAGAGACTTAACAGAAATATACTTAATATCAACACATATTTGTTTATTTATAATGTGAATTTCTTTTTTTTTTAAATATTAATGAAACAAGTATATAGCGCGGAAAGACCAATCAAGTTTTCATGGAAGAATGCAAGGAAAAACATGCAACAATGCTCATACCTGGGTCCGGTCATCTAATGCAGCAGATGATGAGACATTGCTTGGGATCCGCTCTGGTTGAGTAGGTCTATGGTAGGAAATTGGGGGAGGACGTGGAACTACTTTCTTTGCCTTTCCAGTTCGTTGTCTTTGTTAAATGCAATCAATAAATAATACATAATTAGAAGTTACATGATCATCCAGGAAGCTAAGAGTAATTAGTGATTACAAAGTATTCACTGCAGATTAATATTGAAGAAGCATGCAAAAGAGTTTAGCATAACTCACCCAAGAATACCAAGTTCCATGACTGCTTTGTACTGAAAAGGGATCTCCATGAGGGCAGCAAGGGCGAATGCAGTTTCTTTCTCGTCTGGAGTTTTATTTTTGGACATAATTTCAATGAAGTTAACAAACTGTACAGAAGAGAGAAACACGAAGTAATATTCCATCCAAATAATTAGTATCTTATATATGCGGTTAAAGGGTAAGAAAGATCTTTGCAAAAAATGGTATCCACAATTGAAACCTTAATTTTTTTTCACAATTAATTGAGCTTTACATTTTAATTTTCACTCAATAATATGTACGGAAACCGTTAAATCCGTACAGTACACATGACAAAAAAAATATTAGACCTAACGGTTTCCGTTCAAATAAGAGTTTAATAGAGTGAAATTAAAAATATAAAGATTCAATTGATTACAAAAACAATAGGATTAATAGCTAAATAGACCCTCAACCTTTAGCATAAAATAGAATTAAGCCCTCAACGTTTTATCGCGTGAAAATCAGTCCATAAACTTTTATTTCACTGTAAATAAACCCTCAATCTTTTAAAATTATGCAATTAAGTCCAAATCTGTTAAATGACACTACGTGGCAGCCAACTAAGCTATCCACATCAGCTTTCACGTTAGATGTCTAAACAGCAGTTAGTGTCATTTAACAGATTTGGACTTAATTGCATAATTTTAAAAGGTTGAGGGTTTATTTACAGTGAAATAAAAGTTTATGGACTGATTTTCACGCGATAAAACTTTGAGGGCTTAATTCCATTTTATGTTAAATGTTGAGGGTCTATTTGGCTATTAAGCCAAAAAAATATAATGCTCAATTATAGAACTCTTAATTATTCAAGAGTTTTTTTAACCCTTTAACCATTATATGTCAAGTTTTTGCTAGTAGCACCAAACCTGGAAGTTGTCAAAGTCACGTGCGGGAATCTTATCATCAAATTTCTTCATATCTTCCCAAGGTCCATCACCAACACCAACGAGAACAATCGACAGTGGGCATGAACTGGAATTTGAACGGGAAAATACAAAAATACTCTGCTTTAGTATAACTGAATCTATAGACTTATATAAATGCTTTCTTTAACAAGTATTTTTATAGGCAATATACAATCTTGCTTGTGTTCTTTCTGATCTGAATTTGTTGTGTATTGCCACTTTGAAAAATGGTTTCTTTCAAGAACAGCTTTAAGCTTTGCTTGGTAGGAAGGAAAGAAAAGAGTGAGGATAAAAAATTTGTTAATATAATTGTTAAGCTACAAAATAGAAAAGTAGTTATGAAACTTGACCATTAGATTCTCAAATTTTCCATCCTCACCTCTCTCTATCCTTCCTATCAAGCAAAGCCTTAGACTGTACTTAATACAATTGAAAAGTAGAAGGAAAGAAAGTAATAGATAGAAAAGTAGAAAGAAAATAAATTTTGAAAACATTATGTGAAAGAAAGAAAATGGGTAGGGTGTGTGTTTTCTTCCCTATTCACAAAATCAATCTCTCCAATTAGAGAAAAAAAAAAAACAAATGTGCTTCACATACGTAAATGAAGTGAAAATGCTGAATTACGCCTAATCACTTTGTTTTTTTTTTTTCTACTCACTTTTCAACTCTACTACTAATAGAAAAAAAAATATATATTTTCCATTCATTTTTCTATCTTTTTTACCAAATACATTTATGAAAAAAAAAATATAATTTTGCTATCTTTTTACCTTTTAAACCCTCTAATTTGTCACATCTTCATTTTCTTTCCATCCTAAGAAACAAAACCTAATCCATTTCATATAATGTAATCGACCAGGTTTCTTGATGGTACAGTAGAAAAAGAAATCAGCACTTGCAGTGATGGCCTAGAGGCACTTTTCCTTGTAAAGGGAGACAAAAATGGGCCTATAAACAAGAAAATGCAATTACTCGACACACGGCAAAGGCAAAAGAATGTTAACAAATAAAAAATTCCAAATACTATATATCATGACTATGGTTACTAATCCTCTGCAAGTGTGAGCCGAATGGTATACTAAATCTCAAATTACATGGTGTAGCATCAGAAAGGGAATGTGACTTTTAATGGTCAAAATCGCTTGTGACACTAGTTAGATAAAGAGAATATAGTCCTTGCAAGAAATCACCATTGAATCTGCTCAGTACAGTGCCGCATATATTCGTAAATTAGAGCAATTTATATTAAGATGATTCTAAAAATTGAGTGTTTTAGGCACAAAAAAAATTGACAACTCGATTTTTTAAAGATATATAATAATTATCTTACACTTATCCTTATCAAAATCAAATTTTATTATGTTAATTTACTCTAGAATCAACTCTCATTAAATCAATTTACTCACTTATTTAACTCAATTTACTTACCTATTTAACTCAGATTAATGGAAAAAAATTTAAAACTAACCTAATCAACAAAAGCTATCAACATCTAACAAAAAGATTAATCCAAAAACAGATTAAGAAACTAGGTATCTTGATTGAATATGTCACATAAGTTCTCTCGGCATATTCTAATTCATCAAATTGTTGCATGCATGCCAATATCTATTTGGTTGCTTCTTTAATAATCATAAGATTTTCTCTGAATATTTTTATTTTTTTGAATTTTTCTTTTGTTTGGGTTCTTGATATGGTAGTTTGAGAGACAGCAAGAGGAAGGTGAACATATTGTTTTATCGGGGATTTTCTCGGATTTCTAGAACTCCCAGAAAGAACTTGTTTGGTCTCATTGTTTCTCCTCCAATTTATGCTTCTCATTTTTCTTTTATTTTTTTGATTAATTATTAATTTTTTAATAAATTAATTGATATTAAATTGAGTTATTCTCATTCTAAATTGATTAATTATTAATAATTAAGATCATTCTAATATAAGTATTCTCGTTCTAAATTCTCAAGCGAAGCATAAAGCAATAATGGTAAATAGATACGTGTATAAGCTGATCCTACCTTGCATTCACAATTGAATTGATTGTTTTCTCTTCTTGTGGACTCAGCTCTCTGTCACTTGTATTAACACTTCGTGTGACCTTCATAATTGACACAAAAGGAAATCAAATTTAGGGATAGATCGTGCAAGAGGGAGAGAAAGAAAAAAGAAAGGACATAAACAAGGGTGAAGGAGATTTCACCTGGCCATCGGCAATAATAACCAACACATGGAATTGGCCACCACTGTTCTCCACAATTTCGATGGCAGCATCAATCACAGGTGCATAAGAAGTTGGTCCTTGTGACAACATACATGCTCAAAGCATTAGCTAATTACACAAATGTGTAGCAAAACTGCCAAGAGCAGGAAATAGATACCAACCAGCTAGTCTCAAATTCGGAACAATCTTTTTGTAACAGGCTAAGACTTCTTCAAATCCATGGCACGATGAATGATCATTGTGAAAGCTGAATACTTCCGTATCATGCGTGGTAGCTATGACATTGCAACCAGCAACTTGATTAGATTAAGAAATGAAACGGTAAAGACTGAAAGAGATAACTTCTGGAGCAAACAGCACACCATCACCAAAGCCAAAACAAGGTATCAAGTTGTCTTCGTCGAATGGAGCCAGTGTCTTTCCAATTATCGAGATGGCTTTCTCATATGGATTTGGTGTGTCTCCGATTGCATGTAGACTCCGATTACTGAATGATACTTTGCCTTCATGAAAAGCATAACCCAATTTGAAAAAGTAAAAGATAAAAAAGATATCTTTGTTCAAATTCGATCAATGGTAATGCCATGCCAACACCAAGTATTGGCTTTTGAATTGCTGCTTTATGAACTTAGAATACCTGTCCATTCATTGCTTTTCGTGAAATCTATTCCAACAATGAGATTAGATGATTCTAGACCAGAATCTCTTAAAGCTCTGGTAACCTGTAAAGAAGAGGAGCCTATTTAGCACATAAAAATCTCAACACCAAACATGAAAGGAGCTAATATTTATATTATGCCAATAGCAAAATGATTTGCATAATATTAGATCTATTGAATTTGAATAGGCTAATTGTTTGCATGACATTAGACCAACATAATTTTATTGGGTGTAAATTATCCAAAGTTCAAATCGTCTCTCTCATTTTTTTTTCCTTTTCACTATCTCTTTCTTGCCAATTCTGCACTAGTACCAACATCAATGGAATTTTTTTTTTAGGAAGCGGAGATCAAAATCATGCTCTTTAAGCAGGGACATCATGCTCCAAAAATGCTATACTGATCAGACTCCGTGTTGCCAGTAGCCAATATAGGAACGAAAAATAGGAATAATTCATTTTAAAATTTATGATTTAATTTAATAGAGTTGAGCCTTTAATTTTGAGTAGCATGTGGCACATGTACGGCGCAACGTACGCATGATATAGTAGTCATGTCCGCTCAAACATTTTTAAACACAAACTTTTTATGAACACATATATGGTAAATAGTTTTAAACTTTTAAAGAGGAAAATACTAGATTAAAATAAGTAGAAGTTTTCATCTATACCTAGTTATTTGTATCAATTAACAAAAATAAGTAATGTTTATTTAAAAAACTATAAAAATTATACGTTAAAAATATATCTTAATTTGGGCAATTAATTAAAGGCGTTTCAAAATTTTCCCTCTATGTGTGTGTTTATTGGATGTTTTATACTCAAGATACTATGCGAACTTGTGATTTTGCAAATATTTAGGACAAACTAGCTTTCAATTGTAACATTAGATATTGGACATTTAAAATTGATGAGACTCAAACTAAATGATATTGAACATTAATATGACACAAAATAAAGATCATTGGACTTAAAGATAGACTAAGCCCAAGAAGAAAAAAGAGTCATATGAACCATGAAAGATTCATTAGGCAATTATTCAAACTATGGGTCTTAATAGTAATTATGCGTAGAATAATTCCTATAAATAGGTGATAGATATCATCTTTACGACTTAAGCTCTATTTACTTACTGAAACTCTATCAAAATACCTATCTGACTTAAGCATCGGAGTGCTTACACGGAGTAGAGGTGTAAACAAGTAAAGCTGCTTGAGCTCGACTCAATGATTACTCGAGTTTAACTTGTTTATTTTCAAGCTGAGCTCGAGCTATCGAGTCGATTTCAAACTTTTTAATATTCGACTCAAGCAGTTCGCGAGCCTTATCAAAATGTTTTTAATATATATTTTCAATATTTTATTATTAATTTACCATTTTACCCTCATAATATATAGTTAAAAATTGATAAATCTATACTATTAAGTCGAGCTCAAGTGGCTCAAATATTTTGTATAATATTATACAGATATTAGATGATGAGATTCCATTGATACAAAGCCAATTCCAATAGGCTTATTGGAGGGTCCCATTGGCGTGCATTCAATAGGAATTGAACCTACGAATTCGCCAATTATGAGTTGGGCGCTTTAACCATTCAGCCATGGATGCTTAGCGGGGATCCTCGTACATGGTGAATAACCAAAATCCAATTGAAATGAAATCTTTAGGATAAATCAATGCAATTTAGGAGGAATCAATGAAAGGACATCAATTCAAATTCTGGATTTTCGAATTCAGAGAGATATTGAGAGAGATCAAGAATTCTCACTATTTCTTAGATTCATGGACCCAATTCAATTCAGTGGGATCTTTCATTCACATTTTTTCCACCAAGAACGTTTTATAAAACTCTTGGACCACCGAATTTGGAGTATCCTACTTTCACTCAATTCACAGGGTTCAACAAGTAATTGATATTTCACGATCAAGGGTGTAGTACTATTTGTAGTAGTGGTCCTTATATATCGTATTAACAATCGAAATATGGTCGAAAGAAAAAATCTCTATTTGACAGGGCTTCTTCCTATACCTATGAATTCCATTGGACATTTCAGAGGTTTTCCCTGACTTTTTCCATGTCAACAAACAATTTGAATTGCCTCGACTCTTTTAGAACAGGTTCAAGTCAAATAGTAATGAGGGACACCAAAAGAAAGAATAAGTCTTATTATTGCTACATGTGAGTAACATTCTTTTGATACTTCAAAAAGTGTTATTGCGTATTTTACTTGTGCTTAATGGTTCTCGATTTTACTAGAAATCATATAAGAACTTGTTATAAGTTATAAGCGGATTTATTGAAGTGTTTCATCAACGGTGGTGTGTCAGAATTCCCTTTTCTTTTTTACTATGCGCCGGTAATTCCACTATTATTTGTCAACAATAATGGAAAAATTCCTTCATATTTGTTTCATATTCATAGAGATAGGGGATATAATACTCATGGATATAGTAAGTCTTGCTTGGGTTGCTTTAATGGTAGTCTTTACATTTTCCCTTTCACTTGTAGTATGGGGAAGAAGTGGACTCTAGGGGTACTCCTAATTTTATCATAATTATTGAATATTAATTATTCAAGAAAATTCCTTCGCTACGGCTTTGGTGGGTTCCCTTAACCAAGCCACTGCCTATGAATCGTCGGCTCATTCTTCAACAGGCATGCGGTCAGAGCCTTGGGCTCCTCCCACTGCTTGGGAGCTTACGGTTTCATGTTCTATTTCACTCCTTGACGAGGGTTCTTTTCACCCTTCCCTTAAGGTACTAATTCGCTATCGGTCACCCAGGAGTATTTAGCCTTGCAAGGTGGTCCTTGTTGATTCACACGGGATTCCACGTGCCCCATGCTACTCAAGTCAGAGTGTAAGCTAGTGATGCTTTCGGGTACTGGACTATCGCCATCTAGGGTTTGGCAGTTCACCGCTTCGCCTAGCAGCACGACGCTTTTATTGCTATCCCACAACCCCGTTTTCACGGTTTAGGCTACTCCCATATTGCTTGCCACTACTACAGGAATCACTTTTGCTTTCTTTTCCTCTGGCTACTAAGATGTTTTTGTTCGCCAGGTTGTCTCTTGTCTACCCATGGATTCAACACCAGTTCAAAAGGTTGACCTATTTGGGAATCTCTGGATCTACGCTTATTTTCAACTCCCCGAAGCATTTCGTCTCTTACTACGCCCTTCCTCGTCTTTGGGTGCCTAGGTATCCACCTAAGCCTTTCCTTGTTTGAACCTCGCTCTTAACTTTACTTTACTTTAAAGCTATGCCATCCTAAGGTGCTTCTAAATGAAATGGAAGGATCTTATCAACGTCCATGAAAAGGCAAATCCCTTATGATACACCAGATCCGGCTTAGTTATTGATAGAGTGAATAGATCTGCCATCTCTTGAAATCTCTCTTTTGATTCAAAATCATGGTGTAACGTGTATCCCCCCTGTTCTGGTCATGGAATAGATGAAATAAATCAAAAAATGGATTTTTGTTTGAGAATGAAATCTTATTGGAACTCCCCTATTCATCCTTCGGAAGCATATCAAATCCCGGATCTGATGAAATAGGATGAATTGAAACGGTATTTTGTAAATACGTAATTATCTTAAATATATTAACTATTTCTTTATTTTCTGATCGCCTGGATGGGACAAAAGAACCATCTTGTTCTTTCTTCAACAATTTCTGATCTCTAGTGGACCTCTTAGTAGGATTTGAACCTAGATGAAGTTCTGACCATCTATCAGAGAAAAAAGAACAAATGGATCTTCTAGGATTCTTAATTGGTTGTTGTAAATAGCCCCAGGACTATAGAACAAAGGATTATCCCGGACCTACACTGAGGTATTGACGATGATTCTCAAATATCACATAACAAAATGTGATACAATGAGATAGAATGCAATAGAAACAAAGACACAGGGAACAGGTTACCTGCTCTTCACGGTCAAAGCGAACCCTTTCATTATGACATTCTGAATTCTTTAATTCGAAATGAATCAAATATCGTCAAATAGGATTCGAACCTACGACTAGTCAGTTAATAGCCGACCGCTCTACCCCTGAGCTACTGAGGAACAACGGGAGATTAGATCTCATAGAGTTCAATTCCCGTTCTCAACCCATGACCAATATGAACTCGAAGTTTCCTTCATAACCCCCTAAACTTCTTCGTAGTGGCTCCGTTCCATGCCGCATTTCATAGGGAACCTCAAAGTGGCTCTATTTCATTACATTCCATCCAGACCCCAATTCCATTTTAATGTCCTTGATGTGTCATTGACATGACATAAGAGATGTCGGTTCTAATCTATCTTTTTTTGTTTTTATATATGTATATGGAAAGTTCAAAAATCATTATATAATAATCCAGAAATAGAAAAAAAAATAAAAAAGGGAGGTTAATGATGATTTTAAAATCTTTTATACCTGGGAATCAAATATTTAATTTATTTTTAAATATAAACATAAAAAATATATTTTTTTTAATATTAAACTATTAACAATTTATTTTAATTTTAATAAATAAAAATTAAATTAATATTAATAAATTAAAAATTAAAATTATTAAGTAAAATTAATAAAAAAATGAATACATAAAATAAATACAATAATAGATAAAAAGAGATACAACTTCTCCCTACATATTTTATACTTTCTCCTCTAAAAAAACTTGTGATGCCTACTCCATTTGTAATTCCATCAATTACTCGTCTATCGAAAAAATGAGTTAGTTCAGCCAATCCTTTTATACTTTTTGTTAAAGATATTGAATAAAATGTATCTATGTAACCACGATTATATGACCAATCGTATATAAAATAGATTATTTTCTCCAAGAATTTAATCTTCTCTATATAATATCTATATAATATTTTGAAGGTGGTAATACTTGCATAATTTTAGGTATTTTTTATATAAAGGTTTGACCATCTATTTAAATTTTGCAAGAATCTTTACTTAAATATTAGCCAAAGACTAAATATATATGAATATTATGAATATAAGATTTAAATTCTGTAATTTAAAAAAAAATTTGACTAAGTTCAACGAGTGATTTAAGATTTGCAAAGCAAAGCACATGAATGGAGGATGATGGCATTGTACAACTGAAAGTCGTGCATAATTTTAATAGGAGGATGGAATGCAGTGGACAGGATGCACTAAATATAAAGCAGTTGGGACCACCTTATCTGACAGAGAGCGCCACAATTCCTTTCACCAAAAAAATAAAAGATAGCGCCACAATTCCGAGATATCTATCCTATTCTTTATCCTCTGAATTTTTTTTTTAATCTTATCTAAGTAAATTGTTAAAAAAAAAAAGAAGCAGAAATGCGTGTTTTTATCAGCAAGAAAACGCGTTCATGACTTCGAGTGACGTAACGCGCTTTGCGAAATTATGCATAAAAGGAAGAAATTGTTTGATTGATTATGATACTATATCAATTTTTTCCCTTTATATTCTCACTCTCGGTTGAGATTCTTAATATGTATTTTTTTAAAAATAGCTTTTAATTTCTTTTGTAAATTTTGTAATTTCATACCAACTATAATCATAATTAAATTAATATTAAGGTAATATATAACAAAACAAAAACTTCCTGTATACTTTCGAACATAGTGACACTAAACCAAGGACCCACATCAACATGTGTAACAAGTGGCACAATTTTTTTATTAAAATAATCCGAATATTATTTTATTTTACTTTATTTCAAAACTCACAGAACAAGTACATAGATTTTTTTATTTTATTTTAATATAAAAATTTGAAGTTGATATATGCCGTGTGTCACGTCCCGCGCAAAAATCCAAGGCCTGATAGACGGAAGCAGGCCTAATTAGGTCCCAGCCAAGGGGATGAGAGGCTGGAGGCCCAAACCTAGGCAGCTCAAAGTAGTGGAAGTGACGTGGATGTTGGCCAGAAGGTGGGCGACCAAAGTCCCTATCGCCAAGCCAAGCGAGCCAAACAGTTGTGCGAGGCTCCAGCCGAGGGCGAGTGCACCAGGCAGGCAGGCGAGCACGAAGAAACCGCTGAGACTGACTCTTGGGTGGAACGATGTCAAACTAGTGACTTCCAGCTGGCCCTAGTGCGTGTCAGAGAGGCGGGGAAGGTTCCCAAAGTAGTCTGCTAGCCCTACACTTGGCTTAACCACTACCACACACCTGTATGAGGGCTTGCCTATATAAAGGGGGGTGTCTTCTCCATTTGTACAGAGAGAGAGAGGGAGAGAGATATGAGGATACACTAACTGTTGAGGGAGGCTTTGGGGAGAGTCTCTATGTATGGGTGAGGGAGTGAGCTTGAGCGATAGGTTGAGGCCCTTGTGGGAACCTCCTAGGAACGGTTTGGGTGTGTCCAGCTGGGATAGTTGAGGCCATTGGTCGTGCCTCCTTGTTGTAACAGCTCCTGTACATTGTTGAGTTGAGTGAATACAAGTGTACAATTCCCCATATCGTGTGCCCCTGTGTTTGTGCCTTATGCGCGTGTGTTTGCTGCGTGTCTGCGAGCAGAACTATCCTGGTTAAGAGTAAGCTGACTTAGGGACGTGGACGTGAGTTTCCCACCCTAAGGCCACAAGGTTACTGGGCTTAAGCTCCCGGGACGTGATAGTTGGTATCAGAGCGGGCTATTAAGTGCTGGCGATCAGCGTTCAATCTAGCCTGATTGAGTTGCGCGGTTCCAGCAGGTCCTAGTGCTGGTTAAGACGCAGTGGTAACTGAGTTAGCTGAAGAGAGTAGACAAGTGTGCAGCCCGGACTGAACAGAGATGGCGAGTTCGGAAGTAGGACAGCACGCCGAAGGACAGGAGGCACGAGAGACTCGAGCCGGGAAAGGGAAAAAGGGTAGTAACTCTAGAGATGATGCCGTGTCCGCCCTAGAAGCGAGGCTCGCCAAGGTGGAGTTGGCGATGGACGAGACAGATGAAAGACTCGAAGACCACCTCGTCGAATTCCTGTCTGAGGGGAAGGAGTTGAGGCTTGAAGTGCAGGAGAAGCTGGCCGAGATTGAGCAGCTCGCCCAGAAGAATGCAGTCTTGGAGGAGATGGTTGAAGCAATGCGGGTAGAGCTAGACCAGCTGCGTGCCAAGGTCAGCGCATGTGAGAGCGCCGTGGTAGGTCGCCTACTAGCATTTGCTCCCCAATTCAGGGCAGATGTCCCAAAGCCGAAAGAGTTCAGTGGGACAAGGTCGGCCAAGGATGTGGACAACTTTCTTTGGGGCTTGGAGCAATATTTTCGAGCTGTTGGCATCGAAGAGGAAGCTACTAAGGTGAGCACTACCTCTATGTACTTGGTTGATTTTGCCTTGCTGTGGAGGCGACGCAGGTGTGAGGACACCAGGTGAGGAGGTGCTGCCATAAGCACTTGTGCAGAATTCTAGAGGGAGTTTAGGCAGCAGTTCTATCCCGAGTACGCAACAGAAAAGGCAAGGTCCAAGCTAAGAAGGTTGATGCAGCGAGATGAGGTGCGCGATTATGTGCGCGAGTTTTCAGAGCTGATGCTGCAGATACCGAACCTTGGCGAGGAAGAGGCTTTGTTTTCTTTCCTTGATGGACTCAGGCCGTGGGCGAGACAGGAACTAAAACGAATGGGCGTTTAGACGTGTCAAGAGCCATAGCAGCCGCAGAGTCCTTAGTTGATCTCAGCAAGTTAGAGTCATCCAAGCCAAAGGGGAAAGGCTTGTGGGAGAGTGATGACTCCGACAGTGAAGGTGTATCTGAGTTCGATGCTTCCCAGCTCGAGGGGAAAGGCGATGGCGAGGAAGATCGTGACAGCAGTGGCGAGGGGAAGCCACATTTTGTCGAGCGGAAGTCCTCATGGAGAGAGGACCGACCAAGGAGACCTATGGAGTGTTTCTTGTGCGGTGGACAGCACAGAGCACGGGAGTGCCTGACCAGAGAGAAGCTCGTACCAATCGCCAGGGGTGGCAAGCAGTGGAAGGGGGAAGAACCAGGAGTGGTTCGCCGACTTGGTGTCCTGTAGTCAGTGGAAGAACCGGGGGAGGTTCGAAAATTGGGCGCCATACAAGTAGACAATCGAGCGCACATCTCTCAGCCAGGGTGAGGGCGAGGTCAGTGGTCGAGAAGAAGGGCCAGACTCCTCCAATGAAGGCTAGCAGTATAAGTGTCAGAGCCGCAGAAGGAAGCATCAGCCTCGCTCGAAGAGAAAGGGAAGAAGTGCGCAGAAAGAGGACAGACGTTCCCATAGCAACGAGGGTGTTGTTAGAACAGGTGGGGGAGAATGTCACGTCCCGCGTAGAAGCCCAAGGCCTGATAGACGGAAGTAGGCCCAATTAGGTCCCAGCCAAGGGGATGAGAGGCTGGAGGCCCAAACCAAGGCAGCCCAAAGTAGTGAGAGTGACGTGGATGTTGGCCAGAAGGTGGGCGAGCAAAGTCCTCGTCGCCAAGCTAGGCGAGCCAAACAGTTGGACGAGGCTCCAGGCGAGGGCGAGCACACCAGGCAGGCAGGCGAGCACGAAACCATTGAGACTGACTCTCGGGTGGAACGATGTCAGACCAGTGACTTCTAGCTGGCCCCAGTGCGTGCCAGAGAGGCAGGGAAGGTTCCCAAAGCAGTCTGCTAGCCCTACACTTGGCTTAACCACTACCACACACCTGTATGAGGGCTTGCCTATATAAAGGGGTGTCTTCTCCATTTGTACATAGAGAGAGAGGGAGAGAGATATAGGGATACACTGACTGTTGAGTGAGGCTTTGGGGAGAGTGTGTGGGTGAGGGAGTGAGCTTGAGCGATAGGTTGAGGCCCTTGTGGGAACCTCCTAGGAATGGTTTGGGTGTGTCCAGCCGGGATAGTTGAGGCCATTGGCCGTGCCTCCTTGTTATAACAGCTCTTGTACATTGTTGAGTTGAGTGAATACAAGTGTACAGTTTCCCATATCGTGTGCCCCTGTGTTTGTGCCTTATGTGCATGTGTTTGCTGCGTGTTTGCGAGTAGAACTATCCTGGGTAAGAGTAGGCTGACTTAGGAACGTGGACGTGAGTTTCCCATCCTAAGGCCGCAAGATTGCTAGGCTTAAGCTCCCGGGACGTGACACGTGCACCTTTTTGAATTTGAAAAAAAGCATTTTGTATTCAACAAGAAAAAAAAAAGCATTGTGTACCTATCTTTAAACGACCACTGTCCATTTTGTCCCAATCATTTACTTCAATCCCACTCTTGTTCTTATTCTTATTATTATTTATGTTTGTTGAAGATAATCCCAATCCAAAATTTGGAATTTGCTTTGGCAGATATTTTTTCAGGGGCCAAGACTAACAGATATGCTTGACTAACCATGGTAAACCTGATCTAAACTACTAAACCAACAAGCAAACCACCATAAGATAATCACACACCAAAATTTGGAATTTGCTTTGGAGATATTTTTTTCGGGGGGGCCAAGACTAGCAGAACGGTTAACTAATGCTTACTTTCGAAGCGCATTATAGACAAAATAACAGGAGTATAATTTTACGGTCATGTTCTTAGTTTTTTATTTTTTATTATTTTATTAAAAATTATATAATTTTAACAATTTTTTTTATCATTTTTAATCTCAACAAAAATAACCTTATCACTCGTTCAAACTAACTTAAAAAAAGGGTAAACTTGATCTAGACCTACAAACAAACCACAAGAAGAAGTTGTTTCGAGTCATTAAACATTTCTATGCGTTTTTGCAGCCTAAGAGGAAATGGTTTTTTTTTTCTGCTAAGAAAAAGAAGAGAGATGATATACTAGCTAGCTACATATATCAAAAATAAATAAATAAAAAGAAAGATCTTTGACTAAATTTAAAAGAAGAAAAGAACCTGATCAAGGGTTGAGAAATTATCAGGAATAAATCCATACTTCTGCTTTGCGGATTGCTTTGTCTGTGGCTTGGAAACCTTCTTATCACTATCATTATTACTGTTACTATTATTATGAATTTGTCCAGTGTCGGCACTCCCTCCTCCTCCCGAAGAAGAAGCTCGCGGTGCGGACATGGCAGCTGGCAAAGAGTTACCTGATGATCGGTTGAGAACTACCAGCTGCTTGCGAATCTGTTTACAAAGAAAATTACCCATCTCATCTTCTTTTATAAGTTGTTTACAAGGAAGAGGAAAAGAAAGAAAGAAAAGAAGAAGTTGCGTCTACAAGAGAGAATTTCGTAAAGCAAGTATAGGAGAATGACACAACTAAGAATATGTAGATGCTTACCCAATTCATCTTTTAACTTGTTTTGAAGGCAAACCAAATATTTGTTGTAGAAACGGCCTTAGGAGAGGCGAAAAGAATCAAACTGCCCACCAATGTTTTTTTATATAAAAAAAAAAAACCACAATCCATTGATATAATAATGTATAAAGATTAATACGTACAGTAATGATTAATGTGACAAATAATTTTTTTAATTATTTACTTTAATATTATTTGATTTGATTAATTATATTAAATAAAATCAATTAGTTTAATTTTCGAATTTTTAAAACGAACCGATCAAATCGATTGAATACTCTCCCATCTTTATATACTCCCTCGCAACTCTCAACTCCTCGCAGAAGTTCACAGGCTCACAGTATGATCAGCTCTTCTTTAACCAGGCCCATAAGTTCGATTTGATATAATTGCAAGAATCCCAACACAGGAAAAAAACACGATGCAAATCCCAATAATGAACAATGTCTGTCTGTCATACGTTTTTTAACTTCTTGCTCATCTTCTTCAAAGCCAATTCTTCACTGTCTTCCTCCTCACGCTCCATTCTCACATATCTTCCAACATAAGCTCTTAAGGCACATATTGAAACATTGGAAGATTGGGTTTTGTTCAAAGTTCAGTTTACCTCTCCGTAAAGAGGTGAGAAATGAAAGTGTTTTTGAGAAGTCTTAACTACCATTCTCTTTGGTTTCTTCTTCAACTTCCCATGTAGTCCCGTTTGCTTTCTCTGCTTTTGAGTTGGAACTTGGAACATTCCCTTCTTGGGCCTCGCAACTTGTCTGGTTTCATCCTCTGTGATCTTGAGTCATTTCTTTAAAGAATACTGAAATAACCATTAGAGCAATAAACCAAGTTCTGCTCTTTCATTTTCTTCTCTCTGTCACTGTGAAGGTGTTTTGAGTGTGGTTTCAAGTTGAAGACAATGATGATGTTAAGAAACACCGTGAGCCACCTCCGTCCTCTGCTTCTCCTTCTTCTTTCCTGCATCACAACCGCCACTTCCAGCCACTACCACCGCCACCTCCTCCACCAACCTTTCTTCCCTCAAACCTCTCTACCACCAACATACCCTCCTTCCTCCTCTTCCCCATTTCCTTCCCCACAACCCCAACCACTTCACAACAACCACCACCAACTACCGCAGCAAAAACATTGGTGGGCAGTTGGATTATTAAAGGCATTCATCAATCCGAAATGCGTACATCTTTTAGATGGTACTTTTCAATGTTAAGTACAAATCTACAAACTATATTTACAGTAACCTTTAAATAGTATTGTTCACAACGGATCTTCAATTTTGCACCATTTGTTGAATAGTATTTATTTTTTGTTTAAGCTTTTCACTCTGTTTTGTTTTTAATTTTTTTATTTATGTTGTAGAGTACTATTATTGGAGAAGAAATTTGAGTGGGACATTAAGACATTTTGGACTATTGATTTCTTTTTTATTTTTAAAATTTAACAAATGAAGAATAATAATGCTAATTCAAAAATTCGAAAAACAGAAAATTGATAAAATGAACTGAAAAAAAATAGAAATAATATAAAATTAAAAACTAAAAAATAATATAAAAAGCGATAAACTAAAATCTTATTAAAAAAATCACCAAAACCAATAATTAAAACATATGAAAAAAATTCAGCAAAAATGATCAAAATCAATAATAAATACCACATTATAAGAAAAATCAAGAAAAAAAATTATTTAACTGTGAATTAACTTTTAATAAATAAGAATTGAGTTGTTTGATTGACACATAAAAAGTACTTAATAATTAAATAATATTTACAAATGCACATAAATTACACATATTTTAAAAAATGGATATAAATCATATTTGCAAATGGTTTGTTTTATGTAATTTGAAAATGATAATTTTCATATATTTGATTTTGATAATTAATAAAATATAATGATTTAATATTAATATATTAAAATAAAAGATTTGAAGTAAATTTATTGTTTTTATTTAATTATTATTTTAATTTGGATTTGAATCATTTCAAAATTACCCACAATTTACTCCTTCCTAGCTAATTCATAAGAAAGTTACATTAATGAGATAAATTCTTTGAACTTTTATCAATCAAGCCTTGCCCTAATTGTTATTTTCTTCTTTAAAAGTGATTAGGTCCAAAATTCGATTTTTCCTCTCCTTTGTATCTCTCTATGAACCCAAAGAAGAGTAATTATTTGAGCTCCATCACATAATTTATCCCTTCACTCCTCTAGTAGTAAACTCGGAACAAAAATCTAAAAATGGCCTTAATTTTAACAAAAATGCTCATGTTTACAAATTAGATTCAATGTTGTAAGTAATTGCAATTTATTTGATGAACAAAATCTCATTTTTTTACATGTCTATTTATAAATGAAGGAAATGGAGATGGCAGACTACACAAATCTTCATTATCAACTTCCATATCCACCATTAGAACTAGAAGACTTCCCACAGATAAATATATCAGAGACAAAGCCGTCCAAAGCAGACACTATCGATAAATATATGATGCGTGACAGGTCAAGGACTACATGAACGGATGGTTAGGAGAGATTTTCACTCTTTGTTCTCCTCGGGACAATTCCATGCCCCACTCCATGCAAGATTGAACACAGTAACAAACATCACTTAACAACATTATACTTGTTTCTCTCTTTTACTTATATTGTAATGCTACATTTTTCTTTTATTTTTAACACAAAAGGTAGAAGGATGTATTGGGAAATTCCTTAAGTAGGCATTCATATATCAATTAATTGTACTTTACAGGTTATCTAATGTGTTTAGTCCATTTAAAAGTGATCAAATAAAGTTTAAGTTATTGGACTTTAGGACACTCAATTAGTATGGGCTTTGCAATGTGTAGACCCAATATTCTTTTTTATTTTCATGATGGGCGAAAATAAAATAAAATCAAATATACTACGGTATAAATAGGTTGTGGTCCCCAGTCTAAACATAACGTAATTCTCATTCTCAAATCTCATCATTGAGTAAGATACAGATTCACTTAAAAGGTTTAGACGTAGAAGACTTTAACCCCAAGAAATCAATTCCAATGGATTCAAGTACGTTTCCGTATTTATTTTTCTTGATTATTGAACATGAAATCCTGTGTATGTTTGTCTGTATGAATTTCCTACAAGTGGTGTCAAGAGTGTGTTCATGTTTGATCATTAAGAATTAAAATTTTTTGTTTGAAACCTTAGGGCTTTTATTCCTTATAAAATAAAGATTAAATCAGGTAAACAATTTTATGAATTTTGTTTCATGATTCAAGTAATTTATTCTTTAAGTTTTTTAATCCCGAAATTGAAAATCAACCAAAATATTAATATTTTTTAAGTTTTAATTCAAATTGATGAATGATAATTGTTTCTTGTGACTTCTATGGTTGAAACAAAGTCACAATTTTAGTAAATTTTTTGTTTTGGTTGAAAAAAAATCAAGAAAAGGGGTTAGGTTCTTTCATGGAGTTTTCTTGAAACTTTTTCATCAAATTAAACACCAATTTTGATGTTTTGATATGTTTTTGGCTTGGGTTTAGTAATACAACGTCTTAATTCCATGATTAAAGTTTAAATTTGGCGAAAAAGGATGAAAAATCGAGAAAATTCAAGAAAAAGGAGTCTCTTACTTTTTCACATAAGAGATTCCTTTTGTTAAATTGCATATAGAATATGTCTTAATCCCACGAATGGCCACCGATTTTTTCAATCCGGCATAAAATTAAATTTTCTATTTTTGGTGATTTTTATGAAAATTTTTGAAACTGTTAAATATTTATTATTTAATATTCATGGTAATTTCAATGTTTTGATGTATTATGCACATTTTTTCTGAAAATTTTATTTTATGATAAAATATTTCATGATATTCTAGGTTGGTTGATAGTACTCACACTCCCTATTGATGTGAATAAATTTGTGTACTCTCAATGTTTTGTATATATGCATAATTGTTGAAAATAAAGTTCAAAATAAAATAAATTAATGTAAAATGCACCAAAGTGACCTCTTTTATGTTAATTTATTTATTTTGAAAATTAAGGTCATCATTTAAAAATTTAAATGACTGTGTTTTTTGATCCTTGTGAAAAATAATCGGCCCAAAGGAAGGTTATTTTTGGCCAAATTACAAACACAATAAGGTAGTAAATATGTGATAAAATTATTTTTACTATGCATGCAATATGTCGGCCCAAAGGAAGGCATATTGTTGGTAGGATTTGGTTATCAATTTTTACTAATAAAGTTTAAGAGTACCGCTTACAAATTGAAATTTCTGTCCAAAGACTAAATTTCAATGTTGTGCTTGGTATCTTATATGGCCCAAAAAATTATTAGTTGTTAATTGTAAGCTTATTTTTTTTATTTTTCTGCTTATAGTAAATGTTTCTTTTATATCTGCCAATTTGAAAAATATCCCAATGCTTAATGGCACTAACTTTGAGAAATGGAAAGAACACATTACCATTGTGCTTAGGTGTATGGATCTAGATTATAGGATCAGGTCTGACAAACCTCTCACCCCTGCTGATAATAGTACAACTACAGAAAGGGCACTTTATGAAAAATAGGAGCGTTTGAACCACATGAGTCTGATGATCATGAAGCACTCAATTTCGGATACCATTAGGAGTGCAATGCTTGAGGAAGAAAATGCTAAAAGTTTCCTACGGCAGATTGCAGATATATTCGCTACAAATGAAAAGGTTGAAACAAGCACCACCTTGTCTAAGCTTGTTTCAATGCGGTATAATGGCAAAGGAAACATAAGAGAGTACATCATGGAAAGTCTAATCTTGTTACAAGACTAAAGGCACTAAAGTTAGGGTTGTCTGAAGACATTCTTGTGCGCTTGGTCTTAATATCTCTTCCTGCACAATTCCATCCTTTAAAGATAAGTTATAACATTGAAAAGGAGAAATGAACTTTTAATGAGCTTATCGCTCAGTGTGTGCAAGAGGAAGAGAGGTTGAAACAAAAGAAGACAGAAAGTGCTCACTTAGCATCTTCTTCCAATGATAATGCTACCAACAGAAAAAGGAAAAGGACCAATACAGGAAAAGGCACTGCAAATACTGGAACTTCATAGCCTAAAGGGCAACGAAAACGAGATAATGTAATCACTTGTTTCTTTTTCCGTAAAAGTGGTCATGTGAAGAAGGATTGTTCCAAGTATGCTAAATGGCTTGCCAAAAAGGGTAAACTTCTTAACTTTGTTTGTTCTGAATAATTTGGCCTTAATACCGAATCATACTTGGTGGATAGATACAGGTGCAACTACTCACATAATGGTGACTATGCAGGGTTGTGTAAGGAGCAAAAAGCCAACTGATGTTGAAAGATTCATCTATGTAGAAATGGCAAAAGAGCTCTTGTTGAGGCTATTTGTCTATTTAGATTAAAATTAGAATTTGGTTGCTATTTAGATTTGACAGAGACTTTTTATGTACCATCATTTAGACGAAATTTGATTTCTGTTTCTTATTTGGACAAATCAGGATATCCTTGTTCATTTGGAAATGGAAAATTTAGTCTTTTTCAGCATTCAAATCTTATTGGCACAGGTTCTTTAGTTGATAATTTGTATAAATTAAACCTTCATGCCTTACACATTAGTGAATCCTTACATGTAAGTAATTGTGGTACAAAGCGCAAATTAATTAATGAAAATTCTTCCATGTTATGGCACAAGCGTTTAGCACATATTTCTAAACAAAGAATAAAGAGGCTTGTGCTAGAAGGAATTCTCAACTCCCTTGATTTTTCAGATTTCAAAATCTGTATTAAGTGTATTAAGGGTAAACAAACATATATCAAGAAAACTGATGCTAATTGGAATTTAAACGTCTTGGATTTAATTTATATTGATGTTTGTGGTCCATTCCCTACAGCCTCTTGGAATGGTCAACAATATTTATTACTTTCATAGATGATTATTCTCGTTTTGGCTATCTATTCTTGATTCATGAGAAGTCTCAAGCATTGGACATTTTTAAAACCTATAAAGCTAAAGTTGAAAATCAACTTGGTAGGAAAATTAAAGCCTTTAAATCTTACTATGGCGGTGAATATTATGGTAGATATGATAGATCAAGTGAACAACGTCCAGGACCTTTTGCGAAGTATTTAGTAGAATGTGGCATCGTTCCTCAATACACCATGCCAAGACTCCAAGTCAAAATGTTATAGTTGAGAGATGAAATCGAACCCTAAAGGATATGGTTAGAAATATGATTAGTCATTCTTCTTTGCTAGAGTCACTTTAGGGTGAAGCCTTAAAGACTACAGTGTACATTCTTAACCGAGTTCCAAGCAAAGCAGAAGCTAAAACCCCATATGAATTATGGACAGGAAAGAAGCCTAGTATTAGGCATTTACATATTTGGGGCTATCCAGCTGAGGCTAAGCCATACAAGCGTAATGAAAGGAAATTGGACTCAAGAACAATAAGCTGCTACTTTGTTGGATACTCAGAAAGATCGAGGGGTTTTAAATTTTATAATCCCTCAAATAGATCTTTTTTTGAAACAAGGAATGCTAAGTTTATCGAGGATGTTGAATATGATGAGGGTGCCAAACTCAAGAACTTTGTCTTTGAGGAAGAACATGTTACAGTTCCTACAGTTGCAATTGAGAATGATCAGAAAATCATGTCTAATATTCTTCAAGATGCAAATTTGGAAGTATGTCACGATCCAAAATATCATATAATTTACTAATTTCACATAAACAATTCACATGCAGTTGGGCTATCTATAGTGTCAACTCATATAAAAATGGAATTTATTTATTTATATACAAACCCAAGATTTGAAATTCAATTTCATAAACAAAATATAAATATTTACATCTGAAGTTTAATATACATAAAAATAGCACTGTAAAAATAAGTCTGAATACATAAAATAAAATCTAGTATACTTCGACGAATACTGATGGTCGCCTGAGGGATACCAAAATCAAGTCCTCCAGAAAAGCAGACCTGAAGCTACGCAAATAATCTGGGAGTAAAAAATAAAGGGGTCAGCTAACGTGCTCATTAAGGAATACCTATATGAAGCTGATACTACGTATTCTATACGCAATTTAACAAACGGAATCTCTTACAAAATTATGAATTAAAATCTTAAGATTTAAATCAGATAAGCACGATCTAACAAGAAGGATACTATAGTAGATTGGGTAACTAGATGAGTATGGGAGGTACTTTAAAGTACCTTACGTGTTCCGCCATCCAAGTCCACTATAGGGAATTTAATGTTACTAAATTAAATCACAAATCTAAATAATTTCATATTTACAACAAATAGTACTTGCATATTCAGAAATCAAAAATTACTCCGTAAACATTAAAAATCATATTTATATATGTTTTTAACAGATATTCCAAATAAATAATTTCATAAAAGAAATTATTCAAATCATGAAACAGAGGTAACAGATAACTCAAAATCGAAATACATATCAAAACTGGAAGTGCCTCGATCTAAGTTAACTAGGGGTTTATCACCCTAGTGCAATTTTAGTGGAGACTAGGCTACGCCCAATAGACACATGCACTATAGTAGATGTTTGACCATAGTCAAGGGGCTACAGTGTGTACACTAGCTAGGTGTCACATGTGGGAGCTAAAGACTGGGCTAGAGTCAGTAGCATCGGAACGGAACGGAAATGCATATACCTAGAGATAGCTACGAAGCCAACAGTCTCAAAACATTTCATAAATATTTTCAAAGCTATTTACGGAAATAAATTTAATAAATCATGCCTTAAATAAATTCATAATGATTTAATTCAAATTCCATACATTGAAATATGATAATATACCATAAAATCTCAAAATCATTAATAGCATGCCAAATAATTTATTTCAATTAATCCAGAGGCATAAAATATTCAAACAATTGGAAAAACATGTAATTTTTTTAAAAAATATATCCAGAGACTGAATTTGTGATTTAATTTAATTAAAGCATATTTAGGGACTTAAATGTTCAAGTTTCTAAAATTTATTTCTTTTATTTTTAAAAATAATATTTTAAAGGAGCTTAGGCTATTTTAGAAAAATTTCGATAGCAAAACGGTATATTCTAGCATAATTCTCCTGCATGAAAATACAACTTTAAACCACAATTCCTAATTTCCAAATTAAACTCAAAAATATCAATTTCAATTCTATAAAAGCCAACATTTATCAAATTATGCAACGAAGTATCTCTACGATTCATACAAATATCCCTTACCTCTCAATTTATCGGTATTCGTTCCGTCAGCATCGATAACACCTTTCGATTTCGAGGTTGCAAATTTACCATTTAAGCTTGGTAAATTCATTATTCTTTAATTGAAAGAATACTTAATAATTTAAATGCTAATGCATTGTCTGTAGTAGCTCTAAATTCAGTCTAAATTCTTCGTTTTCGATTTCGATTGTGCCTACAGTCTCAGAATAATTTGTACATTATTTTAGAACCTAAATTAAATTAAAATAGGCAAGAATTCTCCTTCCCCTTGTGTTGGCCGAATAACATTCTTTATCCCACTTAGTGATTTTCTTCAAATTATGCTATCTTTCTAATTTCAAATTAAATCTATTAAATTTCTACACCACTCCTACATGAAATTCACGTTAATTAACATCAAAATCTTGCTCCCTTAGCCATGGCCGAACCTCTCTCTTCACCCCAACATATTGATTTTCTTCACACTAAGCTTAACTAAGCTTAGTTCCATGCTTTACTTGATTTCTACATTATTTCCTGTATTAATTATTCATCAAAATACATCATGCTCATAAAGATTGGATGGTGGCCGAAACCCTTGCACCTCCCAATTTATCGTTTTAATTCATTTCAAGCTTAAAGAAGGATGAAAATAACTTAAACACATGATAGTTAGTAAGAAAACCACGAAAAATTCCAAGGTTCTTCTTCAACTCACCTTAACTGAATCACTTGGAAGGACTTGGAGTCTGATTTTGGCCACTTTAAGAAGAGATATTGATACTGATAAGTCTCTAAAATATACATTTTTTAGAGTATTTTATTACATCAATTTTGATTAAATTTTGGAATTTTAATATAATTTATTCCCAATTTAATTAAATTGTTTTCATGTGTAGGAAATCAAGATTAATGAGGAAAATTGAGGAAATGGCAAGAAAATCAAGGAAAAATAGTTGGATTTGGTGTTTAAACCTTAACCTTAAACCTTTTCTAAAACCCCTAAAACCTTTAACCCATACTCTACCATATCCCACTTAAATCTTACCCCATTATCACATAAAACCCAAATACACCTAGCCCACTTTAAGTCCCAAAATTTCATAAGCCAAAATTTAACACTCCAAATCCAATCCACAAGTATAGGCCATTCTTTTAATTTGTTGGATATGTACAAGAATATGTTAAGAAAGAAGGTCCAACCCAAGAGAAATGTGAGCCAAAGAATTGAAGCAACCCTAGCTTATACAAAAGGATGAAGCAGCTGCAAGGAAATGGCGGGGAGGAGGTGGCTCGTGACAGGAGACCATCTTCTTCAACCTTTATGGCCAATTTCTTTACTGCTTTCTTTAGTTAGGATTAGTCATTTTATGCTTTGATTTTCAGTCATAGAATAGACTTAAGGAAGAGGAGGGGGCTGGTGACAGCTGTTGTCTTCCACCATTGCTGCGTTTTCTTCATCTTCGATTGCTGCTTTTAGTTTCGATTATCTTAGATTGTTTTAGGATTTGAATCCTAGTTTTAAATCAGTTTGTTTAAGAACGTTAAAACTTAAGTTTGTATTTTCGTTTAAAGAAATTCTCATTTTTATTTACTTATCTCCGTACTCTATTTTTCTATTCAAGTTACTGTTTTATCATTTACTTGTTAATTTTCTATTGAGTATCTTCATGTTTTTGGTTTCTGCAATTCCTATTATGTGGTTTCATGTTTTTGGATTGTTTGTTCTTGCTGGTTTATGCTCTCTGGTTTTCTAAAGTTGTTCTACTTTGTTTCTCGACCCAAAGGTGTTGTTCGTTGGTGCAAGATTGTGTTTCCTGAATCGCTCATCAACTACGCTTCTAGTTTGGAGACAAAGCAGGGGCGCAAGACGTTGCTGGGTTGTAATAGGCTGCTTGGCGTGATTCCTTGTAGCTACTGCGTGTGCTTGCCGAGTCGGTGTTGGTAAGTTGAAGCATAGTTGGATGTTGCTGAAACAAATGGGCAAAGCATGAAGCAGTGCTGAGGATTTACAGTGACAGATTGTGGCGTGGCGTGAAGCATGGCTTATGTATTTGGCAGGAACGATTTTGCAACTTTGCAATCACAATTTACATGCAATTTTAAAAGTACCATGTTCTTGATTAGTGAGATAGTTGAAATATTATATATTATATATTTATTATCTCATTAGTTTAAGAGTTTAGTAGTTAGCTGTAGCTAGTTTAGAATATTATAATAATTTACTTAATAGATTTATGTTTTAGTTAATATTTTATTTTATGTATTTGGTTAAATATTTATTAATGCATGCTAGATAGATTTAGTTTAAATAATTTAAATTTTAGTTTTAGGTAATTTTATTTTATGATTATCCATTTTTATTTTGCAATTTTAATTTTCATGCACTTTACTTTTAAGTTGCAAATTATTTCATGCTTAATTTTCATTATATTAACAGTTAATTAATTTTAGAAAATTTTAGTTGTTTGAATAAATCTAGGATGAAATTATTTTAGTACTTAGCTAGAATAAACCTAAATAATCTTCGTGGGAACGATACTTTACTCATCACTTTATTACTTGTCGCGACCCGTGCACTTGCGGTATAGCTTTTGGACGTAACAAGTTTTTGGCACCGTTACCGGGGATTAGTCTAGGTTGTTCTTAGTTAATATTAGAATCAATCATGCTTAGGTTTAATTCAAGCCTTTTCTTTTTCTTATTTTTGTAAATATTTCTCCTTCATAATATTTTAATTCTGTTACTTTGCGAGGTACCATGGAGAATCTATCAGAGCCTAGAACCTTAGGAGGCTACATTATGCCTCGTGTGCCTATGATACATTTAAGCATTAGGAAGCCCGAAATCGAAGCTGATAGCTTTGAGATCAAGCTGGACTTCATCCTAATGATTTTGAATTTAGTTCAATTTGGAGGTTTGACCAGTGAAGATCCATATGCTCATCTTGTTAAATTCTTAGAGCTATGTGACTTATGCAAGTACGATGGTGTTTCTGATGATGCCATTCGA
The DNA here is from genome assembly GCA_032173925.1 of Heritiera fomes. Lineage (NCBI taxonomy): Eukaryota > Viridiplantae > Streptophyta > Magnoliopsida > Malvales > Malvaceae > Heritiera > Heritiera fomes. Next base: position 4,989,533 of record JAPDPM010000012.1, on the reverse strand, counting down.
TTAAGACTCTTCTCATTCTCACTCCAAGATAGGGCAAAGAATTGGTTGTGATCACTTCCTCATCATTATATCTATACGTGGGATGATTTGGCTCATAAGTTCTTAGCTAGATTCATTTCACTTGAGTATATGACAAAGATGAGGAATCAAATTTTAACCTTCGAGCAATATGACTCCGAGTTTTTTTTTGAAGAGGGGAAAGGTTTAAGGACTTGATCAGGAGATGTTCTTCTCATGGATTACCCCTACGGTTACAAATTCAAACTTTTTATAATGGTTTGGGTAATTCATCGAGTGTAGTAGTTGATGCAGCAGCAGGTGGAGCGCTTTTGAGAAAGTATGTTGAGGAAGCATATGAATTGATAGAGGTAATCGCTTCCAATAACTTCCAATGGCAGTATGAGAGAGATATATCGAGGAAGATCGTCAACAAACAAGAGCTTGATCTTATTGAGACCATGTCTTCTCCAGAAGCTACCTTGTCTGGGAAAGTCTACATAAGTCCTTTTATATCCTGTGAGATGTGTGAAGGGAGTCATGCCACTAAAAATTGTCCTATCAATCTGAGTTCGGTGAGTCATCCGTGCTATTCTTTGAGCAACTACGAGAAGTTTTCATCACCTTTTTCGAAGCTCATAGAGACTTATGACCTTTCTCATCAAGCTCCTCTACAAGCACTACAGCAAGAGGTCTTGAGTGAAGAAATTGAAAAGTCTCCATCACCCGAGATTATTGAAAATGAAAGTGTGATTGCTAAAAAGGAAATGGAGAATAGTGAGGGTAAGGAAGAAGTCCAAGAGGAAGGATTTAAGATTGAAGTCCAAGTTCCAAAGGTTGATAAGAAACACTCAGAGGCATCCTTCATTATTTCTTCATGGAACTTTCCACAAGAGTGTGAATTGGGTTATATTTTAGAAGATTGTGGGATTAAGTTCTTTGAAGAAAAATATCTGATAAAGTCACCTTTCATGGTGGTGCACTATGTGCATCCATCCATTTTCAGACCATTCAAACCACCTTGAAGGATGGCAGAGATAGTCAAGCCGATGACTATAAATCAAGCACTTCTGGGGAGGCAACCCCAGCTCTTTACTAGTTTATTAGTTGTTTCTTTCTTTTATTAGCTTTAGTATTAATATTTCATAGCTTTGATTTCTTTTCTTTTTATTTTGAAGGTTTGAATCTAAGTTTGGGGGAGCAGTAAAGAAATGTTTTGGGCATGCAATTAAGCTTCAACAGAAAATTCAAGGGAGTTTCCTTCCATCTTTTCTAAATTTTTGAATTACTTATACATTAAGGACAATGTGCACTTTAAGTATAGGGGGAAGGAAATTTGAGCTAAATTTTTTTTAAAAAAATTCCAAAATTTTTCAAACTTTTTTGGCTTTAAATGTTTTGTCTTGAGATATATTGTGCTTGATTTGGTTATTTCCCATGTCCCTATGACTGAGATTATGATTGAGATTGATTCTAATATTTGGAAAAGCATGATTATTGAGAAGCATAAGTTGAGTTCTTGAATTTGCCTTGTTCTGATTATGATTTCTCCATCTTTATGCACTATGTCTTGATCATAGATTGGTATGCATGTTTAGATAAGGATTATGTGAATATAGGATTGCATTTTTCTTTGAAATTGTGAGCATATCCTAGAATTTATTTAATCTCCTATCGATGTGAAATTTTTAGCTTATGCTTAGTTAGGAAAATGATTTAGGCCATTTTTGGATTGTTTGAGCTTTTCAAGCTAACCTTGTACATACTTGTCTCTAATCACCCCTCTGTGCCAAACTAGCCTATCTTTGTTTACACACTTACAAGTTAATTTTCTTTAACCAAATAAATACACTTTCCTATCCCTTGGCCCGGAAGCATGCAATTTACTAGGATATATCATGAGCTATGTATATATTTAGGTAGATAGATAGGATATAAAAAATTGAAAATGAAAAAAAAAAAAGAAAGAAAAAAAAGAGAAAAGAAAAAAAATAGAAAAATAGAAAATTCAAAAAAAAGAAAAAAAAAGAAAATGAAAAAAAAGAGAAAAATGCAAAAATGGAATAGTGTATATCAAAGTAAGAAGAAAATAAGTTTGGGGGAGTTAATTAAAGCTCGAAAAAGTAAAGATCCTAGAGTGCAATGCGTGATTAGGGGTTGTTGAGCTTAAATTGTCTTTTATCATACCTTTTCACCTTAGACTTACATTACAAGCTTAATGAAGTCCTATTGATTCTTGATTGAGTATGGCTACATTAGTGGAGAGAGAAGTGAAAAGCAAACCTATGAGATTGTTCATGCTTTAGGGACTGTGCTTTTCATGTTTGCATAATCTCATCCGAATATGTATACTTTGATATGTGATAGATATTTCACACACACACGAAGAATCTAATTATGATTTATGCATGTGATTGGAGAAAACTCTATGTTGATTAATAATTTTGACTTAGATTAAATTAGTACTCTTTCTCTGATGTGTATGTGGGGAATAAATTTATCAAGTAAATGTTATCTCTTGCATGTTTTGAAATTGTTTTGCTTGAGGACAAGCAAAATATTAAGTTTAGGGGTGACAAAAGAAAGAGTATAGAAAAATAGACCGGGTTAAGGGATTTTTCGGTTTTGTTTTGATTTTCCTTATGGGCAAATTTACCATTTTGCCTTTATACTAAAAGATTTTTTTCAATTTTGCCCTTAATGTTTAACTTGGTTGAAAACAGTCCATATAATCTCCAAAATATTTCATTTAAACATAAAACACCTCTATTTAACTTGCTTTAATGTTTGGTGAAACTTTTGCTGAGGTTCTAATGCTGATTTGGGTGAAATTACTAAAATACCCTTAACTGTAAAATTGCGTAAATTTTTGTTTTTACATTTCATTTATTCCATCAGTCTACATGTTCTAAAACTATATTTCATGTAGAATTATTTAACATAAACCATGGTTCAAAAGTCCATTTTAGTTTAGCCATTATTAGCAAAAATTTCGCGACCTATGGACTAAACCGTCATTTAGTAAATTATTGCAGGTTTTTTGAAACATATGTACATAACTGAATTTGGGGTTAAGATTTTTATCAGCCCTGAATATCGAATCCTCCAAATTCCACTGTAGACACCCAAATTTGTCTGGGTTGAAAGAACCAATTTTTGTAATGAATTTGGATTGAAAACAATTCAATAATTGGTTCACTTTGAGTAAGTCCAAATTTTTTTTTCATCAAAAAAAATAAATTTAGTAACTTAATTTTAATCAATTTATTTTAAAGATTAATAAAGTCCAAACCCAATTCATTAGTCTTGAAGATAAAAGTCTAATTAAATAAATCCAATTCGGACTTTCAAGTCCAAGATAATATATAAGCTTCAAGGCCTAAAAGGCAAAATGGACTGAATTTGATTATTTTTCTTATTCATTTGTTTCAAATTTTATTTTATTCTCATTTTTATTTATTTTTTTATTTATTATAATTACCATTATTATTATTTATTTTATTTTCAATCACATTTAATGGGAGTGGACAATCCCATTGCCGGCTGCCTAGCCGTCGTTGCAGTCTGAGGCTCTTGTTCCCATGCCTTGGCTGCCACCCATCCACCACCTTTCAGACAGGAAATCTATCTCCTATACGCAACCAATCCCATTCATGACAATCACCATTGGTGATCGAGAAATAACAATGTGATCCCAAGAACTGAATTTAATAAACTAGATTAACAAATGCTTCTAAATTTGTTTAAAAGACATGAATGATTCATGTAAAAGGATTCTCTGGAGTCTCGGACGCTAAAAAATTTGCAGAAATTGTACTCGTTCATCATCACCATCGAAACTCGAAACCACCACCATTGACAATACCATGCCACCACCGAATCACCAGTTCCCAAAATCACAACTCGAACCTTTGCCTCTCGAAACTGAACGCAACCCCAACATTTGTCTTCTGGAAAACCCAAAAACAAGAAATCATCACCTCGACCCGAGATCACCACACACCTCTTTATCCCATACCTTAAGCCAAATGCCTAAAACATTAAAGACCATTAAACAGCTACCATTACTTACACAACAACTCAACCAAAAATTGAAACCCAAAAACCCCTATCTCAGTTTCGAGAGCCCCAAAACCAAATCTAAGATCTAAACCCCAAAGTCAGTTCCCTAACACCTACAAAACACAAACTCACAACAAGATTTAGTAACCCGAAGTGAATTCGGAACCATCAACAGCAAAGAAGAAAAAACAAAAAAAGGGGAAGTGAGGATGGTTTCGGCAAAGTTAGATCTAGGTATCCAGAGAAGATTTTGGGTGAATCGGAGGTCAAGTCTGGTTAGAGGAGGAAGAAATGAGCATTTCTACGGCTTTCAAGGATTCAACGGACGACGGGGCACGGTGGCTCACGGTGGCTGGCGTAGGGATAACCGTTCAGCATTTGGAGGAGGTTGAGAGAGTTTTTGGGATTTTGATAGTTTTTTTTTTTGAAAAACCGATAGAAATGAAAAATTGAAAAAAAGATGGAGGGCATTTTATAAAGAACCAAAACTGTGTATTTTGAAGACTGGATCCGCGCCTCGCCTCGCCCCGCCCTGACCCAGATCCGAAATCAGTGCTCCTTCTTTTTGACCAATTCCGACCCGTTTCTTGGCCCACCAGTCGACTCCAAGTTGCTGTTGGGCTTGATTTTTAGGTTGTTTTGGAAAGGCTTTTTTGGGTTTTAAGCCTAAATCAGCTTGGGTACACTTTCACCTTTCTTATTTACAATTTTTTGCATGTGTTTAATTATTTGTTTCATGTATCTTAATATATTTCCATGGGATATATATATAATTCTGTAAAATTTATAATTAATAATAATGTTAATCATAATTAATGCATAAAATTATGTATCTCTTTTAAAAATAATAATAAAAAATTTATTACTAGGCAAATTACTAGGTTGCAACATGTGTAATAAAAAAAATTAATTAAAATAAATATGATTTTCGATGATTAGTTTTCATAGAAATCACAAGTAGCGATTCTTCGAAAAACTTTAGGTGAAGAACTTATCAAATGTTACCAAAGTATTGGGATATTCGATATAATTTCTCAATATTATATTCATGTTTAATTGAAGAAAATATATAATGATAATATATATATATATATATATTTAGTAATAACAAATAGATAATAGTTAGAAAAATGTTAATAAAAAATAAATAAAAACAAAATGGATAATGGAGAAATTTTAATAAGTAGAAAATAATTGAAAGAAATTAATTGAATAAAGAAAAAGCTAATTAAGCTAGTAAAGAAAAAGATAATGGTAAAGTTTCAAAAAGTAGAGGATAGTTATAAAAATTAATTAAAATAAAACAAATAAAAGAATACATAATAATAGAATTTTAATAATAAAAGAGAATAATCTAATAAATTAATTAAATTAATAAAACTAAACAAAAACAAAAATGAATGAAGGTGAAACAATTGAGTTATTCACATAAGATAAACGTGAACCACCGATGATGAAATTTTATGGAATTCGCAAGTAGCGATTCCACAAAATTGTCTAGACAAGGAAAATTTTACCAAATATCACCAGAGTATTGGGATATACGGTATAAATTCTTCAATAAAAAGTAATAATAATAATAATAATAATAATAATAATAATAATAATAATAATAATAATAATAACAACAACAACAACAACAACAATAACAACAACAACAAAAAATACCAAATATTACTATGGTGGTTTCTTTTATTAAAATAAGCTAAGTAAGAAAATATAACAACAACAATAACAACAACAATAATGATAATAACAACATAAAATAAAATCAAAATCTAATTAGATGAAAGTGAGATAATAAGATAAGGACGTAATTTATAGTCGGATTATATGTAACTTATCGATAAAACAGAAAACAAATGTGAGTCCTCGATGATGAGATATCGTAGAAATCACAAGTAGTGATTTTTTGAATATCTCTAGGTGAGGGATTTTTTCCATATATTACCAAAGTATTGGAATATATGGTATAATTTTTCAACAAAAGGATTTACATTTATAATATAAAGTAATGTATAAATCATTCTTTTGTGAAAATAAATAATATAAAGCAAAAAACGGAGAAAAAAACTAAGTGATGAAATTAATAATGAATTGAAAATAAATGGTAATACACGAATAAGAATCATGCATTTTCTGTTTGCGTTATACAAATTATTTCTAAAAGTTCGATGATGGGATGTTATGAAAATCACAAGTAGTGATTCCTAACTGATCCCTAGGTGAAAGAAGTTCGCTAATGTGAGACTCGATTTTATTACACTGTACACTATACTTTGTAAATTATTTAGTGGAATTAAATAAAGATTGAATGAATTTCCACTTTTAATTTGGAGTTATTGGAATTGTAAATTATTGTATGGTGTATATGATTTGAAATGAATATAAATGGAGGAATTGAAAACATAGACTAAGGGAAGAAAATAAAGTCCAAAACCGTATGGAAATTGGACTACACTTGAGTTTTCATGGTGATACACGGGTGGACAGCAGTGTTTGTGAGGTAAATTGTGGTGTAAAAATAAGATAAATGATAGAGATAAAGAGGAGATTATTGACAAGATATAAGGTTAGAATTTTATTGGCTTAAATAGCTACCAAAAGAGACAAAGAAAAGTAAAGAAATATGTAGCCAAGAAAGATGGACAACACGCCAAAATTTTCTGCTGTTGTTGTGTTGCATGGCTGGAGAAATTTGAAAGGAAAGGAAAAGTAAATTTTATGGATAAAATAATATACAAGGAATGGAAGCTAACAAATAAAATATATAGCTAAAATGTTAGTGGTTGAAGGGAACAATAGGAAGAGGAGGAAGTCAAGAAACAGTGCAGCAAAGTGGACATCTACGCCACTTTTGTGTTGCTATGTACCGTTTCTGTTCAGCCATTTAAAGGCTGATAAAATACAATTTTTATAGTATAAAATATAAGGGAAATGATGCTTAAAAATAAAGCATTCAAAGTTATTATGTAAGAAAACTTTATTGGCTGAAATAAAGCAAAAAGGGGAAAAGATAGGTCAAACCGATCAGCCATGTACTCCATGCCACTTTTGTTGTTCAGTACATGTATCAAAAGAAATTTTAAGGCAGATTTGTATGAGAAAAAAGGTCATATAATTCATACAAATAAATAAGAGAAGTTTAAAATTGACATGTGACAATTTTATTGGTTAAAGCTTACCAAAAAGAAGAAGAAACTTGGTTAGAAAATGGGACAGCAAGGAACCATTCCAGCCGTTCCTTTATGCTGCCAAATTCTTCAGCAATTTAATGCAATTTAGACCTAAAATGATGAGGAAAATAAGATAAGAAGCTAAGTGGAAACCTCCTATTAGTTGTCTTGAATAGAAAGAAGACTTGAAGAGAACAACTTCAGCAATTTTATTTCTTTCTCACCGATCCTTTGCTGTCTATGAGAAACAGTTTGTGTTTCATTTTATGTTCTGTTCTAGCTTTAGTTCTTTCAAGGAAACTTAGCAAAAATTATACACCTTTCATAGCCAACCACTTAAGCCTCTATCATCAACCATTCCTCCATCATTTAAAACATCAAAGAAAACAATAAGAAAGGCTGACATGAAATAGAAATTGTTCTGTTTTGAAGTGCACCATTCGGTCAAGGTAAGGCCATTTGATCTCTATGGTTTTCTTGATGTTCAATGGTTTTATTTCTATGTTTTATTACATAATAAACATAGATATAGCCTTATTTTTAGTTATGTCTTGTTAGATCATAGAATTAGAACAAATTGAGATTTTCACATACACGAGAATAAACAAGGAAATGGGCTGGAAATTTTATGAAGAGGATGAGAAAGGAATTATAGAGTATAAACAAAATGAAAAGAAAGCTTAGAAACTTGGAATGATGAAGAAGCAAAATATGGCTAGTGAATGAGGGTTCGGTTGGACATGAATAAATAGGAGAATTTAAGGCTTCATGCAAGGAAATGACAAAGATGGTTCACGTGGACAAGAAGGAATAAATTGGAAACAATAAATTGAAGAAAAATGTTGAAAGTCAATGGAATGGCCAAGGAAGGTTTCGGCCATGACATTTAAAAAAGGGAAAAATATGCTGAAAATTAGGGAATTTGGTGAAGAATAATTATAGAAATTAAAAGAGAAGTATTGGTGAAATTAGAACCGAAAAAGGAGCTAAAATGAGGAAGTTTAGTTTTAGCACCAATATAATTTATACTAGTTGTGCATATGTTATGACATTAGTGGCTGCATTTTATGAATACTAGTGGCTTAAAATTAAGAAAAAAATATTAATAATTTTTTATAAAATTATTTTGTAGCCCGAGTTGACGGATTTCGGTTAGCGTAATCGGAAAGATCGGTTTCATATGACAAGTAAGAGGGGAGTGTGTGAGTTGTAGTGATATAATGAACTGCATGTTTTTTGAGCTAAATTTTATGAGAATATTAGATGTATAATTTGGTTTGAAAACATGCAAAATTGTGGTTGATAAGCTGGTTTATATACTGCGAATTGTGTGCACGAGGGTAGGAATCCGCAATCGTTATGCTGTCAGAAAATTTCCAAAAATATTCTAAATTATTATAAAATATTTTAGAAGCATGAAACGATTTAAAATGGGGAATTTAAATATAATTTCCACCAATTTTTTATAAATTGAAAAATATGAGAAAGTTATGAAAATTTAAATATTCATGTTTTATATATTATTAAAATGAGAATTTGATTTATTTTATATGATATTAAATATTCAAATTGAATATTTATTTATTTTCTCACTTGATACATGAATATTTACTGATGGATTTACTGTATGTGAAAATGGGGAATAAAATACCTTTTTGGAAAATAATTTATCAAATAAATGATTTGATTCATGGGATTTCCTTAAAGGTATTTTTATGGGAAAAGAAATGATTTTATACCTTTATGGAACCACATATTGATCTTATTTATTTTATAAATTCCATAAAGGTGATGATATATGAAAAAGTGAGAGCCTTATGGATAAACATGAAATATTTCAAATTATTTTGAATAAGATCCATAAAGGTTGTGGTACGGTTTTTATACTGTTTTGAGACTTAGGCCCCGAGATTCATGCTTACTACTGTTACTGTAGACACCTAATTTTGTCTGAATAATTTTTAAATGAATAAAAAAAATTTGAATGACTCGAAGATTGATCATCAAAAATAAAATGGAAATGAATAAAAGCAAAAGAAGGAAAGTCAAAGAAAATAAATGAAAAAATAAAGGCCTTTAATTTAGATGTAAAAGGGGAGCCGAATTTTACATTCACACACCATGACCATTTAAAGAGTTGACTTGAAAAGTTTGGAAAGAATTAAACTAAAAGTGTGAAACCAAAAAAAAAGGGGGAAGGAAATGAATTGAGAATTAGTTGTCGGAAAAATAAAAATATAAAAAAAATCCCATGATTTAAGTATCAAAATGGGGATGTTTGTTTCTTTCCTAAACGTTTAAGGCTAGAAATGGCTATAAAAGCCAATGAAAAGGAAGAAAAAAGGGGGACACGGAGGAAAAACCCAAGAAGGAGAAACCTACAGGAAAAACTCTAGAAGGAAAAACCTACAGGAAAAACCCTAGAAAAAAAAACCTTGGAGAGAAAACCCGAAGAAACCTTAGAGAGGGACACACGCAGCCACTGTTCATCATCTTCTTCAACTCAGCTTCCCAAACCATAATCATCTTCCTTTCCTACCATTCCTGGTGCCGCTGCCACCCTTGCACATCACCGAACCGCCAACCCCTGCCATCATTTTTGACCACGCACCATCATCTTCCTTCATGCTTTGTGGCTGTCGTTCCCATCGCTTCAACCCAGTCCAGCTGCTGCTGTGTGCTTGGATCAATCTTGGCCTACGTACCAACCCCTTACCTTGCTGTGGCAATCTTGCTCTCTTCTCCAGTCCACGACACCAGACCACAACGCCACATCTTGACCAAAGCTGCCATCCCTGAGCCGCTGCACCCTCCACTTTACTTCATCCAACACAGGCCAAATAAGCTTCTTCATTATGGTCACCATTCTGCAGTGACCTTGCTCCAAAAAAAAAAACAGAAAAGAAACACACGATCACCTTCATCACCATTACTGCTCAGACCTCCAACTGCTGCGTGCCACTTTTTTCTGTTGCTGTGTGGAGCTTTGTCTCTGTGCTTTACTCTGCTGCATCTTGCCAAACCGAAGCTATTTCCGTCATCTCTGCTTGCCTACAACGCCATCATCTGCAGCACATTGCCTCTGCACAGTCATCCCTGTTCGTGAATTCCACGCTTGTAGCTCCATCACTGCCAGCTGCGTCCACCTCCACCGTCTTGCCATTTGCTTCTGTTTTGAGAAAGGTGTAAGTCAAGATAAAACAGCAGAGGGAAGATAAGAAAGGAACGTGGGAGAATAAAGAAGGAAAAGAGAAAGTACGTGGCAAGGTTTTGGTTTTTAAGGTATGCATATATTCTTTATTTTATCCTTTTCAACTTTGTTTTCTTTGGTTTATTTATTTCAAAAAAAATATATATGATAATAATAAGGGATTTCATTCTTGTATGCTTATCTATTAGGAGATGTACAAGCATATATGTATACGTATGTGTATTATCTTTTTTCTTGGGTTGTCAAACGATTTTTTTTCATTTTCTTTTAAAACAAACAAACAAATAAATAATGAGTTATATAGAAATAAATAAATGAATGATAAAAAAAATCATAAAAAATAAAAACATATAAATAAATAAATGATAAATACGAATTAATAAATTTTAAATTCCGATGATAAGATTTCGAAGAAATCACAAGTAGTGATTTTTCAACAATCTTTAGGGTCGAGAAAAATCTTTAGATGTTACTAGCGTATTGGAACTTTTAATTGGTTTTATCTCGATTTCAAAATTCTTTAAATAAATTAATATAAAAAATAGAAATAAATTAATCAAATATAAAATTTAAAATGAATAAATAAATAAATATAAATATGAATTATAAATAAATAAATAAAATATAAATTTAAAAGAATATCCTATGATAGGATTTCTCAGAAATCACAAGTAGTGATTCTTTGATAATCCTTACGGTCGAAATGAAATATTTGAATATTACCAACGTATTGGGGTATTCAAGTAATTTTAGTTCGATGAAATAAATTAATATTAATAAACAAATAATAAATAAATAAATTTTTTTAAACAAATAAATAAGAGTACAAAATTGTTACAATTAACCTTCAAAAATAAATGATAATAAAACAATTTTTAAAGATTTTCCGATGATGAGATGTTATGGAATTCACAAGTAGTGATTCCTAACTGATCTCTAGGTGAGAAAAATCTGCTAAGTGTTACCAGCGTATTGGAATATTTAGTATGATTTTTCAATAGAATTTTATGAATAAATTTAAAAAATAATAATAAAATAAAATAATATATTTCTCATGTGCATCATATATATTTTGTTTGCATCATTTGCATTCATAAAATTCTAAAATAGGTGTGAATCTCCCGAGGATGAGATTCTATAGAAATCGCAAGTAGTGATTCTTAAGAAATCTTTAGGTGAGGAAATTATCCGAAATGCTACCAAAAGTATTGGGGTACTTCGGAATAATTTTCAATACAAAAGATTTTCACTTATTTTAAATAAAAAAATAAAACTTAAATATTCCAAAATAAAACAAATAATAAAAATGGTTTCAAATAAATGGAGTTTTTTTTAAATGTTTAATTAAGATCATTTTATTAAGATTGAAAGATAAGACATGATTAAGTGGTACCATTTTTTAACGGGCGTTGTGGGGGTGCTAATCCTTCCCCACACGTAATCGAACTCCCGAACCCAAACTTTGTTTTTGCAGACCAAAAATTATTTTTTTGATAAAACTTAATTAATTTTAAGATTTTATTGAAAAGATAAATAATTTTAGGTGGCCAATCACACCTAGTCAAAAAAGATTGGTGGCGACTCCTCCTCCTTGTGTTTTTTTTCAAAATTGTCTAGCGATTGAGTCCCCGGACGAAAATCGTTACGACAGTTTGGCGACTCCACTGGGGACGTTAGAGAGTCGAACCATAAATAATCATGTTTTATCCAAAATCTTAGTTAATGGTCTTAATAAATATTTAATAAAACTCTTCATAAAAAATAAAAAAAAGTAAAAAAATAATACAAAAAAATGTATGAATCATTTTCATCATTTGTGTTTTGTTGGGATGCATCTTAAATTTTATTCCTTTGCATATATGACATATTCATTGCATATATCAACCCTACACCCAAGTTTGTCCCTTTTAAGAGAGAGTAGAGTACCTTTGCTCTCGTGAGGTGATAACCTCCGCAATGGCAAGTGAAATACTCTCACTCAAGTTGAACCCTTTCCGTTTGTAGCCTATCATGGGTGAGGATTGGGGTGCCTTACTAGTCTAGTGTGGACATTAGTAAGGAACAATTTGGGAACCTCTTGTCCTTTAGAACTCCAAACCATACATATAGTAAACTTAAGAAGACCAACTTGGGATAGAGTCCTGTTAACTCATAGAAAATACCTATTACTTAGGACACATCTTTGATTATCTATGTTTGCTTTTGTTTGACATGTGAGACACTAATAGGGAATTATAGGTTCTTTAGCAAGACATTTCCATGCATTCCTCATTCATGAATTCTTTTTTCAAACGCATGCGAAATGATAAATTCTTAATTGTGGTAATAAAAGATTCGAAGATAGCTCGACCAAAGGTTCATTCACACATCACTCGTCATCGAGCTAAGATCATGGAAGAAGAGCGAAGCATTTGCATGAGAAGATGAAAAAAGCTCAGGATGATATAAGGGGGCAATTGGCCCAAATTACTGAGTTGTTGAGAAACTTGGGAAAGGGAAAGGGAGTAATATAATAAGTTGTAGTTCAAAAAGAGATCTGTCTTATGGGGGCATGAAGGGTTCTAGCCATGCGATATTGAAGATTTATAAATTCTAGTTTTTTTTACTTTCTTTTATTTCTTTAAGTAATGCAAGAAAGTTTTTGAAAGTGCTTAAGCCCATAAGTATGAGATAAAGTTTTATATATGAGCTAACTCTTATATATTTCCCTTTCAATAAAGCGACTAGTGTAATGCACTGTCAATTTCTCATTCATTCTATTCATTTGCCATTACTCACATACTCACCATATCTTTCTGTCACGACCCGTGACCACATTTTTCATCTTCTTATACACAACTTAACCGGTTGGGCTGTCTGCGATACTTCACTTGTACTGACTGTTAAACAATTTTACATAATATTGTTTATATTATACACATCCCCTATCATAATAAATCAGATAAGTAGTACTGTTGACGTGTCTAAATACAGAGAATAAATTATCATACCTCAAATAATCAATCGGTCTGACACATTGTCTTTCGTGTACAGCCAGGATCCACAATCCACTGAACTCACATTCAGCAAAACCTGAAATGTTGAAAATTAAGGGGTGAGCAAAACCACGGCTCAGTAAGAGAATTATATGCCTCACTTGATACTCAGCTTCCTATATGCTAAAAATCTTTTTCATTTTTCCTATGGGCTCTAGGCTCGCATGTAGGAAAGATACTACAGTCGGCTAGGAATCCGAATGGAGTAAGGTAGGTATTTTAGAATACCAAACTTGTTACGGAACCTAGAAGCAACTGTAAAGAGAATTTTTTTCTTTTTGTTTTGAATTAATAAATCCTTTTTCCTTTTTTAAACTTTCATAACCTTTTTCATATTCTTTTCAAAATAATGCTTCTACGAAATAAAGCATTTAAATAGAATAATTAATATTCGTATATTCCTTGAAAAGAATATTAGTTAAATCATCATCTTATTTCTTTAAAACTCATTTCATGTTTTAATGTACTCTCTTAATTAGTACCGTCCTTTAAAAAGCAAAATAAGCTATTAAAATCTATTCCATTCTTAAGTTCACAAGGCATCATTCTTTTTATCAGTATGATTAAGTGTGAAAGAGACGAACATTCAAGTAGCACATGTTTGAGTGGCATATATAAACATAATCAGATATATCACACACATCATATGTCATGTGCACAAGATCTATTTCATCCTTCGACATTTTTCGCATCCCCATCAGAACTTAGACTGATTACTAACACATCAGAACTCGTGTAGCACTTAGTTCCCGAAGGATTCTAGAGGTGGCTCACACGGTAAAATCATCGAGTCTTTGCTCGGTTTGGCCTTTACTAACACATCAGAACACGTGCAGCACTTAGTTCCCGAAGGATTCTAGAGGTGGCTCACACGGTACAATCATCGAGTCTCTGCTCGATTTGGCCTTTACTAACACATCAGAACACGTGCAGCACTTAGTTCCCGAAGGATTCTAGAGGTGGCTCACACGGTAAAATCATCGAGTCTCTGCTCGGTTTGGCCTTTATGTCATATGTACTTTCCATTGTCTTATCAGATCTCATGTAGTACTTATGATCTAATATTCCATTTAATACCATAGAAAGAATATTGGAATTATCATTTCTTCCTTTTTGAAAACATATTACATGTTTGTATCTCATGTCTTATGAGAATCATCTCACGGTACTATAATCAATACCTAAATGAATATTTTGTAAAAATGTTATAATTCAATTGATTCTCTTATCATATTATATAAAACATGTTCTTTTCACATGTCATCCATCATTTATCACATTTTCCGTTTGACATATTCCATGTCATGTAAAACACTTTCCTTTTTACATGTCACCTATCATTTATGGAGTCTAAGATAGGCATTAATCTCATCATACTATAAAGCTCGGAGGGTAAGGAAATACACCGGTCAAATCTATGACCATAACCTATATTGTCCTCTGTGGATCACTGATTAGGCGTCTACCGGGACTAAACATGTCACATATCATGCATCAGCATGATAGGAATGCCAACCAGTCTCAAAACCGTATTTTCATCATAAAATAAACCTTTATGGAATTTATATAAATATATAATTCCATGATTTAAAACCATAAGGGTTATAATCCTTTAGTGAATATTTATAAAAATATTCATAAAAATATTCACTATATTTCACTTCATCTTTCGTTTCGTAATTCGTGTAATTTATCTATTCCGAGAATTTTCGGTGATTTCATTATCACCATCCTCGAATACATGAATATTCTAAGGTTCCATTTCATTATATTCATATTTTATGAAATTTAGAAACTTCCTCATGTTTCGTGATTTACTATCGAAATTCGGAAATAAAATCATTTAATATGATTTTATAAAGTTTTTCTAAAATTTTCGGCAGCATAACGGCTGCCGATTTACTAACCTCCTGCACGGAAAATACAGTTTAAAATCTTTCAGCCAGTACTTCTTCCCAAATTATTTTCAGCAAATCATAAATCATAATAATTTTCATAAAATAATTGCATAAAATATTTCAATTTAAAATATGCAGACTGAGTATCCTTACAGTGCTGCACATGCATCCCTTACCTTTTTTCGGGTCGGCGACTTTCGCTTATCGATCGCGCCCGCACTCCATTTCTCCCGATTCCTTATCCCGATTGCTGAAAAGAATTTCTGGAATTAAAATTCTAATTTTTAGAATTTTTTCATAATTTATTTAATTTTTCTGAAAATTAATTCTCTGGAAAATTTCTTACCGAATTTTCGTAAATCCCGGGTTGTCGAATTTTCGGGAATTTTCCAAATTCCCGAAATTCTCCTTTTCCTCTTTTTCTTCCTTTTTCCTCGTTTTCTTTTCTTTCTTTCTTTTCTTTTTTTTTTCTTTTTCCTTTTTATTTTCTTTTTTTTTCTTTTTTCTTCTTCCTTTCTCGGTCAGACCGGTCCAGCTCCTTTCCTCGCCAATTCCTCGCCGACGGCCGGTTCTCCGGCGGTTCAGGCCTCCCTCAGCTGGCCGGCTGCACAACGAACTTGCCGGTGCCCTCCGTTTGCCCTGGATCGGTGGCACAGCGACAGATCGAGGCGGTTTTACCTCGGTTTCTTCTTCCTCTTCGCCGGCGTTCCTCCGCCGTCCATTGCACCTCCGGTGGCCTCCATCGGTTCCCTCTTTTTCCGTCGATGCTTCGGTTGTGATGGCGGCGGCCGGTTTGGCCGGCAACCGCCAGATCTGGTTTCCCTTCTTCTCGGCTTCCGCCGTGATTTCGCTTCTGTTTTCCTTCTTCCTTCCGCCGCCGGTGGTTTCCATGCCTTCTTCTTTGGCCGGCGACGCATCCCTTTCCTTTTCCCTCGCCGGCGGTGGCAGCTCCGCCACCGTCGGCCTCACGTGGGGGGGGGGGGGGGTATCGGGTTTGCTTCCCGATCCTGCCTTTCTCTTTTTTTTTGTTTTGTTTCTATTTTTGGGTTATTTCTATTTCCCTTTTTAGTATATATCATACTATATACTTTATATTATATAACATATTTTATACATATAAACTTTAATATAAAACCATACTTACTTTTCTTCTATATGTATTTACATAATTATATATACACATAAAACATTATATTTATATACATATGTATTATTTGAATTTATAAAATAGTATATATATATATTTCTATATATATAACAACGTATTTTAAAATATACTATATAATATTTTGAATACATATGTATTGGTATAAAAAAATACATTTATATAATATATAATTATATAAATATATTTCATTTATTTTCTTATTCTCTTATTAAATTTTGGATTTTCATTCTCTAAATTAAATTTTTCTCTTCATTATTTCCCATAATTTTATCCTTCCCTTATTTCCAATTTATCCAATTTTAAATTCCTCACTTTCCTTAATTTCAGGAATTTCAGCGGTTTTATTTTTATTTTCATTTAATTTCCTTCACACGAATTTCCTTATTCATCACTTCCTCATTTCTCAGGATTTTCACCAATATCCCGTTTCTCGCAAATTTTATTTATTTCCCCTTATTTAATTTCTCTAATATTTATTTTCAATATTTCTAATTTCCAATAAATGAAAAAATTTACGGTTATCACATCCTCCCCACTTTAAGAAATTCGGTCCTCTGAATTTAACTTAAGTCCAAAGGTGGTACATGCCGTATACTTATGACTTCTGACCTCTAGTTCATCCTCCAAGTAATACTGCCAGTACACTTCCAACATCAAGAGTACTTTAGACCACTACATGTTGTCTTTCATCATATATGTCTAAGCTCATGTAATTTCTTTTCTCAAATCGAGAGTTTTTCACTTTTATTCTTTTCATATAAGAGTCCATACATAATATTTTTCATATTACAGCTGGTCTATGCCGTTCATCATCCATTCTTCTCACTTAGTGCCGAGTCAACATAATTTGGTACTATCATGTACTCATGTCAATCAATTATATGTAAGTGTCCCAGTAGCTTTCACATCACATGCACTCGCTCTCTCAATATCATGGAGCGGTTACATCTCACGCTCATATATATAAATATATATAACAGTATGGAGCGGTGCTATCAATACACTTAGGATCTCAAAGCCTTTTGCTATCTCTTATTAGCATATGGCAACACAGAGACTCCCATCACATGTAAGGCTCACTGGAACTGTATATACACATTTACATCGTTTAACACTTATACTTCGACTAAGGCACTAGAGAATCTAGATGTCTGATAATGGAAAGTGATTCTATTTAGATCATTAGTCTTTAATCACTTCCATATCATCATTTCTCTTTTGGACTCTTTTATTGTCCACAATATCCATTTTCACACTTATTCCACCAAGGCTGCATCTCATTTGCCGACTTTATTATAGCTCATCTCTTACGATCATAATTCATGAGACTATCATATTCTCTTCATGTAGTATGGTCTTTAGATCTCTTTTCATAATTTAGATTCTGTGATTGAATCCTCAAATTATCCATTTAAGCACCACATTATCTATACAACTCCACCATCTCTATCATTTCGAGGTGGTTATATGTACAACATTTCTAATTTATCTACTGGCAGTAAACATATCAATTATCTTACTCCTTTGAGTATCGTTAATTGTACTTATCAAAGTTGGCTTGCTTTTACATCTCATCCCTTTTTGTCGGTTTTCTCGATTGGTATGATACTATACAGCTAAGATCTTTTAAAATCTTGCATACTATCTTTTCTTTACACTATCCATCTACCGACTTTAATTTCTTTAATTAGATCTCCTCTATAGAGCAGCTAGTCTCATCACTCTTTTATAGGCTGACAATAGTATTTAGCTAGACTCATTACTTTCGTATCTCAATCATTATCTTTATATCATAGACAGGTTCACTGTCATCCTGTCGTCTCGAGATCATATATCTCAAGAGGAGATACTGTCTAGCCAAATTTCTTAGTTGCTAATCTTAGCATAATTTCACAACCTTTAAGAGTTTAAGGATCATATCACAATGCTGCTCATGTTCCATTTATACTTTAGACTCATCAGTATTTCATCAATTTACTCATGTAAGGATGCCTTGTTCTTTAGGCTTATCTACTTTACAAGGCAACTCATTACCCTTGTAACTTCAATCGGAACTCGTAAAATTCACTCCGAGTTCAAATCATCATCTTATGGACACCAATCTTCATATTCAAAATCGAGTCAATGTTATCTCGATTCCTCTAATTTATATAACTTTGGAAGTTTTATCGGAAATCAAATATGATATTTTCTTTAATCATACATTTCTTATCATCTTGTGACCATCATTCTTCAACTTTTCATCTGATGATGCCTTTTACAAAGATTGCTCTTATAAGCTCCTTATACATCTCCGATTAAATCATATTTAAGGCATCACTTCCATATGATATTTATTTGTTCTTCATAAGAACTTTAGTGTATAACCAAAAATTTTAATACATCATTTAATTCATCCTCAAATCATATCATTTGTATTTCCATCCTTTACATCGATACATGCGAATTTCATCATCCACAATATTTTACAAAAATTCTTTTCTTAAACTTGTCAGATTTCTTCCATATTCTTCGATATAAGCTTAAGAATAAATTTCATATCCACAATCGAGTCAACATTAACCTGATTTCTCAATCTATGTTACTCTGAAATTTATCGGGATTCTCATCCGGTAGTTTCTTTAACTACACTTCTTTTATCATTTTGGACCTTCATCATTGTGTCCCATCATTTCACAGTGTATTCTCAAGGCAGAGACATTCAATATTCAAATCATTTTGATACATACTCTACCTTGATTTCATTACTTAGTCATACTTTACAGCGTTACGAATCTCATTCTGGTAAGCTGTATCAAGTACAACGGTTCTCAACAGACTTTACAGCTACCTGTTTCAATTCAGTTATTCACTTTAAAACCATTTCCATTTACTAAATTCAGGTTTTGTTCTCTTGAGTATATTCTCCACGAGGTTTGAACCTTGGCACCCCTTACGTACCTAGTTCCTTACACTCGTGTTACCATTGAGACAATTATAAGAGCCCCGCTCGTTCACATCGACCGTCGGTGAGCATCCCCTAGGCGATCCTTTCGCCCAGGTTTACCCTTACTTGTGAGTCGATGATAATATAATTTACCTGTATCTCACAACACATGATCCACTACGGGTCGTCTATCATTGAGTCGCCCGTCACAGTTTTGTCATCAAGGGTCCTGAAGAACTTAGGTTAGCTGTCATCTTCTTTTTATCACTTCACTGTTCTTATAATTATTCTCTAACTTACAGTACTCCACACAGTACTTCATTCTGTAGCACATATTTCAAGATATGTCGGTTCTATATAAGATTATCAGTTTGATACCTCAAAATAGTAAAACGTATAGAACCATAAGTAACCACACCAGTATGTATTTCATTATTGGTACTATTCACCTTATCAGTCAATTCCTGTAATCATTTCACTTTTCATAATATTCAACAATCCCGTTCAGTACACTCTTAATTTTTTGACCCTTTCAGTTAGTAACCGGGCCAAACATCTGATGACATTCCACTATACTCTTTGGATCGCATCATACCGTTTTATTGTGAAGCCCCAGATTTACCGTTTCTTTCAGGGATTTACCGAGCCACTTCACTCATCCATACTCGTTTTATTGTAAGGACCGGGAGTGCTTGGATCTCCGTTAACCAGGGATTTACCACCCCAGTATCTTACTCATACGTATTGTCCGCTCTGGGTTCTAGAGGTGGCCCCCGTCACACAGACGTGGCACTTAGTCCCTCACGGATTGTTTTATTGTAAAGCCCAGGATTCACCACTATGGCCCAAAGTCCACTCGTGGGGGGGCCCTGGCCGCCTCACTCAACCGTACTGTTATCCCCTATGGCCCACAGTCCACTAGAGGTTTTTCTTTCGCGTCCATAATCATAGTGTTAATGGAATCAGTAATAGGGATCGTTAGATTCATATGACATCTTCTATGCCATTAATAATTCCATTACTATCAATGGATTCCAATTCAGCTCGGTTTTAACACTATTCCGAACATCACCCAATATAGGGGCATTTTCGTCATTTCGACATTTATTTCTATCTCCTCAATATACATTTAAATCAATGAACTGATCATCTATATGTTGATAGTATCCTTTCTGATACTTATAACAGCAATTTAGATCTCATTCGATTTTCAACAGAGAAGTTCACAAAAATCCTCAATTGGATTATTTTGCTTGTAATTCAGCTTTATATATTTAATTTCTCTACCAAATCGGTCAATTCCAACTTCTGGTGATCTATTTTGACTCCCGGTAAAATTTTAGGGGTAGGGGTATTTTGGTCATTTTTGGCTAAAATTTTCTCTCTCTTCAAATTATCTTCAATCGGTGATCTTAAAGTCTATTTAATGATGATATTTCATTCCCCTATTTTATACCATCACTTTCAGGTCTCAGTTCGGTTCGGACAAAAAAGTACTAGTGGGGCCCTCACCGAGTCCATTTCTGTTCCTTATCGAACAGACCTTCATTTAGATTAGAAGAATCACCAATAATTCGGTAATTTCTGAGCCTATTTTCTTCTTTAACATTCTCAGTTTATACTTTCTCACTCCCTTTAAATCATTTTACTCCATTTACAATCATTTATTTTCTCTATGTATTCAGACGACACAGTACTACAGGGGATGTTTCACTCTTTTCCTTCCAAAAGTATCCACAGACATCAGGCCAACCATTGCTCTGATACCATTAAATCTGTCACGACCCGTGACCACATTTTTCATCTTCTTATACACAACTTAACCGGTTGGGCTGTCTGCGATACTTCACTTGTACTGACTGTTAAACAATTTTACATAATATTGTTTATATTACACACATCTCCTATCATAATAAATCAGATAAGTAGTACTGTTGACGTGTCTAAATACAGAGAATAAATGATCATACCTCAAATAATCAATCGGTCTGACACATTGTCTTTCGTGTACAGCCAGGATCCACAATCCACTGAACTCACATTCAGCAAAACCTGAAATGTTGAAAATTAAGGGGTGAGCAAAACCACGGCTCAGTAAGAGAATTATATGCCTCACTTGATACTCAGCTTCCTATATGCTAAAAATCTTTTTCATTTTTCCTATGGGCTCTAGGCTCGCATGTAGGAAAGATACTACAGTCGGCTAGGAATCCGAATGGAGTAAGGTAGGTATTTTAGAATATCATACTTGTTACGGAACCTAGAAGCAACTGTAGAGAGAATTTTTTTCTTTTTGTTTTGAATTAATAAATCCTTTTTCCTTTTTTAAACTTTCATAACCTTTTCCTTATTCTTTTCAAAATAATGCTTCTACGAAATAAAGCATTTAAATAGAATAATTAATATTCGTATATTCCTTGAAAAGAATATTAGTTAAATCATCATCTTATTTCTTTAAAACTCATTTCATGTTTTAATGTACTCTCTTAATTAGTACCGTCCTTTAAAAAGCAAAATAAGCTATTAAAATCTATTCCATTCTTAAGTTCACAAGGCATCATTCTTTTTATTAGTATGATTAAGTGTGAAAGAGACGAACATTCAAGTAGCACATGTTTGAGTGGCATATATAAACATAATCAGATATATCACACACATCATATGTCATGTGCACAAGATCTATTTCATCCTTCGACATTTTTCGCATCCCCATCAAAACTTAGACTGATTACTAACACATCAGAACTCGTGTAGCACTTAGTTCCCGAAGGATTCTAGAGGTGGCTCACACAGTAAAATCATCGAGTCTTTGCTCGGTTTGGCCTTTACTAACACATCAGAACATGTGCAGCACTTAGTTCCCGAAGGATTCTAGAGGTGGCTCACACGGTACAATCATCGAGTCTCTGCTCGGTTTGGCCTTTACTAACACATCAGAACACGTGCAGCACTTAGTTCCCGAAGGATTCTAAAGGTGGCTCACAAGGTAAAATCATCGAGTCTCTGCTCGGTTTGGCCTTTATGCCATATGTACTTTCCACTATCTTATCAGATCTCATGTAGTACTTATGATCTAATATTCCATTTAAGACCATAGAAAGAATATTAGAATTATCATTTCTTCCTTTTTGAAAACATATTACATATTTGTATCTCATGTCTTATGAGAATCATCTCACGGTACTATAATCAATACCTAAACGAGCATTTTGTAAAAATGCTATAATTCAATTGATTCTCTTATCATATTATATAAAACATGTTCTTTTCACATGTCACCCATCATGTATCACATTTTCCGTTTGACATATTCCATGTCATGTAAAACACTTTTCTTTTTACATGTCACCTATCATTTATGGAGCCTAAGATAGGCATTAATCTCATCATACTATAAAGCTCGGAGGGTAAGGAAATACACCGGTCAAATCTATGACCATAACCTATATTGTCCTCGGTGGATCACTGATTAGGCGTCTACCGGGACTAAACATGTCACATATCATGGATCAGGATGATAGGAATGCCAACCAGTCTCAAAACCGTATTTTCATCATAAAATAAACCTTTATGGAATTTATATAAATATATAATTCCATGATTTAAAACCATAAGGGTTATAATCCTTTAGTGAATATTTATAAAAATATTCATAAAAATATTCACTATATTTCACTTCATCTTTCGTCTCGTAATTCGTGTAATTTATCTATTCCGAGAATTTTCGGTGATTTCATTATCACCATCCTCGAATACATGAATATTCTAAGGTTCCATTTCATTATATTCATATTTTATGAAATTTAGAAACTTCCTCATGTTTCGTGATTTACTATCGAAATTCGGAAATAAAATCATTTAATATGATTTTATAAAGTTTTTCTAAAATTTTCGGCAGCATAACGGCTGCCGATTTACTAACCTCTTGCATGGAAAATACAGTTTAAAATCTTTCAGCCAGTACTTCTTCCCAAATTATTTTCAGCAAATCATGCATCATAATAATTTTCATAAAATAATTGCATAAAATATTTCAATTTAAAATATGCAGACTGAGTATCCTTACAGTGCTGCACATGCATCCCTTACCTTTTTCCGGGTCGGTGACTTTCGCTTATCGATTGCGCCCGCACTCCATTTCTCCCGATTCCTTATCCCGATTGCTGAAAATAATTTCTAGAATTAAAATTCTAATTTTTAGAATTTTTTCATAATTTATTTGATTTTTCTGAAAATTAATTCTCCGGAAAATTTCTTACCGAATTTTCGTAAATCCCTGGTTGTCGAATTTTCGGGAATTTTCCAAATTCCCGAAATTCTCCTTTCCTCTTTTTCTTCCTTTTTCCTCTTTTTCTTTTCTTTCTTTCTTTTCTTTTTTTTTCTTTTTCCTTTTTCTTTTCTTTTTTCTTCTTCCTTTCCCGGTCAGACCGGTCTAGCTCCTTTCCTCGCCGGTTGCTCGCCTGCGGCCGGTTCTCCGGCGGTTCAGGCGTCCCTCAGCTGGCCGGCTACACGACGAACTTGCCGGTGCCCTCCGTTTGCCCAGGATCGGCGGCACGGCGACGGATCGAGGCGGTTTTGCCTCGGTTTCTTCTTCCTCTTCGCCGGCGTTCCTCCACCGTCCATTGCACCTCCGGTGGCCTCCATCGGTTTCCTTTTCTTCCGTCGATGCTTCGACTGTGATGGCGGCGGCCGGTTTGGCCGGCAACCGCCAGATCTGGTTTCCCTTCTTCTCGGCTTCCGCCGTGATTTCGCTTCTGTTTTCCTTCTTCCTTCCGCCGCCGGTGGTTTCCATGCCTTCTTCTTTGGCCGGCGACGCATCCTCTTCCTTTTCCCTCGCCGGCGGTGGCAGCTCCGCCACCGTCGGCCTCACGTGGGGGGGGGGTATCGGGTTTGCTTCCTGATCTTGCCTTTCTCTTTTTTTTTGTTTTGTTTCTATTTTTGGGTTATTTCTATTTCCCTTTTTAGTATATATCATACTATATACTTTATATTATATAACATATTTTATACATATAAACTTTAATATAAAACCATACTTACTTTTCTTCTATATGTATTTACATAATTATATATACACATAAAACATTATATTTATATACATATGTATTATTTGAATTTATGAAATAGTATATATATTTCTATATATATAACAACGTATTTTAAAATATAATATATAATATTTTGAATACATATGTATTGGTATAAAAAAATACATTTATATAATATATAATTATATAAATATATTTCATTTATTTTCTTATTCTCTTATTAAATTTTGGATTTTCATTCTCTAAATTAAATTTTTCTCTTCATTATTTCCCATAATTTTATCCTTTCCTTATTTCGAATTTATCCAATTTTAAATTCCTCACTTTACTTAATTTCGGGAATTTCAACGGTTTTATTTTTATTTTCATTTAATTTCCTTCACACGAATTTCCTTATTCATCACTTCCTCATTTCTCAGGATTTTCACCAATATCCCGTTTCTCGCAAATTTTATTTATTTCCCCTTATTTAATTTCTCTAATATTTATTTTCAATATTTCTAATTTCCAATAAATGGAAAAATTTACGGTTATCACACTTTCATTCACAAGTATCCAAATAATGAACATGATGATAATGATGTCAATAAATCTGGGATTCAAATTTGAAAGAACCACTTTTGCTGATGGATTATCAATCTGCCAAGGTGTCCAAGTAAGAAAGAAGAAAATTTGTTCACAATTTTCACCTAAACTTGATGGAATAAGAAAAGGTGAATCTCTTATAGAAGTTTCTAACAACTTTGTATTTGTTCAGTAAATGATCTTCAAGGAGAATATTTGCATTTGAAATGATAAATGGCCTTCTTTCACTATCCTTCAAGCGAGAGTAAAATTATCCTTTGATTACCCCTTTGAGCTTATTATGTTTTTTTGTGATGTAACCTACCAAGGATCACCCTCCACAATGGGGGTAAGATAGATGAAAAATTATTCATGAGGGGCAAAAGAAAGAAAAAGAAAGTGCCCATTTATGTGAAAAAAAAAGGCGAAAGAAAATAAGAAGAAAAGGGTTTGAATACAAAGAACCCTAAAAAAACAAAAAAGAAAGAAAGAAAAAAGATATGAGTGAATTAGAATGGGGCAAAATGCTCAAATGATTTACTTCATAAGAAAGTGATCCTTTAGTTTGTAAACCTTGAAACACATTTTGGGCCTATTTGATCATTTTCTTGTAAGCCCTTATCCAAGCCTACATTACGTGCCTTTAAAAGCCCATTTTGATTAAATGTAAATGCTTAAATTGAAGAATCATGCATTGAATAAAGACATACTTGTACAATGAGATAATGATCCTTTGAAGGTTCGATGGAGATAAGAGAAGTAGATCAAGTTGAATGAAGAAACCCATGAGTTTTAGAAGATATCTTGGATCAAAATTAAGAACGCCTATTGGGGGCATGAATTTGGATTGAGCACTGAAGGTTAAAGTTTATCAAAGCCAATGAAGTTGAAAATGAAGAAAAAAGAAAAAAAGAGAAAAAAAGAAAAAAAAGAGAAAAAAAAAGAAAAGAAGAAGAAAAAAAAAGAGAAAGGAGGATTCAAATTGAAAACTCGAAAAGGGCAGTTTGAATCAAATAAGGGGGGCACTTAAGTTGAAAACCGAAAAAAGGCAACTTAGGAAAATATCAGCATAAAAGAGTTTTGATATAGAAGCAAGATCGGCAGGCCTAACATGAATGAACATATCAAAAGGAGTGGATTTTTCATAAAAGAATTCTAGATTGACTTGATTGAAATTGTCAGAATGTAATGGATATTGAAAACCCTATTCCAAACAAATTGGCCCATTGATTTTTCTTGATTTCATGTTCCTTTTCTAAGAATGAATACCCATATCTCTCATGATTATTTTAAATTCATTCCATCCCTATAATAAATTGAGAAGATGTATGAGTGCATTACATTGGTGGTCGAATTGGAAGGAAAATAAATAAATGTTGGTAGCCTTTTTTGGGTAAATTTTTGAAAAAAAATATTCTTTTGAGAAATCTTGCATTACTAAAAGAGAGAAAGAAACAAAAATAAAAAAAATGATGAAAACATAACTTTGAAAGCATGATGGCAAGTCTTCAAGCATAATGGGACCAAGACTCATTAGAAGCTGGGATGAGAAGTGGAGATAGAAGATTTGAATAAGAAGAATCCAGCAGATATGTGGAACTGGAGGAAAATGAGATAAGCTTGAGAATCTTGTTACCACAATTGAGATTGCATTTACATACAATCATGGAATAATTCAGGGGGCATGACATTAACATGTGCATAACATTCATAGCATCTATGGTATTCATGGCATTCATTATATCCATGACATGCATGACATTTCATTACTGCATTTTGACATTGAAATATTTAAGACATTGGGATAAGAAACTCTGAATGATGAAATATTTTGAAGAAAAGAGAAAGTGTAGGAATACAATGGATAGGATGAAAATGTAAGAGATGGTAATTTGAAAAAATAATGAGGTATGAGAAGATGATGAGAAAAATGTTTTTTTGAAAAACCTTAGACAAGAGTAAGGTCCAGTTTAGCTGGCACCTTAGAGGAGGATGAAGCCCAATATTGTTGGCATCAAAATGAAAGTTAAGCCCAGTCAAACCCATGTTAACTAGCATTTTGAAATGAAATTTTTATGTTCAAAGTTTTACTGCCTCTGTTGAGAGGAGCCCTTTATTTTTCGAAGTTTCACTGCCTCTGTTGAGAGGAGCCCTTTTGTTTTCGGAAGTCTCATTGCCTCTGTTGAGAGGAGCTTTTTGTTTCAAAGTCTCATTGCCTCTGTTGAGAGGAGCTTTATTTTTCTAAGTCTCATTGCCTCTATTGAGAGGAGCTTTATTTTTCAAAGTCTCATTGCCTCTGTTGAGAGGAGTTTTTGCTTCAAAAGTCTCATAACCTCTAGTGAAAGGAGCTTTTATTTCATGATCATCTTGCATTTCTTAGTCTTATGATAGGAGAGACTAGGAATTTCACTTTGCATTCCTCAATCTTATGATAGAAAAGATTAGGAAATCCCATTCACTTTGCATTCCTTAGTCTTATGATAGGAAAGACCAGGAAATTTCATCTCACATTCCTCAATCATATGATAGGAGAGACTAGGAATTTCACTTTGCATTCCTTAATCTTGTGATAGAAAAGATTAGGAAATCTCATTCACTTGCATTCCTTAGTCTTATGATAGGAAAGACTAGGAAATTTCATCTCACATTCCTCAGTCTTATGATAGGAGAGACTAGGAAATTTCACTTCCCATTCTTTAATCTTGTGATAGAAAAGATTAGGAAATCCCATTCACTTTGCATTCCTTAGTCTTATGATAGGAAAGACTAGGAAATTTCATCTCACATTCCTCAGTCTTATGATAGGAGAGACTAGGAAATTTCACTTCCCATTCTTTAATCTTGTGATAGAAAGGATTAGGAAATCCCATTCATTTTGTTTTCCTTAGTCTTATGATAGGAAAGACCAGGAAATTTCATCTTGCATTCCTTAGTCTTGTGATAGGAGAGACTAGGAAAATTTCATCTTGTATTCCTTAGTCTTATGATAGGAGAGACTAGGAATTTCACTTTGCATTCCTTAATCTTATGATAGAAAAGATTAGGAAAACTTCATCTTGCATTCCTTAGTCTTATGATAGAAGAGACTAGGAATTTCATTTCTTAATCTTGTGATAGAGAAGATTAGGAAAACTTTATCTTGTATTCCTTAGTCTTATGATAGGAGAGACTAGGAATTTCACTTTGCATTCCTAAATCTTGTGATGGAAAGGATTAGGAAATCTCATTCTACATTCATTTCCTTAGTCTTATGATAGGAAAGACTAGGAAAATTCATGTTTCGCATTCCTTAATCTTATGATTAGGAAATTTCATTCTTTAGTCTTATGATAGAAAGACTAGAAAATTTCATTTTGCATTCATTTCCTTAGTCTTATGATAAAAGAGGCTAGGAAACTTCATTTTGCATTCATTCCTAAATCTTTATAAGAGAAAAAGGTTAGGAAATTTCATTTGGCATTTTTTCCTTAGCTTTATGTGAGAGATGGCTAGGAAATATCATATTTTACAAAAAAAAAATCATTGATAGGTCTTGCATTCGGACAAAATGGTTGTTTATGTCTTTGCACCATTACTGTTTCACAGCAAAGCGCAAAGAGGGGCAGCTGTAGACACCTAATTTTGTCCGAATAATTTTTAAATGAATAAAAAAAATTTGAATGACTCGAAGATTGATCATCAAAAATAAAATGGAAATGAATAAAAGCAAAAGAAGGAAAGTCAAAGAAAATAAATGAAAAATAAAGGCCTTTGATTTAGATGTAAAAGGGGAGCCGAATTTTACATTCACACACCATGACCATTTAAAGAGTTGATTTGAAAAGTTTGGAAAGAATTAAACTAAAATTGTGAAACCAAAAAAAAGGGGGAAGGAAATGAATTGAGAATTAGCTGTCGGAAAAATAAAAATATAAAAAAAATCCCATGATTTAAGTACCAAAATGGGGATGTTTGTTTCTTTCCTAAACGTTTAAGGCTAGAAATGGCTATAAAAGCCAATGAAAAGGAAAAAAAAAGGGGGACACAGAGGAAAAACCCAAGAAAGAGAAACCTACAGGAAAAACCCTAGAAGGAAAAACCTGCAGGAAAAACCCTAGAAAAAAAAACCTTGGAGAGAAAACCCGAGGAAACCTTAGAGAGGGACACACGCAGCCACTGTTCATCATCTTCTTCAACTCAGCTTCCCAAACCATAATCATCTTCCTTTCCTACCATTCCTGGTGCCGCTGCCACCCTTGCACATCACCGAACCGCCAACCCCTGCCATCATTTTTGACCACGCACCATCATCTTCCTTCATGCTTTGTGGCTGTCGTTCCCATCGCTTCAACCCAGTCCAACTGCTGTTGTGTGCTTGGATCAATCTTGGCCTACGTACCAACCCCTTACCCTGCTGTGGCAATCTTGCTCTCTTCTCGAGTCCACGGCACCAGACCATAACGCCACATCTTGACCAAAGCTGCCATCCTTGAGCCGCTGCACCCTCCACTTTACTTCTTCCAACACAGCCCAAATAAGCTTCTTCATTATGGTCACCATTCTGCAGTGACTTTGCTCCAAAAAAATAGAAAAGAAACACACGATCACCTTCATCACCATTACTGCTCAGACCTCCAACTGCTGCGTGCTACTTTTTTCTGTTGCTGTGTGGAGCTTTGTCTCTGTGCTTTACTCTGCTGCATCTTGCCAAACCGAAGCTATTTCCGTCATCTCTGCTTGCCTACAACGCCATCATCTGCAGCACATTGCCCCTGCATAGTCATCCCTGTTCGTGAAGTCCACGCTTGTAGCTCCATCACTGCCAGCTGCGTCCACCTCCACCATCTCGCCATTTGCTTCTATTTTGAGAAAGGTGTAAGTCAAGATAAAACAGCAGAGGGAAGATAAGAAAGGAACGTGGGAGAATAAAGAAGGAAAAGAGAAAGTACGTGGCAAGGTTTTGGTTTTTAAGGGATGCATATATTCTTTATTTTATCCTTTTCAACTTTGTTTTCTTTGGTTTATTTATTTCAAAAAAAATATATATGATAATAATAAGGGATTTCATTCTTGTATGCTTATCTATTAGGAGATGTACAAGCATATATGTATACGTATGTGTATTATCTTTTTTCTTGGGTTGTCAAACGTTTTTTTTCATTTTCTTTTAAAACAAACAAATAAATAAATAATGAGTTATATAGAAATAAATAAATGAATGATAGAAAAAATCATAAAATATAAAAACATATAAATAAATAAATGATAAATATGAATGAATAAATTTTAAATTCCGATGATAAGATTTCGAAGAAATCACAAGTAGTGATTCTTCAACAATCTTTAGGGTCGAGAAAAATCTTTAGATGTTACCAGCGTATTGGAACATTTAATTGGTTTTATCTCGATTTCAAAATTCTTTAAATAAATTAATATAAAAAATAGAAATAAATTAATCAAATATAAAATTTAAAATGAATAAATAAATAAATATAAATATGAATTATAAATAAATAAATAAAATATAAATTTAAAAGAATATCCTATGATAGGATTTCTCAGAAATCACAAGTAGTGATTCTTTGATAATCCTTACGGTCGAAATGAAATATTTGAATATTACCATCGTATTGGGGTATTCAAGTAATTTTAGTTCGATGAAATAAATTAATATTAATAAACAAATAATAAATAAATAAATTTTTTTTAAACAAATAAATAAGAGTACAAAATTGTTACAATTAACCTTCAAAAATAAATGATAATAAAACAATTTTTAAAGATTTTCCGATGATGAGATGTTATGGAATTCACAAGTAGTGATTCCTAACTGATCTCTAGGTGAGAAAAATCTGCTAAGTGTTACCAGCGTATTGGAATATTTAGTATGATTTTTCAATAGAATTTTATGATTAAATTTAAAAAATAATAATAAAATAAAATAATATATTTCTCATGTGCATCATATATATTTTATTTGCATCATTTGCATTCATAAAATTCTAAAATAGGTGTAAATCTCTCGAGGATGGGATTCTATAGAAATCGCAAGTAGCGATTCTTAAGAAATCTTTAGGTGAGGAAATTATCCGAAATGCTACCAAAAGTATTGGGGTACTTCGGAATAATTTTCAATACAAAAGATTTTCACTTATTTTAAATAAAAAAATAAAACTTAAATATTCCAAAATAAAACAAATAATAAAAATGGTTTCAAATAAATGGAGTTCTTTTTAAATGTTTAATTAAGATCATTTTATTAAGATTGAAAGATAAGACATGATTAAGTGGTACTGTTTTTTAACGAGCGTTGTGGGGGTACTAATCCTTCCCCACACGTAACCGAACTCCCGAACCCAAACTTTGTTTTCGCAGACCAAAAATTATTTTTTTGATAAAACTTAATTAATTTTAAGATTTTATTGAAAAGATAAATAATTTTAGGTGGCCAATCACACCTAGTTAAAAAAGATTGGTGGCGACTCCTCCTCCTTGTGTTTTTTTTCAAAATCGTCTAGCGATCGAGTCCCCGGACGAAAATCGTTACGACAGTTACTATTTCTGTTACTGTCACGTGGCTGATTGACCCGTCAGTCATCAGCGGTCCCAAATGTCACCTGGCAAGTGTACACCGAGGACCCCCTATAGATCATGGACATAGATCTCACTGTATACTGTTACTGTGTCCCTTTGGGGATGATTACTGTGTCCCTTACTGGACGATGATAGCATGATATGATGTAGGGTGATGCCTAGTCTCAACTTACTGATTACTGTTTACTGAAGTGATTTATTGAATCTTGTTTTACTCTACTGCACTGTGAGTTACTGTTTACTAAACTGAACCGTATCGAAATACTGTTTTACTGAACTGAATCGTACCGAAATACTGTTTTACTAAACTGTATTGCACTGGGAAAAACTTTTTGCTGAACTAGTAGCTACTGATTACTGTTTACTGAACTAGTAGCTACTGATTACGGTTTACTGAACTGAAATCCACTGATTACTGTTTACTGAACTGAATTATACGGATTAATGTTTATTGAACTGAAAGGAAATTTACTATTATCGAGAAAGAATACTTAGAAAATTATTTCTAAAATAAAAATAATTACTGAACTGTTATCCAATGATTTGGATAGTTATAAGCTACTGTACTGTCACGTGTTTTGAAATGTGGTGAAAGGAAGGAAAATAAATGGTTTATCCCATTTGTAATTATGGAAAAATGGGTATTAAGTTGTTTTATCAAGACAATTTATAAATTTCTCCCTATAGTCGCTCTGGGTTTCCAAGACAAGACAGGTGTTCCAAAAATACCTTCCATTCTCCATCTGGATTTCACTGCCGACTATAGTATCCTTCCTTTACTGTGCTTAGTACACTATTAAGAAAATAAACATTTTGCTGCATATAGATTTCATTATATCAAGCAGCATACGACTCCTTTCCTGAGCACGTGGTTCATTCACCCTTTACTTTCAAACTTTCCAGATTAATCACGAGGATTATTTAATGGCTTCCTCAATTAAATATAGCTGCGACTAGCCTACTGGGACAAAGAGCATTGAAATTTAAAGGTAAAGTCACTTCTCTTATATATTCAGACACTTGTATACAGTACTACATTATTGTAAAATAGAAACAGAGGATGTAAAGTGTGAGGAATATTGTAAATTTTCATATTCCGAATTTACTAAATAAATAAATGTTTGCCATTTATTACTGTTACTGATCACGTGTTAAAGGCATCTCAAACAGCACAACCATATATTATGTATAAAATATGTTAAATTACTGTACTGTGGACTGTTACAGATTTAATGGTATTAGAGCAAGGTTAGCCTGATATCTGTTGATGCCTTTAGAGCAGAAAGTGTTGAAAATGGTTAACATCCCCTGTAGTACTGTGTAGTCTGAATGTATAGAGGAATCAAGTGACTGTAAAATTGGATTAAGTGTTTAAATTGGTGTGGAAAATTCTGAATTAAGGATGTTAAAGAGGAATAATAATCCTAGAATTTCTGTCAAAAATAGGTGATCTTATAATCTAAAATGAAGGTCTGTTCAGTAAGGAACAAAAAGAAACTCGGTGAGGGCCCCACCAGTACCTTTCTGTTCGGATCGAATTAAGATCTTACCATGATGATATAGAAGTGGAATGTGATATCATCAGTTAATAGATCTTAAGATCACCTGTTCAATATAACCTGAAGAGGGAGAAATAAATGAGAAATGATGAATATGCCCTATGTTGAAATAATTCCTCTGAATCATAGCGGACTAAATTGATTGGGAACTGATTGATGATGATAGACTAACTGATGGTGCAAAGAACATATTACATGTTTAATGGTCCGCACTATGAGCCCCACTTATACTTTGATGAGCAATGTGACCTAGAATGTATACCGGGGAGGTCGCGAGATAATCGACCCTGTTATGAATTCTTTAAGGCCTGAATTAAACGTGAAAAGATGCGGTATTTAATTGGGGATTAACAGATTTTATGAAAAGTGACATACTTACTGACTGTAACTGAAAAGGTGAATTATGCATAGATGATTTAATATCAATGTTATTAATTCTGGTTCAAATAGTCCTTTTGTTTCATATGAGTATAAATTTAATAGTTATAGAACCAAAATATATTGGAATATGCTTTACAAAATGGTATAGTATGAAGTGAAAATATATATAAGTGAATAGATTGATATATATATATATATATATATATGTGTGTGTGTGTGTGTGTGTGAAACGATTTGAATGTTATACGCATGTGTTTTGGGAATATATAGTGGATTTGCATGATGTAAATAATGAAACATCTAATATGATATGAGGTTATGATTTAGAAGTTATTGGATGAATTTCTAAATAAATTTTTGGGGTAATGTGGATTCGAGAGATTATTGACTTGATTCACAACATGGAATCTATTTATAACCTCTTATCAGAGAACATAAAAGAGTCTGAAGAGCTTAAGAATTTACTCTAGAGATTAATAAATAAAGAACCCACCTGTATTAGAATAATTGGTGAAAACACAGATGATTTGATTCGAAAGAATAAGAATAGTTATGATTGTGAATTAAATCCTGAATGTTCAATAGTGTTATTACTGGAAATGAACCTTCATTTGTTCAGGATTAATGTTTTATCTGATCCATCCAATGATATATACATATATATGGAGTTTTAAGACCAATCTTTGAACAAGATGTTATTAAATAAAATGCTCATAAACAGGTGTTTACAAGATGATGTTCAGAACTCGGTATAACTCCTACGGGTCCTTTGTGGTAATTAAGAGATATATGAAATATCATGTGATGTATGTAAAATTAATGAAATCACATACGGATAAATTATAATGGCATGAAACCATGAGATATGAATATGTATACTTGTTTGAAGAATATAAGCAGCATCCTTTATTTATTTCACAACTTTTGGAAACCGAATAAAATAAATGATTGGTTGAGAAGTTTGTGGAATTGGCTGCTTCACTAATATGATACATACATATATGTGAGAAAATCAAATGGAAGTGGAAGAATATGTGTGAATATAGTATTCAAAAAAAATGTTAAAAGGTTTTAACAGAAGAATACTATACCATATGGAAAAGTAACTGAAATGATAAATGTGAAAGAATGGAAATGTAACGAGAAGATAAGTCATATGATGACTAGGGAACACGAATTGAGGTAGTTCCCAAATCTAGGATTTGATTGTAATTTCATCTTATTATCATGTGGTTATGGCTAGCTGTAAGATCGAGCCAAACTTAACAAATAAAATCAGTTATACTCAGAGGAGTAAATAAATGAAGTACTGCCAGTCATGTAAATGGATATATATTGGAACTGTGAAATCGCATAATTAGTGTGGAGACGGAATTGGTAATTTGATAAATTCAATTACAAAATTTGATTGTGAAAAGATTCATCCTTAGGTACATCCTAAAATTAAGTGATATTACATGTACCATGAGAATGAAGGATGTAATGATAACTCAATATGAAAAGAGATATCAAAGAAAATTATTACCTAATGTCTCATCCATTGTAATTGATGGTTAATATTAAAGTCTGCAAATGAAGTGCAGTCTTAGCTAAACTGTGAAATGATTATTGTGGGATAGTAAAGAATCTGAAAGAAACATGATGGGATAGAAGTGACTATAAATTGATTGACTAAATTGATTCACTTCTACATCACATAGATTCCTAATCTCTTGAGTGCCCTAATCGATATATATCTGTGAAATGGTGAGAATGTATGTAAAGTTCCAGTGAGCGTTACATGTGATGTGGATCCCTGATTTGCCATATGCTTATAGAAAATAGCAAAAGGCTTTGGGATTCCAAATTTACTGATAACACCGTTTAGTACTGATTAAATATTCGAGTGTAATATGTAAATGCTCAATTATATATTGAGAGCGGGTGCACTGGATGTAAAAGCTACTGGGACAATTACATACGATTGATTAAAATTGTTTAAATAATAGTCACCAAACTATTATCGACTTGGCGCTAAATAAAATAATATGTGATAAATAGTGTGAAATTATCTACTGTATGAAGAGAAAGTGAAAATCGTTAACTCCCAAAGATGATAAATAATTACAGGGAGTATAAATCGATTGTGAAAGATGAAATGTGGGATTTAAAAGAAATTCGGATTGTAAAGGCATACTGGCAGTCTCATCTTAAAGACAGGATAAACTGAATGTTAGAAATACCTGTATTGGTGGTACTTCCTAAATTAAGTGAAATTTGGAGAACCCATAAAGGATCTGATGCTATCTGGATAATTGTGGACAAATTAACTAAGTCTGCCCAATTTATTGGTTATGGAATCTACTGATCCAATTATTACCTTAGCTGAATTGTATGTCAAGGAGATAGTCAGAGTACACGGTGTTTTAGCGAGCATTACATTTAACAGGGAGTCCCGCTTCGCATCTCATTGTTGAGAGAGACTTCAGGAAGCTATGGGACTCCAACTGAGTTTTAGTACAGCGTTTTATCCGCAGATTGGCGGACAGTCTGAGCGTACGATACAGACGCTCAAGGATGTGTTGGGAGCCTGTGCACTTGATTTTAGAGGCTCTTGGGACGATCCTTTACCCTGACAGAGTTTGCTTATAATAATAACTAACAGGTGACTATCGGCATGGCATCTTACGAAACTATATATGGTAGACAATATGGATCCATGATAGCATGGGAAAAAGTGGGAGACCATAAGTTCTTAGCTCCCTATAGGGTTGAGTAGATTCCCGAGATGTACGGGTGATAATATATTTTGAAGGTCTCACCCCCTAAAGACATAATGAGATTCGGTAAGAAAGAAAAGCCAAGTCCTCGATACATCGAACTTTTCAAAATCTTAGATTATGTGAGAAGTATCCAGAAATTTTCGGTGATAGGTCCAGGTGAAATTTAGAGGACCAAATTTCTTAAGGTGGGCAGAAATGTGAGACTCGATTTTATTACACTGTACACTATACTTTGTAAATTATTTAGTGGAATTAAATAAAGATTGAATGAATTTTTACTTTCAAGTTGGAGTTATTGGAATTGTAGATTATAGTATGGTGTGTATGATTTGAAATGAATATTAATGGAGGAATTGAAAACATGGACTAAGAGAAGAAAATAAAGTCCAAAACCGTATGGAAATTGGACTACACTTGAGTTTTCATGGTGATACATGGGCGGGCAGCAGTGTTTGTGAGGTAAATTGTGGTGTAAAAATGAAATAAATGATAGAGATAAAGAGGAGATCATTGACAAGATATAAGGCTGGAATTTTATTGGCTTAAATAGCTACCAAAAGAGACAAAGAAAAGTAAATAAATATGTAGCCAAGAAAGATGGACAACACGCAAAAATTTTCTGCTCTTGTTGTGTTGCATGGCTGGAGAAATTTCAAAGGAAAGGGAAAGTAAATTTTATGGATAAAATAATATACAAGGAATGGAAGCTAACAAATAAAATATATAGCTAAAATGTTAGTGGTTGAAGGGAACAATAGGAAGAGGAGGAAGTCAAGAAACGGTGCAGCAAAGTGGACATCTACGGCACTTTTGTGTTGCAATTGTATCGTTTCTGTTCAGCCATTTAAAGGCTGATAAAATACAATTTTTATAGTAGAAAATATAAGGGAAATGATGCTTAAAAGATAAAGCATTCAAAGTTATTATGTAAGAAAACTTTATTGGATGAAATAAAGCAAAAAGGGGAGAAGATAGGTCAAATCGATCAGCCATGTACTCCACGCCACTTTTGCTGTTCAGTACATGTATCAAAAGAAATTTTAAGGTAGATTTGTATGAGAAAGAAGGTCATATAATTCATACAAATAAATAACAAAAGTTTAAAATTGACATGTGACAATTTTATTGATTAAAGCTTACCAAAAAGAAGAAGAAACTTGGTCAGAAAACGGGACAGCAAGGAACCATTCCAGCCGTTCCTTTATGCTGCCAAATTCTTCAGCAATTTAATGCAATTTAGACCTAAAATGATGAGGAAAATAAGATAAGAAGCTAAGTGGAAACCTCCTATTGGTTGTCTTGAATAGAAAGAATACTTAAAGAGAACAACTTCAGCAATTTTATTTCTTTCTCACCGATCCTCTATTGTCTACGAGAAACAGATTGTGTTTCATTTTATGTTCTGTTCTAGCTTTAGTTCTTTCAAGGAAACGTAGCAAAAATTATACACCTTTCATAGCCAACCACTTAAGCCTCTATCATCAACCCTTCCTCCATCATTTAAAACATCAAAGAAAACAATAAGAAGGGCTGACGTGAAACAGAAATTGTTCTGTTTTGAAGTGCACCATTCGGTCAAGGTAAGGAATGACAAAGATGGTTCACATGGACAAGGAATATTGGAAACAATAAATTGAAGAAAAATGTTGAAAGTCAATGGAATAGCCAAGGAAGGTTTCGGCCATGACATTTAAAAAAGGGAAAAATATGCTGAAAATTAGGGAATTTGGTGAAGAATAATTATAGAAATTAAAAGAGAAGTATTGGTGAAATTAGAACCGAAAAAGGAGCTAAAATGAGGAAGTTTAGTTTTAGCACAGTATAATTTATACTGGTTGTGCATATGTTATGACATTAGTGGCTGCATTTTATGAATACTAGTGGCTTAAAATTAAGAAGAAAAATATTAATAATTTTTTATAAAATTATTTTGCAGCCCGAGTTGATGGATTTCGGTTAGCGTAACCGGGAAGATTGGTTTCATAAGACCGGTAAGGGGGGAGTGTGTGAGTGGTAATGATATAATGAATTGTATGTTTTTTTGAGCTAAATTTTATGAGAATATTGATGCATAATTTGGTTTGAAAACATGCAAAATTGTGGTTGATAAGCTGGTTTATTTACTGCGAATTGTGTGCAGGCGGGTAGGAATCCGCAGCCGTTATGCTGTCAAAAAATTTTCAAAAATATTCTAAAATATTATAAAATATTTTAGAAGCATGAAACAATTTAAAATGGGGAATTTAAATTAATTTCCTCCAATTTTCCATAAATTGAAAATTATGAGAAAGTTATGAAAATTTAAATATTCATGTTTTATATATTATTAAAGTGAGAATTTGATTTATTTTATATGATATTAAATATTCAAATTGAATATTTATTTATTGTCTCACTTGATACATGAATATTTACTGATGGATTTGCTGTACGTGAAAATGGGGAATAAAATACCTTTTTGGAAAATAATTCATCAAATAAATGATTTGATTCATGGGATTTCCTTAAAGGTATTTTTATGCGAAAAGAAATGATTTTATACCTCTATGGAACCAAATACTGATCTTATTTATATTATAAATTCCATAAAGGTGATGATATATGAAAAAGTGAGAGCCTTATGGATGAAAATGAAATATTTCAAATTATTTTGAATAAGACCCATAAAGGCTGTGGTACGGTTTTTATACTGTTTTGAGACTTAGGCCTTGAGATTCATGCTTACTACTGTTACTATTACTGTTACTGTCACGTGGTTGATCAACCCGCCAGTCATCAGCGGTCTCGGATGTCACCTAGCAAGTGTACACCGAAGACCCCCTATAGATCATGACCATAGATCTCACTGTATACTGTTACTGTGTCCCTTAATGGACGATGATAGCATGATATGATGTAGGGTGATGCCTAGTCTCAACTTACCGATTACTGTTTACTGAAGGGATTTACTGAATCTTTTTTACTCTACTGCACTGTGAGTTACTGTTTACTAAACTGAACCGTACCAAAATACTGTTTTACTGAACTGTACTGCACTGGGAAAAACTGTTTGCTGAACTAGTAGCTACTGATTACTGTTTACTGAACTAATAGCTACTGATTACGGTTTACTGAACTGAATTATACTGATTACTGTTTACTGAACTGAAACGAATTTTACTGTTATCGAGAAAGAATACTTTGAAAATTATTTCTAAAATAGAAATAATTACTGAATTGTTATCCAGTGATTTGGATAGTTATAAGCTACTGTACTGAAAAGACTGTTTA
Organism: Heritiera fomes; assembly: GCA_032173925.1. Classification (NCBI taxonomy): domain Eukaryota; kingdom Viridiplantae; phylum Streptophyta; class Magnoliopsida; order Malvales; family Malvaceae; genus Heritiera; species Heritiera fomes. The sequence goes on along the minus strand of JAPDPM010000012.1, from coordinate 4,949,903 downwards.
CTGTAACTACTGTTTTACCATTGTACTGTCACGTGTTTTGAACTGTGTTGAAAGGAAGAAAAATAATGGTTTATCCCATTTGTAATTATGGAAAAATGGGTATTAAGTTGTTTTATCAAGACAATTTATAAATTTCTTCCTATAGTCGCTCTGGGTTTCCTGGACAAGACAGGTATTCCAAAAATACCTTCCTGCTCAATCTGGATTTCTCGACCGACTATAGTATCCTTCCTTTACTGTGCTTTGTACAACGTTAGGAAAATAAACATTTTCCTGCATATAGATTTCATTATATCAAGTAGCATACAACTCCTTTACTGAGCACGTTGTTCGCTCACCCCTTACTTTCAAACTTTCCAGATTAATCACGAGGATTATTTGATGGCTTCCTCAGTTAAATATAGCTGCGAGTAGCCTACTGGGACAAAGAGCATTGAAATTTAAAGGTATAGTCACTTCTCTTATATATTCAGACACTTGTATACAGTACTACTTGTATACAGTACTACATTATTGTAAAATAGAAACAGGGGATGTAAAGTGTAAGGAATATTGTAAATTTTCATATTCCAAATTTACCAAATAAATAAATGTTTGCCATTTATTACTGTTATTGATCACGTGTTAAAGGCATCACGGACAGCCCAACCGTATATTATGTATAAAATATGTTAAATTAATGTACTGTGGACTGTTACAGCTAAATATTACCAGCATATTAGAGTATTTAGTGCGATTTTTCAATAATTTAAATTTTCATTAAAAACAAAAATGAATTTTTTTTAAATCAAAACGAATAAAAGTTAATAATAAAGCTTTAATAATTAAATATTCACTCGATGATGGGATGTTATAAAATTCACAACTAGTGATTTCCTAACTGATCCCTAAGTGAGAAGAATTCACTAAATATTACCAGCGTATTGAAATATTTAGTATAATTTTTCTGTAATACAAATTTTGTTTTAAAACAAATAAAATAATTTTTTAAAAAAGAAAATGATAACAAAAAAATGCATGTGCATCATTCATAATATGTCTACTTCATATGCATTCATGTAAAATTTAAAGTAAATGTGAATCTTCTGAGGATAAGATTCTATAGAAATCGCAAGTAACGATTCTTAAGAAATATTTAGGTAAGATTATTATTTCAAATATTACCGAAAGTATTGGAGTATTTGATTTAGTTTTGCATTACAAAAATGTTCACATTCACTTTTGAATAAAATAAACTTTAGTCTTTGTTTTTTTAAATATAGAAAAATGATTTTGAGAAAAGAGAAATAAAATTGTTCAATAAAATAGGAATTATTTTTAAATATTAAATTAAGACTCTTTTATTGAAACTAAAGGATAACACTTGATTAAGATGGTACCGTTTTTAAACGGACATTGTGGGGGTGCTAATCCTTCTCTACGCGTAACCGTATTCCCGAACTCGATTTTTATTTTCACAGACCAAATATTATTTTTTTAATAAAACTTAATTGTTTTTAAGGTTTTGTTGAAAAGATAAGATTTTTAGGGTCAATCACACTTAGTAAAAAAGATTGGTGGCGACTCCCTATTTTTAATATTTTCAAAATTATCGAATGGTCGAGTCCCTGAACAAAATCGTTATGACATCCACCTCTATCGAGATCCTAGAAATTCAGTGGGGCCTACCAATTATTTTCCCTTAATACCTAAGATATAATTAAAAAATTGATTAATTATAAATATTCAATAATCTTAATTATATAAATAAAATTAAACAGTACATTAGGATACGAGGTCTCACATTTCCCCCCACCTTAAGAAATTCAGTCATTCAAATTTGATCAGATTGGTCCGGAAATAACTCTGGGTATTTCTCCCTCATCAGGCTCTCTAGCTCCTAGGTAGCTTCTTCCTCAGTGTGGTATTACTAGAGAACCTTAACCAGAGGTATCGTCTTAGACCGTAGCACTTTATCCCTTCGATCCAAGATCTGTATTGGCTTCTCCACGTAACTCATATCTTTTCTGACCTCCAGTGGTTCATACTGAATTACATGAGATGGATTTGGATGATATTTTCGGAGCATAGACACGTGGAAGGCATTATGTACACTGGAGAGCTCTGGTGGTAATGCCAACCGATATGCTACGTTTCCCATTTGGTCTAAGATCTCAAAAGGTCTAATGTATCGAGGACTCAGCTTGCCTTTCTTTCCGAATTTCATGATCCCCTTAGAAGGTGAAATTTTTAGGAATATCGAGTCTCCCACAAAAAATTCTAATGGTCGACGTCTGACATCTGCGTAACTTTTCTGCTAACTTTGAGCAGTCTTCAACCTATCACATATCAACTGAACATCCCTGAAGCCTGCTCAACCAAATCGGAAGCCAAAATCTTCTTGTCGCCCACTTCTTCCTAAGCTATCGAGGAACGGCATCTCCGACCATATAAAGCTTCATAAGGTGCCATGCCGATACTCGAATGATAGCTATTATTATAGGCCAATTTCGCTAGTGGAAGATGATCGTCCCATGAGCCTTTAAAATCTAATGCACAAGCTCTCAACATATCCTCGAGCATCTGGATGGTGAGCTTGGACTGTCAATCAGTCTGCCGATGGAAAGCTATGCTGAAATTCAAATGAGATCCCATAACCTCCTGAAATCTCTCCTAGAAATGAGAAGTAAATCGGGAATCTCGATCGGAAGTAATACTCACTAGAACTCCATGTAGTCTCATAGTCTCCTTGACAGAAAGATCGGCTAGGGCACTCAGAGAATCTGTAGACTTAATAGCCAGGAAGTGGGCAGACTTCATCAATCTATCAACAATTACCCAGATCGCATGATGACCCTGTTTGGTCATTGGTAAACCATCATGAAATCTATGGTAATGTGCTCCTATTTACACATCAGAATCTGCAGAGGCTGAAGTAATCTTGCAAGTTTCTGATGCTCTACTTTTACCTACTGGCAGGTGAGACATCTTGCAACAAACTCGGTGATGTCTCTCGTCATGTTAGGCCACCAGTACACCTTACGTAGATTCTGACACTTCTTGTTACTGCCCAGATGCAAGGTGTACTTAGAACTATGTACCTATGCTAAAATCAACTCTCGTAACTGCTTATTCTCGGGAATACAAATCCTGTTCTGGAACCTCAGAATACCATCCGTTCCAATCACATATTTTGACTGAACCCTGAACTGCAATTGACTGGCAATTTCAATACACCCCGAATCTTCCCTCTGAGATTTTGATCTGGTCCATCAATCTCGATTCAATTGAAAAACTGGACACTTACTCATACATTTCAAAAAGAGTAACATCTAAACTGAGGCTCGCAAACTTCTCTAACAGCTTGTATTCCTGAACCATCATGTAGGAAACCATTCCCAAATGCTTCCTACTCAAGGCATCTGCTACCACATTATCCTTCCCCAAATGATACAATATCTCACTGTCATAATCTTTGAGCAGCTCCATCCATCTACGCTGCCTTATATTTAGTTCACGATGCGAGAACAAATATTTCAAGCTTTTTGTGGTTAGTAAATGCCTGGAATCTCTCACCATACAGATAGTATCGCCATATCTTCAAAGCAAACACCACAGAAGCAAGTTCCAGGTCGTGTGCAGGATAATTCCTCTCGTGATCTTTCAACTGTTGAGATCCATAGGAGACCACTTTCATATGCTGCATCAGCATGCAACCCAAACCTAGTGAGGAGGCATCACTGTACACTGAAAACCTTCCAAAACCACTCGAAATGGTAAGGATCGGTGCTATAGTTAATCTTTGCTTCAATTCCTAGAAGCTGCACTCACACTTATCAATCTACTCAAACTTTACTCCCTTATGTGTGAGACGTGTTAAAGGAGCAGCAAGTCTGAAGAAACCCTTGACAAATCTACGATAGTATCCTGCCAGACCCAAAAAACTTCGTATCTCAGTCACCATTTTCAATCTCTCCCACTTCACTATAGCCTCAACTTTAGATGGATCAACTGAAACCCTGTCTTTAGAGACCACATGTCCTAGAAAAGTGATCTGATCTAGCCAGAACTCGCACTTACTAAATTTAGCATAGAGCTTTCTATCTCTGAGGGTTTGTAGAACTATATACAGGTGTTGCTCATGCTCCTCCCGAGATTTGGAATACATTAGGATGTCATCGATAAATGTGATGATGAATTTATCAAGGTAAGGCTTGAAAACTTTATTCATCAAACTCATGAAGACTGCATGGGCATTTGTAAGCCCAAATGGCATTCCTAGAAACTCGTAATGGCCATACCGAGTTCTGAAAGCTATCTTAGGGACATCACTCTCTCGAATCTTCAGCTTATGATATCTTGATCTTAGATCAATCTTAGAAAATACTTGGGCACCCGTGAGCTGATCAAATAAATCATCTATCGGGGGAAAAATACTTATTCTTGATAGTAGCCTTGTTGAGCAACCAATAACCAATACAGAGTCACAGGCTACCATCTTTCTTCCGGACGATTAGAACTGGTGCACCCAAAGGAGAGACGCTTGGATGGATAAACCCCTTATTTAATAACTTTTGGAGCTGCTTCTTGAGCTAATCAAGCTCAACCAGTGCCATCTGGTAAGGGGGTTTCGAAATAGGCTCAATATCGAGTACTAAATTAATAGTAAATTCAATCTGCCAATCAGGCGAAAGTCCCTGTAATTCACCCGAAAACACATATGGAGATCCCTAACCATCAGGATCTTGTGTAACTCCGGACGCTTCTTCTCAACATCCTTCACTTATGCATTAAACCCTTCAACAATCAAACAAATACTTAAGTTCTCAAATTTGGATCAAATGATTTTTAATAAAATATTTAATTTCATTGATATACCGAAAGCTTTACAATATATCTTTCAGAGTGGGAGAAAGTTATATACTTAGTGTAACATCTACACTAACATAATTCATAGCTAACCAATCTATCCTTAAAATTACATCAAAGTCGTACATATTTAACAAAACTAGGTTAGCTGCGGTTTCTTTCTCTCCTATCTTTAGTTTACAATTTCTATACACAACATCAGTCATTTGTGATTCTTTAAATGGGGTAGAAATTTGCAGTGAATAACCTAAAGGTTCAAGTTTCACTGGAATTCTAGCAGCACATGCTGGTGATATTGTGAGAACCGCCAATTCCTTAAAACCAATCAGGTACTTAACGTGTAATTATAAGTGCATATAATGCAATGATGTAATTTATGGGTTTCAAATATATGATTAAGGTTCATAATTATAGAAAGGAAGTCTTCGAGAATAGAAGTCAAGAATCACGTGAAACGAATACGTATATCGTATATATGATGCACGTTAAATTGACATAAAAGGAATGAACGTGTTATGCGCATAAGCTTACGCACACGCATAAATCAAATTAAATGCATGCAACGTGCATGCATGCATACGTAAACTCAACGCATGCATGTATATAAATAAATATACGCAAATAATTAAAAGGAATAAGAATATAAATTAATATACACGTACACACACATATAAATATATATATATATATATATATATATATATATATATAGAGGTATGTGTATAGATATAAATATAATTGTATTTATACACATAAATATAAATATAGGCACCTAGAAATAAAGATAAACATAATTATATAAGTGTGCAAATAAAAATGTATAGGTATATCTACAAGTGTATATATATATATATATGTATTAAGTGATGATATAAATGAAAAATAAATATATATTTATAAATTATATATATAAAGATGAAATATATATAAATAAGCTTATATATTAAAAAAAGAAAGAAAAGAAAGAAAGAAATATATAATATATATAATAAAATATATATTTTAAGTAGCATTTGGTGGGAAAACTCTCACCAAATCTCTGCATTTCAGATCTACCCATCATCTCAAAAAGAAAAATAAAAATAAAAATAAAAATAAAATGGAAATGAAATGAAAGGTTAAAGAATGGAGAGATATGTGAGATAGCTAAGCAAACTTGGAAAGAAAGAAAAATAGAGAAAGGAAGTAAAACAGAGGCGAGGTGAGGTTCGATATAGAGAAGAGAGAAATTTTTCGAGAAAGAGAGACCTGAGAAAAATTGAAAGGGATGAGAGATGAGTAACCGAGAGTGAAAGGGTGAAACCAGGAAGGAGCAGTAGACGACTTGCGAGGCTGGAACTAGTAGACCAATGCAGAATAGAGGTTGTGAAAGGCGATTTACAGGGCTGAAAAAGTGAGGACCAAGTAGCTGGGTTAAATCCGATTAACGGGTGGTGTTTGGGTGTTGCAGGCGTTTACTAGAAGGGCTGGATAGTGGCATTTTTGGAGCCTAGTGCAGTGGCACGGTTCAGGTCTGGAGCAAAGATGTTTATGTGGAAACAGGGCAATCCAATGGCAAGGGAAAAAAAGGTTGTTGAAGTTGAAACCTAAAGCAAAGGAACCCGCAGCTGACGTTAGGAGAAAGGCTGTCATGAGTAGTGTTTGGAGTGGTTGGACAGGGGTGTTTAAAAGGCGAAGCTGGACATTGGTTTGATGGCCTGAACCAAGGCAGTTGGTGCTACTTTTAGGGTGTGTTAAGTATTGTTACAACAGGGCTGTGTATAGGAGAAAATGTGGAGGAGTTGCTACCATTTGGGGCTTTTCGTAAGGTCTTGTTGTCAAGGCACCGCTGGTTCCCAAGCCGTCGACAAGCATCCCTTAGGCGCCCTCGCCGTAGGTTAACCCTGACAACGTGTGGTAGGCGATCGCCCATACTCACTTACGTATTGTCCGCTTCGGTAGTCGCCCACCTCACACTTTATCCCAAGGGGCCTGAAGAACTCAGGACATAATCCTTTGAGCGCGCGTTTTTACTGAGGTTCGAACCCTGGGCACCCATAGGTACCCAAGCCTTACACTCATGTTATGGTAACATGAGTGTAAGGCTTGGGTACCTATGGGTGCCCAGGGTTCGAACCTCAGTGAAAACGCGCTCAAGGGATTATGTCCTGAGTTCTTCAGGCCCCTTGAGATAAAGCTGTGAGGTGGGCGATTGCCGAAGTGGACAATACATAAGTGAGTGTGTGCGATCACCTACGACACGTTGTCAGGATAAACTTGGGGCGAGGGCGCCTAGGGGATGCTCGCCGACGGCCTGGGTAACGAGCGGGGCTCTGACACTATTAAATCTCCAGAATTGTCCAACGTGTCTCTTGAATCAATCTGAAAAATAGTTCTCATTTAATGAGTGAGGGCTTAGTAAGTCATTTATATAAGTGCAAAAGTAGAATTTATACTGTTCTAAATGCAATGCATGAATCTTTTAAGTAAATTTCTCATCTCATATTCTCTTTAAAATCGTCTATCAAGCACATCTCTGATCATGCCCTAAAGAACTCTAAGTGGGTAAGGGTTTTAGGAAATCAAAGGAAGGAAAATTCAAAATACCTCATTATACCCATCCCATCATCTTTCTATCACATTGACCTTTGATCATAACTTATCAACCATTTTCCAATCCTCTTGTCATTATTCCATAGTATGTCATGCAACAATGAATCATACGTAACTCCGACATCATGTGGTACTAATTTACGCTCATATCAATCTCATGTTGTATCATATCTCATATGAAAATTATATTCAAACGCAATATTAAATCATGTCACTTTTCGTCTAGTAAGTACACTATGTACTGTATCAAATCAACTCAAATCACTTTCAATATGGAGGAACATAATCACATGTAGTATATAAGTTATGACACTTCTTCATATGCATCTCTTGTTCATTTTTAGTATACGGTCAAGACATCTTTCATGCAGAAAGCATATTGTTTTGTCATAATTCATTATGTAAACTTATGCAAGCTTTGCTGTATAAAAACGACTATCATTTCAAATCATATTACATATACTTTTAAAGCATGTTCAAAACATGTAAAATCTCAATTCATTTCATGTTTAATTTTAAGACATGTTAGAGTATGTACAATTGGCAAGTCATATCATGTGCACTTTTAAGGCATGTTAAAAAAAACATGTAATATCTCAAAACATTTCATTTTCACTTTTAGAGTATGTCTAAACCATGTACAGTCTCAAAACATTTCTCATATACTATAAAATCATGTCAAGTCTAGAGTTCATATCAAATAAAACTATACTCTAGACAGCATATCATATCACGTTTAACACTAGGCTGAATCCCTAATACAAATACTCTATCAATAAAGACTTACTTCACTGTAGCTAGCAGTGAAAAATCATGTCATTGTCCCCTGGAAACCAACTAGGGCGCTATCTATGGTCATAGACTTCATGTTTCTCAGCCCTACTAATCAGGTGTGACTGAGCCCTGTCCATGACTATTGTCGGACAAGCATCTCTACCTAATGAGTAATCTCCAATTAGACAACTTTCACTATGCTTTATTGAATTTAACTTTCTTAGGGTGCCTATAGTCTCATAAAACATTTAAACCTTTCACTTTTCTTATGAAAAATAGTGTAAAGTATGTAACACATTTCTTTAAGATAATTTACATATATAAATACATACACTTACACTATATACTCAGTCTTTTCAAAACAATTTAAACATCTAAAGTATTCATATAAGTATTGCATGGATAAATCCTTTCAAAATCTCAAGTTATAAGCAAAGCATGCTTAAAAACAATGCAACTAAACATATGAGTTTAAAACCGTATAGTCTAATGCCCATGGAATGCATTCATGCAATGTCATTTTAGTCTAGTGATGCCTATAGGTCCAATACTGCATTAGATCATTTAACCAAAAATTGCATCAATATGTACCTTTATCGAGCTCAATGCCATACTTGTATTTCACTTTGTTTAATCGTAAATCCATGATATCATCCATTCACATATCATACATAAATATTTAATTTGATACCCATTATTTTCCACAATATTAAATTTCATTCTCAGGCATTCATGCATCCTCAACTAGTAATTAACCGAGATTTACTATTACCACTTGTTTCTACAGATAATCTTAAAAGCTATAAAAATTTCCTCATAAGTTGCATCTTTACGGTACCTTATCACGCTCCATGTCATTCCTACATTTCACTTTATTAAATCACACCTTTATAATATCACCTCTTATACTGCACCATATCAACAAACTCTGTTATACTATTCTAAATTTCTTAGTTAAGTTGACTCTCTATGCATTTAAATCATATATTGTACCATATCAACAAACTCTATTATACTAATCCAAATCTCTTAGCCAAGTCGACTCTCTAAGCATTTGAATCATCATATCATCATATATTAACCTATACAATATAATCCTACTTCTATATTATATAAATGTCGTATCGTTATTAACCTTGGCGTTTACGCGTCAAGCTTGACTGAGCTTGTAATCACCGCCTTAACGTCGAGCTACAAATCCAAATATTATTAAGAGGCTTAGCATCAATCTAATACTATTCTAGATATTTATAAATATAAAAGTGGTGCTTGCTGATTGACTTCCTTAAATTGAATGCTATGCAAGTGCCCTGACATTAGCTAGGTTAGCGGTTGTCGTTTAATTTCCCAAAATGTCCCCTTTTACAACTTTTCTATAATTCCCACGTTGCAACCTAGTCAAGAATTAATTAAGTATATTCATAAAAGATTCATGAATATATTACTAGGCTCATTTATTATCTTACCAATTTTCTTACAAGGATTTAATAAATCCTTTCCATGTACTCCTATTTCTTCTTCTCTCTATTCTATTCTTTCTTGTTATATATACATGTATATATATATTTATATATATATAGTCTGATTTTCAGCCCTTAATTCCTTGATTAATTATTGTTTCAACAACCAAAAATATATACTCTTTAAACAGTCACCATACCTTCACTCAGTAAATCCTTTAACCCTTTCAAACAAGCCTTAACAGTAGCCTTTACTAGCCTTGCACTGCCAACGATAACAACCACAAGGCATCTTAACTCCACACCATTTTTAGCTGCCATTCCAGCCACTGTGTTCATGCCAAAACCACTTGGGCATGCCATGCACCAGCCGTCTATTCTCCTTGAATTAACATCACACAAAGCCCTGATTATTTCTACCAAGGCAATGGCTGTTTCAGCCTTGAAAGGCCTTTAAACAAACGCTTAACTCCTTTCTTTCCTAGCCACCGAACCAAGTTCAACCAGCCTTGAAGAATGTCACCTAATAGTCCACTACAATGCAGCCAACAAGCCACCTTTTTCTTTTCACTACAGCCATTGCTACTGCTCATTTTTTTTCTTTTCCTATTTTAAATGCCCAAGGTTCAGCCAATGTATTATGCCTACAGCTTCAGCTTCATTTAACCTTCTTTCTTCTTTGTTCCAGTGTCAATGTAGGCACATAAAGCACCCTCCTATCCTTTGCTTGACACCCCTGTTTTGGCTTCTCTGAATGTCACGACCCGAAGGTCAATGACGTCCACTTAATACTTACTTAATTTCTTATGAAAATTTCGAACCAAATTTTTCTTTCTCTACTTACGGTTTGTATTCGGTGTCAGTGTAGTATCTAAATCCAATCCTATATTATTTATATTATTTCTCAATCTATGTCATGTTTCTCAAGGAGGTTTTCCTTATGATTTTCGTCTTATTTTACTATTCCCAAAAGAAACAGGTCGAAAACCTCCCTTTTGTATTTTATGAATTTCCCCAGGTATAATTTCCTGCACAAAACACATTTTAAATCACATAATATGGCAGCTGGTGGTTCTGCACAGTTTCATGCAATCACGTATATCAAGGATTTCAAGAGTTGAGTCATTACTAAGTTCACTTATATCACTTCATCCATATATAGTTTAAACATACATTTTGACCCGGATCGGACTCGATAACCACCTAGACTCACATAATAATATAGTATGATCCAAGGTTACATCCCATATACTTTCCTAGTACTGTGAAATTTAACGTACACATGATTATCAAAATGATATACTAGCAGTATACCTCAAAATACAAAATGCTAGCTCCGGAGAACGCAAAGGAGTACCACTACTAGGTACGGTTTCCTTGGAGCCTATACGAAGCCTGAGCCAGCTATCAACTCGTATGATCTGCGGATGTTAAATAAAGGGGTGAGCAATCCACGGCTCAGTAAGTAGTTTAAATAAAACATACTAGGCTCATATCGTAAAACACGATCATACATGCTTGAGTTATTGTAAATTAGCATGTATGGATTATACTAAGGTTTATTACCATTTCGTAAGTGCACACACGTCATAAACTTGCTCACGCTTACTTTTCATCCTTAGTTACACAAGGCATCATTCTTATTAAAAGTATAATTATGTGTGGAAGCACGAACATTCAAGTAGCACATGTTCAATGGCGTATATAGACATAACTCAATAATCGATAGAAATGAACATTCAAGTAGCACATGTTCAAATGGCATATATAGACATCATCCAATAATCACATACATCATGTGTCATATGCCTAAGATCTATTTCATCCTTCGACATTCGTCGCATTCACGAATCACAATCACTTACTTATAGTTACAATATCCTACGATTTCTCATATTTCGTCGAAACTCGTGTAGCACTTAGTTCCCGAAGGATTCTAGAGGTGGCTCACACGATTCGGAACTCGAGTCTTTGCTCGATTGGACCTTTAATACATCGAAGCTCGTGTAGCACTTAGTTCCCGAAGGATTCTAGAGGTGGCTCCCACGATTCGGAATTCCAGTCTTTGCTCGGCTAGGCTTTTAACACATCGAAGCTCGTGTAGCACTTAGTTCCCAAAGGATTCTAGAGGTGGCTCCCACGGTTCGGAATTCGAGTCTTTGCTCGGTTGGGCCTTTAGTACATCGAAGCTCGTGTAGCACTTAGCTCCCGAAGGATTCTAGAGGTGGCTCCCACGGTTCAGAATTGGAGTCTTTGCTCGGTTGGGCCTTTAGCACATCGAAGCTCGTGTAGCACTTAGTTCCTGAAGGATTCTAGAGGTGGCTCCCACGGTTCGGAATTCGAGTCTTTACTCTTGGCACATAAGGCTAGGTGCTAATTGAGGTCTATGGACTCAACATAGGGGCGATATGTATATTTGGTACTCAACTCACGTATCCATACCCAAAGCATAACAATATGTTAACATGTTCAGTAATCATAAGAGTGCCATAACACATAACACATTACACAATGCACGACAAAGATCACTTTTCAAATAAGGGCATTTCACAGGCACATTATGTTCAATTTAAAACTCTTATATAATTATTCTAGTTATCTTACCTGTAATGCTCAACCAATATCCCATATAATCTAATTAATTATTTAATAAGGATTCCTTCATCTCTTACGAGACGATACTAGTAAGATTTATTTAACCCACTTACCTCGATGCTTGGTAGGTTACCTTTCCTTGATCCTCAACTCAAGCAAAACTCCTACACCGCTCCAAATTCACTACAATTAAATCAAATGATATTTCAATAACACGTCCTAATTACGTTTTGATCACATATCAATTATATATCTTAGAATCTAGACTATTCTAACTCATTTCTTTGACGAGGAACTAAATTCTTTATGTGTCTCTCGAAACATTACTTATTCGATTTACTAGCTCTTTACTTATATTCTTTATAAGATAATAAGAGGTTTATTAATTTGTATATGCTATTTTCCTTTCGTTAGATATATATTTATATATAATCGAATAGTTATATAATTATAACTATATCTTAAACACTTATACAATTATACTTGTATTTATATCTGAACAAACCTCTTTTTCCTTTCTTTGCATTTCTTCTCTTTGTCTCTTGTTTAGTTTTCAAGTGAGTAGCATAAACATATATATATATATATGTATGTATTTAGCATTAGCATAGAAAAATTTCAAAGGATTTACTATATGTCTTTATATAAGCACTATACATACATAGATATATTTATTTATTTCTTCGTTTTTTAAGCAAGTAGTATACATACATATATATACAAGTGATATATGTGTACATATATATATATATGGGTATTTGATACTAGTGTAATCTAAATTCTTAGATTTTAGTCTTTCATTTCTAAATATACAAATACATATATATATATATACATTTAAATACATAGCATTTACATGGTATAAATTTCCAATTTCAAATTTCAATTTCCTTACTTTCCTACATCTTTATATATATATATATATATATATATATATACATATCTATATATGTATTTTCACCTATATATATATATATGTACCACATATATATTTTATATTCTTTTTCCTTTTTTCTTTTATTAAATTTCTTTTATTCTTCTTCCTTTATTTTTCTGCTATATTGGTTACATGGTACTGCTTAAGAAATTTCAGAATTAATCAAATAATGTAATTCTCACCTTAGAAATTTCTGTTTGCTATCACATTCCAGCCCTTCATTCACACCCAAAAATATCCCATTTGCAAACCTTGAAGATTTGAGGGAATGTAGCACTGGTTAAGCTACAGAAATGTCGGCAAAAGAGCAGCTTCTAGCTGCCATGTACGCCACCATACCACCACCTCGCAGCCCTGTCCTGTTCGAACAACAGAACCTTGGTGTCGATGAAGGTGTGGGATGCCGAGAGAAACCTGAACTCCCTTTTTAATATCAGTTGCTGCTTCGATAGAGAAGAGGGAAGACTCCTACAGCCCCTCCATCCTCTTTAAATTTTCTTTCTTGTCTTCACCGAAACATCCAGCCTTCAGTTCCCTCTCTCACGTTTCACTTCTTTCTCTTCCTTTCTCGGCTCCAGCTCTCTCTTTCTTTTCTCTTTCTCGGTTCTACCCGAGCCTTTCCTTTCCTTTACACTTTCTTTTCTTTCCTTTGGTCTTCAACCCCCCTTTCAATGGTATGATGGTCGAATGGCAGGGGAGGAAAATAACAGGAACGAACTGAAGGAGATGGGCTGGGAAAAAGTAGGGCAACAGTGCAAACTTCTCTTTTGACCGAAAGAAGAATGGAGTAGGGGCTGGCTGGAGATGAAAAAGAGCAAAACAAAGAGTGTTTTTCACTGCAGTAAAAGTGGAAGAGTAAGGTGGTCTGACGGGATTGGAAATTTGATGGAAAGTTTCCATCAACTCCAATGTATTTTATTGGTGATTTCCTTTTTTTATATTGTTAATATTATCACATGGTTTATTTATTTATTCATGTGTTTTCTTTATTTTTGTTAACAACTTGTGTATGTGTATATCATATTTTGTTTTATTTATTTCATTTTGTTTTCTTTTATTTTATGTTGACATTCTTTCACATTATATATATATATATATATCTATTCTCTTGTTTATTTTATTTTATTTTATTTTTATTTTAACTATTTTAAATATTCAAGCACACTACATTTCCTTTAGTATACTTGTGTACTTCGTTTTATTAAAACAAACCTACCTATGTATTTGGTGGAATATATGCATCTCATTAGTTCATATTTAAATTCTTGAACTTAGTTATGAGATTTTCCAAATGACATAAAAGTATAATTATTTGTTTCCTAATTCCACTAAATTGAGGTTTCATCCTCATTACTTGGCATAAAATTATTACTTACAAAATATATCATAGTACTAAACTTACTCCATGTCTCTTATTTATTCACTAATAGAGTACAAAGTTTGTAGTTTTTACACAGAACCCCAACAGAAAGGCTACTGTCTAGCTTTCTCCCAGCGTTCTTTCTGCCCCGTCTCAACCCTCAAAACCTCCTCTGATTTGCCTTTAAAATCACTTTTCAGCTTCAAAAAATGAAGCCTATACATCCATTAAACTCCCTTGTTACCAGTCTTGTGTTTCAGCTTGTTCCAACACCACTTTCAACTTTAAAACAAAAGCCACAAGCCATCGTTTCTCACCTCTTGTTCCAGCCCAGCTTCAAGCCTCAGAACCTCCTTCGATCAGCCTCATTTTAGCAGCCAAACCAATACCATTTCCTATCCCAACCAACCTTGATCATGGCCTAAAACCCCTATCCCAAGCAGCACTCAAAAGCCTCTAAACCGACCCCTAAGTCAGCTCTATTTCACACCTTATTTTCAGCCAAATTCCCTAGCAATAGTTTCCTATTTCCTTCAGCTCTCTTGACCCTTCCTTTCTTCTTTGCTTCACTCTTCATTCCTTTCTTAGTTTCCTTTTCTGTTTCGATGCAGAAATAACGTGAAAGATCAGATGGCTGAAGTGAGGGACGGTGTGAGAGAGATGAGACTGAAATGATGATGTGTAGGAGAGAGAGAGTGTGTGTTGAGTTGTGTGTAACGTGATGGAATGGTGAGTCGAGAGAGATAAAGGTGGGTGATTGATAAATTTTTTTATATTAAAAATATGATAGTAAGGAGGCACCTGACTTTAAGTTTGATGGAAATTCCCACCAACCTAAAAATATATTTTTTATTTATTTTTATTTTTTTTATATTTCTTTTATATATATAATAAAAAATTTTTTTTTTTCTTGATATTATTTTTATTTTTATCATCATTATTTTCTTTTTTTTCAAAGATATTACACATATATTTATCCTTTTTTAAGATAAGTTTTATATACATTCATTTATCCTTAGATATATTATATATATATATTAAATTCCTAGAATATATATATATATTATTTTAATAAATAAACATATATATATATTTACACACTGTATGCTTGTGTGTATATTTATTTATCCTTATGTGTATAAATATAAGTATATATCTATACTCATATGTATCTTTTTGTACGTATTTAACTTATTTTCTTATTTTGTTATTTATTTTCACTTCACTTGGTCCTTCATATATTTATATATGTATTTATATATGCATGTTTGTACATTGCATGCATGCACTTTGTGTGCTTTTAGTTTGGCTTACATGAGTACGTAATCATGTGCATACATGCATATAATTGCAACTCCTTTCCTATCCATCTAGCGTTCATTACTTATACTTTATTAGTATACATTTAATGTTATTCTCAAAGATTTCGTTTCTATAAATATGAATCATAATCTAAAAAATCGAAATCCCAATATTACATTATTTCGTTATATTTACTTGAATTTACACATTGAGTATATGTTTGGTTTCAAAAAATTGCAATTCTCACAAATAGAGAACCGGCAGCTGAAGCAGCATAGCCTCCACCTCTACCATCGGTGCCATAGCTAGAGCCGCAACCGGTACAGCCCCCATCGTAGCCTCAGCCCTAGATTCTAGTGCAGTCGAAGCGAATTCCAGTTAGGGGTTGTGATGCGAATTTAATCCAGCAGTTTAAGAAATTAGATCCGTTGAAGTTCAGAGGGGAAAAGGATCCAATTGCTACTAAGGAGAAGGTAAACGAGGTGGAGAAGCTATTTGATTACATGACCTGTTCTGAGGCCAAAAAGGTTGGTTTGGCTACATTTTTATTGGTGCGCAAGGCTGAGTATTGGTGGAAGTCCACGAGAACAGTCTTATTAGCCAGATATCCAACAGTAACCTGGGAGGTTTTTCTTGAGGCTTTTTATAAGCAGTACATCCCCAGCACAACACAGATGAAGTTGAAATTAGAGTTTATGAATCTGAAGTAGGGGAGTATGATTGTGGACCAGTGTGAGTCCAAATTTACTGCACTCAGCCGCTTTGATCTAGAGGTTGCCAGGAGAGAGAGGTATAAGATCGAGCAATTTGTATCTGGGCTAAAACTATCTATTAGAAATAGTTTGGCCCCGTTCGACATTTCCACTTATGATGAGGCAGTTCGTTGAGCCCAGTTATGCGAGCAGAATTATAAGGCTCAGCAGGCGGAGATTGGATTCCAAGCTAAGAGTAAGGGTAAGGAAAAGGTTTGACAGGTTTCAGATGATAGAGGTGACACTAGGCCGGCTAAGAGGCCTACAGGTATTATGATAAAAGAGAGATCTACTGGAGACAGATCCACAAGATCTGCTAGCATCGAGAGATCCACTACTCCCTAGATGGGCGATACGATTAGGTGTAAGTAGTGTGGGAGGTCGCAGGTGACAAACCCTGTTATTGGGCTATGGGAACTTGTTTTAAATGTGGACAGTAGGGTCACATGAACAGAGATTGCCCTAAGGATAGGGAGGTAGTGCCAGTAGCCCCAACAAAAAAAACAGCACCAGCAGTGAAGAAACCCGAAAAGGCGACACCCTTAGAACTGTGCAAAGCTACAACAGTTGAGAAAGGGAAGCAGACGATGACACAAGGTAGGGTGTACGCACTCGATAAGGAGACTGCTGATACCTCTTTTGACATTATATGAGGTAAGATTACTATTTTGATATTACTGCTATTGCATTAATAGATCTGGGTTCCACGCATTCATTCATATTTGTCACGACCCAAAGGCCGTAATTTGCACTTTAGAATATACTTTTTCCTTCTTTCAAATTTACGGACTAAATTTTTTTTCGTTTTACTATTTGTATTCGGCGTTAGTGTAGTCACTAAATCATTTTCATTCATTCTTTAATTCAATTATGATTTAAATAACTCCCTAATACAGGAAAAGATCATTTATAGTCCATAACTTACAATTTCTTAGAAACAGATTGAAAATATCCCCTCTTATATTTTGAGATTTCCCACAGTTCACATTATATTTACCAAATGTGCATCAACTCAACAATCCTAGTATCCACTACTAATCACCACATACAGAGCATATAATATCAGAATATTATATCAACTACTTATTATCCTAGTTTACATCCCACCCTATAGTACTGTACAAACATTACCTGAAAATAAAAGCATATAAAGAAGAGATATTACTATACCAACATATTCAACGACAAGGACTTCAAGAGTCGAGACACTATCAAATCACCAGAACTCTCCAACGTGTCTCTTAAATCAATCTGAAAAATAATTCTCGTTTAATAGTGAGGGCTAAGTAAGTCAATTATATAAGTGCAAAATTAGACTTATACTCTTCTAATGCAGATGCATGAATCTTTTAATTAAAGATTCTCATATCATATTCCATTTGTAATTGTTTATTAAAATATCTCAGATCATGCCCTAAAGACTATAACTGGGCAAGAGTTTTAAGGTATCGATGTAAGGGTACTCGAAAATACCTCATCATTTCCATCTCTGTGCAAGTCTATCATATAAACCTCTGACCATATCAATTCAATTATTTTTTCAACTCTCTTGTCCTTATACCATGGTATATCATGCAATAGTGCATCATAGGTAGTTTCGACATCATATGGTATTAAGCTATACTTATATCAATCTCATGTCTTTATAGCTCATGCGAAAACCATAACCATGCACAGTATCAAATCATGTCATTTATTATTTAGAAATTTAGCCTCTATACTGTGTTAAATCATGTCACTTTTTATGTGGAAACATGATCACATGTAGTATGTAGTTATGTCACTCTTCATGTAATTATCAGGTTCATGTACAGTATATGGTCATGACATCTTTCATGCAGAAAACATATCGTTTTGTCATGATTCATTATGCAAACTTATGCAAGCTTTACTGTATAAAAACGACTATCATTTCAAATCATATTACATACACTTTTAGAGCATGTTCAAAATATGCAAATCTCAATTCATTTCATGTTTACTTTTAAGACATATTAGAGTATGAACAATTCACTAATCATATCACTTGCACCTTTAAGACATGTTTAAAAATATGTAATGTCTCAAAACATTTCATATTCACTTTTAGAGCATGTCTAAAACATGTATAGTCTTAAAACATATCTCATATATTGTAAAAATCGTGTCAAGTCTAGAGTTCATATAAAAAAAAGTCATACTCTAGACAGCATATCATATCAGGTTTGAGACTAGGCTGAATCCCTAATACTCTATCAATAAAGACTTTAATCACTGTAGCTAGCAGTGAAAATCATGTCATCGTCCCCTGAAAACCAACTAGGGCGCTATCTATGGCCACAGACCTCATGTCTCTCAACCCCACTGATTAGGTGTGACTGACCCCTGTCCATGCTATTGTCGGACAAGCATCTCTGCCTAATGAGTAATCTCCAATTAGGCGGTTTCCACTATGCGATATTGAATTTAACTCTCTTAGGGTGCCTATAGTCTCATAAAATATTTAAACCTTTCACTTTTCTTATGAAAATAGTGTAAAGTATGTAACACATTTCCTTAAAATCATTTACATATATAAATACATACACTTACACTATATACTTAATCTTTTCAAAACAATTTAAACATTGAAAAGGATTCATATAAGTATGCATGGATAAATCCTTTCAAAATCTCAAGTTATAAGCAAGGTATGCTTAAAGGCAATGCAAATAAACATATGAGTTTAAAACCGTATAGTATAATGCCCATGGAATGCATCCATGCAATGTCATTTTGGTCTAGTGATGCCTACAGGTCTAATACCATATTAGATCATTTAACCATAAATCGCATTAATATATTCCTTTATTGATCTCAATGCCATACTTGTATTTCACTTCATTTAATCCTAAATCCATGATATCATCCATTCACATATCATACATAAGTATTTAATTTGATATCCATTATTTTCCACAATATTAAATTCCATTCTCAGGCATTCATGCATCCTTAATTAGTAATTAATCGAGATTTACTATTACCACTTGTTTCTACAAATAATCTTAATAGCTATAAAAATTTCCTTATCGATTTGTACAAGCATAATTTATCCAATACCATTATATTACGTCAAATCAATGGTCTCGATTTATACTATATCATAACTACTAGCTAAGTTGAAATCTCTAAGTACTCGGATCCTCAAGAAACCCTATATCAACCTATACAATATAACTCTACTTCTACGTTATATAAATGTCTTACAGACTCCTTTGCTTGAGGCTTGTGTGTCGAGCCTAGTCTGGCTCGGTAGTCACCTTAGCGCCATGCTACACCTTTAAACATGATCGTATCGAATTAGTGCCAATTTACAAGGATCATTTTCTAATTAAATTTTATAATCTGTGGAACTCCGGAGTTGTCTTACCAAGTTGTAGCTTAACATACGTGAAAGCCTAACTTCGTATGCATGCACCAAATTTTGTGCGTACACCTTTAAACATTAGTAATTTACTTTGTATAAGTTTAATAAAATTCAAAATATATACATATTTAAATTTGAATAATGTTGGCTTACTTATAAACCCGAGCCAATGCATATATAATTCCTTTTCCTTATATATATATATATATATTCTTTTCCTCAAATATATATTTTATTTCTTTTCATTCCGTTTTTTGTCTTTTCTTTCTATTTTCTTTCTTTTCTTTCTTCTTTGGCTTGATCAATCTCGGATCAATCTTCTGGCCCCTTTGCACCTATTTCTTTGCTTTATTTTCTTTGATGCCTTTTAAACTCTTTTCTATGGCTCTTGATCAGCCTATATATATATACACTTCCCTTCAACCAAAGATACAGTACTCAGTCCTTGTTTCGCTCAAAGTCTCGAGAATGAAGCTTCTTTCCATCTCTGTTTATAGTAGCTTAAAAACCATTCATCATTTATCATTTCATCCACTACTAACAGCCACTAATTGCAGCCAACGTGTATCTTTTTCCAGCACCTGAAACTACCCAAGTCAGCCACCAAAACACCACTTGTACATCCCTTAAACAGCCCTTCAGTCTGTCATGCTTACAGTAG
Source organism: Heritiera fomes (assembly GCA_032173925.1). NCBI lineage: Eukaryota > Viridiplantae > Streptophyta > Magnoliopsida > Malvales > Malvaceae > Heritiera > Heritiera fomes. The sequence continues at coordinate 4,929,234 of JAPDPM010000012.1, read as the reverse complement.
CCTATTCCTATACCTATTCTGCCACTTTTTCCACCCAACAAGTGTCAAGGCCTCGCCCGTTCCCAGGCCGTCGGCAAGCATCCCCTAGGTGCCCCAAGTTTACCCTAACACGTGAGGTTGGCGGTGGCCCACACTCACACGTATTGTCCGCTTTAGCGGTCACCCACCTCACGGCTTTATCCCAAAGGGCTTGAAGAACTTAAGACATAATCCCTTAAGCACATTTTCACCGAGGTTTGAACCCTGGTACCCTTACATACCTAAGTCTTGCACTCATCATACCATTTGGATATGATGAGTGTAAGGCTTAGGTACCTAAAGGTACCAAGGTTCAAACCTCAGTGAAAATGCGCTCTAGGGATTATGTCCTGAGTTCTTCAGGCCCTTTAGGATAAAGCCGTAAGGTGGGCGATCGCCAAAGCGGACAATACGTGTGAGTGTGGGCGACCTACCAACCTCACGTGTCAGGGTAAACCGGAGGCACCGAGGGGCTTAGGGTATGCTCACCGATAGCCTAGGAACGGGCGGGGCCTTGACATAAAAACCTTGACATAAAAATGCGCATTTTTATGTTAAGGCCCCGCTCGTTCCCAGGCCGTCGACGAGCATCCCCTAGGCACCCTGACACCCCAGGTTTACCCTGACACATGAGGTTGGCAGTCGCCCACCTTACGGCTTTATCCCAAGGAGCCTGAAGAACTTAGGACATAATCCCTTAAGCGTGTTTTCACTGAGGTTCGAACCCTAGTACCCTTAGGTACCTAAGCCTTACACTCACCATATCCAAATGGTATGATGAGTGTAAGGCTTAGGTACCTAAAGGTACCGAGGTTTGAACCTCAGTGAAAATGCCCTCAAGGGATTATATCCTGAGCTCTTCAAGCCCCTTGGGATAAAGCCGTGAGGCGAGCGACCGCCAAAGAGGACAACACGTGTGAGTGTGAGCGACCGCCAACCTCACGTGTCAAGGTAAACTTAGGGCGTAAGGGCACCTAGGGGATGCTCGCTGACGGCCTGGGAACGGGCGAGGCCTTGACAAATAGTGTATCGACCTTCAAGGCCTTGCTATTAAATATTTGGTATTGTAATACTTCTTCCGTATATACTTTTATTTTCAGGCAATTTTTGTATAGTACTAGAGGATGGGATGTAAACTAGGATAATGAGTAGTTGATGTAATATTCTAGTATTAGATGATGTGTTTATGGTGATTAGTTGTGAATAGTAGGACTGTTGAGATGATATGTATATGGTAAACATAATATGGATTGTGGAAAATGTTGTATTGCATTGTGATAATTTGCAGGTAGTTAACTAGGGAAATCTCAAAATATAAGGGGGGATATTTTCAATCTATTTTTAAGAAATAGTAAGTTATGGGCTATAAATGATCTTTCCCTATATTAGAGAGTAAATTAAATCATAATTGAATTAAAGAATGAATGGAAATGGTGCAGTGACTACACTGACACCAAATACAAACAGTAAAATGAAAAGAAAAAAAATTAGTTTGTAAATTTGTTAACAGGATTAAGTGTATGTATCAATTGAACATCATGGCTTTCGGGTCATGACACTATTAAAACTTATAATAAAGTCTGCTACAGCCCTTTCTAGCCTGAAAATTCTAGTATTCGGACTCTAAAGCTGTGGATGGAGAGCTGGCTCCGACATCGACTCCGAAGTATGCTCTAGGGAGGGCTGAACACGCTTGGGGCGTCCCCTACCCCAACCAGCGCCCTTTCACATTTCTGACATACTGCACCAAAACTAGAGGTGGCAAAAACTGGCTCGAAACCGAACCAGACCAGCTCGAATTGACTACAAAATCAAAAACCCGAAACCGAAAAAACCAGAACCCGACATAATCCGAGCCTGATACGATCCAAAACTGAGACCGATCCAATCCGAAACCCGTAAAAAATTGAATTTTTAACCCGAGAAAACCCGAATTGTAATTATATAATTATTCTTTAAAAATAAAAAAAATAATTGATACATTTTTTAATTAAAAAGTTTAAAATTTTGAAAGCAATTATTACTTATTATACAATTTTATCAAATCTATATTACCAGCAAAATAAATATTGAATCTTTTTAATTAAATTAAATTAATTTAATTTAAAACACCATAATATATGATATCAAATAATCTTTAATATTTACAATAATAAATATATTATTAATTTAACATTTGATTTTATTACAAAAATCATTTTAACATTTTATTATTTTTATTTTATAATAAAATTTTAATTTTAATACAATAATAAATCAAATATATAAAAAAATTATATAATTTCAATATTTGTTTGAAACTTTGAATTTGATATTTTGTGCAACACATTAAAAATATTTTTAATAAAATTAAATTTAAACTATATTTTCTTAAAGTTTCAAGTATAGAAAGATATTGAATTTAGAATAAAAAAAACCTAATCTTAAAACTCAAATTCAAATTTTTAAGATTAGAAAAAGCTAAGTAATTAAATTAAACAATATAAGTACAATTTTTTTATAAGCTTGGATATCATTGAAAGAGAAAATTATAAATTAAGCTAGTGGTAATTTTATTTTTAGCCTAAAAACAAAAGACATTAATAAATCAAGCTAGTGATAATTAATTATTTATTATATTATAATATTCTTATACATGAATAAACCAATTTGGTATCTTATAATAATGATTTTTTTATTATATTATAATAATCTTTTAAGAATAAATTATGCAATCTCTTAGTGTGTAAGCATTATTTTGATAGAATTAAATATTTATTAAAAATAATTTATTTATTATCTATTAAATGTAAAATTAAAATATGGATAAAAATAATAATTCTAATAGTAAATTAAAGTGTAATTTAATAATATATTAGAGTATTATTACTGTGTAAGTGGTAAGTTTAATAAAATTTATTTTTATACTTTATTAATATTATTATTAATTATATTTAAATAACTAGCATTATATTAATTAATTTGGTAATATCCACTATTTAATATTTTAATTAGATATTCGATCAATTGGTGTATATCTAATATTATTATGTTAATGTGAACATGAAAAAATTAATACTCAATTGGTGTATAACTGTATATGATATGATTATATCAAATGTTATTATTGATAATATAATGTCAATTGGTGTATATAACTTGTTTAATTTAATGTTCTAAATATTTAATGAGATATTTGATTAATTAATGCGTACGAGTACGATTATATTTAGTATAATAATATTATATTATGATTTATGTACAAACCAAAAACAAAATAAATATAAAATTAAGGTAACTACTTGATTAATTATTCATAATATTAAGTATTTTTTTAATGTATACTATAATTTTATTCAATATTATAATTGAACAATTAGTTAACTAATTATGCGGTTAGATTTAATTTAATTACTAATTATGTTGGTATTTAAAAGACAAAATAAATGTAAAAAAATTTTTAAAAATTTAAAATTTTATTAAAAATATAATAAAATTATTAAAAAAGCTAATAAAAAACAAAGTAAAAAAAATTTATTGAACTAAGAATGTCTAAATTCCAATGGCCCAATGTTGACCCAAAAAAATACAATAACACAATAAGTTATTATTAAGAGTATAAAACCATTTATATAAATGTTTAATTGTTTAGTGTGATTTATTTATAATTTGTTAATTATTTATTTGTATAGCTAATACTTTTGGATTTTCGCTTTCTTTTAGTTTTACTATATTTATTTGGCTCACTTAAAAAATAAAATTTTATATAATTATTAATATATAATTATATATTTTATAACAAATGTGAATATCACAAAAAATTAAAAAAATAAATAATAATTGTCAAGTAATAAAAACATTAAATGTGAAAATTTATATTTATATAAATATTTATTAAATTTTAACTTTAATTTAGCATTTCTATTATATTTTTATTTAACTATATAAAATTAAATTAATTATTACATTCAAAATTATAAAATATTTATAATTTATAAAATTTTAAAATAATTTGACTAAGCTGCTAAGCTTGCCCGATTAAAACCGGACTGAACCCGAAACTGGACCAAAACTGCAAATAACCGAAACCGAAAAATCCTAAACCAAAAGTACCCGAAATCGAAAAAACTCGAAATAGAAAAAACTCGAAACCGGAAAAAACCAAAACCGAAAACACCCAAACCCGAATATAACCCGGACTGAACTTGCTCGAACTGGTCCATTTGCCACCTCTAATCACAACAAAATGCATAAAACATATTTTTAGTTACAAAATCCACTTATATATCTAAGCAAGTGCAGTTTTAATCAATCAAATCAACATACACTAATAGACATTAGGCCAAACTAGCTCTGATACTACCTTAAATGTCATGGTTCAAAATATTATATAATTTACTAATTTCACTTAAACAATTCACATGCAGTTGGGCTATCTGCAGTGTCAACTCATATAAAAATGAAATTTATTTATTTATATACAAACCCAAGATTTGAAATTCAATTTCATAAACAAAATATAAATATTTACATTCCAAGTTTAATATACATAAAAGTAGCATCGTACAAATTAGTCTGAATACATAAAATAAAATCTAGTATACCTTGATGAATACTGATGATCGCTTGAGGGATATCAAAATCAGGTCCTCCAAAAAAGCAGACCTGAAGCTACTACAAATAATTTGGAAATGAAAAATAACGGGGTGAGCTAACGTGCTCAATAAAGAATATCTATATGAAAGCTGACATTACGTATGCTATATGCAATTTAACAAACGAAATCTCTTACAAAATCATGAATTAAAATCTTAAGATTTAAATCAGATAAGCACGATCTAACATGAAGGATACTATAGTGGATTGGGTAACTAGATGAGTATGAGAGGTACTTTAAAGTACCTTACGTGTTCTGGTATCCAAATCCACTATAGGGAATTTAATGTTACTAAATTAAATACAAATCCAAATAATTTCATATTTACAAAAAATAGTACTTGCATATTCAAAAATCAGAAAATACTCCGTAAACATTATAAATCATATTTATATTAGTTTTTAATAGATATTCCAAATAAATAATTTCATAGAAGTTATTTTTCAAATCATGAAACATAGGTAACGGATAAATCAAAGTTGGAATACATATCAAAACTAGAAGTGCCTAGATCTAAGTTAACTAGGGGTATACCATCTCGTGTAATTTTAGTGGAGACTAGGCTACACCCAATAGACACATGCACTATAGTAGACGTATGGCCATAGTCAAGGGGCCACAGTGTGTACATTAGCCAGGTGTCACCTGTGGGAGCTAAAGACTGGGTTAGAGTCAGTAGCATCGGAACGGAACAAAACGGAAATGCATGTACCCGTAGGTAGCTACGTGGCCAACAGTCTCAAAACATTTCATAAATATTTTCAAAACTGTTTACGGAGATAAATTTAATAAATCATGCCTTAAATAAATTCATAATGATTTAATTCAAAATTCCATACATTAAAATATGATAATATACCATAAAATCTCAAAATCGTCAACGACATGCAAAATAATTTATTTCAATTAATCCAGAGGCATAAAATATTCAAACAATTGGAAAAACATGTAGTTTTTATAAAAATATATCCAAAGACTGAATTTGTGATTTAATTTAATTAAAACATATTTAGGGACTTAAATGTTCAAGTTTCTAAAATTTGTTTCTTTTATTTTTAAAAATCATGCCGAATAATAATTTAAAGGAGCTTAAGCTATTTTAGAAAAATTTCGACAACATAACGGTATATTCTAGCATAACCCTCTTGCACGAAAATACAACTTTAAACCATAATTCCCAATTTCCAAATTCAACTCAAAAATATCAATTGCAGTTCTATAAAAGCCAACATTTATCAAATCATGCAACGAAGTATCCCTACGCTTCATGCAAATATCCCTTACCTCTCAACTTATCGGTATCGCTCCATCAGCACCGATAGCACTTTCTGATTTCGAGGCTACAAAATTACCATTTAAGCTTGGTAAATTCATTATTCTTTAATTAAAAGAATACTTAATAATTTAAATGCTGATGCATTGTCTGTAGTAGCTCTAAATTCAGTGTAAATTCTATTGGTGCCAAAATAACACCTTTTGCTACACAACTCCGTTTTCGATTCCAATTGCACCTACAGTCTTAGAATAATTCGTTCATTATTTTAGAACCTAAATTAAATTAAAATAGGCAAGAATTCTCCTTCCCCTTATGTTGGCTGAATAGCATTCTTTATCCTTCTTAGTGATTTTCTTCAAATTAAGCTATCTTTCTAATTTCAAATTAATTCTATTAAATTTCTACACCACTCCTAGATGAAATTCACATTAATTAACATCAAAGTCTTGCTCCCTTAGCCATGGTCGAACCTCTCTCTTCACCCTAACATATTGATTTTCTTCACACTAAGCTTAACTAAGCTTGGTTTCATGCTTTTCTTGATTTCTACATTATTTCCTGCATTAATTATTCATCAAAATACATCATGCTCATAAAGATTGGATGGTGGCCAAAACCCTTGCACCCCCGAATTCATCATTTTATTTCATTTCAAGCTTCAAGAAGGATGAAAATAACTTAAACACATGATAATTAGTAAGAAAACCATGAAAAAATTCAAGGTTTTTCTTTAACTCACCTTGATCAAATCACTTGGGAGGACTTGGAGTTTGATTTTGGCCACTTTAAGATGAGATATTGATACCAAAAGAAAGAGCACAGAAAAATAGACAAGGTTTGTTAAGGGATTTTTCGGTTTTGGCTTGATTTCCCTTAAGTTTTTGGAAGCTTTTCTTTCTTTCAAGCTCATGTCAATGGAGGTTTATTTTGGGGTCTGGTTTCAGCAAAAAATGGATGGGGAAGATACTAGAAATGGTGAGAAAAATGATATTTTATGGGCACATTTATCATTTTGCCCTTATACTTAAAGATTTCTTCCAATTTTACCCTTAAAATTTGACTTTGTTGAAAACAGTCTATCTAATCTCCAAGATATTTCATTTAATCATAAGACACCTCTATTTAACTTGTTCTAATGTTTGGTGAAGCTTTGTCGAGGTTTGGATGCCGATTTAGGTGAAATTACCGAAATACACCTAACAGTAAAATCGCATAAATTTCTATTTTTACATTTCATTTATTCCATCCGTCTACAAGTTCTAAAACTATATTTCATGTAGAATTATTTAACATAAACCATGGTTCAAAAGTCCATTTAGTTTTTCCGTTGTTAACAAAAATTCCGACGGCCTATGGACTAAATCGTCATTTTGTAAATTGTTGCACATTTTTTGAAACATGCATAAATGACTGAGTTTGGGGTTAAGATTCTTACCATCATATTTTCCAGCCTTGAATATCAAATCCTCCAAATTCCACCTCTATCGAGTTCCTAGAATTCAGTGAGGCCCACCAACTATTGTCCCTTAATACCTAAGATATAATCAAAATTTGATTAATTATAAATATTTAATAATATTAATTATATAAATAAAATTAAACAGTACATTAGGATACAAGGTCTTATAGTAACAACCACCTCAATTGGGAGTGCCATTAAGGATATCCTTCAAAGAGAGGAGATCAGCGATTCCAGATGACTATATCGTATATCTCCAAGAACACGAGTGTGATATAGGACTAGAAGATGATCCAAAATCTTTTAGTGAAGCCAAACAAAGTGTTCACTCTCATAAATGGGTTAAGGTCATGAAAGATGAGATGATATCAATGAAGGATAATGACGTTTGGGATCATGTCGAATTGCTTAAAGGAGCAAACTGATTGGTTGTAAATGGATTTTCAAAACCAAGCGAGATTTGAAAGGCAATATCGAAAGATATAAAGCAAGTCTAGTTGCCAAAGGTTTCACTCAAAAGAAAGGCATTGATTATAAAGAGACTTTCTCTCCAGTTTCATCGAAAGACTCTTTTAGAATCATTATGGCACTTTTAGCTCATTATAATTTGGAGCTACATCAGATGGATGTAGAGACAGCATTTCTCAATGGTGACATTGAAGAAACAATTTATATAGTACAGCCAGAAAATTTTGTGTTGAATGAATCGAAACATCTGGTGTGCAAATTAAAGAAATCTATCTATGGTTTAAAACAAGCATCCCGTCAATGGTATCGGAAATTTGATCAAGTGATGATCTCTTTTGGTTTTAAGGAAAACATTGTTGATCAATGTATTTATCACAAGATCAATGGGAGCAAGTTTATTCTTTTGCTGTTATATGTCGATGACATCTTGTTGGCAAGCAGCGATATAGGCTTGTTGCATGAAACCAAGAGATTTCTTTCAAATAAATTTGACATGAAAGATCTTGGTAATGCATCTTTTGTGTTGGGCATACAGATCCATCGAGATCGTTCTCCAGGAATACTTGGCTTATCACAAAAAGCATATATCGATAAGGTGCTGAGCAAATTTGACATGAAAAATTGTGTATCAGGAGACACGCCCATTGTTAAAGGTGGTAAATTCAGTTTACTTCAATGGCCACGAAATAAAATTGAAAAGGAAGAGATGCAGAAGATTCCTTATGCTTCAACAGTAGGGAGTCTTGTGTATGCTCAAGTTTGTACGCATCCGGATATTGCGTACATAGTTTGTATGCTTGGTAGATATTTAAGTCACCTTGGATTGGATCATTAGAAAGTAGTAAAAGGGGTTATGAGGTATTTACAGAGAACTAAAAATTACATGCTCACATATCGAAGGTTAGATCATTTAGAGATCATTTAGAGATCGTTGGGCATTCAGATTTTGATTTTACATTATGTTTAGATTGTTGGGATTTCAAATAATTTATTTTCATGATGGGCCAAAATAAAATAACATATACTACAATATAAATAACTTATGGTCCCTAGTCTAAACATAACGTAATTCTCATTCTCAAATCCCATCACTAAGTGAGATACAGATTCTATCAAAAGGTTTAGACGTGGAAGACTCTAACACGAAGAAATCAATTCCAATAGATTCAGGTATGCTTCCATATTATTTTTTCTTGATGATTGAACATGAAATCTTGTGTATGTTTGTTTGTATGAATTTCCTACAGGATGTGTTAGGGCAAATAACCAAAACTAAAGGATTATTTTGCCAGGCAATAGATGATAAGGTTACATATTCTTGGCTTCTTGTGTTACCATTTTTTTTAGATTTTAGTTGAAAAAGTTCTGAGACAAGTTTGAAAAGGAAATGCATAAATTATTTTATTTCTTTTAAATTAATACCTTGCCATCCATCCATCCATTTATATATGTGTATGTGTGTATGTGTGAATATAAGTAGCTTATGACATGTGCGATGCACGTGAAAGTTTTGTTTATTTGAATATTTGTAAACATAATTAAATTTGTATTTTAAACACTTTTATATTGAAATTCAAAATTTTAATATATCTAAAATTCAAATATTAAACTTGTCGTAACGGGTCAAGTTCTAAAACTTAACTGCCAAACTTAAATTCAAGAGACGCCACCAACCATTCTAACCCAAAGTGTGATTGATCACCTATTCTTGTCTAAAGATAAGGCATGGTTTATGTTAAAAAAATCTTAAGTTCAAGAGTATGGTTATGTGTGGGGAAGGATTAGCTCCCCCACAACGGCCATCTTAAAATGGTAAGAACTAATTTTGTGATATCCTAAATAATTCTTTGTGAGACCTTATATTTTAGAGCATTATTTAATTTTATTTATGTAATTAAGAATATTGAATAATTTATAATTAATAAATTTTGGAATATACCTTAGGTATACGGCAGAACAACGAGTGGGCCCTATAGACTTTTAAGGTCCAAATGAAGGTGGAACTTCAAGGATTCGATATTTAGGGTTAAAAAATATAAAGGTAAGCATCCCGGCCTAAGATTTAATTATTTTTGCAGGTTTTGGGAATGTGCAATAATTTAAAAAATGATGGTTTAGTCCATAGACCGTCAAAATTTTCGAAAATAACAGTCAAACTAAAAGGACTTTTGACCCTCTGTCTATATTAAATAATTCCTCATGAAATATAGTTTTAGAACACCTAGACAAATGGAATAAACTAGATGTAAAAACATAAATTTATGTGATTTTATGATTAAGGGAATTTTAGTAATTTCACCCAAACCGGTAACCGAACCTCAACAAAAGACTTCACCAAACATTAGAACAAGTTAAATAGAGTTGTTTTATGATTCAATGAAATATTTTGGAGGTTGGATAAACTGTTTTCAAAAAAGTCAAACTTGATAAGCAAAATTGGAAAATTTCTTTAAGTAAAAGGACATTTTGGTAATTTTGCATGGGAGGCATTAAAAATAAGAAATTTCTACAGATTTTTGCACCTTGCTGGCTACCATTTTCAACCTCTCACCAGACCTCCATAGCCATAACCTTCCAAGAAGAAAAAGCTTCCGAAACCTAAGGAAAACCAAGTCAAAACCGAAAAATCCCTTAACAAACCCTGTGTATTTTTCAGTGCTCTTTCATTTGGTACCAAAATCTCTTCCTAAAGTGGCCAAAATCAGTCTCTAAGCCCTCCTAAGTGATTCGACCAAGGTGAGTTTCATGGGAAACTTACATTTTTCATGGAATTCTAGTAAATTACAATATGCTTAAGATGTTTCCATGTTTATTCTAGCTTGAATCAGGTTAGAAACATGTAAAAGGGCATGAGAGGCTTTCGGTCACTATTTATTCCCCATGATTATGATGTGTTTTGATGAGAATATGATATAAGAATTTGTGAAATCCCCAATTTCCTGTAATTTTTCCATATTTGTATAGTATTCCAAACTAGAATGATTAAATAAATATGGAATGTTAATATATAAATGATACATGGGATATGAATGTAATAAGAGTAATTGATGGTCAAATGGTCAAGGGTCAAAGGATGAGGTGTGAAAGAGATAAATATGAATTTAATGAGATTTTGTCTTCATCTTCACCAAGAAGAAGCCGGCAGCCATTTCAGCTCTTCCTCTCATTTTCTCCAAGTTTTCTTTCATACTTACCTTGACAAACACCCTTCTCCTCCCAACAAATCGTTAAGTTCACCTAACAAAAATTACCCCTCATCACTAGCCCTAGATATACCTATAATTTGAAGGGCCGAATCAAAGGTCTTGAGGAGATCTTGTTGCTGTCAATTTTGGTGACTAACAAAGGTAAGAGGTAAAGTGGTTTCTTTCAATTCTGTCCATGGTTTGGAGTTGTGTAGAATTGGTATAAAGTGTTTATAACCTTGAAAAATAAGATAAAGTTTTGAGGTTTCTTTAAGGGTTTGGCCAAAAGAGGGTTTATGAGAATTGAGGGTTTAAAATGAAGTTTAGGTGTTAAAGGAGTCTTGAAAAGGTTTCATTGATATAGAGGTTGATTTGTTAATTGTTATATGGTTTTTGCAGCCTTGAAGAAGTGAAGAGGAAATCATTGGTGCAACCAAAATATTGCGCTTTCAAGTTATTGAGGTAAGGAATATGTGCAACGGATTTAGGGTGACTATGTCTATTTTGGTTGCATGAATTGGTTATAAATGAAGTTGTTTTAAGTGCAGGAAAGTTTTAAATCTCGGTTTTCGCATAGTTACGATTTGGCTAGGGGCAGCCGACTGCCTTAAATAGCGGTCGACTGCCTAGATACAGACATGATGTAGTTTTTTCGAAATTGACTCAAAACAGTCGACTGCTATTTTCCAGAAAGTACTCTGTTTGTCCACCAGTCGACTACTAAGGAGACAGTCGACTGTATTTTTCTCAAAAAGTATTCTGTTTGCAAAACCAGTTGACTACTATGGAGCCAGTCGAATGCATTTTCTCGAAAAACATTTTGTTTGCGAGCTAGTCTACTGCCCTATTGGACCAATCGACTGCCCTATTGGTTTTCAAAATATGAAATATCTGAATTTTAAAAAGAAAAGAAATTTAATAAATCCATATCTGTCATAGCAGTCGACTGCCCTCTTTGAAATTAAGGTTTTGAAGCCTATTTTATATGAGTATATTTGTATTACCAAAAAGGTATATAACAAATGTTTTGGAGATTGTGGACTCTTTTGGTGATCATGCATATTATTTGTACTTGGTTGAGAAACCTTAGTTTGGTCCTCAGTACCACAGCTGTCACCTGACTAGTGTTCACTGTAGTTTATTGACTATGGCCATTTGTCTCTTATATGTGTTTGGCTTAGGGGAGGATCCCTGGCTCATACGTGGGTACGCCACTTATTTGGCATCTCTTACGGGATTTATTTGGCATCCCTTACGGGATTTATTTGGTGCATGATCTAATGGATGTTAATTGTCTCCCAATTTATATGAAGATTATTTGTATATGTGATTTCAAGTGATTTGATTTCATTTGAAAGTATTTGAATAAATGTAAGTGATGATATGTGTATATGATATTTGAAGAACTATATGGTATTTGATGAAAGTTTATGGTATATGCTTTTATAAGGATTTTACATAACATGATAGAGCCAAGCAGGAAACCTGCATATAGTGGCATAGTACACTCTTTTACATATGTTTCTTATTGAGCATAAACTCACTCCTTTATAATATCTTTTCATCTAGATTATTTGAAGTGAATTCCTACTCTCGATAGAAGAGCTTAATTGGATCTTATAGTATTCCTTCAAGGCACGCTTCCCAAATTTCTTTGAAAGTATAATCAGTTCTATTATGTACTCCAAACTACAGTACAATACAATAATGTATATTAGACCTATGTTGGGGATGTAAGTTGCGTAAATTGTTATAAGACTCATGTGTATAATGACTTGTATATATATATATATATATATATATATATATATATATATATATGAAAAGTGATTTCCAATTGAAAATGATATCACCATGTCAAATAATGAAATCTATCTATAAGAAGAAAGAAGAATGACTCGACAAACAGCCTAACCACCCTTATGTGAAGAAAAAATTAGTTGGTAATTGTAGTAAAAGGGGATGTAACGAGATGTTATAGAATTAATGTAGGAATTAAGAAAAGCTTAGAAATAAGATTAGTTAAGCTTAATGTGAAGAAAACCAACATGTAGCATGGAGAGCGAGGTTTGGCCAAGGCTAGATGAACATGAATTTGATGCCATTCAATGTGAATTTCATGTGAAAATAATGTAGAAAAATTAAATAGACAAGTTTAGCTCAAATAAAAGCTTAATTTGGAAGAATTTCATGTATGGCATAAAGAATGCAATTCAACCTTATGAATGGGAAGGAGAATTTGTGCTAAATTCAATGTAATTTGGGTCCTAAAATAATGTATAAATTATTCTGAGAATATTGTTGCGGAATAAAAAACGGATTTGTGTAGCAAAAGTTGTAATTTTGCACGTTAAAAATTAGACTGTATTTAGAGAATTTTACAGACAATGTACCTCTATTTAGATAGTTAAATATTCTTTTAATTAATATATAGTGAATTTATCGAGCTTGAATAATGAATTTGCAGTCTCAAAATCCAAAGGTGCTACTGGTGCTGACGAGGTGATTACCGATAAAATAAGAAGTAAAGGATATTTGTATGAAGCGTAGGGATATTGCGGTTCATGATTTTGATAAAACTTTTGGTTGGTGAAATTGGATTTGATATGTTGAATTGAAATCTGAAACTGGAAATTGTGGTTTTGAAGTTGGGTTTTTGTGCAAGGAGGTTAGATTAGAATAAACTGTTATGCTACCAAAAATTTTCTAAATCAGCTTAAGCTATTCAAAACTACGATCGTGGCATAATTTGGTAATATAAGAAACTAATTATATGGGTTTAAATTTAATTTCTTAAATATGAATTTATATAATTAAATTACAAATTCAATATATGTCTTAATTAATTATAAAATTTACTCTGAAAATTTGTGCTGGAAAATTTTTCTATCATTGTGGAATTTATATTGAATATTTGAAAGACTAAATAATGTTTTGAAATATGTTTTGTGAATTAATATTATGTGATTATATGAATTTTATTTCTTATGAAATTATTTAAGGCATGTTTTATTTATTTTATCTCTGTAAACAACTCTAAAATATTTATTTAAAAGCTTTTGAGACTATTGGCCTTATAGCTACCTATAGGCACATGCATTTTCGTTCCATTTTGATGCTACTGACTCTAGCCCAATCTTTAGCTCCCATAGGTGACACCTGGCTAGTGCTCACACTGTGGCCCCTTGACTATGGCCATACGTCCACTATAGTGCATGTGTCTATTAGGTGTAGCCTAGTCTCCACTAAAATTATACTAGTGGTAAATCCCTAGTTAACTTAGATCTAGGCACTCCTGATTTTGATATATTTCTAATTTTCATTTATCTGTATTTTAGGTTTCTTAATATGAATAATATATTTTGTGAAATTATTTGTTTGATTTATCTGTTAGAAATTGCTATTAATATGATTTATAACATTTACAGAGAAATTTCTGATTTTTGTTGCATGCAAGTACTATTTGTTGAAATATGCAAGTTTTTATTTGGATTTATAATTTAATTTAGCAACATTAAATTCCCTATAATGGATTCGAATACCGTAACAAGCAGATACTCCAAAGTACCTCCTATATTCATCTGGTTATCTAATCTACTATAGTATCCTTCCTATTAAATTGTACCCATTTAACTTTAAGATTTTAAATTCATGATTTGTAAGAAAATCCGTTTATTTAATTGCATATAGAATACACTGTATCAACATTCATATAGGTATTCCTTATTGAGCACGTTAGCTCATCCCTTTATTTTTCACTCCTAGATTTTTTACAATGAGTTCAGATCTTTTTTTTTGGAGAACCTGATTCTCAGTATTCCTCAGACGACCTTACCAATTCATCGATGTGAAACCCGATTTTATTACACTGTACACTATACTTTGTAAATTCTTGATGGTGGAATTAAATTATTTAGTGGAATTAAATAAAGACTGAATGAATTTCCATTCTCAAATTGGAATTATTGAAATTATAATGTATAGTATGGTGTATAAGAGATGAGACAAATATTGAATGATGAATAGAAAGTATGGTATGGAATGAAGCAAGGAAGTGAAATCAAAAAATTTAGAATGGAAGCATTATTTTTATGGTATTAAATATCAAAGATGGTAAGAAAAGTCAAGAAACATGGGCAACACGCAAAAGAAAATCCTTTTGCTGCTTTAGTATGAACGGCTGGAAAGTTTTAAAGGGAAGAAAGAGCAAAAAATTCATGGATAAAACAATATTCAATAAAGACAAGATTACACATAAAATAATGATTAAAAGTATATTGGATGAAATATGCCATGGAAGAAAATGGAAGTCAACAAAGGTGCAGCAAAAGTGGACTTCCACGCCACTTTTGCTGCTGCTACACGTCCTTCTTCAGTCTTTTTAAAGGCTGATAAAAACATGATTTTTCTTAGTGTTAAATGCATAGAAATGGTGTTTAAAGATAAAGCAATTAAAGATATATATATTAGAATTCTATTGGCTGAAATTAAGCAAAGAAAAAATTTAGAAACAAGGCCAAACCGATCGGCTAAGCAAAGTCCACGGCAACTTTGCTGCTTTGAGACGTTTCTGCCTAACTTTTTAAAGGCTGCTAAAATATGACTTTAAGAGTATAAAAAATAAAGGAAATAGGACAAAGAAAAAGATGAAGTATTAAAGGCTTAATAGATAAAGAAGTTTTACTGGCTGAAGCTTTCAAAAGGAGAAGAAAAGAGGGTCAATCGGACAACAAAGAAAACTCTCCATAGTAGCTTTATGCTGCAAGTTTCTTCAACAATTAAATGAGTTTTAATGCATGAAATGATGAAGAAATATGATAAAATGCTAGATGGATTATTATTATTGGTTGTCTTGGATAGAAAGAAAGAATAAAGAAGCAAGAAACTTCAGTAAATTCGGTTGTCTTCACCGAATTCCTCTGCTTCCACGAGCCTTCTGTTTGCTGAGCCATATTCGGTCTTCACTTGCTTCCTCCATAAAAATCCCTTAGCAAACCATCATTCCTTTGCTAGATCATTTACTTAATCTTCTCTATAAACCTTATATATACCTTAAAACCAATTAAGAATCAAGCTAGAGGACTGACAAAGAAGAAACAAAATAGAAAATAAAATTCTGTTTTGGAGAACTATAATCGGTCAAGGTAAGGAATTTAATTCCCATGGTTTTGTGATATTCAATAACTTATTTTTATGTTTCTAAAAATGAGAAACATGATGATAATGTTAATTTTAGTTAAATTCTAATAGATCATGAAATTTGCATAATTTAGATCTTGATATAGATTTAGAAAAAACAAAGGAATTATGTTAGAGGTGGTATGATGATGATGAGAAATGAAGTATAGGATATAAACAAATGGAAGAAGAAGCTCAGAATTAGAAAAAGGGTTGAAAAGAGAGTTTTGGCTAGTGAATGAACTTTCAGTTGAACATGGAAAAATAGAAGCATTTAAGGCTTCATGCAAGATTTGGCCAAGAAATCGCTCATGTAGGAAAACATTTACTAAGGGAAAACAAGACCATTAAAAAAAATGATGGAAAGTCAATAAAAGTGGCATATGAGGTTCAGCCATGACTTGATTTCCTTATGAATTAGTGCTGAAAATTAGGTATTTTGATAGAAGGCAATTGTAGAAATTAAAAGAGAAATTTTGGTGAAACTAAAACCGAAAAAGGATAAAAAATGAGGAAATTGAGTTTTAATACCAGTATAGTTTATATTGGTTGTACTTATCAAAGGACATTAGTGGCTGCATTTTATGGAGGTTAGTGGCTCAAAATTAAAAGGAAAAATATTAATAAATTTTGATAAAATTATTTTGTAGTAGGGAATTGAGGACTCAGTAAAGACAGTTGGGAAGCTAGGCTTCGTAAGACGAGGTAAGGGAGATGTGTGTGAAGTGAATGCATGTTCTGTGTAGTTAAATTTTATGGAAATATTGAGAAAATGATTTGGTTTAAAACATGCATTGGTTTGACAAACTGTTTTCACAGACCATGATTAGGGCGAGCTATAAAGGCGACCCCTGCTTTAATAAAATCCGGGCGAGCCAAAAGGGGGCGACCCCTTGGTTTTGAAAGACTAGTGTTTATGGGCAATCCCTAATAATCTTATGGGCGACCCCAAACCATTGAGTTATATTTTAGCCTTCGAGCGAATATTTTTATGGGCGATTCCCTAATCAGCTCTGTCGTGTAATCCAATATAGCAGGCGAGCACCAGTCAAGCTCAAATGCAAATGTTAGTGGGCGAACATTAGTTCACCGTAATGGGTGAGTTGACCATGGGCGAGCCGGTTTAACTTGTGTTTTTTTCACACGAAAAATGGTGAAATAACTGGCTGTTTTTACTGTGTATTGTAAATAGAAAACATAATACCTTTTTGGAAAACAATCATTTTAAAGAAATGATGAAATATGTGAAATATTCCTTAAAGGTTCTTTATGAGATATAAATTGATTTTTGAGACTTTAGGCCCAGAGTTTCATGCGCTACTATTCACGTGGCGGATTGACCTGCCAAGTCATCAGAGGTCTCGAGGTCACCTGGCATGTGTACCCGAAGACCACCTATAAATTATGACCATAGATCTAGCTGTGTCCCAGTAGGGACGATTACTGGATTCCTTCGGGAACGATGTGTTCATTCGAGAATGATAATAACATGATTTAATTGTAAGGTGATGCCTAGTCTCAAGTTATTAATTTCTGTTTACTGAAAGGATTTACTAAATCTTGTTTACTGTTTACTATACTATATCGTAAACTGTTTAGCCAGTGATTTGAATATTAAAGACTGTTCACTATATCCACTGTTTTCCTACTGGGTATGCTGTTAGGGAAAATAAACATTTTGTGGTATGTAGTTTTGGTTTTATAAAGCAGCATACAACTCATTTACTGAGCACGTTGTCGCTCACCCCCTTATTTCCACTCCACAGGTTATTGATTTGGATTAAAAGGTTTATCTTCCAGAGTTATCGGCAGCTAGAGTCAGCAAATATACGATATCGAAGGCATATTAATATTCTTTTATATATTCAGTAAAATTGTACAGTACTACTTTGAGTAAAAGGGAATGTAGGTGATCTCAAAATTTATGAGGTATTCATATTTCTATTTTGGTACGAAAATGAAAGTACCATTTATTTCTTAAAGGGTTAATAGAATGTTAAGCATCACAGACATCCCAACCGGTAAAAATGTGTGAATAAGAGTAAAATATGTGACTTACTGTAGATTCGGGATGTTATAGATTTAATGGTATCAGAGCAGGGTTGATCAGATGTCTAGTGGTGCTTGAAACGAAAGGTGAATAGTAAATATTCCCTGTAGTACTGTATAGTCTGAATGTATAAAGGAATCAGGTGATTGTAAACTGAGTTAAGTGTTTAAAATGATGTGAAAGCTTATGAATTAAGGATTACAAAAAGAGATTGTAACACGAGGATTTGACATGAAATAGATTATCTTGTGGTCTTACTGGAGGTTTGTTCGGTATGGTACAGAGAGGAACTCGGTGAGGGCTCCACCAGGACTTCTCTATACATATCAAACTAAGATCCTGAACTGATGATATTGGAGTGGAATGAGATATCATCGGTGTATAGATATTAAGATCGCCTGTTTAAAGGTATCTTAAAGAGAGAGAAATAAATCAGGAAATAACAAACATGCCCCTATATTGAAGTAATTCCCCCTAATCAAAGATGATTAAATTGATTCAGAAGTGATTGATGGTGATAAAGAAACTGATGGTGTAAAGGACATTTTACATTTATAATGATCCCTACTGTGAGCCCCATTTATATTTTGATGAGCAATGCGACTCGGAATGTATACCGGGGAGGTCACGAGATAGTCGGCCCTGTTATGAAATTTTTAGGGCCTGAATTAAATGTGAAAAGACGGGGTATTTGATTAGGGATTAATGGATATATATGGAGTTTAAGACCAATCTCTGAACAAGATGTTATCGGATAAAAAGCTTACAGATAAGCATTCGTAAGATGATGTTCAGAACTCAGTATAACTCCTACGAGTCCTTCGTGATACTTAAGAGATATATGAAATATCATGTAACGTATGTGGAATTAATGAAATCACATACGGATAATTTATAATGGCATGAAACAACGAGATATGAATATGTATATTTGTTTGAAGGATATAAGCAGCATCCTTGATTAATTTCACAACTCCTGGAAATCGAATAAAATAAATGATTCGTTGAGAAGTTTGTGGAATTGGCTGCTTCACTAATATGATACATACATATGAGAAAATCAAATGGAAGTGGATGAATATGTGTGAGTATAGTATTCAAAAATGTTAAAAGGTTTTAACGGAAGAGTACTATACCATTTGGAAAAGTAACATAAGTGATAAATGTGAAAGAATGGAAATGTAATGAGAAGATAAGTCAAATGATGATTTGGGAACACGAATTTTGAGATAGTTCTCAAATCAAAAAGATTTCGTATGATTTCTTCTGACTATCATATGGTGATGGCCAGATTTAAGATCGAGCCAGATTGACAAATGAAATTTTGTTATACTCAAAGGAGTAAATAAATGAAGTACAGCCAGTCATGTAAATGGATATATAGATATACATATATAGATATATATTGGAACGGTGAAATTGCATGATTAATGTGGAGACAGAATTGGTATTTTGATAATTTTGATTACATAATTGGATTGTGAAAAGATTACATCCTCGGGTACATTCTAAAATTTAGTGATATTACATGTACTATGAGAATGAGGGATGTAATGATAACTCAATATGAAAGGAGATATTAGGGAAAATTATTACCTAATGTATCATTCACTGTAATTGATGGCTAATATTAAAGTCTACGAATAAAGTGCAACCTTAGCTAAATTGTGAAATGATTATTATGGGATAGTAAAGAATCCGAAAGAACCATGATGTTATAGAAGTGACTATAGATTGATTGACAAATTGATTTACTTCTACATCATCAAGTTTCTTGATCTCTTGAGTGCCCTAGTCGATATATATCTATGAAACAGTGAGAATGTATGTGAAGTTCCAGTAAGCGTTATGTGTGATTGGGATCCTTGATTTGCTATATGCTCTTGGAAAATAGTAAAAGGCTTCGGGATTCCAAATTTACTGTCAGCACCGCTTCTTATAGATGTAAATATGTGAGCGCATGATTTAGACGCTCAATGATATATGGAAAGCGAGTGCACTTAATTTAAAAAGCTACTGGGACAGTTACATACAATTGATTAAAATTGTTTAAATGATTGTCGTCAAATTATTATCGACTTGGCACCAAATGAGATAATATGTGATAATAGTGTGAATTGTTTACTGTATGAAAAGAAGTGAAAATTGTTAACTCCCAAAAATGATAAATAAATTCAGGGAGAATAAATTGATTGTGAAAGAGGAAATGTGTGATTTAAAGGAAAGTCAGATTGTAAAAGTATATCGGTAGTCTCATCTTAAAGACAGGATAAACTGAAAGTTAGAAATTATATAAGGAAGAAAAATATCTATTTTGGTTGTACTTCCTAAACTAAATGAAATTCGGAGAACCCGTAAAGGATTTGATGCTATCTGGATAATTGTGGATAAATTAACGAAGTCTGCCCAAATTCCTGGCTATGAAATCTATTGATCCAATTATTGCCTTAGCCGAATTATATGTCAGGGAGATAATGAGAGTACATGGTTCCAGCGAGCATTACATCTGACAGAGAGTCTCGCTTCGCATCTCATTGTTGAGATAGACTTCAGGAAGCTATGGGATCCCAACTGAGTTTTAGCACCGCATTTCATTCGCAGAATAATGGATAGTCCAAGCGTACGATACAGATGCTCGAGGATATGATGTGAGCGTGTGCATTTGATTTTAGAGACTCCTGGGACGATCATTTACCCTGACCGAGCTTACTTATAATAATAGCTAACATGTGACTATAGGCATGGCACCTTACGAAATTATATATGGCAGAGATATCGATCCACGATAGCATGAAAAAATGTGGGAGACCATAAGTCCTTAGCTCCTTATATGGTTGAGCAAATTCCCAAGATGTACGGATGATAATATATTTTGAAGGTCTCACCTCCTAAAGACATAATGAGATTCAGTAAGAAAGGAAAGTTGAGTCCTCGATACATTGGACCTTTCGAGATCTTAGAAGATGTAAGAAGTATCCATAAATTTTTCAGTGATAGGTCCGGGTGAAATTTGGGAGACAAAATTTCTTAAGGTGGAGAGAAAATGTGAGACCCTATTTTATTACACTGTACACTATACTTTGTAAATTCTTGATGGTGGAATTAAATAAAGACTGAATGAATTTCCACTCTCAAATTGGAATTATTGAAATTATAAAGTATAATATGGTGTATAAGAGATTAGACAAATATTGAATGATGAATAGAAAGTATGGTATGGAATGAAGGAAGGAAGTGAAATCAGAAAATTTAGAATGGAAGCATTATTTTTATGGTATTAAATATCAAAGATGGTAAGAAAAGTCAAGAAACATGGGCAACACGCAAAAGAAATCCTTTTGCTGCTTTAGTATGAACGACTGGAAAGTTTCAAAGGGAAGAAAGAGCAAAAAATTCATGGATAAAACAATATTCAATAAAGGCAAGATTACGCATAAAATAATGATTAAAAGTCTATTGGATGAAATATGCCGTGGAAGAAAATGGAAGTCAACAAAGGTGCAGCAAAAGTGGACTTCCATGCCACTTTTGCTGTTGCTACACGTCCTTCTTCAATCTTTTTAAAGGCTAATAAAAACATGATTTTTCTTAGTGTTAAATGGATAGAAATGGTGTTTAAAGATAAAGCAATTAAAGATATATATTAGAATTCTATTGGCTGAAATTAAGCAAAGAAAAAATTTAGAAACAAGTCCAAACCGATTGGCTAAGCAAAGCCTAGCCTTTTTAAAGGCTGCTGAAATATGACTTTAAGAGTAGAAAAAATAAAGGAAATAGGACAAAGAAAAAGATGAAGTATTAGAGGCTTAATAGATAAAGAAGTTTTATTGGCTGAAGCTTTCAAAAGGAGAAGAAAATAGGGTCAATCGGACAGCAAAGAAAACTCTCCACCGTAGCTTTATGCTGCAAGTTTCTTCAACAATTAAATGAGTTTTAATGCATGAAATGATAAAGAAATATGATAAAATGCTAGATGGATTATTAGTATTGGTTGTCTTGGATAGAAAGAAAGAATAAAGAAGCAAGAAACTTCAACAAATTCGGTTGTCTTCACCGAATTCCTCTGCTTCCACAAGCCTTCTGTTTGCTGAGCCATATTCGATCTTCACGTGCTTCCTCCATAAAAATCCCTTAGCAAACCATCATTCCTTTGCTAGATCATTTACTTAATCTTCTCTATAAACCTTATATATACCTTAAAACCAATTAAGAATCAAGCTAGAGGACTGACAAGAAGAAGAAACAAAACAGAAAATAAAATTTTATTTTGGAGAACTACAATCGGTCAAGGTAAGGAATTTAATTCCCATGGTTTTGTGATATTCAATAACTTATTTTTATGTTTCTAAACATAAGAAACATGATGATAATGTTAATTTTACTTACATTCTATTAGATCACGAAATTTACATAATTTAGATCTTGATATAGATTTAGTAAAAACAAACGAATTATGTTAGAGGTGGTATGATGATGATGAGAAATGAAGTATAGGATATAAACAAATGGAAGAAGAAGCTTAGAATTAGAAAAAGGGTTGAAAATAGAGCTTTGGCTAGTGAATGAACTCTCGGTTGAAGATGGAAAAATATAAGCATTTGAGGCTTTATGCAAGATTTGGCCAAGAAATGGCTCATGTAGGAAAACATTTACTAAGGGAAAACAAAACCATTAAAGAAAATGATGGAAAGTCAATAAAAGTGGCATATTAGGTTCAGCCATGACTTGATTTCCTTATGAATTAGTGCTGAAAATTAGGTATTTTGATAGAAGGTAATTGTAGAAATTAAAAGAGAATTTTTGCTGAAATTAAAACCGAAAAAGGATAAAAAATGAGGAAATTGAGTTTTAATACCACTATAATTTATACTGGTTGTACTTATCAAAGGACATTAGTGGCTGCATTTTATGAAAGTTAGTGGCACAAAATTAAAAGGAAAAATATTAATAAATTTTAATAAAATTATTTTTCAGCCGGGAATTGAAGACTCGGAAAAGATGGTCGGGAACCTAGGCTTTGTAAGACCAGGAAAGGGAGATGTGTGTGAATTGAATGCATGTTTTATGGAGTTAAATTTTATGGAAATATTGAGAAAATGAATTGGTTTGAAACATGCATTGGTTTGATAAATAGTTTTCACAGACCATGATTTAGGCGAGCTATAAAGGCAACCCTTGTTTTAATAAAATACGGGCGAGCCAAAGATAGGCGACCCCTTTGTGATAATTCGGGCGAGCCAAAAGTGGGCAACCCTTTGGTTTTGAAACACTAGTGCTTATGGGTGATCCCTAATAATCTTATAGGCGACCCCGAACCATTGAGTTATATTTCAGCCTTCGGGCAAATATTTTTATGGGCGATTCTGTAATCAGCTCTGTCGTGTAATCCAATATAGCAGGCAAGTACTAGTCAAGCTCAAATGCGAATGTTAGTGGGCGAACATTAGTTCACCATAATAGGCGAGCTGACCATGGGCAAGCCGTAATGGGTGAGCTGACCATGGGCGAACCGACCATGGGCGAGCTGTAATGGGCAAGCTGACCATGGGCGAGTCGGTTAAACTTGTGTTTTTCTCATACGAAAAATGGTGAAATAACTGGCTGTTTTTACTGTGTTTTGTTAACAGAAAACATAATACCCTTTTGGAAAACAATCATTTTAAAGAAATGATGAAATATGTGAAATATTCCTTAAATGTTCTTTATGAGATATAAATTGATTTTTGAGACTTTAGGCCCTGAGTTTCATGCGTTACTATTCATGTGGCTGATTGACCCGCCAAGTCATCATAGGTCTTGAAGTCACCTGGCAAGTGTACCCGAGGACCACCTAAAATTATGGCCATAGATCTAGCTGTGTCCTAGTGGGGACGATTACTGGGTTCCTTCGGGAACGATGTGTTCCTTTGGGAATGATGATAGCATGATTTAATTGTAGGGTGATGCCTAGTCTCAACTTACTAATTTTTGTTTGCTGAAAGGATATATTGAATCCTGTTTACTGTTTACTATACTATATCGTAAACTGTTTAGCCAGTGATTTGAATATTAAAGACTGTTCACTATATCCACTGTTTTCCTACCGCGTATGCTGTTAGGGAAAATAAACATTTTGTGGTATATAGTTTTGGTTTTATAAAGCAGCATACAACTCCTTTATTGAGCACGTTGTCGCTCACCCCCTTATTTCCACTCCACAGGTTATTGATTTGGATTAAAAGGTTTACCTTCCAGAGTTATCGGCTGCTAGAGTCAGCAGATATACGATATCGAAGGTAAATTATATTCTTTTATATATTTAGTAAAATTGTACTGTACTACTTTGAGTAAAAAGTGAATGTAGGTGATCTCAAAATTTATGAGGTATTCCTATTTCTATTTTGGTACAGAAATAAAAGTACCATTTATTTCTTAAAGGGTTAATAGAATGTTAAGCATCACAGACAGCCCAGCAGGTAAAAATGTGTGAATAAGAGTAAAATATGTGACTTACTGTAGATTCGGGATGTTATAGATTTAATGGTATCAAAGCATGGTTGGTCAGATGTCTAGTGTTGCTTGAAACGAAAAGTAAATAGTAAACATTCCCTGTAGTACTATATAGTCTGAATGTATAATGGAATCAGGCGATTGTAAACTGAGTTAAGTGTTTAAAATGATATGAAAGTTTATGAATTAAGGATTACAAAAAGGGATTGTAATCCGAGGATTTGACATGAAATAGATGATCTTATGGTCTTATTGGAGGTATGTTTAGTATGGTATGGAGAGGAACTCGGTGAGGGCCCCACCAGGACTTCTCTGTCCATATCGAACTAAGATCTTAAAATGATGATATTGGAGTGAAATGAGATATCATCATTGTATCGATTTTAAGATCGCCTATTTAAAGGTATCTTGAAGAGAGAAAAATAAATTGGGAAATGACAAACATGCCCCTATATTGAAGTAATTCCCTCGAATCGAAGATGATTAAATTGATTCGGAAGTGATTGATGGTGATAAAGAAAATGATGGTGTAAAGGACATGTTACATGTATAATAATCCCTATTGTGAGCCTCAGTTATATTTTGATGAGCAATGCGACCCGGAATATATATCGGGGAGGTTGCGAGATAGTCGGCCCTGTTATGAAATTTTTAGGGCCTGAATTAAATGTGAAAAGATGGGGTATTTGATTACGGATTAATGGATATATATGGAGTTTAAGACCAATCTCTAAACAAGATGTTATCGGATAAAAAGATTACAGACAGGCATTCGTAAGATGATGTTCAGAACTCGGTATAACTCCTACGAGTCCTTCATGATACTTAAGAGATATATGAAATATCATGTGATGTATGTGGAATTAATGAAATCACATACGGATAAATTATAATGGCATGAAACCATGAGATATGAATATGTATATTTGTTTGAAGAATATAAGCAGCATCCTTGATTAATTTCACAACTTCTGGAAACCGAATAAAATAAATGATTGGTTGAGAAGTTTGTAGAATTGGCTGCTTCACCAATATGATACATACATATGAGAAAATCAAATGGAAGTGGATGAATATGTGTGAGTATAGTATTCAAAAATGTTAAAAGGTTTTAACAGAAGAGTACTATACCATTTGGAAAAGTAACTGAAGTGATAAATGTGAAAGAATGGAAATGTAATGAGAAGATAAGTCATATGATGATTTGGGAACACGAATTTTGAGGTAGTTCTCAAATCAAAGATTTCATATGATTTCTTCTGACTATCATATGGTGAGGGCTAGTTTTAAGATCGAGCCAGATTGACAAATGAAATTTTGTTATACTCAAAGGAGTAAATAAATGAAGTACAGCCAGTCATGTAAATGGATATATAGATATACATATATAGATATATATTGGAACGGTGAAATTGCATGATTAATGTGGAGACGGAATTAGTATTTTGATAATTCTAATTACAGAATTGGATTGTGAAAAGATTACATCCTCGGGTACATTCTAAAATTTAGTGATATTACATGTACTATGAGAATGAGGGATGTAATGATAACTCAATATGGAAGGAGATATCAGGGAAAATTATTACCTAATGTATCATTCACTCTAATTGATGGCTAATATTAAAGTCTACGAATAAAGTGTAGCCTTAGCTAAACTGTGAAATGATTATTATGGGACAGTAAAGAATCCGAAAGAACCATGATGTTATAGAAGTGACTATAAATTGATTGACAAATTGATTCATTTCTACATCATCAAGTTTCATGATCTCTTGAGTGCCCTAGTCGATATATATCTGTGAAACAGTGAGAATGTATGTGAAGTTCCATTGCGCGTTACATGTGATTGGGATCCTTGATTTGCCATATGCTCTTGGAAAATAGCAAAAGGCTTCGGGATTCCAAATTTACTGTCAGCACCGCTTCTTATAGATGTAAATATCTGAGCGCATGATGTAGACGCTCAATGATATATGGAAAGCGAGTGCACTGAATTTAAAAACCTACTGGGACAGTTACATACAATTGATTAAAATTGTTTAAATGATTGTCGTCAAATTATTATCAACTTGGCACCAAATGAGATAATATGCGATAATACTGTGAATTATTTACTATATGAAAAGAAGTAAAAATTGTTAACTCCCAAAAATGATAAATAAATTCAGGGAGTATAAATTGATTGTGAAAGAGGAAATGTGTGATTTAAAGGAAAGTCAGATTGTAAAAGTATATCGGCAGTCTCATCTTAAAGACAGGATAAACTGAAAGTTAGAAATTATATAAGGAAGAAAAATACCTATTTTGGTTGTACTTCCTAAATTAAATGAAATTCAGAGAACCCGTAAAGGATCTGATGCTATCTGGATAATTATGGATAAATTAACGAAGTCTGCCTAAATTCTTGGTTATGAAATCTATTGATCCAATTATTGCTTTAGCCGAATTATATTTTAAGGAGATAGTGAGAGTACATGGTTCGAACGAGCATTACATCTGACAGGGAGTCTCACTTCGCATCTCATTGTTGAGAGAGACTTCAGGAAGCTATGGGATCCCAACTGAGTTTTAGCACCGCATTTCATCCGCAGACTAATGGACGGTCTGAGCGTACGATACAGACGCTCGAGGATATGTTGTGAGCGTGTGCACTTGATTTTAGAGACTCCTGTGACGATCATTTACCCTGACCGAGCTTACTTATAATAATAGCTAACAGGTGACTATTGGCATGGCACCTTACGAAATTATATATGGCAGACGATATTGATCCACGATAGCATGAGAAAAAGTGGGAGACCATAAGTCCTTAGCTCCTTATATGGTTGAGCAAATTCCCGAGATGTACGGGTGATAATATATTTTGAAGGTCTCACCCCCTAAAGACATAATGAGATTCGGTAAGAAAGGAAAGTTGAGTCCTCGATACATTGGACCTTTTGAGATCTTAGATGATGTAAGAAGTATCCATAAATTTTTCAGTGATAGGTCCGGGTGAAATTTGGGGGACAAAATTTCTTATGGTAGGGAGAAAATGTGAGATTTGATTTTATTACACTGTACACTATACTTTGTAAATTCTTGATGGTGGAATTAAATAAAGACTGAATGAATTTCCACTCTCAAATTGGAATTATTGAAATTATAAAGTATAGTATGGTGCATAAGAGATTAGATAAATATTGAATGATGAATAGAAAGTATGATATGGAATGAAGGAAGTGAAATCAAAAAATTTAGAATGGAAGCATTATTTTTATGGTATTAAATATCAAAGATGGTAAGAAAAGTCAAGAAACATAGGCAACACACAAAAGAAAATCCTTTTGTTGCTTTAGTATGAATGACTGGAAAGTTTTAAAGGGAAGAAAGAGCAAAAAATTCATGGATAAAACAATATTCAATAAAGACAAGATTACACATAAAATAATGATTAAAAGTCTATTGAATGAAATATGCCATGGAAGAAAATGGAAGTCAACAAAGGTGCAGCAAAAGTGGACTTCCACGCCATTTTTGCTTCCACTTTTGCTGCTGCTACACGTCCTTCTTCAGCCTTTTTAAAGGCTGATAAAAACATGATTTTTCTTAGTGTTAAATGGATAGAAATGGTGTTTAAAGATAAAGCAATTAAAGATATATATTAGAATTCTATTGGCTGAAATTAAGCAAAGAAAAAATTTAGAAACAAGGCCAAACCGATTGGCTAAGCAAAGTCCACGCCAACTTTGCTGCTTTGAGACGTTTTTGCCTAGCCTTTTTAAAGGCTACTGAAATATGACTTTAAGAGTAGAAAAAATAAAGGAAATAGGACAAAGAAAAAGATGAGGTATTAGAGGCTTAATAGATAAAGAAGTTTTATTGGCTAAAGCTTTCAAAAGGAGAAGAAAATAGGGTCAATCGAACAGCAAAGAAAACTCTCCACCGTAGCTTTATGCTGCAAGTTTCTTCAACAATTAAATGAGTTTTAATGCATGAAATGATGAAGAAATATGATAAAATGCTAGATGGATTATTAGTATTGGTTGTCTTGGATATAAAGAAAGAATAAAGAAGCAAGAAACTTCAGCAAATTCAATTGTCTTTATCGAATTCCTCTGCTTCCACGAGCCTTCTTTTTGCTGAGCCATATTCGGTCTTCACTTGCTTCCTCTATAAAAATCCCTTAGCAAACCATCATTCCTTTGCTAGATCATTTACTTAATCTTCTCTATAAACCTTATATATACCTTAAAACCAATTAAGAATCAAGATAGAGGACTGACAAGAAGAAGAAACAAAACAGAAAATAAAATTCTGTTTTGGAGAACTACAATCGGTCAAGGTAAGGAATTTTATTCCCATGGTTTTGTGATATTCAATAACTTATTTTTATGTTTCTAAACATGAGAAACATGATGATAATGTTAATTTTAGTTAAATTCTATTAGATCATGAAATTTACATAATTTAGATCTTTATATAGATTTAGCAAAAACAAAGGAATTATGTTAGAGGTGGTATGATGATGAGAAATAAAGTATAGGATATAAACAAATGGAAGAAGAAGCTTAGAATTAGAAAAAGGGTTGAAAAGAGAGTTTTGGCTAGTGAATGAACTCTCAGTTGAAGATGGAAAAATATAAGCATTTAAGGCTTCATGCAAGATTTGGCCAAGAAATGGCTCACGTAGGAAAACATTTACTAAGGGAAAATAAGACCATTAAAGAAAATGATGGAAAGTCAATAAAAGTGGCATATGAGGTTCAGCCATGACTTGATTTCCTTATGAATTAGTGCTGAAAATTGGGTATTTTGATAAAAGGAAATTGTAGAAATTAATAGAGAATTTTTGCTGAAATTAAAACCGAAAAAGGATAAAAAATGAGAAAATTGAGTTTTAATACCACTATAATTTATACTGGTTGTACTTATCAAAGGACATTAGTGGCTGCATTTTATGGAAGTTAGTGGCTCAAAACTAAAAGGAAAAATATTAATAAATTTTAATAAAATTATTTTGCAGCCGAGAATTGAAGACTCGGTAAAGACGGTCAGGAAGCTAGGCTTCGTAAGACTAGGTAAGGGAGATGTGTGTGAAGTGAATGCATGTTCTGTAGAGTTAAATTTTATGGAAATATAGAGAAAATGATTTGGTTTGAAACATGTATTGGTTTGATAAATTGTTTTCACAGACCATGATTTGGACGAGCTATAAAGGCGACCCATGTTTTAGTAAAATCCGGGCAAGCCAAAGATAGGTGACCCCTTTGTGATAATTCAGGCGAGCCAAAAGTGGGCGACCCCTTGGTTTTGAAAGACTAGTGTTTATGGGTGATCCTTAATAATCATATGGGCGACCCCAAACCATTGAGTTATATTTCAGCCTTCGAGCGAATATTTTTATAGGCGATTCCCTAGTCAGCTCTGTCGTGTAATCTAATATAGCAGGCGAGCACTAGTCAAGCTCAATTGCGAATGTTAGTGGGCGAACATTAGTTCACCGTAATGGGCGAGCTGACCGTGGGCAAGCCATAATGGGCGAGCTGACCGTGGGTGAGCCGGTGTAATTTGTGTTTTTCTCACACGAAAAATGGCGAAATAACTGGCTGTTTTTGTTGTGTTTTGTAAACATAAAACATAATACCTTTTTGGAAAACAGTCATTTTAAAGAAATGATGAAATATGTGAAATATTTCTTAAAGGTTCTTTATGAGATATAAATTGATTTTTGAGACTTTTGGCCCCAAGTTTCATGTGCTACTATTCACGTGGCTGATTGACCTGCCAAGTCATTAGAGGTCTTGAGGTCACCTGGCAAGTGTACCCGAAGACCACCAATAAATTAGGGCCATAGTTCTAGCTGTGTCCTAGTGGGGACGATTACTGGGTTCCTTCGGGAACGATGTGTTCCTTCGGGAACGATGATAGCATGATTTAATTGTAGGGTGATGCCTAGTCTCAACTTACTAATTTCTGTTTACTGAAAAGATTTACTGATTCTTGTTTACTGTTTACTATACTATATCGTAAACTGTTTAGCCAGTGATTTGAATATTAAAGACTGTTCACTATATCCACTGTTTTCCTACTGGGTATGCTGTTAGGGAAAATAAACATTTTGTGGTATATAGTTTTGGTTTTATAAAGCAGCATACAACTCATTTACTAGGCACGTTATCGCTCACCCCCTTATTTCCACTCCACAGGTTATTGATTTGGATTAAAAGGTTTACCTTCCAGAGTTATCGGCTGCTAGAGTCAGCAGATATACGATATCGAAGGTACATTATATTCTTTTATATATTAAGTAAAATTGCACAGTACTACTTTGAGTAAATAGGGAATGTAGGTGGTCTAAAAATTTATGAAGTATTCATATTTCTATTTTAGTACGGAAATGAAAGTACCATTTATTTCTTAAAGGGTTAATAGAATGTTAAGCATCACAGATAACCCAACTGGTAAAAATGTGTGAATAAGAGTAAAATATGTGATTTATTGTAGATTCGAGATGTTACAGTCGAAGTGTACTAGATTTACTTTTATGTATCCAGACTTTTGTACAGTGCTACTTCTATGTATATTAAACTTAGGATGTAAACATTTATATTTTGTTTATAGAAAGTTGAATTTCGAATCCTGGGTTTTGTATACAAATAATAAATTTTTATTTTGAAATGAAAGAGACACTGCAGACGAGCCCAATCTTTTGTGATTTGAGTATGTGAAATTAGTAAAATATATGACATTTTAGACCATGATAGTTAAGGCGGTATCAGAGTTAGATTGTCCTGAAATTTTGTCAATGTCTTTTGATTTGAAATATTATATATCCCAAGTAGTACAGTACTTGTCTAAATATATAATTGAATAGTGTAACTGAAAATTGATTTTGTGTATTTGTGTTGGTGCAGTATGTCAAAAATGTGAGGAGGTACTGGATGGGGTAAGGGATGACCCAGGGGATGCCTTGGGCGCATACAGCCCTCCTCAAATCATACTCTAGAGCCGATGCCAGAGCCAGCTCTCCTTCACAGCTTGAGAGTTCGAATACCAGAATATCCAAGCTGGAAAGAGTGGTAGTAGACTTTATAGTGAGCTCTAATAGAGCACTGGCACCTGGGCCAGTATAGCCTCCACCTCCACCATCGATGCCACAACTATAGCCACAGCCAGTACAACCCCTACCATATCCTCAACCCCATATTCTAGAGCAGCCGAGGTGAGTTCCATTAGGGGTTGTGATGCAAATTTGATCCGGCAGTTTAAGAAATTAGATCCACCGAAGTTTAGAGGGGAGAAGGATTTGATGGCTGCTAAGGAGTGGGTAAATGAGGTGGAGAAGCTGTTTGATTACATGACCTATTCTGAGACAGAGAAAGTAGGTTTGGCCACATTTCTACTTATGGCGACGTAGAGGATTGGTGGAAGTCCACCAAGATAGTATTATCAGCCAGATACCCAGCAGTGACCTAAGAGATTTTCTTTGAGGCATTTTATAGGTGGTACATTCCCAGTACTGCACAGATGAAGCTGAAGTCAGAGTTTATGAGTCTAAAGTAGGGGAGTATGATAGTGGACCAATAGAGTCCAAATTCACTGCTCTCAGCCACTTTGATCCAGAGGTAGCTAGGAGTGAGAAACACAAGGAGATCTACCGAGCGGTTTATATCTAGTCTGAAGATATCTATTAAGAAAAGTTTAGCCCCATTCGATATTTCTTCTTATGATGAGGCAGTCCACCGAGCCCAGTTGTGCGAGTTGAATTACAAGGCCCAATAGGCAGAGTTTGGATTTCGGGCTAAGAATAAAGGAAAGGAGAAGGTTCAACATGGTTCAGATTATAGGGGTGACTCTAGGCTAGCAAAGAGGCCTATCGGTATTATGATTAGAAAGATATCTGCTGGAGATAGGTCCATGAGATCTATTGGCACTAGGAGATCCATTGCTCCCTAAAGGGGCTTTGCGGCCAGGTGCAAGTAGTGTAGGTTGTCGCATAGAGACAGACCCTACTACTAGGTGATGGGAGATTGTTTTAAATGTGGATAGTGGTGTCAGATGATCAAAGACTGCCCTAAGGATAGGGAGATAGTGCCAATAGCTCCAGCAGCCCTAGCAGCAATAGCTTTTAGGCTAAGGAGGAGAAGGCGACACCATCCATACCTAAGAGAGTGATAGCAACAGAGAAAGGAAAGCAGATGGTGACTCAAGGCTGGGTGTACACCGTGGATAGGAAGACTACAGATACCTCTTCTGACATTACTTGAGGTAAGATTTATATTTTTGATATCACTGCTATTGCATTAATAGATTCGGGTTCCATGCATTCATTCATATCACCTGCATGTGCTACTAAGATACCCATGAAACCTGAACCGTTAGGATATTCACTGCAAATTACTGCCCTTTTTAAGGAATCACAAATGACAGATGTAATATATTGAAATTGTAAATTAAAGATAGGAGAAAAAGAAACTGTAGTTTGTTAAATATGTATGACCTTGATGTAATTTTAGGGATAGAATGGTTAGCTATGAATTATGATAGTGTAGATTGTTACACTAAGTATATAACTTTTTCTCAACCCGAAAAATATATTGTAAAGCTTTCGGTATAGGAATGAAATTAAGTATGTTGTTAAATTTCGTTCGATCTAAATTTGAGAACATAAGTATTCATTTAGCTTTTGAAGGGTTTATGGCCTATATGGAGGATGTTAAGAAACGACATCTAGAGTTACACGAGATCCCAGTAGTTAGAGAATGTTTTCAAATGATTTATCGAGACTTCCGCCTGATTAAGAAATTGAACTTACAATTGACTTAGTACCCGATATCGAACCTATTTCAAAGCCCCCTTACTGTATGGCACTGGTCGAGCTTAAAGAGCTCAAGAAGCAACTCCAGGAGTTATCGGACAAAGGTTTTATCCGTCCTAGTGTCTTTCCTTTGGGTGCACCAATATTATTCGTCCGAAAAAAAGACGGTAGCCTGCAACTTTACATCGATTAGCATTTGCTTAACAGGGCTAATATCAAGATAAATATCCTTTTCTCCAGATAGATGACTTGTTTGATCAATTCAGTGTGCCCAGGTATTCTCTAAGATTGATCTGAGATCAAGATATCACCGGCTGAAGATTTGGGAGAGTGATATCCCTAAGACAGCTTTCAGAACTTGGTACGGCCACTACGAGTTTCTGATAATGCCATTTGGGTTTACAAACACCCCTACAGCATTCATGAGTTTGATGAACGAGGTTTTCAAGCCCTATCTTGATAAGTTTGTCATTGTTTTTATCGATGACATTCTAGTTTATTCTAAATCTCGAGAGGAATATGAGCAGCACCTGTATATAGTTCTGCAAACCTTCAAAGATAGAAAATTGTATGCTAAGTTTAACAAGTGTGAATTCTAGCTGGATCAGATCACTTTTTTAGGGCACGTGGTCTCTAAAGACGAGGTGTCGTTGATCTGTCTAAAGTCGAGGCTATAGTACAGTGGGGGAGATCAAAGACTATAATTGAGATTTAAAGCTTTCTAGGTCTGGCCAATATTATCACAGATTTGTTAAGGGTTTCTCCAAACTAGCTGCTCCTCTAACGCGTCTCACACACAAAGGTGTAAAGTTTGAGTGAGCTGATGTATGTGAGCGCAGTTTCCAAGAGTTGAAATGAAGGTTGACCACAGCACTGATCCTTACCATTTCGAGTGGTTTTGGAGGGTTTTCAGTATACAGTGATGTCTCCTCACTAGGTTTGGGTTACGTGCTAATGTAGAATGGAAAGGTGGTTGCATATGGGTCCCGTCAGCTAAAGGATCATGCATGAGAGAAACTATCTTGCTCACGACTTGGAACTTGCAGCTGTGGTGTTTACTCTGAAGATATGGCGCCACTGCCTATATGATGAGAAATTCCTAGTATTTATTGACCACAAAAGTTTGAAGTATTTATTCTCGCAGCATGAATTAAATATGAGGCAATTTAGATGGATGGAGCTGCTAAATGACTACGACTGTGAGATTTTGTATCATCCAAGGAAGGCGAATGTGGTAGCAGATGATTTAAGTAGAAAACATCTGGGTATGGTTTCCTATATGATGGTTCGGCAATACGAGATATTGGAGTAATTTTTCGAGCCTCAGTTTGGATGTCACTCCTTTTGAGAGGTATGGATTAGTGGCCAGTTTCCAAATTTAACCGAATTTGATGGATCAGATAAGGAATGCTCAAAGGGAGGATCCGGGGTGTATTAAAATTGCCAATCAATTGTAGTTGAGAGTTCAGTCAGAGTATACGATTGGCATAGATGGCATTCTAAGGTTCCAAAACAGGATTTGTATCCGTAGGGATAAGCAGTTAAGGGAGTTAATCTTAGCATAGGCTCACAGCTCTAAGTACACCTTGCATCCTGGCAGTAACAAAATGTATCAGAATCTGCGTAAGGTGTACTGGTGGCCAACATGAAGAGAGGCATCACCGAGTTTGTTGCAAGATGTCTCACTTGCTAGTAGCTGAAAGTGGAGCATCAGAAGCCATCTAGGTTACTTCAGCCTCTGCAGATCCCAATGTTGAAATAGGAGCACATCACCATGGATTTCATCATGGGCTTACCAAGAACCAGACGGAATCATGATGCGATCTGGGTGATTGTTGATAGGTTGATGAAATATGCCTACTTTTTGGCTATCAAGTCCACTAATTCTTTAAGTGCCTTTGCCGATTTGTATGTCAGGGAAATTGTAAGACTACATGGTGTTCTAGTGAGCATTACTTCTGACTGAGATTCTCGATTTACTTCTCATTTATGGGAGAGATTTCAAGAGGCTATGGGATCTTGTTTGAACTTTAGCACAGCTTTCCATCTACAGACTGATGGTCAGTCCAAGCGCAGCATCTAGACACGTGAGGATATGTTGAGAGCTTGTGCGTTAGATTTCAAAGGCTCCTAGGACAATCATCTTACCCTGGTAGAATTCACTTATAATAACAGTTATCATTCAAGTATCGACATGGCTCCTTATGAAGCATTATATGGTCGAAGATGTCGTTCCTTGATAGCATGGAAAAAAGTGGGCAACAGGGAAATCTTGGCTCACTATTTAGTTGTGTATGCTTTCAAAGATTTTCAATTGATATGTGACAGGTTGGAGACTGCTTAGAGTCAGCAGAAAAGTTATACAGATGTCAGACGCCAACCATTGGAATTTTTTGTGGGTGATTTGGTATTTTTAAAGGTTTCACCTTCGAAACGGATTATGAGGTTTGGCAAGAAAGGCAAGTTGAGTCCTTGATACATCAGACCTTTTGAGATCTTAGACCGAGTGGGTGACGTAGCATACCAGTTGGCGTTGCCACCAGAGCTCTTCAGTGTACATAATGTCTTCAATGTATCCATGCTTAGAAAATACCATCCAGATCCGTCCCACGTGATTCAATATAAGCCGTTAGAGATCAGAGAAGATATGAGTTATGTGGAAAGATCGATTCGGATCTTGGATCGAAAGGATAAGGTGCTAAGCTCTAAGATGATCCCTCTGGTTAAGGTTCTTTGGCAATACCATACCAAAGAGGAAGCCACTTGGGAGCTGGAGAGCCTAATGAAATAAAAGTATCCAGAGTTATTCATCAAGCAAGTCTGATCAAATTTGGAGGACCAAATTTCTTAAGGTGAGGGGAAATGTGAGACCTTGTATTTTAGAGCATTATTTAATTTTATTTATGTAATTAAGAATATTGAATAATTTATAATTAAAAAATTTTGGAATATACTTTCAAAATACGAGCAGAACAGTGAGTGGGCCCCACAAACTTTTAAGGTCCAGATGAAGGTGGAACTTCAGGGATTTGATATTTAGGGTCAGAAATTATAAAGGTAAGAATCCCAACCTAAGATTTAATTATTTTAGCATGATTTGGGAAATGTGCAACAATTTGAAAAATAATGTTTAGTCTATAGGTTGTCGAAATCTTCGAAAATAAAGGTCAAACTAAAAGGACTTTTGACTCTCTGTCTATATTAAATAATTCCTCATGAAATATAGTTTTAGAACATCTAGACAGATAGAATAAACTAGATGTAAAAACATAAATTTACACGATTTTATGGTTAGGGGTATTTTAGTAAGTTCACCAAAATCGGTAACTGAACCTCAACAAAATCTTCACCAAGCATTAGAAAAAGTTAAACAGAGTTGTTTTATGACTAAATGAAATATTTTAGAGGTTGGATAGACTATTTTCAACAAAGTCAAACTTTAGGGGCAAAATTGAAAAATTTCTTTAAGTAGAAGGGCATTTTGGTAATTTTGCATGAGAGGCATTAAAAATAAGAAATTTTTATAGATTTCCACACCTTGCTAGCCGGCCATCTTCAATCTCTCACCAAACCTCCATAGCCATAAGCTTCCAAAACCTAAGGAAAACCAAGCCAAAACCGAAAAATCCCTTAACAAACCCTGTGTATTTTTCAGTGCTTTATCTTTTGGTACCAAAATCTCTTCCTAAAGTAGCCAAAATCAGTCTTTAAGCCCTCCCAAGTGATTCAATCAAGGTGAGTTTTATGGGAACCTTACATTTTTCATGGAATTCTAGTTAATTACAATATGCTTAAGATGTTTCCATGTTTATTCTAGCTTAAATCATGTTAGAAACATGTAAAAGGGCATGAGAGGGTTTTGATCACTATTCATTCCCACATGATTATGATGTGTTTTGATGAGATTATGATATGGGAATTAATGTAGGAATTAAGAAAAGCTTGGAAATAAGCTTAGTTAAGCTTAGTGTGAAGAAAACCAACATGTAGCATGGAGAGGGAGGTTTGGCCAAGGTTAGATGAACATGAATTTGATGCCATTCAATGTGAATTTCATGTGACAATGATGTAGAAAAATTAAATAGACAAGTTTAGATCAAATAAAAAGCTTAATTTGGAAGAATTTCATGTATGGCATAAAGAATGCATTCGGCCTTATGAAGAGGAAGGAGAATTTGTGCATAATTCAATGTAATTTAGGTCCTAAGATAATGTATAAATTATTCTGAGAACATGGTCGTGATCGGAATCGAAAACAGAGTTGTGTAGCAAAAGTTGTAATTTTGCACGATAGAAATTAGACTGCATTTAGAGAATTTTATAGACAATGTACCTTTGTTTAGATAGTTAAATATTCTTTAATTAAAATATAGTGAATTTATCGAGCTTGGATAATGAATTTGCAGTCTCGAAATCCGAAGGTGCTGCCAGTGTTGACAAGGCGACTATCGATAAAATAAGAGGTAAGGGATATTTGTATGAAGCGTAGGGATATTGCGGTGCATGATTTTGATAAAATTGTTGGTTGTGAAATTGGATTTGACATGTGGAATTGAAATTTGAAACTGGAAATTGTGGCTTTGAAGCTGGGTTTTTGTGCAGGGAGGTGTGCTACTGAAAATTTTCTAAATCAGTTTAAGCTATTTAAAACTACCATCTTGGCATAATTTTGGTAATATAAGAAACTAATTGTATAGGTGTAAATTTAATTTCTTAAATATGAATTTATATAATTAAATTACAAATTCAATATATATCTTAATTAATTATAAAATTTATTCTGAATTTTGTGCTGGAATATTTTTCTATCATTGTGGAATTTATATTGAATATTTGAAAGACTAAATAATGTTTTGAAATATGTTTTGTGAATTAATATTTGATTATGTGATTATACGAATTTTATTTCTTATGAAATTATTTAAGGCATGTTTTATTTATTTTATCTCTGTAAACAACTCTAAAATATACTAGGGTAGTAAATTCTTGGTTAACTTAGATCCAAGCACTCCCAGTTTTGATATATTTCTGATTTTGATTTATCTATATTTTATGTTTCTTGATATGAATAATATGTTTTGTGAAATTATTTATTTGATTTATCTGTTAGAAATTGCTATAAATATGATTTATAATGTTTACGGAGAAATTTTTTATTTCTGTTACATGCAAGTATTATTTTTTGATATATGCAAGTTTTTATTCGGATTTCTGATTTAATTTAGCAACATTAAATTCCCTATAGTGGAATTGGATACCGGAACACATAAGGTACTCTAAAGTACCTCCCATATTCATCTGGTTATTCAATCCACTATAATATCCTTCCTATTAGATCGTGCCCATTTAACTCTAAGATATTAAATTCATGATTTGTACGAAAATCTGTTTATTTAACTGCATATAGAATTCACTGTATCAACCTTCATATAGGTACTCTTTACTGAGCACATTAGCTCACCCCTTTAT
This sequence comes from Heritiera fomes, assembly GCA_032173925.1. NCBI lineage: Eukaryota > Viridiplantae > Streptophyta > Magnoliopsida > Malvales > Malvaceae > Heritiera > Heritiera fomes. Next base: position 4,890,203 of record JAPDPM010000012.1, on the reverse strand, counting down.
TTTTCACTCCCAGATTATTTGCAATGAGTTCGGATCTGTTTTTTTTTGGAGGACCTAATTTCGGTATTCTTCAGGCGACCTTACCAATTCGTCGAGGTATACTAGATTTACTTTTATGTATTCAGACTTTTATACAATGCTACTTCTATGTATATTAAACTTGGGATGTAAACATTTATATTTTGTTTATGAAAAGTTGAATTTCGAATCTTGGGTTTTGTATACAAATAATAAATTTTTATTTTGAAATTAAGATGATACTGCAGACGAGCCCAATCGTTAGTGATTTGGGTACGTGAAATTAGTAAAATATATGACATTTTCGGACCATGATATTCTTAATTAAATGGTCTTTAATCTTATTAAATTCAAATATTTAAAAAATTAGATAACTTCTAAGAAACTCTCTATCATGCTTGTGGAATTCTATAAATTTCATCTTCACCTCAAGAGCATCTAAGAAATCCCAGTTGTCTTTCTTAGAGAGGCTCCGTCATTGGATTCATTAAATTTATTATGAAATATCTTAATTTTATTTTTTATCTTTTATTCCTAGCTTATATATTTTATCTTTATTTTATCGTATCTTTATTTTCTATTTAATTTTCCTTTATTTAATTTATTTCCTAAGTTCTATTTTTATTTTAATATTACTTATTTTCGGAAATAAATGTCGATTATTTTTATTGAAAATTTTCTTTAAATCTTTCATTATGCTGTTGAAATTTTAAAAAAACATCTCACCTAAGAATTTTAAAAGTGTCAACCATTCGTGACATCTTATAATTCCATCATCGGGATAATCTCCACTTATTCTTAAATTATTATTTCTTTACTTTTGATTTTATTATAAATCATTATCTCTTAATTCATCATTATTAATATTTACAATATATGTTATAATATTTCAAAAAAATACTAATTATTAATGTTTATATTTATATTTTTAGAAATAAATATTGACTATTTGTCACAGTCCATACACACAATATTTCACGCATTTCCACACATTTGTAATGGTTGGGCTATCTGCGATGCCTTTATTTCCACTTTCTTTAGACAATAAACACTTTAAAACAGTAATTTATTTTAATTTACATAAGTATGAATATTTACATATCAGTATTTGAATATCATTTACATCTCTTGTTCGAAATACAACAAAGTAGTACTGTAAAATAAGTCTGAACATATAAAGTAAATGATTATACCTCTAGGATCCACACTAGACTGCCTCGGGGTAACTAAATGTGCAGCCGAAATCCTCGGAAAGGTAAATCACACAGTCACTAAAAATAATCTGTGGATGTGAAATTAAAAGAGTGAGCAAACCACGGCTCAATAAAAGAATTGTGTGCAGAACTTGATATTACGAAATTTATATGCAATAAAATAATTTATTTTCCTATAGGTGCACTAGGGACCGTAAAGGAAGGATACTATAGTCGGCTAAGGATTCGGATGGAATAAGGAAGGTATTTTGAAATACCTGTCTTGTCCTGGAACCTAAAAGCTACAATAGATAGTAAGTATTGATAATTAAAATAATACACCTTTCCATAACATTCCATAATAAATTTCAAATCAATACTTTCACAAATTAGAGCATTTAATTAAATAATCTAATATTCATATTTAATCATAAAAAGAATATTAGATTAAGAAATCACCAATCACATTTAAACACATTTCACATATGTCACTGAAAACTTTGTAAACAATATCGTACACAATTTAGTACAGTAAACCGTTTAGAAATAATCTCCCATTTCACTGAAAACACATTAATAATCATTTATAACTTAATATCACCATTTAATTAAAACAATCTAATATCACAATAAATAATGGAGACCAGGCATCACCCAAGATATGTCATGCTATCATCCCCGTAAGGTATAATAATAATCTCGTAAGATCTATGACCATAGTCTATAATTGTCCTCAGTTGTACACTAATCAAGTGTCAATCGGGATGCTAAAGATAGGATTAGGTTCAATAGCTTCACATAGCATATACACATTATCACCTCAGCATGGTAAGGGGCCTATCAATCTCAAAACAATATTCACACAATAGTATCACCTTTATGGAAATCAAGAAAATAGGTAAAATCTTCAGTCAGTCCATAAAGGTTAATTTATAATTCAGTGAATATTATAATAAAAATAATTTATAAAATATTCACTTTTTAACACCACTTTATAAATCACTTATTACATTGTAAATCACTTAGGAGAAATTTTCATTAAATTCGATAACACGAATATTTAAATATTTTTTTTTGATAAATTCATATTTTATGAGAAATATTAAATATCTCATTTCCAAGGCTAGGAAATCACTCAAATATGCACTAAAATATTTTATGACATTTTTAGAAAATTTTCTAAGAAATTTCAGTAGCATAACGATTGCAAATACCTAGCCTTCCTGCAATTCAAACATAGTTCAATACTAGCCAAAAGCCATAGTTTTCACAGTTTCCATTCACTTTCAAAATATTCTCATAAAATTATTTACATCAAAACTATGCATTTGAAATATCCCTATAGACTACACACGCATCCTTTACCTGTCTGACTTATTTGACTTTCTCAATCGCATCACTTGTAGACTGATACTCTCGGGCTACAGATAATTTCACCAAAAATATTAGCTCATTTAATACTTATTTTTAAGCTACATTTCATGCTTAACTGCAGCCACATTGGACACTACAAATATTTATGCAGTATTTTTCTACCGGTGCTAAAATATGACTTCTTCGTTTTAAGTCAGATTTTAAATCTGATTGCACCGATGGAGTCCTTGTAATTTCTGCAGTTTAATGGCACCTCAAAACCATCAAATGCAGCCATGAATATGGGTCCCCTTAGGTTGACCGAATTCTTTATCTAGACAAAATTATTGTTTTTCAACAATCTAATTCCATATTATTGTTTAACTATGTTTGTCTTCTAGTTTGGCATCATTTTATTGCATGAAATACAATAGTTCCCTATACTTCCAAGCTTGGCCGAAACCTCCTTTTAATGGCACATTTTTGTTTTGTTCAATTTAATCAAAACTAATGCTACCAACATGTTTAGCACGCTAAAATCTATCATCCTACGCCATTGGAATTTAAAGAAGCATAATGTATGGTAGAAGACTCGCCTTGGCCAAAACTTCAAGCTCCCTTTTTCTCTTAATATAGTCACTTATTTAATAAACTATGGGTATGGGATAGATAGATCTTGAAGAAAGGAAGAAGTTTGTAGAAGAGATTTTTGTGAGATAATGGCTTGTTTGTGAGATAGGTAAAATTTTCTTTTCTTTTTGTCTTTCTTCTTATGGCAGCATGAGAGTGAATGGAAGAGATGATGAATAGTGGCCGGCCAAGTCAAAAAGAATTATGAAGAGCTTCTAGGAATAGGCCAAATGACCAAAATGCTCTTCGTTATGAAAATTTCGAATAATTTTACCCTTAAGCTTCCGTAATCATTAAAACTATGTAATTTCACTCCAAAATTTCGGAGTTCATCACCAAATACTCTTATTGGATGTATTTGATGAATCATGGTGGTTTTTTCGACGTGTGGTACATCGAATGTGTGATATTACAAAATTACCCCTAGCGGACTGCCAGCATATATTTCTAATTTAACCATCGATTTGATAAATCTATTGACATAGCCTAGGACATATTTTCATGTAGAATATCATGATATTTTTACTTCGTCTAAATTTATTTTAAATTGCGCACAATTTATGAATATGCCCTTTGGGCTATGTCCTTAATCGTCATTTTTGAATTTGTTTACACACTCCCCAAAATAGTCTAAATATGGTAATTTGGGCTTAAAATTTTCACAATATGCTTATTAAATCCTCTGTACACTAATTTATCAATCTCGTGCACGTCCGGGCACTTTAAATCAAGTGGGGCCCACATCACTATTTTACTTATAATTTACAAAATAGAAATAATTTAATTAGTAATTAACTATATATACATGTATAGTACAAAATAAATCGTTCTCACACTATTAATATTGAACATTTACCTTAAATCTTTCATCATGCTGGCGAAATTTAAGGCAAATATTGTCACCTAGGAATTTCCCAAAATGGTAACCATTCATGACACTCGAAATTTCATCCTCGAAATAATCTAAATTTATCTCTATATTTTATTTGTAATCTTTTTCTTATTTATTATTTTATCTTATCTTTATATTTCTCTATGTTTATATTTTTATAAACTAAAGAATTTTCTGCTACAATTTCCTAAAGAGTCTGATTTTCTTATAATTCAAATTCTAAAATCTTATCCTATCAATCATATAATTTTAATTAAATCCTAATTATACATGCAAATAAAATCACGAAACAAATCATATTATACAAATATACAAATTACATGCAAACTTCATATTTAATAAGTTATCAATTTATTATCACACAAATCATTTTTACAAATTATTTTTATATTAAAATTGTCAAGTTATTAAATCTAATACTAATTACTAAATTATTAAAATAGCAAATTATTTAATTATTGACATACATCTTTTAATCAAAAAAAATACACCTTAAGATTATTAAATTATTAAATCAAAAACTTATATTAAAGTAGTCAATTATTAATTTTCCTAATTATCTAAACTAAAATTTTTATACCTAACTAATGATATTAATTATTTAATTAAATTTAAACTCACCTTTTTCCTTTTCAGTTTCTTATTTGCTTTCCTGCTTCTTCCTTCCTTGCTGTCTTTCTTTTCTTCCTTTTATTATTCCTTGTTTTCATACAGTAGCCCTTTGTGTTGATCAATTTGGTCTTGACATGGCAAACAGAGTAGCACGGAAAGGAGCAGGCACGAGCAGCAGTGTTGAAGCGGCAGTTGGACAGCAAGGGCTGTGTGGAAGCTTGGTGCAGCAGGTGCTATCGCAGAAGTAGCCAATAGCAGCTCGAAACAGGGATGCAGCAGTAGCTTGGAGTGGCGAAACCTTGCGGATGCAGGACAAGTAGTGGCGGTGAAGAAGATGGTTCAGTAGCAGGGCAGCGACGAGGGCTGGACAGTGGTCTTTACAGCAACAGGTTCTGACAGCAGAGCATGGAGAGATTGACGGTGAAACTTGCCAAAGAAACAGAGCAACAGCAAGCTTGGTGTAGGTGTGGCAATGGCAAGGTGCAGTTTGTAGATTGGGTGGAGATTTGATGTTTGTAAAGGATAATGGAGATGGTGTCTGGGCTAGTTTGAAGATGAAAACAGAGGCAGTAGCTTAAAGACAAAGGCCGGTTTATGATGAAGATGCAGGGTACGGATATAAGGCTTATGATAATGGTGATGAACAATCAAGAGTGCTAACTGCTAAGGGAATCAGTTACCAGCACCTCCCTTCTATATCAGATCCTTCTAAACCACTTTATAGTCAACAAATATTAGAATTTAAATAAAATTACACTACTTTAGTTTCTATCTTTTTATTATTATTTTTCAATAGTTTATCTCTTAAATCCCTATTCTAAGTCTAGTTTAATATTAATAATATTAACTTCATTACTAACCATATAAATTATCCTAATTAATCTAACTATCACATTCTAAAAATTAATTTTATTATATTTTATTTTTTATTCCTAAATTTTATTGTTAATTCTAATTAAAAAATCCTAATTTAATTCTAACTTAATTCTAAATTAATTTTAATATTTATACTAATTAAAGTATCTAAAATAATTCTCCTAGCCTAATATTAATTACAAGACTACCTAATTAATCATGTTAGTTATTAGTGCCTGGACAAAATAAGGCGACTATAAAATTGTCATAAAAATTTACTTTTTAAACATAGAAATAAGGTAAAATGGAATTGAAATTATAAAATAATAAAATGCATGCATGATAAAATAAAAATTTGCATCAAACCAAAATTGCTTAAATTTTTACCATATATCTCTCCTCTAGAAATGTAAGGTTTCGTTATCTTGGTTTATCATGTCATATAAAAAATAAGCAGCATATTAGAAAAACAACAAAACCAAAATCACCAAGATCATGCAACAAGGTTGCATTTGAGATAAAATCTAAGCTTTTTGGTGTCGTTCGTGTAAGAAAGTTCAACTTTTGAATATAGCAACCCACTAACAGCCCTCAATTTATTATTAACTCGAGACTCCTAGTTCAGAAAAGCCCTCTAATGGTATCGACATGAGTAGAACACAAAAATGGGACCTTTACCTAGGCAAAGGGAGGAAGAAGGGGATTGTTTTGTGAGTGCTAGCTTAAAGAGGCAGAGCGGCTATCAAGAACGTACTAACTTTTAGACTTAATATTGTTTATATAGTGCCTCTTAACAAAACCCTAAAAAGCCTTAGCCTTAGTCCAATTAGATTGGGCCTTTTAAAATAACTTAATCCAAATTTAATTGACTTGTAGAGCATACTCTAACAATCTCCCACTTGCATTATAGCCATTTGGTCATATATTTGGACTAATAATTTGGCTACCCATAAATTATTAAATTAATAATTCATAAATATAATCCCATTGCAATTGAACAGACCAAAATACCTTTTAGTCATCTTGAGCTAAAATTACCATTAATTAAATCTTGAATTCTAATTGGAATAGGATTCTAGTCTCAATAGGAATCCTACTTATACTAGGATTCATCACATAGATCCAACTCCAATTACCTTGTTTTGGTCATACTCTTATTGTGTTTGACCTTTTAGGTTTCCATTACGTTGGCAATGATTCAGAATCTCATTCATAAATCACAAGCCAAGATGGGCATCTAGCAATGCATCATGGCTACCCAACAATGTAAATGTCAGTGAGTTGAGGACAGCCTTTCCATGAGAAATTACTATATAATTCGATCCTTTTGTCACCTAATATCTCAGTTGAACATAGAGTATGGAACGTGTCATCTCTATTAAAGTTCAACTACATTGTTCTTCAATCTCAAGATAAATGATTCAATCAAGTGAATTCAAGATCTCATCTTAAATCTCATTTGTATTGTGGCTACAGATTTTCGATCATTAATCTCTATTGAGAGGCCTTGAGATATAAACTCTTGTTACCAAGAAGGATGAATCCTATCTTGATCATTCACAACCCTCATATAATTCATGATATACCTAATTACCGTCTTACATGCAACCCTCGTTGAGCTACATTTACTAGTACCAAAGTAAACCAATGCACACATAGGATACCATGGTGATCTCAAGTCTAAGGATCACATATACCATTACCAGTTAAGAACATCTAATGACATTCAATGTAATGATCCACATAGAGTTCTCAAGATGGGTCAATCCAATGTATTCATTCACAATGATCACCCATGTGTTGATCTGCATATCGTCATATCCATAACTTATGAGATCAGTCACCTAAAAGAATCTAACACATGTTAGTCAACTGTATCACTGATGTCCCTTCTCAATGATACTACAATAGGGATATTTAGGAATAGTATTCTTTGTATCATAAGGATCTCATTATCAAAGTCACTACTTTGATTCCCGTTATACGAATCAACTATTCTAAGGACTTTGTCAATTGATTATGACTTGGGCAAATTAAATATAGTCAATAATGATAAATAAATGCTATGTATTATTAAATGATATAAATAATCACAACATCGTAAGTGTAATAGAAGTCCAAATCTAATTGGCCTATAGCACATACAATAACATTCTCCCACTTGCAATACAACCAATCGATCATGGAAGGGCCTGAGTATCTGTTTGGACTACTGGTGAGATCGAGGTTTCTTAGCTTGTGCAATAGCTCCATTGTTGTCACAGTGGGGTACCACTGAATTAGTAATGCTATGGACTATACAAGTTCTGTGATGAACTTCTTAATCCAAACAATTTCCTTAGCTGCATCTAATGTCGCTTTATACTCAACTTAATTATAGAATCAATTGCTATCTCTTGTTTAGAACACTTCCAACTTTACAATGCCATCATTCAGGCAAAACACATAGCTAGATTGTGACTTAAAGTTATCTTTATCTAACTGGAAACTAGCATCAGTGTAACTATTTACAATGAGCTCATTCTCTCCTTCATAGTCTAAGAAAGCATCCTTAGTGCTTCTCAAGTACTTAAGGATGTTCTTAACTACTACCAAGCAATGCTCACCTGGGTCAACTTGATACGTGCTCGCCATGCTTAAAGCATACGAGACATCAAGCCTAGTACTTAACATGGCATACATGATAGATCGAATAGCTAAAGCATATGGAATCTTAGCCATTTTATCTCTTTCATCATGTGTTTTAAGACACATGTACTTATATAGATAAATGTCATGTGACATAAGTAAGAATCCTTTCTTAGATTCTTCCATGCTAAAGCTTTCCAACATTTTGTCAATATATGTACTTTTACTTAAACCCAGTAGCCTACTCGATCTGTCTCTATAGATCTTTATCCCAAGGATATATGTTGCTTCTCTTAAGTCTTTCATGGAGAAGCAATTCCCCAGCCAAGTTTTGATAGATTGTAGGGTAGGAATGTCATTTTCTATGAGTAGTATGTCATCCACATATAACAGTAGGAATATGACAGCAGTCTTACTAACCTTCTTGTAAACACAAGGTTCATCTTCATTCTTGATGAAGCCAAACTCTTTGATTGTCTCATTAAAATGAATATTCTAGCTTTGAGAAGCTTGCTTCTTATAGGGGATAGGCTTATCATTATCCATGAGCAATACGTCATCGTGCTGAGTAGAGAGAAGGCTAAGCTTCTTGGGCTCTCAACATATCCTACAAGACCTATGTAGGCCTTGTGTTTTTGGAGCCACTTCTTGTTCCACAACATCTTGTGAGACTTGCTTCAGTTCCACTAAAGGCTCAATGACATTTTGTTGTTCTTGAATCTTTTCAAGTCTATTTTTTTCTCCCACTAGTTCTTCTAAAAAGAAAATCATTTTCTAGAAAGACATCGTGCCGAGCTACAAACACTTTGTGATCTATGAGATTGTAGAAATAGTATCCCTTTGTCTCTTTAGGATACCCCACAAACATGCACTTATCATATTTGGGTCCCCATTTGTCTGAGACTTTTCTTTAGACATAAGCCTCACAGCCCCAAATTTTGGAAAAATAGATTGGCCTTTTTTCCAGTCCACATCTCATGTGATGTCTTTTCAATCGCTTTAGTAGGAACTCAGTTTAGTGTGAATGCAATTATCTCTAAAGCTAACCCCAAAAGGAGATGAGAAGGTCAACCAAACTCATCATGGTCGGACTATGTCTAACAAGGTTCTATTCCTTCTCTTAGAGACACCGTTTCATTCAAGTGTACTAAGTGGAATGAGTTGTGGAACTATTCTCCACTCTTTTAGATGATCAATAAATTTTAGGCTCAAATATTCTTTACCACAATCTTATCAGAGTGTCTTGATATTTTTGCCTAGTTGGATTTACACTTCATTTTTAAATTCCTTGAACTTTTCAAAAAGTTCTAACTTGTGTCCCATTAGATACACATAGTCATATCTATTGTAGTTATCAATAAATGTGATGAAGTATTGGAATCCTCCTCTAGCCTATATGGTTAATGGGCTACATACATCTATATGTATGAGCTCTAGTAAACCACTAGCCCTTTCACTTGTTCTTATAAAAAGGGGCCTTGGTCATCTTACCAAGCAAACAAGATTCGCTATATTATTTGATTCAAAATCAAATGAATCTAAGTGTCCATCTTTATAAAGCCTAGATATGCATTTCTCGTTTATGTGACCAAGTCTACAATGCCAGAGGAATGTAGGGTTAATCTTATTACTCTTTGACCTCTTGGAATCAGTAATGTCTATGTTATTATTTAAGTCTAGAACATACAATCCATTCATAATGGAAGCACTAACATAGAAAATATCATTAAAATAAATTGAACAACTATTGTTCATTATTTTACAAGAAAAAACTTTCTTGTCCAAACAAGAAATAGAAATAATATTTTTGGCAATTGTTGGAACAAAATAACAATTATCAAGTTCTAGAATTAGGTCCGAAGGCAACAATAAATTAATCATCTCTACAGCTAACATAGCAACTGTTGCTCCATTTCTAACTTGTAGAACCACCTCACCCTTGGCCAGTTTTCTACTCCTTATTAGGCCCTATATATTTATGCAAATATGAGAACCACATCCAGTATCTAATACCCAAGATGAAGAAGTAGACAAATTTATCTTAATCACATATATACTTGAGGTGAAAATGTCACTTCCTTTCTTTTTCTTCAACTCCTCAAGTTACACAGTGCAGTTCCTCTTCTAATGACCAGTCTTACCATAGTGGAAGCAGCTTCTTGTCCTAGCAACTCCATCAGATGGCTTGAGTTTCTTAGCCTCTCTCTTCTTGTTACCCTTAGGCTTGGGCTTACACTTAGGCTTGCCTTGGATTTGGCCTCATCAACCATTATAATAGAAGTAGGCCTTTACTTCTTCAAGTCTAGCTCAATAGTTCTCAACATGTTAAGCAATTTTGCTAGTGTCTTATCCATGTTATTCATGTTGTAGTACAACACAAATGAATTATAGCTATTCAGTAGGGACTAGCGGATAAGATCAACTAACAGCTCTTTATGCACAGTGAAACCTAATGCTTCCAACCTTTCAATGACCTAATCATATTAAGTATATGAGTGTGTGTCAAAGCTCCCTCAACCATCTTGCTCTAGAAGAGTGCCTTGACAGCTCATAACGTTCATGTCGTGCTTGCTTTTGGAACATTTCATTGAGATGTTCGATCTTATCAAACGGTTTCATATTCTCATGTTGCTTCTAGAGTTCAAAACTCATGGAAGCTAACGTTAAGCACTATACGTCAGTGGCATCATCCAAATGCTTCTGATAAGCTTTCTTATTAGTAGTAGAAGCATTTTATCGAGATTGAGCAGTGATTACATGCTCTAGAATATATAACTTTTTTTCTTGAGTGAGGACTATCCTCAAATTTCTATACCAATCTAAGAAGTTTGCGCCAGCCAACTTGTTATCCTTCTCAAGGATAGAATGTAGGGATAAATTATTGTTTGCCATGATAATTCTACAATCATAAAAGATATATATGCAAGTAAGTAACATTGTGATTAAAATCATTTAACTATGGTCTTTTAATTAAATGAATTGCTCCCACTATTTTCCTCAAGCTAATAGCCCTCACTATCAACTTAGCAAGCCTTTTCGCCTAGACTTTCTATTGGGCCAGGATCCATATATGGTCCCATTATGGCTTTAGCTGAGCTAATACGTCTAATGAGATTATTTAGATAGACATCTCTTGTCAATTGAATTTCATGCAACTCCTGGATAGTTGGGTGAACAACTCTTGTTCTAACTCATCATATGGGTTAAAGCCCAACCTATGCCTCTAAATCTTATTAGGTTTGACTGAGCCAATGCCCTAATTTGATTTAGTTAAGTCTGACCCAATACACTTGGAGATAACTCTTATATCATGCAATGTGAATTCCTACGGTAGGTATGGCCTTGACTGAGCCAAAGTAGCACAATTCCAAACAGAGTCTCTTTCACATGCATTTATTGGAAGGCATCTTTATTTGTTATCTTTGACTTAATATTTACTTTGAAGGATTTTTAATTTTACTATCTCACCTAGCATGCTTTTCTAACACACACACACACACACACACATATATATATATATATATATATATATATATATCAACATATATAAGCAAAAGCATAAAATTTAATGTGACATGGTTATGGCCTTTCTATTACCAAAAAACGTAAGGATACATTATTTTCTAAATGCCTTCTCTGTTTCCCTTCAAGTGTCACCTTGGCTCCGGACCATCTTGGCTCCAAATGTTGTACATTTTACAAGATAGTCCTAATTTATTTATTTATTTAAATAAATTAGAATCCATGTAAACCTAGGACCATAATCATGCACCATGCATCCATTCATATCACATACAAATTAAGCATCCAGATACATAGCAATATCACATATTAATTTGAATGCTTCCTAATCAAAATCTAATTTTCATTACTCAAAGTTTAATTAATCATGAGTATCAATGTAACATCCGGTTCTTATCAAAATACGAGCTAACTTTTTCCTCTTCTATCGATTTGGTTAGGTCGTTTGTCGAGTCATTAGTCTTTCTTTCTTACATTACATTCACTAATAGGATTATTTCGGTATCAATATATTAGTTCCATTCCCCTCAAGATTGTAATAACATTAACTTTATCAATACAGTGTCCAGTTCAACATTTTATTTACTGTACATAACTTTTATCCTTAACAGTTTACATTCCCACTATATTTACAGTATATACCAATACTGTATCGAATCTAAAAATATAACAAAATAATATACCTTCAAGGATTCTCAAGTATGCCTCGAAGGGATTTCTGTATTCCAAAATATAGGTTCCTCTATCAACGAGCAAAAGTCACTGCAAATAGTCTGAGAGGAAAAGAGGGGTGAGTTTACACTCAGTAAAGGTATATATATATATATATATATATAAATAAAAGCGTGATACTACGCAACTATGATGCATGATTCCTACTTGGCTCTACAATGACATACAAGGGTCAATACCTATATAAGCTTTTCAGATAAGGAATTTCTATAGCCGATTAGGATGACCAAGCTGAGTATGGAAGGATGCTTTAGAGCACCTCACATGTCTCGGGTCCTAAACTCGGCAATAGAGAAACAATAGGATATTCTAAGGATGTTGGGATTTTACGATCTGAGTTAACACAATTATTTAATTCGGAATGCAATTCAATTATAAAGATGTATACTTCAAATACACTTAAAACGGTAAAATCACATTTTTCATTCAGTCATAAAACTTTCCATTAGATATATCATTTCTTTAAACATGGAGCTTTCAATCTATAATTGGTCAAAACTATAAGCATTTAGTGGAGACGTCAACATCCCAGTAAATCATGCATAGGGAATCACAATAGGAAATGGCTGGTACGCCAATCCTACGAAATAATGACTAATGGCCATCGTTGAACAATCACACAGTGTACACTAGTCAGGTGACATCTGTGGGAGTTGATGACTTGACTAGGTTCATATAGCTATCAATCAATACAATGTAAATATATGATATAGGAGTCAACAATCTCAAAACATTCGCCATCAAACCAATACCTTTAAAACTATCAACGCATGTTAAAAACCCTTCTTGAAAAACATGAATTGTAAACAATCACCTTTGTACAATTAATAATTTAAAAGCAATGTTTCCAACAGGGGTAGTTGACTACTCTATCAGGGTAGTCGACTGCTATACACTTTTTCAATAAGCTAACTAAAATTCCAAAATTAATTTCGAAATATTTGAAAATCAAATACATAGAGGGGCAGTCGACTAGTCATTTAGGCAGTTGACTGGTTTTGAAACAGAATGCTTTTGAAAAAGAAATGCAGTCAACTGGCCTATGCAATAGTCAACTGGTGCGCAAACAGAATGCTTCTAGAAAAATGACAGTCAACTTGCCTACATGGCAATTGATAGGTTTTGAAATAGAATGATACTGAATTAAAGCGGTCGACTTATCTTCAGGGCAATCGGCTGGTTTGAATTGATTATAAAAATGAGCAGTCAACTGGTTTAAGTTGATTTCGAAAATGAGTACGTTGTGCCTGTGTCTGGGCAATTAGCTGCCCTTCAGGACAGTCAGCTGCTCCTAGAAAGAATTGATATTAGGAGCTAAACCGAATTTTGAACATCCTGCACTTATAAAACAGTTCCATTTTGCAACCAACCAATAAACCACATGCAGGCATAGTACCCCTATGCCCTTTTACATATATCTCTTACCTCGAATACCATAGAATCATGGTAGTTTGCAGCACCAAAGATCCTCCTTAGTTACCTAAGGTTATAGCTACAAAACAATAACAATTCAAACAAATCTCATTCTTTTCTAAATCTATCCTCAATAACCATTCTCCCTATCACTTAAACCCCATTATATAACCCTTAAAACATCAAACTCAACATACTAACCCTTTTTTCTCATTAAACCTAGTGCACCCAAGGTGTTAAACTCAACGTCTTTCAAACTAACACCACCATCATCTTTCTCTTAGTCATTACATTCACTTTACACCATCCATGTATGCAAATCATACAACTTCTCTATAAACCACCTCTCAACTGAAACCCTAAGGGATCTCTACACTTGGTTTAGTTTCATTTTAAAGCTACACACGTGTTATGTAATCATAAAACAATTAAGAACACTAGTAATCATCAAGTAGAACTTCATCTTTCCTCACCTTCAATAGTGACCAATATTTCAGCGACCAAAAAAGCCTTCTAATGGCTAACTCAAGCTTCCATACTCTAGGTACAGCTAAAGCTAAGCAAGAGGAATAATTTTCCTTTAAGGTGCAAGTTGATTAGATAAAAGTTTAAGGTTGTTTCTTAAGCTCTCTCACACTAGAACTTTGGAAAACTTGAGAGAAAATGAGCTCCAACGGGGGTGCCGGCCTTATGAGAAAAGATGATGACAAAAATGTAATTTTTATTCATTTATATCATTAAAACATCTTCACTTGCCATTGGACCATTTTGCCCCTTTAAAATCTCAACAATTCCATTTACATACCGAGGAATCTCATATAAATTTACTTAATCTATTTAACTCTTATTTATTTTTATTTTCCATGATTATAATCCTATAATAATAGAAGAAGTCAAATCTTTGACTTTGGGGGCATATATTGGGCGGTAACTGCGGTAAAATTACCAAAATACCTCTAACGATACAATCACGTAATTTTCGACATTTTCAAGTGATTCAGTCTATGGCTTGGAATCGCCTAAGACATCTTCACATAGGGATTTGACTATGACAGTTTGTGGTTCAACAGTCAAACTAGATTGATCAATATTCACTATAGTTCTTCCATCCTATGGACAAAATCGTCATTTTTTAAATTGCTGCACGTAAACCTAAGTATGCTCAATTAAAGGAATTTCAAGAAATGATCTTCTTACCAATTATGTGTTTTGAGCCCAAATTTAAGAATTTGCCACTTTTATGTCCATCCAGTTTACACATAATGTTGTGGGGCCCATCTTACAGTTTGCTTCTTTATCTACAAGTCATAGTAACACTTTTAATTATAATTTATCTAATCATTTTAACTCAAAATACTATGTGGGTAAGGAAGGAATAAGAAAAATTAGGAATCTCACATCCTCCCCACTTTAAGAAATTTGGTCCTCCAAATTTAAGTCAGGCTACTAATGAAACAACTCTGGATACTTCTCTTTCATTAAGCTCTCTAGTGCCCACGTAGCTTCTTCCAACGAATGATATTGCCAGAGAACTTTTACAAATGGGATTGTCTTAGACCTTAACACTTTCTCTTTTCTATCCAGAATCCACACTGGTTTCTCTACATAACTCGTATCTTCTTAGATCTCCAATGGCTCATATTCAAAGACATGAGAAGGATCCAGATGATACTTACAAAGCATGGACACATGGAAGACATTATGCACTCTAGCTAGCTCCGGTGGTAATGTTAACTTGTAGGCAACATCTCCTACTCAGTCTAAGATTTCAAATGACCCAATGTAGCGAGGACTTAACTTACCCTTCTTACCAAATCTCATAATCCCCTATGACAGAGAACCTTTTAAAAATACTAAATCCTTAACAGCAAACTCTAAGGGTCTACACTGACTATATGAACAACTCTTTTGTTAGTTCTAAGCTATCTTTAGTCATTGACAAATTAGCTTAACATCCTTAGAGGCCTGT
Source organism: Heritiera fomes (assembly GCA_032173925.1). Classification (NCBI taxonomy): domain Eukaryota; kingdom Viridiplantae; phylum Streptophyta; class Magnoliopsida; order Malvales; family Malvaceae; genus Heritiera; species Heritiera fomes. The sequence goes on along the minus strand of JAPDPM010000012.1, from coordinate 4,874,386 downwards.
TCAACAAAGTCAGGCACTAACAGTTTCGGCTATCCGACTTCTTTCCAGCCAATCGGTGAATGGCATCTTCTACCATATAGAGCTTCATACAGTGCAATTTCAATACTAGAATGGTAGTTATTATTGTAGGCAAATTCGGCTAATGGTAGATGATCATCCCAAGAGCCTTTAAAATCTAAAGCACAGGCTCTTAACATATCCTCAAGCATTTGGATAGTGTGCTCGAATTGACGATTAGTTTGTAAATGGAAAGCCGTGCTAAAGTTTAACTGAGATTTCATAGCTTCTTGAAAATGTTCCCAGAAGTGAGAAGCAAACCTAGAATCTCTACCGAAAGTGATGCTCATTAGAACACCATATGGTCGAACAATTTTTTTAACATATAAATCTGGTAGAGCACTAAGAGAATCTGTGGACTTAATGGCTAGAAAGTAGGTAGACTTAGTCAATCGATCCAAAATCACCCATATATGATCATGATTCTTCTGCCCATTATGAAATCCATCATAATGTGTTCCTATTTCCACATAGGTATAGGCAGAGGCTAAAGTAAACCAACTGGTCTCTGGTGCTCTACCTTAACCTGTTGACAAGTGAGACATTTTCCCATGAATTCTGCTATGTCTTGTTTCATAATAGGCCACCAATACACCTTGCGCAAACTATGATACATCTTAGTATTTACCATATGCAAAGTGTATTTAGTGGAATGTGCTTCTGTCAAAATCAGTTTCTTCAATTCTTTATCATCAGGAACACATATACGACCTTTAAATCTCAAAATCCCATCACTCCCAATCACAAAATCTAATAAAGTACCAGACTGAATCTGATTTGCAGCCTTAATACACTGAGCATCCTTCCTCTGAGCATCTCTAACTCTGTCCATCAATTTTTGTTCAATCATCAAACTAGCTATCATCCTATAACACTCAGAAGGTGTAACATTCAAGCTGAGGCCTGCAAACTATTCCAACAACTCATACTCTTAGACCATCATAGATGACACTATACCCATATGTTTCCTACTCAGAGCATCTGCCACCACATTGTCCTATCTTGGGTGGTACAAGATTTCACAATCGTAATCCTTCAAAAGCTCAAGCCATCTCCTTTGTCTCAAATTTAATTCCCTTTGGGGAAACAAATACTTCAAGCACTTTTGATAAGTGAACACTTGAAACCTCTCTCCATAAAGATAATGCTACTAAATCTTCGAAACAAACACCATAGCGACCAACTTCAAATCATGTATCGAGTAATTCTTCTCATGGTTCTTTAATTGTTGAGAACCATAAGCAACTACTTTTCCTTGCTGCATCAACACGCAACCCAAACCCTGTGCGGAGGCATCACTATACATAGAGAAACCTCCTAAACCACTAGGAAAGGTGAGGATGGGTACTATAGTAATCTTGCTCTTCAGCTCTTGAAAACTACGCTCAAAGGCATCATTCCATTCAAACTTCACATCTTTGCGCATCAAGTGTGCCAATGGAGCAACTAACCTCGATAAACCCTTGACAAATCATTGATAGTATCTAGCTAGACCCTAAAAGCTCCTAATCTCTGTTACTATTTTCAACCTTTCCCACTGCAGTATGGCCTCAATCTTCGATGAATCAACCGAAACCTCATCTTTACTTACAATGTGACCTAAGAAAGAAATTCGATCTAGCTAGAAATCACATTTACTCAACTTGTCATGCAGTCTTTAGTCTCTGAGGGTTTGAAGGATTATCCGAAAATGTCATCTATGAAGACAATGACAAACTTGTCTAAATACGGCTTGAACACTTCATTCATCAAGTTCATAAATGCTGTAGGGGTATTAGTAAGACCAAATGGCATAACCAAGAATTCATAGTGGCCATATCAAGTCCTAAAAGTCGTCTTAGGGACGTCCTCTCTCCTTATCTTCAACTGATGATATCTCGATCTTAAGTCGATCTTTGAGAAAACCTATGCACCCTAAAGCAGATCGAATAAATCACCAATCCTGGGAAAAGGATACTTGTTCTTGATGGTCACCCGATTCAACCATCGGTAATCAATACAAAGCCTCACACTCCCATCTTTCTTTCGTACAAACAAAACAGGAGCACCTTACGAGGACATACTAGGTCGTATAGAACCCTTATCCAATAGCTATTGAAGTTGTGTCTTAAGCTCTTTAAGCTCGACCAACGCTATTCGATTGGGAAGCCTAGAGGTCGGCTCAGTCCCAGGCATTAAATCAATTGTGAACGCAGTTTCCCTATCAGGAGGAAGCCTTGGAAACTTATCCGATAATACATTAGGAAAGTCCCTAACTACTAGAATTTCTTAAAGCTCCGGCCATTTCTATTCTACATCTACAACATAGGCTATGAACCCTTCACAATATCATACATATTCTATCAAATCACTTTGAAACAAGATAATTAAGAAATACATTTATATGTTAAGTACTAGAAAATTTACAAAATATCTATTGGGAGAAGAGAATGTTACACTCTTAGCATAACAATCCAAAATGACATGATTTCTAGCTAACCAATCGATTCCTAATATGACATCAAACCCATACATATTCAATAGGACTAAGTCAACTATAGATTCCTTTTCTCCTACCCCTAGCTTATAATTTCTATACACTGTATCTGTAATTTGTGATTCCCTAAAGAAAGTATTTATTTGCAACAAGTAACCTAAAGATTCTGGTTCTACAAGTAATTTCATAGCAATCGTAAGGGATACAAAGGAATTAATAGAGCCCAGATCAAACAGTGCAGTAACATTAATATCAAAAACATAAATCTCACCCTTAATCGCTTCCGAAGAGGTGTCTATAGACTCTTTATCTATAACGAAGACTTGTCCTTGTGTCACGGCTTTATTCCCCTTCTCCGCTGCTATTGCCTTTTCCTGAGACTGGGTAGTCTTCCCAAGCTCTTCAGGCACTTTTTGACTAACCTTTGGACAATCTTTAATTTGGTGCCCCATCTATCCACACTGAAAGCAGGCTCCGATCACAAAGTGGCATGGCTGTGATCCGTGAAATCTCTCACAATTCTCACATTTTCTCCATGTACTCTTCTATGAGCTAGCGGTACTGCTAGCTAAAATACGTGATTTCTCATTTGATATCCTAATCCCTGTAGCCTTATGTGAGAACCCAAACTTCTCTATTCTCCCTATACCTATTGAAGGTGTTGAAGTAGAATATTAAGTGAAGCTATGGAAATTAATTTCCACATGTTATGGAGTTATCGAGAAAACTGTCAAGTGGGCCTCGCAAGATAATCCGTAACTCGGATGACCTCCAAAGTGGCAAAATATGAAATTTGGGCCCGAAATACCTAAAGGCCAAGAAGGCTACTTTTTGAAATTCTTTTTCCTAAGCATACTTCTCAGTTTACGTGCAACAAATTCAAAAATGACGATTGTGTCCATACCCTAGAAGAATTTTCCTGAATAATGGTCAAACCAAATTAACTCTGGACCCATAGCCTGTCATAGGAAAATCTTCGTGTAAAGAAGTTTCACATGGATCCAGCCCGTGAACTGAATTACGCAAAAAGTTAAAAACAACATGAATGAAGCAAAAATATTCATTTAAGGGTAGTGTAGTAATTTCACTACCCATACTTGGTCAAACCACCTTGGAAGCCAACCTTTGACTATATTTGACCTAAATATAGGAAAAATAAAAAAATTAAAATATTAAATCAGAAAATAAAAATAATAAAATAAAGGTGGGATAGAAATGGAATTAGGGAAGTTGTGCAAGGGCAAATTGGGTCATTTCTCAAGTGGTAGTCAAAATTGGTCAACTTTTGACTAAGTTGACTTAGAAAAATGAATAAAATAAATAAAAATAAAAATGAGAAATCTAATCTGGACAGAAATTTTACTGTACAGTGGCTAAGTGTGTAATTTTAGGATTTTTAAGAGGGTATTTTAGACTTTATGGACCATGGTTGATTTTTATAAATTAAATATAAAATAATTCACCAATAAAATGAGGCCACCACACCATCTTCTCCAGCCTTCTTGCCGCCTCATTTTTGCTTCCTGTTGCTTCACGTTTTTCTCTCCTGATTCCTAAGGTTTCCATGCCTTCGGCTTAGTGAATTCTTCCTCTTACCAAATCACCTAGGTTCCTTCATGAAAATTGTTCTTCACCTTATGAGCTTCCTAATCATCTAAAAAGTTCAACCAAAAACCATAAAAAATAACCTGTCCTGCTGCTGACAGAACAGCCCCTGTACAGTTAAAATTCCAGCCTTAGTTTCTTACACTTTTATCCCTTGTTCATGGCTGTATTGATGAGTAAATGTTGGTTCTGGTTGTAGTATAAAACAAAATTTATTGTAGTGGAATAGAAGGGTGTCGATCATGAAGAAATGATAAGGAAAGTAGGTTGATTTTACTGCATGGGTGATGAAAAATGTTGCTGTGTAGTGTAATATGTGTAGTAAGATTTATAAAATGATGGAACAAGAAGCTTAGCTTTGTAAAAGCTGTTCGGCCATGGCTAGAAATTTAAAGATATGATATTGCTTCCATGTAAAACAAGAATAAAATGATAGTAAATGATGATATAAGCATGGCTATGGTGATAAATTAATAAAATAATAAGTGTAAAGAATCATGAAGGTTTTAGTTGAGGGCTGTTTTTAGGAATAGTTTATTGAATTTAATGTTGGATGGTGAGAAAAATGCTAGCATGTGGTGTACTAAATATGGTTAGATTCATAAAATTAAAAGAATAATTTGTTAAAACATGTAGAGGCCATTCGGCCATAGTAAAAGGATGATAAAGGTGGCGTGATTTAGAGGATGATGACAGTGAGATTAATGTAAGAGATATATAAGAAGACTTCATGAAATTTAATTTGAAAGATGATGAGTATAGAACCTCATGAGGCATTTGGCCAAGGAAGAAAATTTGAGGTGAGAGTGTAATATTGATGCTTGGAAGTGAAAGAATAAATATTAAGAATGAATAAAAAGTATTGGTGGAGCTAAAATTTGAAAAATAATAAGTGTGGGAGCTAGAGGGGATTTCGGTCAAAATAAAGGAATAAAGGAAATGGCCAAAACTTGTGAGACCTAATTCTATTATATTGTACACAATATTTGTGTAAATATTATAATAGTGGAAATAAATTATTTAGTGAAATTAAATAAATATTTAATGTGAACTCTACTTTGGATTTTTGGATTTATTGGGTTTATGATTTATAATATGGTGTATAAGAGGTGAAATAAATATTAAATGATGAATTGAAGGTATAGAAATAAATAAAGAAACACATATGAAATTTATAATTGGAAATGCAATTTTAATGGTATAAAATGCAAATAAATGATATTTAAAGGAAGGGAAATTTTATATTGGTACACATTGTAATTTGCTATTGGTTGGAGCACACAAAAAAGGGGAAATGAGTCAAAACCGTAAGCAAAAAATTTGGTCTTCACACCACTTTCTTTTTGCTGCTGTGTTGCTACACAGCTGGATCCATTTAAAGAAAAAGAAATGATGAAAGAATGGGTTAGTTAGCTAGGTGGCAAGCCTTTATTGGATAATATAACAAATGGAAGACTAAATGGAACAAACATAAGCAAATTGCTTTCTTCTTTGCCAACTTAGTCTGCAGCTCCACAACTTTTCTGTTTTGGCCGCACATGCTTGCTCTGTTTTGCTCCCGTTTCTTCCAAGGATTTTTTGTAAAAATCTCATCTTCTTGCTAGCTAATCCTTTAACCTTTTTTAATAAACCTTTACTCCATCTTAAGACCATCTAAGAACCAAGAGAGGGAGGGCTGACGTGAACAGAAAACAGCACTAGTTGGAGCTGTGTTGGTTCGATCAAGCAAAGGTAAAGGAGTTGGTGATGTGTTGGTTGATTTTATGATGATCTATAGTTGTCATAGCATGGATAACACGTTAAGACATAAGATTGAAATGAATAAATAAGAGGAAAAAGACTAAGGAAGGTTCGGACAGAGAAAGGGGATACCAATTCTATTGTTTTATTTTAATTCAAAGTTGTAATCTTATAGATCTTAAGGTGTAGATTTCATATTTGTCATTGGTTTTGAGTTATTTTGCTTAAACAAAATATGTCATTTTATGGGTTTCGATCAGCTTGAGAACCTAAGGAAGGCATGCACTTTCTTGCATGAAAATGATAAGAAATAATAGCTTAAGATGGAATAAGAAGGATGGAAACATTAGATTTCCAAAAAAAGGAAACAATAGCATGAAAGTGTGCATTTAGGGGGTTTCGACCATGTTGTTTTGGCCATGATACCATACTGAATTTTATGTTTTAATGATAGAAAATGAATATAGAAATTGAAAGAGAAAGATCGGTGAAATCGGAACCAAAAAAGAAGCTAAAACGAAAAAGCTTAGTTTTAGCACCAATGTAATTTATATTGGTTGTGCATATGTTGTATTATTGAGGGCTGCATTTTATGAAAGTTAGTGGCTTAAAATTAAGAGGAAAAATTATTGATAATTTTTGATAAAATTATTTTACAACCGAGAATTATAGATTTCGATAGGTGCTACCGAAAAGCTCGGTATTGCTAGATAGGTAAAGGAGAAGTGTGTGAGTTGTAAGGATACATTGAATTGCATGTTTTATCAATTTTAATTTTATGAAATTATTGGAAGCTTGAATTGCCTTGAAAACCTGCAAATTGTGGCCAAAAAGCTGGTTTATATACTGTGAATTTTCGTACAGGAGGTTAGAAATCCGCAGCTGTTATGCTATCGAAAAATTACCGAAATTATTCTAAAATATCATAAAATATTTTAGATGCATAAATTGATTTAAATGGTGAATTTTGGAATTATTTCCATAAACTTTCCATAAATTGGAAAATTGTGAGAAAAGTGTTTAATTAAATATTCATGTTTTGAATTTTATTTTAAGTGAGAATAATATTATATTCTATATGATATTAAATATTCAAATGAATATTTATGAGATTTCTCACTAAATACATGAATATTTACCGACTGATTTACTATGTTTGGAAATGAGGAATAAATACCTTTCTAGAAATATTTATTTAAATAAATGATTTAATTCATTTAAATTCCTTAAAGGTATTTTATGGGAAAATAAATGATTTTGAGACTTTAGGCCCCAATTTCATTCTTACTGATTATTGTTACTGTGACATGGTTGATTGACCCGCCAAGTCATCAGCAACCCCAGAGTCACCTGGCAAGTGTACACAGAGGACGCCTTATAGACTATGGCCATAGATCTTACTGTATACTGTTCTGTGTCCTTTAGGGGATGATAATAGCATGATATGATTTAAGGTGATGCCTAGTCTTAACCCACTGATACTGTTTACTGAAATGGATTTTACTAAATACTGTTTACTGAACTAAACTATACTGAGGAATACTGTTTACTGAACTGTATCGTACTGACTACTGTTTACTGTACTGTACTGAGAATCACTGTTTACTGGGAAAGAATACTATGAAAATTATTTCTAAAATAGAAATAATTGTGTAATTGTTTATCCAACGATTTTGGATACTTACAAACTACCATACTGAAATTGAGTAATTAGTGTTTCTACAGTTTTATACCTACTATTTACTGTACTGTTTTATCACTGTACTGTCATGTGTTTTGAAACTATTACTGAAGGGATAAAAATTAAATGGTTTATACCATTTATATACATTTATGAGAAAATGAGAATTCAATTGTTTTAATATAACAATTTCTTAATTATTACTTATAGTCGCTTTGGGTTTCCGAGACAAGACAGGTATTTCAAAATACCTTCCATGCTCCATCTGGATTTCTCAGCCGACTATAGTATCCATCCTCTACTGTGCTTAGTACACTGTTAGGAAAATAAATATTTTTCAGCATATAGATTTCATTGTATCAAGCAGCATACGACTCCTTTACTGAGCACGTTGTTGCTCACCCTTTTATTTTCAACTCCCCAGATTAACTGCAAGGATTAATTGAGATCTTCTTCGGATAAATAAAACTGTGTCTAAGCACACTGAGACAAAGTGTATTGAATTCTAAAGATACAGTTACTTCTCTTATATATTCAGACATATGTATACAGTACTACTTTATTGTAAAATAGAAACAGGGGATGTAAATTGTAAGAAATATTGTAAAATTTCGTATTCCAAATTTATTAATTTAATAAATGTTTACCATTTATTATTGTTATTGTTCAAGTGTTAAAGGCAACACAGACAGCCCAACCGTCAAAAACGTGGAAAAATATGTTATTTATTGTACATTTGGACTATTACAAAACTTTAAGGTAATAAGGGTATAGGATCAAAGTAAGAATAACTAGAAATTATTTATGAAGTGAGAATAAGAAAAAGATGAGCATAGTAAGTTGGCCATAATTGGCTAAGTGCAAATTTATCAAAATCTCATTTAGTTAAGAAAAGTAAAGGAAATTTTATAGACAGCAATGAGAGTTAATTATTTGATATTATTTTGCAGCTAGAAATTTGGAAGAATAAGTGGCATAGTGGTACGATTGGATTGTATTTCCACAATGCAAATTAAGGTAAGGGATAGTATATGGAAGTAGTGCAGGAAATATTGTGCTTGCATGTGGGAGAATTGGGTGATTTGAATTATTGAAATGGGATTTTTTTAAAAGTGGTTAGACAGAAATTAAACCCAATTTCTACGAAAATTTTAGAAATTTCACTTTTAAATCTTCCATGCACCTAATTTCCTAAATAATTAATAGAGAATTGAGCTATAAGATGGCATAAGAATTATTTTTAAATTATTTTACAGTATTTTTATATGAACAAAATGATACTTTTCTATAAATTAATTACTTGAATATTTGAGATTTCAATAAGGAATTTTATGAGATTTATTGCAGCAAATAAATGTTTATTTGTTTATATGAATATGCATTTATTGAAAATAGTTTATATGAATATGATTTCATTGGAATTTAATTGATACATGGAAATGATTTTTAAGAGAGTGTTAGCTCCTTGCGGATTCATACTTACAGATTAATGATTAGGACTGGGAGACTGTCGCGTAGGTCCCTAGTACCTTCCCCTTAACCACAGTTGTCACCTGATCAGTACACACTGTGATCTTTTTGGCAATGGCCATTGTTATAGGGGAACAGCTTTGGGTTGGTGCCTGACCCTACGTGGGTACGCTTGATTCCTATACAGGTCCTTGTAGGGACACAGTTTGTGCATGAGTTTCTTCGATGTTAATTCTCTATCGATTTATATAGTATATGTGATGATCAATTTACAGACATATGATAATTTGATTTATATAGTATATGAAATGATTGGTTTACGGACTGTTGATAGACTGAGTTGATTTACAAACATAC